>OY987295.1:5185718-5785718 GCA_963920785.1 Sphagnum contortum | reverse complement strand
ATTTTTGCATATTGTAGGGTCCAAGTATAGGTAATATAACAAAAGGTGATGTTGATCAATCTTTGCAAAGTAAGTAATTATCCAATCAGCCTCATTAGCTCACTTTTATACACAGGACATCAATTTGTCCTGCTTTGGTCTTGCAGTAATTTCATTTGATTGATTCCTGAGTCTTTCTGTGAACCAGGTGGCAGAGCTGATTGCCTGCTGTGTGAGCAATCCACGTCTCTCCAAAAACAAGGTTCTTGAGGCAATTGCAGAAACCAATGCACCTCTGCGCCCTATTGAAGAGCTTTTGTCAATCATACCCTCGGAAGATGGTGAGACTGAATCTGATGCTACTCCAGTTGAGGATGCACAGTCGATTGCAATCACTGGCCAGACAAGCAAGATATCAAGGCGAGAAGAGGTTCATTTCTTTTTGAGCTCCCATCATTTTAGTTACCAGGAGGTTACCAATTTGAGGTGCAAGTGTGATGCCATTTAAATTTTACCTCTCTTTCTCTGTCTCTCGAAGGTCAAACTGTCAAGGAAATGAAAGGAAACTCTGAGTCAAACTTTCAGGAGGGCATGTCTGTTTTACTATTTCCAGTGTAAGTGACCAGAATTAGGGAATTTGTCAGAGTACTTTCCTGGTGAACTTCACTTATTGTATTCCAAACACCCATTAATGGTGATACACTTGCAGGAGAAGAAACTGGCTAAGAAGGCTAAGCTTGAGAAAGAACAGAAGAGGGCTCTCCGTGACAAATACAAGGCGGAGCTCTCAGAAGCCCGTGAAACTGAAAAAGAGGCAAAGAAGGAGGCTGAGATGGCAGCTTCTCAAAAGGAGCAGCTTGAGAAGAAGAAGAAAGAGTTGCAAGCTCAAGCAGATGCTGCTTTGCGTGAAGCTCAGACAGCAAAGGCCCTTGAGACCGCTTCTCTCAATGCTGCTCGTCAAGGGCTACGGTATGCTGCCAGACAGTATCATGAATTTAAATTGCAGTTTAAATGTTACTCGTGTACATAAATAATTTAGAAGACTAACATTTTTTTTACAAGCTTGTAAATCAGCCCCAGGGGCATCTGACACTGAGTTTTCTTTTGAAGGTTGAGTGAAAAGGAGAAACGAGAGATTATCGCAGCTGTTATTGCAGAAATTGACAGTGTGCAAAAGGTGGAGGAGAAAGGAAAAAGCATAAACACAGGTGGAGGTGAAAAGAAAAAACGTGCAGAATCAACAGCAAGACCTGCTGAGAGGAAGACAGAACCAATTGCAGCACAGCTTGGAACTGCTGTGAAAGAAGGTGAGAACACATTGAGAGGATGATGATGCACATTGAATATTCCTGGTTGTGAACATCTGGATGTTGTGCTAAAGGAAGAGAATATTCTTGTTGCTCCTTTTTATCAACTAAGGAAAAGAATCACAGAATGAAACAAAGAACTGAAGAAATTATTAACATGCCCACAAATCAGTGATGCAATAACCCAAGAATACAATGAAAAAGTGTGACCGCCTATAATATCCACAGCAACCCAGAAGGTGAATGTAGTATGCTGATTTTTGTTCCACTGGAATGTTTGTCTGAGACCCAGAGGACAAGCACACCATTGATGATGGATCCATAAAGGAGAAAATCAATTCTCAAGCAGCAAAGAGCAAGGCTGTGGAGGAAGAACAAGCTAGAGCTTCTGCAGAACCAGAAAAGAGGGAAGAAAGAGAGTGCACTGCTGAAAAGGAAGCAGCTACAAAGGACAGGGAAATGGCGCTTCAGGCCAGAGCAAAAGAGGAAGAGAAAGCCAAAACATTTGTTGAAGAAACTGAGAAAAAAGAGAGGGTGGCAGCAGGACGGAAGGCTGAGGAAGATGCAGCCACAAGCAAGATAAATGAAGAACAAGTAGATACATCTGCTGAAGCTTCTGAAAGAGAGCAGGAGGCTATCCAAAAGGCAAAAAACATAGCAAAAATCAAAGCATATCAAGATGAAGTGGTTGCAAGGGAGAGCTTGGCTCTTAAGAAAGCTAAAGTTGTTAGGTTTACATGGCCGTGGCAGGCAAAGGCAGTATCTACAGCAGAGTTCACAAGAGAGACTCAAGCAGAGTCTGCAACAGAGGATGCAATTGATCAAGCAGCAAGGAAGGAAGAAGAGAGCAGACTAAAGGCTGAGGCAGTGAAGAGAAAAGCAGATGAGGAAGCACATGCCAAAGCATCTGCTGAATTGAAAGGGAAGGAAATGGAGGCACCAGAGAGGAAGTCTCATGAAGAGGCTGCACAAATCAATGCGAGGGAGGAAGTGTGGGCCACAGCAGCTGCTGAAGCCTCTGAAAGAAAGGAAAAGGAGGTAATAGAGGAGGATGAAAAGGAAGATCAGGACAGCATTGCCGAGAAGAAATCACTTCGAAAAGATGTGGTTGCAAGGGAGCAGCTGGCACTTGAGAGAGCTAAAGCTGCCACTAGCTTCACATGGCCATGGCAGAAGAATGTGGACTTTGTCTCTTCAAGAGAGTCTGCAGCAGTTCACTATTCTCTGCCTGAAAGTGAACCTCAACTTCCAAAACTTCCTTTTGTCAATGGGCCTGTGAGCACAATTTCAGATGATCAGCCTCCACTCTCATCTCAGCCCCTCTCACCTTATACAAGGTCAGAAGCACAATGCTACCATGTCATTCCTTTGTTTACATGATATGCCATCAGCTGTTTGGCCTTTACTAATTCTTCACAGTTACATCCCTTGGTAGTCTGCATTTCTGAGTTAGGCAATGAACTTGGAAGACCAAATTTTCTTTCTTGATAGGGGAAGCTTCATCAGTATGTTTTTTGTGCACTTTAACTAGTAATGAAACCGTTGCAAAAAAATTGAGCTTAAGCTCTATGAGTTCCACTTTCACAAGATGCTCAGTGTGAAGAAACTTGATATTAACATTGGAAGCCAATGGCAATTCCTAGCCAATTTACTTGAATTTAAGCAATACCAGCTTGTATTTGAATGCTCTGCACAAGTCTGCTTGAATTCATGGAACATAAGGAATATCGTAATTGCAATGCTTAACTTGTTGAAGTGATTCTACAGATACCCAGATTTGAAGCCCCCTGCATCTCCAACACCCCAAGCACCAACATCTGGTAATGAAAGGTCAGAGGCCATCAAGGAGGATCTGAAACCGCTTGCTGCTGCAGAAGAGGATCTGAAACTAAAGGAAACTCAGTGGTCACTGGAAGAGAAAGTAGCTCTTGTAGTTGACCCAGCCAGTACTGAAGATGTGAAGGAAAGGGCACGTTTGGCAAAGGAAGCTGCAGAGGAGGCAGCTGCTAGGGCTGCTCTTGCTTTGGAGAAGGCAAAATCTGTTGCTACATTTAGCTGGTCATGGAAAGGAGTAGAAGCACTGGCATCGTCATCCTTTGTGACTAAAAACATGTCACAATCTGCATCTGCCTCCACCAGTTTGCCACGCCCTCCAAGACCATTATCTCCCTACACCAGGTCTGACCCTTGAGATGTCACTCCTTGCTTATATGGTGCTTTCCCTTATCTGGGATTTGTCCACACTGGGCAATGGATGGCAAAATTGTGGCAAGCAGAGTCTGATGAGAGTAGTCACTTATCATTTCTTCTTTTCTAGTTTCTTTTCATTGTTATTATGGCTGTGTATCCTTTTACCTGAAGGTCTTTGAGCTTTTGGTGATCTCAAGTACCCCCTTTCATCTCACTTTATCAGAAATTGAAAGGATTTCTATATTCTGAAAGCAGTGGATCCAGCTGGAAAAAATCTTGTGTGGTGTATCATATAAGAATAATACTAAACTTTGCATGGCCTTATTAAGGTATATCCAAGTGCTTCATTACTGTTAACGAAATGCAGAGTGCTAACAATCTGATTTCTTTTGTGCAAATTTTTGCACAGGTACCAAGACTTGAAGCCTCCTGCATCACCAACACCTTCACCACCCAAGGTTGTGAAACTAGTGAACCTGACACTTGCCCCGGCCATAAAAGTGAAGAAATCCAGCAATGGAGCTGGGGAACGACAGGAAAAGCAGGAACTGGAGACAGCAAACCAAAGTGGGTTTAAATGGCCATGGCAAGCTTAAAAAATTGTTTATTATTTCTATCATCTTTGTACCAGAATACCTGCCATGTTGTAATCTTATGCACTCTGCATGTATGCTGTGTGTCATAGGATCCTTAAGGGGAGCCCAAAGCCTTCCTCCAGATCCAACTTCAATGAAGAGATTGTCTCTTCTGTCACTAATCGTACAACAGTGTCTTGATTGTCCCATTCATTTATCTTTGACAGTATCAGGCAATTTACCCACTGTGACATAACTTTGGGGGGGGGGGGGGGGGTAGTTCATGTGCACTTAAAATAACAGCATTTAGAACAAATTTAGGAATCCTGGCATGTGTAGTGGTAAAAGTTTTGCCAATTGAACACAAATCAACAAAACAAACAATTTTGAGAACCTATAATTGTACCATGGGGCAAATAAATTAAACAATATTTATGGTCATTAAGGTAACTTCATTCAACAACCTTCAAATCTACCCAGGTACTTAAAGGTTATGAGCCATGAAGGAGGCTAGGCCGCCATTTGTATTGGTGAATCCAACACAAAGTCCATCCATCCCCTATTGTCATGGCTCATTGTTATCTTTCTCTCTCATCTTGCAACTCATTATCTTGTAGCTTTCATTTTGCAACTTGTTTCTCTCCTAGCATTTTTGTGTTCATCTCCTTGCAATTGCTGCTCTCACCTTGGAGCTTGACTTTTTTGTTGCAAATATTGATTTCACCTTGTTGCAACTTGTTTCTTTTGCCCTTGTAACTTGTTATTTACATAGAAATAATGAGATGGTGACGAAAATTGCTTGATGGGATTGCATAGGAACTTGAATAGCAAACTCTAACAATCTCCTTATTATTGCATGGTTGTCACAAGTACAACCAAATTTACACATCATGGGGAGAAGGTGCCATGGTGGGTCACTTCTAGGGCAAAAAATGAATAGAACAAGAAAGCGCAAGGTCAATCATCAACCCATTTTTAAAGAATATTTCACAAATTCCCTATTTCTGAGGACATATTGTTTCATCATTTGTATCACATGGGACATCCATTATTCCTCTTCATCATTGAGGGTGCTTGTGCGCATTACCCATTTTTTGTCCGAAAGAAAAATGTGTGAGATGTTCAAGGTTTGAACTCTATTTTAAAATGCACAAGAATTTTGCACATTCTTGCATATGGTCAAGTTTATAATACTTGTGATGGATATTGTAGAATAGGAAAGAGCACAACATTTAAATTCTTCAATTTAATTGTTAGAGCAATCAAAGAATTTTTGAACCCAAATACTTCAAACAATTGACATGATTTGGAGGATTGGAGTTGAATGTCAATGCAAAGAAGGGTTGTTTCAAGCATGGTTGTTTTTTTGGGTCCTATACGCAAGGTTCATAAACTAACAAAAATGGGAACATGTAGTATTGGAGGTTGGCATTTGTTGGTGGGTAGAGACTCTTGGTACATGTGTTGGTAAACCAGTATTAACTGGTATGGGGGTTGATATTGGAACAATAACTTGTTATTGAACAAGTCCTCTATCCCTACTAGTGACTAGTTGAACCACTATAATAAATTGATCACCAGTATATGGTGTTTGTATTGGTGGTATTACAAGTTGTTCTAAGACTGATGGAACATACCCAAGTACATAACTTCTATAGTTCCTAGAAATCAAAGGATCAAATATGTTGAATATGTTGGATACAAATTAATATTTAAAATAATGTAGGGGGTATGACATTATACCACATAGGGTATGTAGATGTAGGTAAAGTATTGGTTCTACCTAGTACAAATGGTGTAACAAATGGTGGCCATGTACTACAGTAGTACCACTACTAGGATTCATGGCTTGATTTCTTAATACATAGACATTATGCAATATTGTTATAATAGTTAGAATGACAAGTTGATGAACATTCATCACCACCTCCTTTAATAATTGTCTTAATCAATTAGATCAACAAAAGGGCAGCAATTACATTAGTATCCCACCTATTGACATAAAAATAAGTTACAATTCCAACACTTTGGTTTCCCCTTGGAATCGGT
This sequence comes from Sphagnum contortum, assembly GCA_963920785.1. Taxonomy (NCBI): domain Eukaryota; kingdom Viridiplantae; phylum Streptophyta; class Sphagnopsida; order Sphagnales; family Sphagnaceae; genus Sphagnum; species Sphagnum contortum. Next base: position 5,779,618 of record OY987295.1, on the reverse strand, counting down.
ATAGAATGTGGAACATGTGGTCATTCACTTTGACCAAGTATTAATTTGGTTGGCTAGGTGATAGGTTGGTATGTTGGTTGTTGTCAAATTAGTTATTGGTGTTGTTCAAGGCTCAGCAGGTTCCAAATTTGTGGTATGGAAATCAATTGATTAGAAGGTATTTGGTCGATATGACAAAGTTGTTCCAATTTGTTGAGAATTTGGATTCGTTCCATCTCCAAATTAGTGGGTACCAATTTGATGTTGGGACTTGGTGGTTAGTTTTACAAATCATAAGATATTACGGTTGGTGTAAGTGAACTTGTTTTGCATAGGTAGTAACATTGGGTTGTTGATTGCCATTGTTGTTGTGTGAAGACAATTTCATCAAACTATTGAAGAGGTTCATGATTGCCACCATTGTGAACATTTATTGCTCGTGGTGTCACTTGGTGAGTGGTTGAAAACACAGTTGGGTCTCTTTGCACAATCGATTCTCTGCAATTTGATGTTGTTTGTTGGCTTCTACCTTCTATGCTACATCCACATTTTGGTGCATTCATTTATTCATCCCCTATAGGTTACATTTGTTGTCCATCTTGCATTTGTGCAAATTTTGATGCCCAAGTTGTAAATAACTTGATCCAACTATTTTCTAGACTTCTAGTGACTACTCTTAAAATTTCTTGAAATCAACAAGTTCTAGAAAAGCCTTTGCAATATTTCTAAACTTAAAATCAAATCAATCCCTCCCATAATCAAAAATTGGTATAAAATTTATTTTATAGATTGGACCATTAATTTCTTTCAAAAATTGTACACTAACTTCAACCTTTTACCTAATGCTTTCAAAATTAATCAGTAAATAAAAACCCTTGTTATAAAAAAATTCACAAAATAATTACAAATGTGATACAAACCATATTTTGTAAATGTTAATGCTTTTCAAATCTAATATACTAAATAATGAATATAACCAAAAAAATTGAATTTCAATGCTTTAAAAGTCTAATCCCTAGCATGGTCACTAAATGTTAATGGGTTTTCTATATTCCCATCCAAGTTTTTGACCTTTTATTTACTTAGTGATAGGTTTTGAAAATAGCAACATGTATACTCAAAATGAAAAGCTAAAAATCTTATGTGCAATTCTTAGACAAATATGTACTCAAATTGCATGAAACCTTCAAGAACTCATAACTGAAAAAATAAAATGTTTCATTCCTCATTTCAGAATGGAAAGGAAAAAAAACATAAGATTTCCAAAAACTTCTCTTAGAAATCAAGTTCTTCCTCATGTTAATATACAAGTTAATCCAAAATTTAAACAATCTAAATAGACCATTTAAATAATCACTCTCTAGTAATAACATTAATAGTTCAAAAAATTCAAAAATTAACAACTTGTTTCAAAACTACTTATTTTATAGACCATCGATTCTTCCAACTACTTGTCCAACTTGTATAACTGATTCAAAATGTCCTCACCAGTTATGCTACTACTTGTTATAAATCATCAAAAACTAATCAAAGAATTTTGGTTAACATCAATTGATTAAACTTAGTGGCTTAGTCCAGTGATTTAATATGGTGGTTAAACCCAATGATTAAATTTAATGGATAAATCTAGTTAATAAATTTAATGGCTAAACTTTAGCATACCTAATGGCTAAAATTGGTGTCTAAACATAGTGACTAAACTTAAGCTAAACCTAGTCGTTAAACATAGCGGTTAAACCTAGTCTATACATAGTGGCAAATTTTAAGTGAAATCTAGTGGCCAAATCCAATAACTCCAACTTAAGTTAAACCCAATGGACAAATCTAGTAGCTAAACATAGTCGTTAGACCCGATGCCTAAACTTAATGGCTAAACTTAAATTAAACCTAATGGTTAAAATTAGGTTAAACTTTGGGTAAATTTAGTGGCTAAATCTAGTGGCTAAACTTAAACTTAATGGTTACACCCAATGGCTAAATTTAAATAGGTGAATGGGCGGGTAAGATGTAAAGAGGTAGTATGTACATAGGTGGGTAGGTAAATAGTAGGTGGGTGGGTAATAAATAGATAAATAACTAACTAGGTAAATAAGTGGATGAATACATAAGAAGTAGATACATAAGGTAGCAAACCACGTCACATTTGATTGAAAAACATTGGCCATTGTGACTAGAATTATACAACTTGACTAATCATTTATAATCAAATTGATTAATAAAAAATACATGTGTCATTCAAGCCCTTAACCTTTAATCAAAATGCGCATGTCCATTAATCAAAAATGATAAATTAGTCAACTTGAAGGGTGTCAACAAGGTAAACTAGACCAAAAAAAATAGTCCACCCAAAATCCAATTAGAAAATGAAACAATTTTTGATATGGACACAAGAAAATAAATTCAAAATATTTTAAAGTTATGAAACCACAGGTCATTACATATAGTTTATGGGAAATTGGACATAAAGTTTAAACAACTTTAATATCATTAAAATATGTTGAAAGTACATTTGAAATTTATTGGTTCGAAATGGTGTTCAAACCTACTTCATATTAAAATTTTGATATATTATGATTATAACATGTATAACTTGATGATACATAAACATCTTTTAGGGCCCCACTAATTTGAATTGTTTTAAATCAATATTTCATTTACATGTAGCCCATTTTGTCAAATCGAACATCTTGTGCAAGTAGAAGCATTTTAAAAAATTCTAATTAATTCTACTTTCAAGATGGGATTTTTCAACATTTTAAATATAATATGAAAGCTTATCATCATTTTAATTATTGTACAAAATAAAATTTCTACTTTCAATACATTAAAAAAAATTCATGGCTTTTTGACACATAGTAGTAAACTATCTATTTGACCTTGCTTGCACCCTAAACCCTCTTAAAAAATCATGATTCGTGGTGGTGTGATGTTTCAAACAATGGCCAATTTCTCAAATAGTTTGCAACTATTCCATGTTTCATTCAACTCTGATAAACAAATTGCAATTTTTATTTATTAACATTACATTGCTCTTTTTATTTATGCTATCATACTCATAAGCATTTCTACACATATTATAAATTTTCCTTGATAAAAATAACAATATTTTCATGAAAAGTTTGTTATAATCCTTCATTGACCCATCTTGCGATTATTTCTTTGCAAATCGGTGCAGGACTTTAAGTGAGCGAATAAACATTTTAGCCAAGCAAATCATGAGAACAATAGCAACATGCATGTGACATGCAAACTCTTGAACCCTACTCATGATGTGTGAAAATTCAAAGAACCCCAAACAATCTCATATGGTTCATGTAGTTGTTCATTTTGTCCAAATGACATTACATTGTGATATGTTTGATTGAAAGTGTGCTTATTTGCCCACTTGTTTGCCACCAAGCTTTGACACACATTCAATTTTGTTTTTGTATCTCCACATTAGAAGAAGAAATTGATATATGCATTTGTGAGTTATGGTTTAAGGTGGTTAAATACAACTTTTATTTGTAAAAAATAATGGAATGAACATAACACCCTTCATTAACAATCTTTTCCATAGCATGGATGCGTGGTCATCACTTTCAGCACCTCCTTTATTTTGAGTTCATGTCAAACTTTAGGTTATAACATTTGAGTTTGGATTTCATTTTTTTGAAAGGTTTTGGACAGATGTGAAGGCAAATGGAAAGAAGACAATTTGGGTTGATGTGATAAATTTTTTGTAAATAAGGAGTTGCGACCTTAATGTAAGTAGTAGAAATCAGCCAAAATGTAACCACTCCATTTACGACTACATGCGACTTGTAATCGTTTGCGACTAGATTTGGAATATTTGCCACTACAAGACCAAATTTCAACTATTTTGGTCATTCTCACAACTATGATGCAACTATTAGAAATTTTATCCTATTAGTTAGATTGATTTGACATTTGTTTTCATCCATTAATAGGTTGATATGTCCCAATACAAAGGACATAATAAACAAAAGTTTGTTAAATAAATAAATTGATGGTAGTTTTGAATATTCCCATTTGGAAAACAAGTCAATAATTAAATGCGTCATTTTCTTTACGTAAAACAATCGTATGTTTCCAAAAATAAAATAAAATTTGAAAAAAATTAGCATATTTTAATGTATAAGTATGACTTGTGCCAAAGACCCCCTTCTTCTCCCCCCCACCACCTCATACATCTCTCTTGTCTATTTTTTTAACTTTCAAATTATTAATACAACCATCCAAATAGATGGGTGCATTCCAAGATAATTCATCAAATGGAAGGGTAGACTTTAAATTCACACACTAACATCCATTAGTTTTGGGCAATAACAAAACTTATAAAAATATTTGGCATACAAATCTAATGAGCACACCTTATGAACTCTTGCCAAATGGCATGTATCCCAAAAAGGAGATATTGTAAATTGCTATTAATCACATGACCAATTAATAAAGGAAAAATCATTGATGTTAGTGTCAGGAGTCATGAGGTGTTGCAACTACTAGTCAACCTTGTTGCCACATGGCATGCCATGTCAACATCACTAGATCATAAGTTGTTATTAGTTATTAATAGTTGCAAGTTGGTCATGAATTTTGTTATTACCTAATCTTGGATTATTAAAAATATATTAAAAATCTATTTTTAAAACTTTGATAAAATAAGTCGTTATTAGTCATCAACAATTGCAAGTTGGCCATGCATTTTGTTATTACCTAATCTTGGACAATTAAAAATCTATTAAAAATCTATTTAATTATTTTTTATATTTGTGCAAAAACCATCAAGTTGTGATATCAACTATAGTCGCAAAACTATAATGCCAAGTGGCATCATAATGTCCTTTGCAGTTAGGTAGTCATCAACATGATTATGGAATTATAATTGTGGTTGAAAAAGACATTAGTCATTTTGTTAATTAGTTGTAAAACCCAAAATGTGTTATAATGGTTAATCAATATTTCATATGGATGAAAGTTGGGTAGATGCTAATACCATGGGAGATTCCTTATCATACATATCCTTTGTTGATGCGATTGCCACATCATGATCAACACCTTGTTCTCAATTACAATTTGAATATTTTGCATTTGTCAATTCAGTATGTTAATATCTTTTTCAATCTTGTTTGTCATGCATTATCTGCATCCATACATGCATGTTATCACAATAAATGTTGAGTGCTATATTAACATCCATGAGACAACATGAATTTGCCACAACATACCATCAAACTACATTTGCTTGCCTTTAGCTTATACTAGTGGGTACCTATGACCTTCGGACACTGTGATGTCCCCCGGTTTTTAAAAAAAACCCTGTTATTAACCCTGGGCAGCCCGCCGCAGAAGGGCGAAAAAAAAAAAAAAAAAAAAAAAAAACGTCACAGACAACCCGCCGGAAAAGGGCGAGAAAAAAAAAAAAAAGAAGTTCCATCACAGAAAACGTTGCCAGAACTGTCACGTCATGGACAGACGGACAGACTAAGGCCGCTTGAGAAGGGCGAAAAAATAAATAAATAAAAAAAAATTCCGCCACAGAAAACGTTGCCAAAATTGTCACGTCACGGACAGACTAAGGCAATTAATATATTAAATTGTATTGTACTAATGCACTCCACATCTGTTAAATTGGGGGTCCCATCACATTATGCACTAGATTTCTAACACCTACAAATTATCTCCATAGATGGGTCCTAAAGCCATTTTTATTTCAAATTTTAGATGCAAATTAAACCCATTAAGATATTTTTGGGCACAATGTACTTATATCCATGACAATTGACTTGAATAACATCGAAAGGACAATAATTACTACATACCTTGATGTCATTGACTAAATTGACATAGACATTGTTGTCACACAAGGCTAGTTTGTTAAGTTGGGCCAATGTATTGATTGGGCTACTTGTTGTGGCTACCAATTCTTCCTCGTGGACATTTGTCATCTTAATGTGTAGTGATCATTGTCAATTGGTTTAGCCTCTTTACTTACCTCAAACCAACTTTTAGGCCAAACTTCAAGTAAAATATTCAATATCATTTTAATATTAGGATTCAAGATCAACTATTTAAATGATTTCATCATAATTGAAACAACATGATTGCTAGGATTGGTTCAATTCAATTGGCAAAGAAAAATAGAGTTGTTCATTATAAAAAGTTGGTGAAACCTAAGTACTGAACCCATGAACAAAATATATATACATCAACAAACCTTGCAGCAAACATGGATACAAGTTGTACCTAATGCAACTAATCCAATGCAAAATTATTATTGATAATAGACTAAACAATCTGTAAGGAAGAAGTAATGTCTTCTACATGATCTTATTGTTGGTCTAAAAAATAAAGGCCTTGCATCTTGGCTATCACTTTCCAAAAATGCATACAAGTTGCAAATGTGTTTGTTTTACAAAAATAATCAAAGAAAATTGTGCAACCATCCATACATAACATCATGAAAGTAAACATCAAGCTGAATATAAAAATGTAGAAGATGGGTTTTTTGTCCCCTTATTGAACAATTGGAAGACTATTAAATGATGACATTGGCTAGCATTCAATACACATACACATTATGAAAATTGAGGATAACGATATTTTGGAACAAGCTATATGTTCCATTTGTGAAGTATCACAAGTAAAAAACATCTACAAATAACTCCTTAAAATATGCAACCATGGTAATACAATTAGGAATGGACACTAACACTTGTGTGATGGTTCCATTGACAAGTCTATATTGACTTGGCAAACAATGATTTATACTGCAACTCAATGCATCCATAGGCATTTCCAGATTTTCTTTAGCTATGGTTAGTACCAACTATATGCATTAAAAACATCTCGAGTAGAGCTGGATATCAAACTTTTTTTTAAAAAACAAAGTGTCGCCTATGATCATTTTTGACCATAGAAGTGAAGTGCACTCTCTAAAAGCAAAATAGATTTCTTACAACAACTCAAAAGTGGAATTTGAAAACCCACCTTTTTAAATTTGTTAAAACTAGGTCTCACTTCATAATGGTGCAATCTACTTGTGATTCCTATTCCATATCTACTTGTAAATAAATTCTCCCAATGTTCAATTCACTACTTTATGCCTCATAATGAATAAAAAATCTAAATAATTGAATTGGAAATTGAAACCTAAATGATGGCACTAAAATGTTTGTTCATTTCTATTCTCAATTCAACCTGGTTGAATTGCCCAAAAATTTACCTCTTTAAAGTGCAAAATCTTGGCTACTGAATCAAAATCCAACCCTTGGAATCCTTCTTGCATGATGTAGAAAATAAAATGAATGCCTAATCCATATGTTCCACAAGCATAAAATAACTAAAATTGTAAAGAAACTATAGCTCCTCCTAAGCACCCTTGGAAGCTAATTCCACGAGTCTCTCTTTAGTGTTATGTGTTTCTTCTTTATTCAAGAACATTTTTGCTAACAAGCTCTTTCATCTTCTAATGTAAAGAAAAATAATCTTGTTTCTCCCTCTATTCACAAAAGAAAGAATCATGTCAAGAGTATAAAATATTGGATCAAGAACACAAAAAAATATATATATTTATAATCTTAAGCTCATCACACAAACATTTAATTTCATTCACCTCTTCCACTGAAGTTTCCTCCCCCTCTATAATGAGGTTGCAAGGCATTTCGACAAATTGCATAAGAAGAAAAAATTATGTTTAGAAAAGTTAAATAGATAAAGCTACAAAAGTTTTGTGATGCGAAGTAGGGAATGATCTTATCAATTGTTGAGACCTCCTTGGTCTTCGTGCAGGTGAACAATTGTTGCAACCCTAGCTTTGGGCTCGTGACCAAGGCAAAGGGGTTGCAAGGTTCTGGGCCAAGAGGAAGCCCGGGAGTCAAGGCAAAGAGGTCGCAAGGGTGCAGGCCAAGAGGAAGCCCGGGAATCACATCACATACTCCTGCAAATGTAAGAAAGTGTGAGGGAATGTGAGGGAGTGAACACTCACACTCCCAAGGCAACTCCCATTTTGGGAGATGGAGTCCCGGTGGACTCTTGAAATTTCAGAGAGCAATTTCAGGGGTCAAAACTCAATGTCTTTTGGCGTTCTTTATATCATTGGAAAGCTCTTATAATGTAAATGTCTAAAATGGGCTCCCATTGCTCATTTAAACATCTCAAACACAAGTTATGGCCAAAAGAAGGGCCGGGAGTCAAATTGCCAATTTGACTCCTGACCATAAAAAGTCAAGAATCGACCCGATTTACTTAGCTGCAGATAACATGCCACATACCGTTGGAAAGATCTCCACAAGAGCTACAACTTTGCTTTAGATCGCACCTCGATCTAAGGTCTGCTCGCAAAGGTATGGGGCTCCAAAGTTGCGGGAATCCTCGCTGGCGCAATTTCGAGGCTCCATGGCCAGAAAGAGAGTATACTATAAAGGGGAAGGTGGTGGCTTCCCCCAACTCTGGGCCGTGGTGAGTCTTATGTGTCCGTGTTGCCCGAGGCTCGTCCTAGCACCAAGGGTGCTCCAACTATGCACTAACCACCTTGTGTGGGTTGTGTGCAAGCTCGTGTGAGTGAGTGAAGCTTGTCAACTCTTCCTAGTCCCATCCCAGAGCTCCAACATGCCCCTCTACCCCTCAAAGTGTTGTGAGCGAAGGAGCGTGCCCTGACTCTTCCCTCTTCCGCTGTTTTATACTTGGACCCACATTTGGGTCCTTTGAAGAGTTGGGAGTGTGTCAACAACATTGGCGACGGCTAAGACTACCCTGTGATGCCCGTTGGGGAGGCATCTCAACCACCACCCAAACCTCCTCTACAACTTAGGGCTGAAAACAATCTTGTCCATCATTGAGGTCTCTCGAGTCTTCTTGCTTGGGAGCAACCTCGATGATGGCCAAGATTGCCTTGGGAACCTTTTTGGGGAGGCATTTTGGGCATGGCTAAGAACTTCTTTGAAGCTTAAGGTTGAAGGCGATCTTGACCATCATTGAGACCTCCTTGGTCATCTTAGCCGAGAGCGACCTCGACGATGGCCAAGATCGCCTAGCGAGCCTCGTCTGGAAGGCATTTTGGCCATGGCAGAAAGCTCTTCTACAACTCAAGGCTAGAGGCAATTTTGGCCATTGTTGAAACTTCTTCATTCTTCTTGCTTGGGAATAACTGTGGCAATGGCCAAGACTACCTTGTAAGACATGTTGGGAGGCATCTTGGCCATTACCGAAAGCTCCCTTACAACTCACGGTCGAAGGTAATCTCGACCATTGTCGAGACCTCCCTAGTCTTGATGCTCGGGAGCAACCTTGGCGATGGCTAAAAACACCCTACGAGACCCGTTGGGGAGGCAATTTGGCCATCACCAAAAGCTCCCTTGGAGCTTAGGGTTGTAGGTGATCTTGGCTAAGACCTCCCATGCATCTTGACTAGGGGCGAAGCTCAACCATCATCCAGGCTTGTTTGCGAGGTCTTTTGGAGGCACAAAATAAAATGGAGAAGAGCCCCCCCAAGCTTGCTTGTGCCATCGTTGTTTTTAGCTTTGGCTTGAGCTTGTTGGAGTTCTTCATATGGGTCACGTCTGACATTAAAACACAAAACAAAACATGAAAATGAAGGAAGGGAGTGGAGCTTACCTCTTGGCTAGTTGTGGTGTGGGATGGGGAGACTTCAACCTGAAAATGAACCAAAAAATGGACTATTATACTTTGAAACCCTAAGAATTATTTTTTGCAAAAAATGAAATATCAATAAGAAGGTAGCATTTTTCTTACACGTTCCTCTATTTTTTCTTGATACTACAACATCAAATTCCTCCTCCTTGCTTGCGCCATTGCTTTTCCTCTCTTGCATTATTTCAAGTTCGTCCACTAAAAAGACTATTACCGCATGTTTGCTTTGAGTTTCATCATTGTTTTCTGGGTTATTGCATTAGAGGAAAAAGAACATGCATTAGGAATCAAGAACCTAACTTGCAATTTGAATTTATATTACCTTGTTGAAAATTACTTTTACTTCAAATCTACATATTCGAAAATTATTTTTACTGTTGTAAATGAGCAAAGTAAGAATTGTTTTTGACCTACTGTTATGGGAATATACATATTATTAATTTTAAAATTATTTTGTGATTCCAAAGGAACGTACAATAACTTTGGTCATTATCTTGTAAAGAGTTGATGAAAAATTAATGCACCAATTGCATTTTTTCTTGTCCTTCTACACAATTCTTCCATACTGCCTCAATTGATTAAAGTTTGGAAAATTCTAAAATTGCAGCGAAATTGTGGAAAATGTAACACCCCTAACACGTAATTTTTTATAATTATGTCAAGTTATGGGTTTAGGGATACTTTCTGGCTAAATGTTCGACAAATGTTTTTAATAAAATATGAAGTCAAACAATTTATTTATCTAAGTATTATATCGCCAATGTTAAATATAATACATTCAGGATTTCCATTGCATTTTTTCAGATTTTACTTCATAGCCAAAAACAAATAATAATGCCATTTCCACAATTTCAATGGTCAAAAATTGCAATTCATACAAATTTTAAGCCATTGTAATCTTTAATTCAATGTTTTCTTTTCTCACCCCGATTTCATGAGTTTCCAGTATGTTCGCCACATGATAATGCTAATATATTCTCATGCCAACATTTGTATTTTTATTTGCATTAATAAATCAAATGTGGTTCAGTCTTCACATTCACAACATTTATTTGTCTCATTTAAATGCATGCTTGAAAGTTTTTATTTTAAATTTAAAAATGGCTCAAAATTGGTTGCCAAATCCAAGACCTTAAACCTTAAACCCAAATAAATTAGTATCCCTATTTGTACTTTCGCTTGATGCTCCCAATGAATTGTGTTAATCAAATTAAGTTAATGTCTCGTGATTCCAAGGTTTTAGTAATTAATCCAATCATCATATTAAATATAAATTTTGTTGGATGAATTGTTTATTTTGGTCTTATGAAATCTTTTTTTGAAGATCTTTTGCAAGCATCCATCCAACTTTTGAAAGTTTTTCCACTTGATATTTCTAAATAATTGTCGCCTTTTCACCGCACCCTTGAAATGACAAAATCAGGTTTGGCCAATACATTTGGACAAACATGTTTTGGGGTTTTGTTGCATTTTGTTTGTCCCTATGGATGTGTGCTTGTTTGATTGGTACATGTCATGATCATTGTCGCAACCCTATCTTGAAAGAGTGGGAGGATGAAACTCACACTCTCGAAATGAGGACTTGGGAGTCCTCCGAGACTCCCAAAACTTTAGAGTTCGATTTTAGGGGACAAAATACCTTCCATTGGGGTGTTCTTTATATCATTAGAAAGCTATCAAAGTGTAGATGTCGAAAATGGGTTCTTATGGGCCATTTGGACATCTACAACACAAGTTATGGCAAAAAGAAAGGCCGAGAGTCAAACTAACAGTTTGACTTCCGACCATTAAAAGTCGGGAGTCAAACTAACAGTTTGACTTCCGACCATTAAAAGTCGGGAGTCAAACTAACAGTTTGATTCCCGACCATTAAAAGTCGGGGATCGACCCGACCTCGGTGTGTGTAGGCAGAGTGCGACACACCGTTGGAAAGCTCTCAAAGAGAGCTACAAGTTTGTTTCAGACCTTGTCCCAATTGGAGGTCTGAACAAAGAGTTATGATCTTGCAAAGTCCCGAGAGTTCAAACTAGGATAGTTTCGGGACTCCTCCTTGGGAGTTCCAGGACAAAAAGCCATTCGGATGTCGGTGCCGCAGAGAGACGTAGAGAATACTATATGGGGGAAGGTGGTGGCTTCCCCCGAGTCTGGGCCATGGTGAGTCTTGTGAGTCCAGGGTCGCCCGTGGCTTATCCTAGCACTAAAGGTGCTCCAAAAAGTGATCTAACCAACGCGTTGGTTAGTTTGATGCAGGTTAGAGCGAATAGCTAAAACTTGTCCTTCTTCCTAGTCCATCCTGGAGCTTTAGCACGCCCCTATACCCCTTTTAGTGTTGAAAGCTGGGAGTGTGCCCCGAGTTCCAAATAATTCCACTATTTGACAGACTTGGACCCAACTTGGGTCCAACAAGGAACTTAGGAGCGCGTCAATCATCCCCACTATGTTTGGAAAAAATATTAAGGGGACTTGAATCATTTATTTATTTACTAATCCACATTTAGCCATATCTGTGGAGTGATGATAACTAATGTGTGTGATGAGTGATATATCGAAATTACTAATTATTGAATAATTAAATGAAAAATTTGCATTTGGGCATTAGTCATATTATGTTTGTTGTATGTTATATTTTTATGTCATGATACATTTGCCATATATACATATGCTGCACATACAAATTGTCCTTTCAGATGTGCATATGGGTGAAAACATGGTAAAGTATACAAAAAAAGTTGCCGAAAAAATATTATGTTAAAAAAAGGCAATTTCTCACAAAAACATAAGAAATTAAAATCAAACTTTACTTAAATTTCATTTTGAAACTATTGAGCCCCTAATTGGGTTTATTGTAAGTCAACTACAAAATTTCAAGAACTTTGGAAAAATAAAAGTACGGAATAACACTACAACAACATGGGGCTATTTTGCGATCCAAATATCATCGCAAACAACAAAGAAAAAAGTTTCTGAAAGCTTGCTGTTGCGAACCATAATTCCTCGCAAACTCTTAACCTTTTGCGATACCATAACATTCGTACCCGTACCATCGCAAGTCCTTCACAACTCCCGAACTTGATAAAATCGCAAACTTTTCTGATTATAACTGCTTCTATACATTGTTTGCGATTAACACTACATCGGAAACTATTTACAACAAACCCATCACCGCAACGACTTAGCGAATCAACTCAAAACTCTATCGGTTTCTGATATAAGATTTGACGTAAACATTTCGGGATTCTCAAAATGCCGCTAAAAGTTTGCGATTAACATTACATCGGAAACTATTTGCAACAAACCCATCACCGCAACAACTTAGCGAATCGACTCAAAAGTCTATCTGTTTCCGATGTAAAATTTAACGCAAACATTTCGGGATTCTCAAAATGCCGCTAAAAGTTTGCGATTAACATTACATCGGAAACTATTTGCAACAAACCCATCACCGCAACAACTTAGCGAATCGACTCAAAAGTCTATCTGTTTCCGATGTAAAATCTAACGCAAACATTTCGGGATTCTCAAAATGCCGCTAAAAGATTGCGATTAACATTACATCGGAAACTATTTGCAACAAACCCATCACCGCAACAACTTAGCGAATCGACTCAAAAGTCTATCTGTTTCCGATGTAAAATCTAACGCAAACATTTCGGGATTCTCAAAATGCCGCTAAAAGTTTGCGATTAACATTACATCGGAAACTATTTGCAACAAACCCATCACCGCAATGATTTAGCGAATTGACTCAAAAGTCTATCGGTTTCTGATATAAGATCTGACGCAAACATTTTCGGATTCTCAAAATGCCGCTAAAAGTTTGCGATTAACATTACATCGGAAACTATTTGCAACACACCCATCACCGCAACGACTTAATGAATCGACTCAAAAGTCTATCTGTTTCCGATGTAAGATCTAACGCAAACATTTTGGGATTCTCAAAATGCCGCTAAAAGATTGCGATTAACATTACATCGGAAACTATTTGCAACAAACCCATCACTGCAACAACTTAGCGAATCGACTCAAAAGTCTATATGTTTCCGATGTAAGATCTAACACAAACATTTTGGGATTCTCAAAATGCCGCTAAAAGTTTGCGAAATCTATGATTTCGCAAACCTATTCTAGAATGATTTTACCCATAAGAGTGTAGCGATGTCTGTGACATGGTATATTTGGTCTTTTGGCTTTTATAGTGTTTCGAAGAATTATGATTCGCAAATGGTTTTGAGATCCACTGTGTATCGCAAGAGCATGACACTGTATTCTTATTTTGGAAGTAGGGTTTATATTCATTTGGAGTCACTTTGGAAGGCAAAAATAAATATCTATATCAAAATTTCAAAATTTACAATGTAAAAGGGTTTGTAACCCTTGGGTATCAAGGAGGCGGCTCTATGAAGTGTTGAATTGCACAACTCTCAGATAATGTTACTAGATCCCCTACCTTCCTTTCCATAACACACCTATCATAACATATCATGACAAACTTAAGTGTCCTATAATATTCTTCTCTACCTTACAAAAGCACCCAGTTTCAATGCAAGTGTTTAGACTTCTTTAATCTCCACTGTGTTTTACCCTGGAGGATTTCTGCACCATCAACTTGCAACCGTAATAAATGTGTAAACTATAAGTGTGGAGGTACACACTTGGCAACATCTGGAATTGATGTTTGAGATCCAGCTGTGTATGAACAACTTGCTCCATTCACCTCTACTTCAGCTTCTTTCTCTAGCTTTGCAGTACAGGATGTAGGACTGCACATTGACTATAAAGCATCAGATTGGCTACACTGTCTTCTGTACTTGAGTGTCATGCTTGAAAGTTCATAATTTTCAAAAACTGCAACTGGAACACTCTGCAGCCAAAGCCACATTCTGAATTAGCCTTGTGTCCACATTTCCTATTGACCAACCAAACAATGAAACAAGTATCCTGCATGAGCATGGCACTTAGATAACAGAAAATAACACCAAATCTCCCAAACATCAGGTAGAAAAACATAATTACTCTTGAAGCCAAGTGCTCTCAAAAGGAGCTGTCACACACCATTGGTCATCACAAACTGAAGTATGTATGTAAGTAATCAGTAAAAGAAACAGGTATCTTTTATTTGACTTCTGAGAAAACAGGCTAAGAGAAGTTTACCTCCATCACCCATCCAACATATTTCACATCGTTGACATGTTGATTCATGTCCAAATCACCACGTTTTGGCTGCAAAGAAAAGTAGAACAAAGAAAACAAAGACAAGCAGCGAATAATATGAACAAACTAAAGATGTTTGAAACAAAGCAGGTGACTCCTGATTTGACAAAAAACCTGAACTCTTTTTTTTTGTCCAAGGGCCAGAACCAATCTCATCTCTAGACCTTGGACAAGTCGTCAAGATCACCAACTCTGTTGCACCCACCAAAAATGCCACAGGTTACATACAGAACACACCAATGTCGATAGCAGGAGCAGCCAGGGTCTTTCTAAACGTAGCCGCTTTGGTAGCATCTGTTGCTCTCCCACTGTACATGGCCATGAATTACCCACTGAGCCCCTTTGCTTGCAGTATCAAAAGGGTAACTGGATGATTCCACTGAAGCCAACAAAGTCTCATCATTTGCATCACTTGCAATATCCTATCAAGTCACAAGGCATCACACCTTACTCATCTTCCTGAGATTTGAAGAAAACTCCATAAGAATGGTTTACAATTACAAGATGAGTCGAGTGATTACCTTTTGGGTGCTACTCACAAAGTATGAGATCATGAACGGAAATCACTCCTTACTCACTACTTCTACCCTACAGCCACAATGGTAGGAGCTTTTGCAACGTAGAAGGAGAATGAAGTTCAAAGGAAAAATGTCCTATTCTGCCCACAAGATACAGACATCCAAGCTAGGAACTCAGATCCTTTAGACTGAGCTACTCTAAGGAATAGCTACCTTGTATGTTGCAAGCTGAGAAGTCCAAAAAGGTTTCACAAATCTGCAGTGCCACTAAGGTGACAATCTTGGGTACATTTGACTTTAATCGGTTTAGCTCCTTCAACGACTAATATCACAGAAAATTTTAGGGTCCATACAGGTTTAATATGGACACTCGTCAAGCAGCTTTGTATCAAAAATTAGGGAGTTAAAGAAATCATGGTTCAAGTGGTTCCCATGATGGGAAAAACCACCTTGCAACCTCTGCAACTGTCTTTGGATTTGCACCAAGGCGGCTGGGTTGTGTAGGCAAGGGAACTGATGAACTCGGTAGTACAGTTTGGCATACCTCTTTCAGCTCCAAGGTCATTGCATTCATCTTCTCCTCAAGCTCACATATTCGGGCCTCTAATGCGTTGTACTTTTCTGCCCAATTTTCACCACCTTTATTTAGGATTGTAGTGTATTGTATAGGTGGTGGGTGGTTTACCTATCAAGACCAGCCCGAGTTAGATCACAGGTCTATAACTAAAGGCAAAATGTGCATACAGTTTTACCCATATGGCATATTTGTCACAAAATATCAAGACTGAAAAACACCGACCTCTTCTTTAACAATTGCCTCTAACTTGTCCCAGTCAGTCCCGCATTTTGTGTTGCACCCAAGTTGCATCCAATGAATGTTCGTAGCCTTGACAAGTTTGATCTCCAACTTGGTTTTCAAGCAGGCATATTTACACTCTGCAGGGATCACCTGCATAGTCAACGTGTGGGAGTTAACCTAGTGAGCAGCCTAGGCACATTAGCAATGTGCTTATCCTTCTACTGTAACACAAATGGCTTATCCTTCTACTGTAACACAAATGGCATAGTTATAATTAGTCACCTTGCCAAACAAGGGGAGTTGTAGCATGCACGGCAATGGCTCCTTGAGATTAATGACCAGGCCTACCTGCCAACACACATTCCATCATTTGCTGCAAGTGACATTAAATCACAACATCCATCATTTTATATGACCTTTAATTTATTTTCACCACACTTGTAACTCTCCAATGGAAACCAACTGTCCCTGCAGCAAGAAACAAGATGCTAATATGTGAGTGGTTTTCCATTAGGCTGTTGTGATCACAGCACACTATGTGTAATTGTGATCACAACAGCCTAATGGAAAGAGACCCTAACACTGGCCCATCTATCACTAGGCCTTCAGAAACACACAATGACCTGATAACAGAGGCATGGAGCCATTCTTTTGGACAGTTTAATGCAGGGTGAAAAAACTGCTGTAAAAATTGTGCAGCTGATCTAGAAACACATGCAAGTCATTAGAAGCCCAACTAACATACAACCAAACTATTTGAGAAACAAAATCAAGGTTTGGGAGTATATAGAACTTGGAACATACAATGTGTTCATTGAAATGAACTTTCAGATCTTCTTCTTCAGCTGCCTTTGCCAAAATACAAACCACAACCAAACTGGTTGTTTGGTACCATTCATACCTGCCACAACCAAATAGATGCCTAACCACTAAAAGCAAAAACAGTCCTAAAAGGAACTTTCTACTCCTACATTGTCCCCTATAGGTTATTCCATGTTTGATGGAGCATGGACTCTTGTTAGGAAAACCCAGAAACAACCATTGTAACGTAATGCAGCTAAATTGAGCCCACAACAACCATATGCAAGTTCGCCATATAAAAATCACCGAGCAATGGGCTTTGTTTTATACAACATTTGGATTCTACAAGAGCCCTTACTATAGATGCTTACTTGAATTTGGCCAGTGGAGCATATGGCGGTGGTGCAAGGGACACCATGTCAACCACCTTGGTGTTTGAATTGGCAGATGCAAATTGCAAATCCTTCTTGACAACCTTCAACTCCATCTCAACACCCATTCGTGTGTCCATCTCACTTTAGCAAGGATTAATAACTCTTAGGGTTTTTTCCAAGCCTGTCAGGTTTCTCTTCGAGCTTTGGCCCGTGGTAAGGACCTTGCGAATTGTGACCAAGACCAAAACTCGCATCAACAATGCTCAATACCTGTAGAGTCCCCCATAGTCCCTCCATTAGCAACTAGGTTATTAAAATCTACTGACCCACTGTGTGAACTCTGAGCAATCATGCATTCTAAAAGAAACATCGCTAGTTTGTAAGATAGAAGTTGGAGGTAGTCGAAAAGGATTTAAAAATAGGGGAACAACTCTATATCACACCTAGAAATTCACTTCTGTGAAGTTGAGCTTCTGAACAAACAACAACCTTCGTGCAGCTTGATCATTCACAAATCTTGGGATATGCTTGCATTTCAGTTTACCATGAACACCATACCAATCTAGACATATTTTGTGCCTTCTGAGATATACCGAATGCTCACGAGAACATTGACAACAAGCATCTAAATTACTTCTGAGATGCTCAATCCCTGAATCCTGGTGGTACCTCTGAACTAGTAACTTTACTGTGACATTGCTTGAAAGCACGCTTGATGTAAGTAACAGTCTTTTCTTTGTTGCATCCCCATACAGATTTCGTCATTATAGGTAGTCGTCATTTTCGTAAAGGGTTATTTAAAAGACTATCCAGTACACTGGAATCAGGTGTTATTCATGGGCAAAATTTTATCAAGTTGAGGTGATAATGGAGGTGCATGTACATTTGGTACAAACTACACACTTACTCTGGACCCTAATGACTTGGCTCTTAAACCCAGAACCCTTCAAACCCCAAATTGATTAACCCCCATATACGTCATAAAACACTATTTTTTTGGCCATATACCTCATAAACAATGTTTTTGTGGGGAGTGAATTATCCCTTTCTTGTAAAAAAATCCAGGAAATTTTGGACAATGTTACTTTCTGATTTAATTTCAACCAATTTTGCTATTTTGAAGCAAATTTCGAGGAAATTATAACATCATATATATGGCACACTACTATGTTTCAAAACAAAACAATAATTTGTAGAGGGTGAATTTGCCTACCGTAAGCTAGAAATTGGAAATATATGAAGATAAATATGAAAAGACTGGAAATCCTTGGTTTGTCTATGTCAATTCTTGAAGATAAGAGCACTAAAAAGGAAGAAGCCAAAGTTTCTAGACTAGATCCTTGTGGTTAGGGAAAGAAGCTATGGATTTACCTAACTGTTTTAATATCAATCCAAGAATTCTTGTGTGAATTCAGCTAATTTTGTTATGTCTTGAAAAAATCACCAAATTTTCAATATGACAATTTGAAGAAAAACATTGGTCATGCCATTCCATTGTGCTCACATACTATAGTAGAACTTGTCTAAGTTAATACTGCCGGTTTAGATTTAGATTGTATTGATTTAATTTTGGTATTGTTTCAATGATAATTGATGTAGCACATAACATTTGCGGACATGTTTAATCCATGGCCAATTTATCTTTGGTATATTTGGTGGGAAATAGATGATATTTTTATTCCCATCGTTCAATAAACATTAATTCATCCTCCATCCCAACAAATCCTTCATGCAGAGTTTAACATGCGATG
Source organism: Sphagnum contortum (assembly GCA_963920785.1). Classification (NCBI taxonomy): domain Eukaryota; kingdom Viridiplantae; phylum Streptophyta; class Sphagnopsida; order Sphagnales; family Sphagnaceae; genus Sphagnum; species Sphagnum contortum. The sequence goes on along the minus strand of OY987295.1, from coordinate 5,760,531 downwards.
TTTATGATGCCATGCTCCCTCCCAACATAACATATGCAAAAATTGATAATTCAATCGTTCACAGTTCGGATGTTGGGCGAACCATGTGTAAAAGATTCCAAAATGGATCGATGAATTTTACATGGAGATATATGTTGTGTTGCTCACTCGAGGAACAAGCGCTTAGTGCTATACACTGCTATACTACACATACAAAATAGCTTTTGGTTTTCCAAATCGTGGGATTTTACATGACATATTCCTCTTGCACACACAAGAAAATTGGAACAAAATGAATATCTACCCCCCCCCCTTTGTTTGTCATGTGTCGTACCTTTTTATTGCCGTCCATGCATATATATGTTATTTATTTGGATAAATGGAATTTAATTTTGAAAAAAGGTAGATTACTTTGTGTTAGATTTGATACAATTATGTATTCATTTCAATATGGGTGCCACCTCTTTCAATACACTTGGGAAAATGTTGAACATAATTTTAAGTATTTAATGTGGCTTATACAAAAATCCCATGCACCATATATGAAACATATTTTATAATTTTTACATGTTAAATAGACTGACCCATATAATGTTGGGATTGGCCGTCCACAACCAAATGGGAACGCCGTGGCCATTTTGGAGGGAAATAGATCTGATTCTTATTCTCATTGTTTAATAAACATTTAATTCGTCTTCCATCCCAACAAATTAAATTTGTTACAATGAATGTTTATAGATTAAAAAGAATGTGTGATATATTAAACTTTTTGCAAGCGTGAAAACTCTAATACTGTTTACCAAAAATGTCTTAGAGTATTTACCAATTAAAATTAACCACGATTCACCACGATGACATACTTTAGATATGCCCTGTAGCGTTGCCATAATGTTCCTTTTCCCAAAACAACCCTAATTATTATTTGGTTACATATGCCTTGTGGCGTTGCCATAATGTTCCTTTTCCCAAAACAACCCTAATTGTTATTTGGTCGTCATAAAAAACAATTATTGATTTATTTTGTGATACGGCTTGGGTTGTTCTAGACAAAATTCATATCAAATACCTCTTTGATGGTATAGACTTTTGATTTTACAAGTATACGTTCTCCCTTTTCTCCGAGCTATTTATTAATTTCCCTGGGAGAAAAGTTTATCAACCCTAAACCCTAAAATGAGATTTGTGGATGGGGCACTTGTGGGTGTTCGGTCATTCAAGCCCGGGAAACAAACAAAACCCCGAAAATTTCATAAGGCACGATTTTCTTTTCCCATTCAATCAAGCAATAAACGTCCTTGGAGGGCACGAGTCCTACAATACTCTTGCTAAAAAATGATGCAAATGATAAGAAAATCTTTAATGAAAGGAAAGAATTCAACAAATAGTTAGTTAAAGCCTAACATGGAGTACGTGGATCCTCGATATTATGCACTTATTTGAAAATTTGCAAATCCAACATTCTAAGAGCCTATTCAAAAAGTAATTTGAGTTAGATTGCAATCTTGGTAATAATTCTAACATATGAATGGTAGACATCATGCACAATCACTCATGTTCATCATTTTTTTTAATCGTTTATGGATGGGGTAGATCATTTCCAAACATTCATGGATGTCGTGGATCATTTTCAATCACCCGTGGACGAAAGAGATGATTTAGATTCACTACATAGGGTGGATCCTTTTTTGGGAAGGCATGGATGATGTGGATTATTTTTGGTCATCCATACATTATTGAGATCATTTTTAACTGCTTGGAAAAACACCAATTGCGCATATCATTTTCATTTTCCCAATGCCCCTGGATCACGTCCATCATCAATATAACCCCAATCTACTTATATAAAAGAATTGGGTTTTTTTTCAGTGTAAATCGTGTGTGTCCGTCCGTCCGGTATCCTATTGGCTGGAACTCAGGGTAATGAGTATCACTTAGTGTTAGGGGTATCCCTCAAAGTCATGGGTATCACTCAGTGTCCGGTTTGTTTGTGAGGAAAACAAGGTCCCTCAGTGTAATGGGTAAACTCTTGGGTGGGTTGTGAGAACTGTCAGTGAGAGAAAAAATCACTCAGGGTATCGATATCACTCAGTGTAATAATGGGTATCACTCAGTGTAATGGGTATCCTCTTGGGTGTGTCCATAATGGGTATCATTCAGTGACAGGGTATCCCTCAATGTCAGGGTATCACTCAATGTAATGGGTATCCTCTTGGGTGTGTTCGGGTTTAGGGTTTAGGGTTTCTGCACTAAATCGTGTGTGTTAGTCTATCTGTCTGTCTGTCCGTCCGTCCAATATCCTATTGGCTAGAAGATTGTCTGACGTGTGATTGGACGGAAGGGCGGAAGGGAGGTGAGTTCTCTCTCTCACTCATAAACACAAATGAGGAGGTGAATTCTCTCCCACTCACACACACACACTCAAATCAGGAGGTGAGTTCTCACTCACTCACACACTGAAATCGGGAGGTGAGTTCTCACTCACACACACACACTCAAATTTCTTTTATTTGCTTTCTGCTTAAACATTTCTGCCTTTTAACTAAAAGCAAAAAAAAAAACAAAAAAAAAACCATATAAGAAAAAAGAAAAAGAAAAAAAAAGCTACTAAATTTTTTAATATAAACCTCCTGTCTTTATTCTTTTTTTTAAAAGCTAGCATGTCGATACAGAACAGGAATCTTTCATGATTTCTGCAATATATCACAAATGTGGCCAATCAAAAGGATTCTTTGGGGAAGGTTTCAAAGGTGATAAAACTTTTCCCCTTATCATTTTGCTTGCAAAATGGGTTTACCAACTAGTATGGGGTAGATTATTTTTGGTCACCGATACATGGCCTATATTGGTATTATTTTCTATACCAGGCCTCAGTTGATTTGCTTGCATTTGAAAGGGACTTGAAGTCCGAATGGGTGCCAAATATGATGGCGGAACCAATGCAATTTGTTGGAATGTTGACATCATTGCCAATGACAAGTTGACACGTCACATCAACTTTTGCCCCCCATTGACTGGATAAGATTGTGCCTAGTTGAAAGTCTTATGGAAAATCAAATTGCTTCATGGGCGGTTGGTAGGAACAAGTGTGTCAGGGATCGATAGGTCGAAGGCAAGTACGTCGATGCTTGCAGATGGTTGGTGTTTGTGTAATGTGCACATATGGCACATTGGTTGGTGGGTGGGGGCAAAAAGGTGCTTAGTAGGCCGATGCAAAGCTTACCGAACTCACTTGATTATCATATATTGTAAAGGAAGAAAGTTCCTTCCCCTGAAGCTATCCAAGGTACTAAAATAGTGTAAATTAAAAGGACCCAATCAAATGTCACCTTATGGGTCAATCACTGACATTAGTGAATCAAAGGAACTTTTTTCATAAAAAAAAATAAAAAATCCAAAAAAAGAGGAAAATGTTTCTTTTCCATCGTTTTGGTTTCTTTGATCCTTTTATTTTTATTTTTATGTAGGGTAATTTTTATTTAAATGGTGTGATTAGTGTTTCTCTCTTTCTAATTTTGTGGTGTAGTTGAAGTGGTGATCCTCCATAACAAAGATTTAGCCAAATTGGGCTATAAACAAGATCTGAAAAAACACAATTTAGATTGAATAGTGTTCTTTTCATTCTTTCATGAAAACCAATTTAGAAAAATTGTGAAATTTTGTCCAAAAAACACACGCATACACACAATGCCATGATGTATACATTGATTTTTATTTGAACTTATAATTGAACTTCTGATATATGTAATTTATTTTGTATAAATTTATTCGTATTTTTTGAACATTAAAAAATGAAACTTAATCAAAGTTGCAAATGAATGAAATGGAAAACAACATGAAAAACAATGAAAGTAGATGATCTTTTGAAATATCAAATGGAGTATCAAAATCAATTTCCTCCCTCTTATTTACTTTGTAGAGTTTTGAAGTTCAAAGTACTTAATTTTAAAAAGTTGCTTTAAAAAATTACTTCTAATGATAAGTTGTTGTAAACCCAACTAACTGAGTGTGTAGTTTTGCCATAAGTTGTTGCAAGCAGCCACACACCATCCATCCTTTTCATGGTTTGCTACTGGGTGCTGGTTCATTATGGCCCCCACTTCAGATGGCCATGAACTCCCATTCAATAGTTTGGAATGGTTAAAGCCCTTTGCCTGATATGTTGGGTAAGATGTTAGGCAAGCTACGTGATACACTCAACATAATTCGCAAGCAAGGGTAAGAGCATTCCATCACGACATTAATGTCATGGGTGGCAGATTCAACAAATTAAAGAGAATAAAAATTGTGTTCAACAAACAAACATTTTGAACACCGTTATATGAGTATACGATCATTGTTGGAAGATTATGTAATATAACGTGATCAAGAAAAAATGGCATGAAACTTTCCTTTCGGTGCCATGAAACTCCCACTTCTCTATGGGGGTGGGTTGGGAGGGGGGGGGGGGGGCAAGATTCTTAACCATGGTCATGGTGGACACATTTTTAGCCAGGGTAAGCCGGCAGCACCCACACTGGTAACCTTCATCTTCTTGAGTGAGGCCTCATAGTCAGGTTGTTTTTATTTATTTATTTATTATTATTATTTTCTTAATGTGATGTAGCTGAAGTGACAATCATCTTGTGGATGATTTAGCCAGATGTGGATGATTTGATGAATTTTGGGGTTTTAACCTAACGGATTTTTGAGATTAAAACAGAAGGTTGCTTGACTTTCCTATGAAAGACTCTGCAGATTTGTTGAATACATGGAAAGAGCAGAGGGTCAGCACCACTGTTTTTTATTTTCTCGTAGGAATATAGTTCCAAACTTTTTGATTTTCTAGTGTGAATTTGAATGATTTTGTGATTTTTTGGCAAAAAAATTGCCAATGACTTGATATCAACAAAATGAAAAGGAAAAAAGAACAAAAAACCATGGTTCACACCTAATATATGTTTTATTATATCCAATAGAAATAAGATTAGAAGACTAGAGGGGCACGTCATGTGCTTCACATGCAAGGTACATTTTTGGTGAGTTCCAACTCAAATAAAATCTACATGGGCTTGTTCCAAAAGAATAGGTTGCTTCTAAAGATAGGTAGCTGTTGGTAGCCACATCAAGGAGATCATATAAAAGCTTTTATGACTCCTCATAAAAGCTGCAGAATTTCACAATCAATAAGGTGCGTTGATCAGGGGTTGATCCTTGAGTTGATTCTTCTTTTGTAATCGCAGACAGACAATTTTTTGCTTGGATCTAATTTTGGAAGATGGGTTGAAAAAGTGAACCACTTACTAAATGCACAACACCTAGCTCTTCAAACTTCAGTTATTAGAAACCCATTGAGGGTGGTGTACATAACATGCCAGCTTACATATCAAAACATCCTAGCAACTTAAGTATGTATTTAGTCACAAAACTTTCATGGAACTTTAGAGTTATAGGTAAAGTCCCATCTATTAGGGGGAGGGAACTGCCACTTTGGACTTATTATTAGGGCATCAAACTTGTAAATGGGAATGAAAATTTTACAAAGTGAAATAACTAGGACCCAAATTAGTTTTTCCACCAACTTTGGTGGTAAACTGAGTTTCATCCTGTCTCTCTTTCTCCTTGAGTGCCTCCACTACTACTGCTACATATATTTTCACTGCTCCTTCGTGTACAACCACTATAATATTCTCAAACCTTGTGCATTAAATGCTGAGTTTCAACATTTCATAGTGAGATCTAATAAAATTTCTTTACTTCGTGGACACCATTGAAAGAGAGGATAGGGAGTGAAAGCAGGCCCAAAGACAGGGTGAAAAGAGGGTGACTTTACTAATATCTCTATTATCTTGAGGATTGATGAACCCATGAGATCAGGTTGCTGCTCTGACAAGTCTTCAGTATATAACACCCTCTGCCCCATCAACATTTTTGTTAATCGTATTCCTGGATTTGAGGTCTATAGCATGTGAATAGCATGTGAGTTTGAATCCTTGGTGGGTTTCTAAGAGATCTCAAGCTTTGCAAAAAGATGTTCACAGCCTACCAGTCAAGTATGTTGTAGTAGTACTCTTTGTCTTCTCTGAGAGTGAGGGATTTTCGTTGGGTTGTGCAAACAAGAATCCTGAAACTTCCGAGCTGCTTGCTTGAAGGGTGTCATTTATACAAATGGGTGGTACCTATGTCAGAAGAAAGAATTTAGCTCATTCATTTTGCTTGCCCTTGTGTGCTTGCAAGACGCCCTTTGCATGTTGCATCAAAAATACAACTTCCTTGGAAAGAGGAAAGAATTTAGTTCATTCGTTTTGCTTGCCCTTGCTTGCTTGCTTGCTTGCTTGCTTGATGCCCTTTTTATGTCGCACTAAACATAAAACTTCCTTGGAAAGCAAGCACATACAGTAGCCTCCCGCCTAAGTACGCACCCGTTTAAGTATGCATCCCGGTAAGTACGCATTATTTTCTCGAAAAAATAGGGTTCAGATTTAGGGTTTAAGGTTTAGGGTTTAGGTTTAGGGTTTAGGTTTAAGGTTTAAGGTTTAGGTTTAGGGTTTAAGTTTAGGTTTAGATTTAGGGTTTAGGTTTAAGGTTTAATGTTTAGGTTTAGGTTTAAGGTTTAGGGTTTAGGTTTAGATTTAGGGTTTAGGTTTAAGGTTTAGGGTTTAATTTAGGGTTTAGATTTAGGGTTTAAGGTTTAGGGTCTAGGTTTAAGTTTAGGGTTTAGGTTTAGGGTTTAAGTTTAGGTTTAGATTTAGGGTTTAGGTTTAAGGTTTAGGGTTTAAGTTAGGGTTTAGGGTTTAGGTTTAGATTTAAGGTTTAGGTTTAAGGTTTAAGTTAGGGTTTAGATTTAGGGTTTAAGGTTTAGGTTTAGGGTTTAGGTTTAGGTTTAAGGTTTAGGTTTAAATTTAGGGTTTAGGTTTAAGGTTTAGGGTTTAAGTTAGGGTTTAGATTTAGGGTTTGGGTTTAGGTTTAGGTTTTGGGTTTAGGGTTTAGGTTTAGGATACTGATAAGGATGCTGCAAAAGCTGCTGCTGTGGATACAAAGAAAAGTGATTGGTCTTAAGTGCGCACCTACCGGCTAAGTACGCACACTCCTCCCAGGTTCAAGTTGCGTACTTAGGTGGGAGGCTACTATACAACATGACAATAAGTTGGGTAAATCGGTTTTGTATATAGGAAAGAGTAGCAAGCACTCTGTATGAAACATGACAACAAGATGGGTTAATTGGTTTTGTATATAGGAAAAAGTAGTAAATACTCTGGATGAAACATGACAACAAGATGGGTTAATTGGTTTCGTATATAAGAAGTAGTAGCTAGCACTCTGGACGAAACATGACAACAAGTTGGGTTAATCAATTTTGTATATAGGAAAAAGTAGTAAGCACTCTGGATGAAAAGCTAAAGAAAGAGAGAGAGAGAGGCAAAGTGTGTGAAGGAGGATCTGGCTTGTCTGCCGGCCAGCGACCTTGAGCCCAAATATTTGGCCAAATATTAGATTCCTCTGTGACACACAATCTCCGGACTTGTCATCAGGAGGGGTACACCCCCCCCCACCCCACCCCCCCCCGCCCCATCCCATGCCACCCCCTTCTTTCTCAAAATACAAAGAATAAAAGTACTGCAGCAAACAAACAAACAAACAACAGAAGTGTTGGTTGCTGCAGCAAGGGAGTGATTGTGCAGTCACCATTTATTATCAAATCCCACTAAACCAGATAATGATAATGATGGGCGCACTTTGTATTCTTTATTATTATTATTATTATACATGGACAAAACAATTCTTCTACTTAATTATTATCTACAACTTCTTAAAATTTCACTGACTTAGGAACTGGTTTATATATATATAGGAGATTTTTAAATTCACACCCTTTCTTCATTTTGAATATGTGGAAGGACCCAAGTGTGGGGGTCTGTGGTCAATCAGGGCACAACTCGAGAACTTGCCCGCAGAAGTAATTGAACTGATAAAGGAACATACTCTTAAAGTTTAATCTGCATAAAATCGGACACGCGAAGAAAGGGTGTGAATTTAACCAAAAAAGGTGTGAATTAAAAAATTTCATAATTATTATTAATAATATTAATTGTTAATATGATTTCAATTGTTGTTGTTGTTATTGTTTGTTTGCTTGTTTTTTTGCTCTTGTTTCTGACAGAGTAAGTTAAGTACTTTACTCAGGTGCAGTGAAGGCACAAGTCACTTAGACCTAAAATAATTTAACTTAACAAGAGAGTAGTAGTCATAAGTTGTTAACTGCATGGTACTCGATTTGGCTGGTTAGAACTGCCGGGCGGGGGCTGGGCTGATTTCCGTAATTGGGCCTCAGATTCGAATTTTCAAACTGGAACTGGGCTTGCTTTTCAGAACCAATTCTGGAACCTAAACCCCCGAATGTAAACTGGTCCTGGGGTTCTCAATTCCGGTCCAGAATTCAGGGTCGATGTTGGCGTGGAACCGGACCAGTTCTATTGTTTTCAGGTTCTAAGAACCGGAGGTGGTTGATGGGACAAAGAGTCAAGAACCACCCAACCCTGGTTACAACACAACCGGTGGTGCAGTTAGCGTGGTTAGGTTTGGGGGGGAAGAAAGCTCCGCGTTGCAAGAGTGGGGGAGATGAGGACGCGAAGGTGACGTGCGAGGGAGGGAGGGAAGAGAGAGAGAGAGAGAGCGCGAGCGCGAGCGCGCGAGAAAGAGGGGGAGAGACAGCGAGGGAGATTGAGAGAGAAAGCCTCTTTTCCTTTGGAGTGCAGTACCAGTTTTATAATAGCGATGCCCACGCTGTTCACAATCAGCACTGTAGTTTGCTGTAGCACTTGTCTTGTTTGAATCCTTTCCTAGAAAGAAAGACTTCCTTCCGTCTACTATGCTGCTTCTGGTCCCCTAGCTTTTGTTGTTTCCTTGGTTGTCTCTGCCAATCTTTCCATCTCTGACTGGATCCCTTTTGTTATCTCTTTTCTTTTATCAACATGTACTAAACCCCTGTGGTCATAAACACAGCCTCTCTCTTGTTGTTGGTGTTGTTGTTGCTTTTCCTGTTTGCTTCTTGTGGGTTTTCTCAGAGTTTTGGGGGGGGGTTTTGGGTGTAGCAAACTGGATTGATTAGTGGGTCTATCAGGAAGCTCTTCCTTTATGCAGGAGTGTAGAGAAGCTCAAGTGGTGTTGAAGCATTATAGAGGGCTCTGCTGCTGTTGCTAATGTTGTTGCGAGGGAAACAGTTGAGTTGTTTTGGACTTGTTTGAATTGTGTCTGTCTGGAGCTTCTTCTGCTGTTGTTCCTATTTGGTATTGTTGGAGTCCGTGGCTGCTGCAGCACCAGGTGAGTCAAATGTATGTTGAAAAGTCTTCTTTCGTCTTTCTGAAGCTCTCTTTGGGTCTTCTGCGATGCTCGTGATGATCTTCAGCGAGTTGGGAATCGCATTTTGAACTTTTACCACTTCTGCAGAAGTCCCATCATGCAAATGGGTGTTTGTCAGTTTGTCTAGCAAAGCCCTGACTATCCATCTTAGCTATCATTTCTCTTTGAAGACTTGACTATGAAGATTGAAAACCGCAGGAATGTGCGCTTCTAAAGCTCAAGAAATCCCAGTCTAGTTGAGCCCTTGTTGTGTGCTGAGAGTAGAAGAAACACTGACGGGCTGGAATTCTATGGGGGTTTGCAGCTTGCACTGATTATCTGGCTCGGAAGCGCAAATGATTGGGCTTCAGCGACTTGACAGTCGTCAGCAGGAATCTTCACAAGCGCAGAACATTAACATCGACAACAAGTCTTCAACAGAGGCAGTCAACAGATCTTATTACTCTTGAGACTCTAGCCTGGGCGGACTCTCGACGACACCCAGTTTCCATTTCTCCAAAATGACAGCAGTTCTTCCAACAAGTAGGCTCTCGGGCTATACCCATGACGCCTCAACTCTTCTAAGCATTTCCGACACTGACAACGAGAGCAGCTACAGTCCCAATGCAGCTTCTCCTTTGATCCTTATCCCTGGAGCTCCCAGCCCTGGAGCTGGGTCATGTTCAAGAAGTACTAGTGGGCTTTTCAGTGGCACAAGAAATGGCAGAGATAATATGTCCAGCACCACCACTGGCCCTAATGACTACAGCAGTAGCCACAGGAGCAGGTGCATGGGGGAGCCAGCAGGATGTGAGACTAGGCGCAGTAGTACACATGAAGAGCACGAGGAGCAGGAGCAGGAGAGAGAAAGAGCTCAGCTCTCCATTGTTGCCATGCTTCTGGATACAGTAAAAAGATCTCTCCTGGCTTCTTGTCAAGCTGTGGAAGAAGATGCTCCAGAAACACTCGAAATTGGATGGCCCACTGATGTCCAACATGTTGCTCATGTTACATTCGACCGCTACAATGGTTTCCTTGGACTGCCTGAAGAATTTGCTGTCGAGGTTCTGCCTCGTGCACCCAGTGCCAGGTACTATAAAAAAAGGCGTCCACCCGCAATCTGTTGATTGTGCATGATCCCCTCGTGTCATTGTTGAGAGCACCAATGCCTTGTTTGGAGCATTGGTGGATGCCTCAAAAAGAGCTGAGCTTTATGGCACTACAGACCGATCGACCCATCCCGATCGATTGGTCTGTAGGAGCCGGATTAGCATTCTTGAGGCGTCCACCCGCAATCTGCTGATTGTGCAGGATCCCCTCGTCTCATTGTTGAGAGCACCAATGCCTTGTTTGGAGCATTGGTGGATGCCTCAAAAAGAGCTGAGCTTTATGGCACTATAGACCGATCGACCCATCTCGATCGATTGGTCTGTAGGAGCCGGATCAGCATTCTTGAGGCGTCCACCCCCAATCTGTTGATTGTGCATGATCCCCTCATGTCATTGTTGAGAGCACCAATGCCTTGTTTGGAGCATTGGTGGATGCCTCAAAAAGAGCTGAGCTTTATGGCACTATAGACCGATCGACCCATCTCGATCGATTGGTCTGTAGGAGCCGGATAAGCATTCTTGAGGCGTCCACCCGCAATCTGCTGATTGTGCATGATCCCCTCGTGTCATTGTTGAGAGCACCAATGCCTTGTTTAGAGCATTGGTGGATGCTTCAAAAAGAGCTGAGCTTTATGGCACTATAGACCGATCGACCCATTTCGATCGATTGGTCTGTAGGAGCCGGATCAGCATTCTCGAGGCGTCCACCCCTAATATGTTGATTGTGCATGATCCCCTCGTGCCATTGTTGAGAGCACGAATTGGTTCTGTGTGAGAAGTAGATGTTGATTCCTTCATGTTCTTGTAAGCTGCTCATACATGGGGTGTTTGGGGTCGGACAATTTTGTGGTTCACCCTAAAACCATCGTCATCTTTTGTCTGTAATGTCCGTACGTTGTTTTGTTTTGGGCCTCATTTGATTCCTCATGACGAATTGTAAAATGTTCTATAGTAACTGATTGATCTCGGTCTTTCTGTGTCCAAGTTAGTTTGCATTCTCGAGGTGTCCCTCACAGAAGTAAGAAAATTGATGCTACTGTTAATTAACATACAACCAAAAAACAAAAAAAGGACCCACCATCATAATCAAGTGAGATAGTGTAATATTTGAAACATTGGTATTCACACCTGTGTTAGGCAGATAATAGATGGGTTTGATTGGTCATTTAAGGTCACAAAGCATAATGAGAAAGAATTCAAAAAATACCAGGACTGTAGAAAATGTCATATTTGGGTGTGATGTCGAATATAGGGCCAGTAAATCAAAAGATGGGAAGAGTCCAGCAGCCTTAAAAACCACCAGTAGTTCTACATGTCATTTCTTTCTTCATAACAAGTTGAGGAATGACTAACCAAGACCATGAGATACTTTGCTTTCAACGCCCACTTTTTTAGCCAAGGATTGAGATTCAAACAACATAATCAATCCTTTGTTTTGTGGCTAAATCCTCATACATGTTTTGTTTATCACCTCAAGGGGGCATGTCAGAGTAGTGAAGGAGTGGTGGAGCAATGGAAGATCCTTTTTGTCTAAACATGTTACAACACCCTCTGGAAACTTCGATCCATATCTGCCTGCTCAACCTTGCTAAATAAAAAAGATAAAAGTTTTTTTAAAAAATTAAAACATGAACCAAACATCGTTGAAATAACACACCTGCGCATTAGGCATGGGGTTCAAACTAGTAGAAGATTATATATATAACGTGTTTTTTAGGTATATATGTATTTAAGTGAAGTTGGGGTTCAGATAGAGCTTCTTATTCTAAGATATTCTTTGGGTAAGATGTATGGTGATGGTGTTGTTTGAAATTGACATTTTGTTCTAAGACACTTTAATTTCTCTCACAATGGTGTTCTTTCTTTCTATCCACTTGTGCTTGTTATGGCTGAAACAATGGAATCTGCCACTTGTAAGTAACGTGTTTTTCAAGTATATATTTGACTGGCATTATGAATATACCACCACTTGTAACCTTTTCTAGGGTTTGCATATTGTATGGTTATGGTTGTTAAGGGGGACAATAGCATGTATTTTCATGTATGGTTTCTGATGTGTGCTTTATTCACATGTCTACCCATCAGGACTATCAGGGCTGACTTTGGAACTAATTCATGCATTACATGGACTATAAGGTGTTTATGTGCCATCAGACCCTCACTTGTACTGGATAATTGTTGGAATAAAATAGATTATTTCCACATGTTAAACCCACATATTGTAATCTTAAGGGGATTATTTGGACCTTCTTGTTGAATACACATATACATTGTTTTGTTTCATCAAGTGATAAACTATTGTAAGTAAAATTGATATCTTCAATTGTCAATTATCTTCTAAATGTTTGTGGAGTAAACTACTAAAAGTTGGGGATAGATACACTATTTTAGGTGTGGCAAAATAAATTAAGTTATTTTTCACCTATATCTTAAACCTTATCAATGGGATTGTCATTTGTAGGCAGCCCTAATCCTAGACATGCCTACAAAAAATGTGTACCTAGCTTACCAAAAGACCATAGTTGGCATAATTTCGTTACACATGCAACTATGAGTATATGCATATTAAATATATATGATGATATATCACAGAAATCATCCAAAGGTTGGGATGAAGGTGATCATAGTTGTACCATAGTTACATACACACCCAAAAAGGGGGCAAAAATCCATTGTAGTTGCATAAAAAATTAAAGATAGTTGCATGCGACCGGTAGTTACATCCCAGTTGTAAACATGGTGGTTGCATATGACAGAATTTCTAGTAGTGGAAGAATTATGACTCGTAAATGGTTTTGAGATCCACTGTGTATCGCAAGAGCATGGCACTGTATTCTTATTTTGGAAGAAGGGTTTATAGTCATTTGGAATCACTTTGGGCCGCAAAAAAAAAATTTATATCAAAATTTCAAAATTTACAATGTAAAAGGGTTTACAACTCTTGGGTATCTAACACACTAGCTGTCTATGTAGACCTCCTTCCCCTCTTAGATTTCTTCCTTGAATCTTTCTTCCTAGTGTTCTCTGGTGGAGGGGGAGGGTGCTCATCCTCCTCCCTCTCTTCATCTTCCCCCTGCCCCTCCTCCTCCTCCTCCTCCTCCCTATCCTCGCCCCCTGCAGAACCTACATTTCGACTAGCTAATGAACTGGGTCCACTGCTAGTGGTAGCACTGGGGGGAGCAGTGGTAGCGCCTCTCTCCTCCTCATCACTACTGCCCTGGGAGCTCTCACTCTCACCCTCATATGCCTGCATTTCAACATGCAAAGCTTAATCAACACCAGAAATGAAAATCTTGATTCAAATGAAAACAATCTCAACACAAACAGAAATTCAATCCCAACCAAACCCACTCACCAATTGCGCATCAACATGTTCAAAAAGATGCTCCTTGCCATGCTCTTGGCCCATTGTCATTTCTGCAGTTGTGATCTTCCTCTTGTACCTCTTGTACTGTCCCCATAAAACAATAGGTCAATAAAAACGCATATATGCGAAGCGTAGACCTTCGCATATTGTAACTTGCGAAGAAGTTTGCGATTTGTTCAAGTCTACGACCTCTTTTGCGAAGCGCAGACCTTCGCATATTGTAACTTGCGAAGCAGTTTGCGATTTGTTCAAGTCTACGACCTCTTTTGCGAAGCGCAGACTTTCGCATACTGTAACTTGCAAAGCAGTTTGCGAAACAAATAGCATCGTACCTTTGCGAAACAAACGCCATCTGACCTATCTTTGCAATGCAATTCGCATCGCAAAGGTATCCCAAACAGTCCTATGTGACTCGACAGAAACGAATCTTTGTAGAAAAAAATGGAGGAGAGGGAGGATACTTACAAATGCTGCTTTGAGGCCGGGAATGCCACCTTGCCCTAACCTGTGGGTGGTGGGTGGAACCAGTTTCACTCGCTCTGTTGCCTTGAGGAACTTCAATGGTGGATCACCAACCTCGTCCACCACTGATTGACATTCAGCAAGCTTCAGCTCCAGTGCCTTCTGGTCACGGTTAGACCTCCCAGACTCTCTTGCCTTCTTGGCCTTGGCTAGCTGCTCTGTGATCTCCTTCAGCTGCCTTGCTGCTTTTAGCTGCACCTCAGACTGGTAGAAGGCATTCCAGATGTCTTCTAAGAATTGAAGCGGCCTCTCCAAGTTCCTGTACACATTCAGGTCTCTCAAGTGAGCACGAATTTTCATCTTGTCATGGTATCTTGCTTGAGACATTGAATTGGAGATCTTGTCTGCAATCCACTGTGAATCAAGCTCTCCACCATTTCGAAATGCTCCCTTGACCTGATTTATCACTCTCCTCTGCTCTGCCTCTGAGAGAGTGCCCCACTCAACTCCTCGTGCAAAGTTGGTGGAGACAATGTGCCTAATGGTGCTCTTGGCCCCAGTGTATGCTAGCTCAGTTGGAATTCCCTCCTCTGCCAATGTTATCAGAGGGAGCTTCTTCCTCTCCTCCTCCTTCTTCTTTAGATCGAGCTTCTCCTTTCTGATGGCATCCCTCTCATCCTTCCTCCTTTTCTTCTCGAATGTTCTAGGTGAGAGAGCTCCTGTTGTTACTCTCTCATCTCTCTTTCTCTTCTTCTCTGCTGCCTTGGCTTCTGCAGCCTTCCTTGCCTCCTCCTCTCTTTGTGCTTCCCCAGCAGTCAGCCCTGCTTGCAATGCTTGACCTAAGATGGCTGTCAAGGATGCCAGCCCTTTAGGTGTCCTAGTATCGATTGCAAACAGCTCTGAAGCTCTCAAGTGATCAACAACCATTTTCTTCAACCTTTCCTCATTATTGTCACCTCCTCTAGACCCAGAACCCCCTCCACTAGTCCCAGCCATTGCAATCTGCCCCCTCCTCTCTGCCCAAGTTTTCCTTCGAAAATTCTCGAGCAATGCCGATAATGAGTTCAAATTCACTCGCCGTCCTACTCTAGTCTAGACCCCCAGAAAGATTTCACTACACCTTATTCCGTTCCAGCTTAAGGACTTTCAGAAATTCAGGGCTTGCGATGTAACCCGCATCTAAACCTATGATACGGTATTGCTTGCAACGGCCGTGCAATGTTGTTCGTTTCGCAACATTAGAGGGTTGCAAAGTTGGGGGCTTTGCTAACGTATGAGGAAGTTAAAGGTTTTAGGGCTTTGGTTTAAGTAACGAATGCATATGTGAAAAGGGATGCGATGGTAGGGGGTTCGCAAGGGGTTCGCAAAGTTTTAGGTTTAGGGTTTCTTTTCGAGAGTTTAGAACTCCTATTGTGCATGTGGCAAAAGGTTTCGAGCAACCAGTCTTATAGGCATTGTTAAGCCCACATTGGATGCAAGTATGCATTTCTTTTTGGTTTAGGTAGTCTCAATTTATGAGTTGTCAAGGGTTTATATTGTTGTATCACATGATTTTTGAAAGTCTAATCTAGTCTTTGCCTTACATTTGTGCCTTATTAATGTGACAGATGATATGTCTTCCTCCTCCGTTGTCTCCACTAGTGACTCATCCTCCTCAAATGAAGGCACATTAGCTCATACGCAAGCAGAGGTGTCCCATTCTCGTCGTGGTCCACCTCGGCAACTTTGCCAATGCACCAAGTGTGTTGGTCAGATTTCACAAAAGTCATATGTTTGTGCTCAACACATTTAGCGATTTGGGCGTCATCCTGGTCTTACCCCAGGAGCTTCTTCATCTCATGTGGTAAGTGTCATTTTACCATTGTCATTTTTCCTTTTTGATACATGTTATTTTTCATGAAATCCTCTTTGAAACTATTTTCACTTCCATGGTTTGTTGTGGTTTTTTTAATGTAATAGGGTTCCCGTATGACACCACCACCCTATGTTCTATCACAAGGGGTTTTAGCTGCCATAGGAAATGCACTTTCGCATGCATTTGCTGTAGGGATTGGTGCCTCTCATGAGGCCAGTAATCCACATCATGAGGCAAGGCCATGTCTGCCCTCCGTTAGACAACGATCCAAAGCACAACATCCAAGTGAGGGTCATGCTAGGACTATTGTTGAGGGCAGATGGGGTATGTGTGAGTTCACTGGCAAATGTGCCAATATTATCCAGTCATGGAACCCTGCAGTTCTTGGGTTGCTTGATAGTTTGCCCTATGATGAGGAGGTTGTGGTTTGGGGTAGACGATGGATTGTTAAGACCTCTACACTTGGAGAGAGGCATGGCTATGGAGTATATGCTTGTGAGGACATCATTGTAAAGGATTCAACTAGTTGTCGTAGAGAGGGTCCTACTTTGTTCCCTTATGGTGGGCCTATCTATAAGAGAAGACATTGGAACATGATCCTCAAACAACATCCTGAGTGGAAGACCTTTGCTCTTGAGATGGACACCTTTGCTGGTAGCACTACGAGGCATAGTGATGTGAGGGTGATAGATGGAGACCCCATACGTTCTGGAAACATTGTTGGTTTCATCAACAGTACGGTGGGGACTCGGCCTAAGCGTAGGGCTAATTGTGAGTGGGTTTTTGTTGAGGGACCTCCTCCAACACCATATGGCCAGACTTATCATGAAGACCATTGCCTGGTGTTAGCTACTAGGACGATCAGATCAGGAGATGAGTTGTTTACACACTATGAATGGAATTAGGATTCCACCATTTCTGAACTATGTACTTTGATTAAGACATAACATACCATATCTATATACATGCATTTTGGCATTTTTTATTTATAATGTAATATGCAACTATGCTTGGTATATAGTTAAAATCTTCTGGATTTGGTATTGCATAAAATATTCGACCTTCTGAAGACATGCTGCCACGGAGGTTGAGAGCAACATATCGGGAAATGGGCATGCCACACAAATCAAACTCTTCATCAACTCATTCTTCATCAAATGACTTGTCTGCTCATGATGAAGGTGTCTCTCAACCAGTTCAGGAAGCACCATTGCCTGCAAACCAAGAACAAGCGATGGATGACTTCATGGTTGACTGGTTTGGACTTGACATAGTTGATGATATGTCTGGCAACCCACATGATGAAGGAGCCAATGCAGATGATCCACGTCATCAACATACTCCCCAGGGACAACGGCAGTGGCAAGAGGCGAAGGCACATGCTCAAACACCTATTTTTCAAGGTGCAAGGTTAAGCCGTTTAGCAGCCATACTGGGGTTGTTAAACATCCAAGCAAAACACAAGGCAAGCAATACTATGTTGTCAGACATTTTCCAATTTTGTCATAGCCTCTTGCTACCTAAGGAAAATGTTTTGCCAGGATCTTGGAAGGAGGCTAAAAAAATCTTATCCTCCATAGGCATGGAGTATCAAATTGTCCATGCATGTGTTAATGACTGTATGTTATTTCATGGGAACAATGCCCATTTAACGGAGTGTAATACATGTGAAGAGGCTCGATATGATCCTCACATGCTTACAAAGAAGGTGCCCAGGAAATCAGTAAGGTGGTTTCCCATTATTCCTCGCTTGTTGCACATATATCGGTGTACAGACTTGGCCGAGTTAATGGTTTGGCATAAGAAACATCGATCAGAGCCTGGTGTTATGAAGTTACCGATTGACTCTCCTGCTCACAAGCATGTGGAGTCAACATGGCCAGAGTTTGAGCGTGACCCTAGGCATGTGAGGTTGGGGTTAGCATCAGATGGTGTTAGTCCACATTCACTTGGAGGAAAGGGACGACCTACCTCTGTTTGGCCAGTTGTTGTCATGAATTACAACCTTCCTTCGTGGTTGTCTATGAAAAAAGGATTTTTGCTACTTTCTCTTATTATCCCAGGGCCAAGTAAGGTGAAAAACCTAGACACCTACTTAGCACTAGTGGTCGATGAGCTCAAAACATTGTGGGATGGAGTATGGGCATATGATGGGAGGAAGACCACTGGAGGAATACCACGTGTATTCAAGTTGAGGGCAATCTGCATGTGGACAATGCATGATTATCCTGGTAAGAAATCATGCACATGCCTCTATATATTTCTTTATTATTTTGTTTTGTGATTATTTGTTGTTCTAATATTTCGTTCTTCTATAATCAGGGTTTGGTTTTGTAAGTGGGCTGCAAACTCAAGGCTACAAGGCCTGCTCTACATGTGGCCCAAGTTTCGAGGACATGGCTAAATACTCAAGCCATCTTCGCAAAATTGTTTACCTTGGCCATACAAAGTTTCTTCCACTGGGACATGATATGAGATTAGACCCACTTTTATTTTCATCTTTTGACATGCCTTATGGTGATGAGCGTGATATTCCAGAAGCTACCACTTTTGCATATTGGAGGGATGTGGCCAATAAAGTTATTGACCCAAATGATTCTATGGTGTTTGAGGGTAGTGGATTGACAAGGTGGGGTATACTCAACAGCTTGCCTTACTGGGGTGAGCTGAAAATACGTCATCTCTTGGACCCCATGCACATTGAGGGAAATGTGGGAAAGGCTATTATAAAACAGCTCTATGGAGAGAAGGACAATAACTTTAAGGAGGCCTGTGAGGATTTTGAGAGGCATCCCGATGTGTGGATTATTGTTGATCCTAACACAGGTATTGAGCAGCGACCATCAGCTCCATGGACACTTACTACACGGGAAAGAAGAGACTTTCGAAATCGCATAGGAGAGATGCGATTCCCTACAGGTTTGAACTTTGATGGCAAGAGTTGAATTTAGAAGTACTCTATTGCTTTTATTTATATTTAAATCTTATACTGGAAAAAGAATTTGAAGTATAGAATGTTATCTATTGGATGTCTATAATACTTTTGTATAATTTTATGGTACCTTGTTGTAGGTTATGGAGCTAATCTTCAAAAAGCTTTTGGTAGGGACGATGACCACAAGTGGCCAAGGTATCTCAAGACACGTGACTATCATCGTTTACTGCAACACATTTTGCCTGTGGCAATAATAGGCTTAGCTAGTGCAGAAGTACAAGATGCTCTTTGGTCATTGGGAAATCTGTTGAGATGGGTATGCTCAAAGGAGTTATTTGTAGAGGAGATTCCAAGAATGAGGGTAATAGCAGCAGAGGTGGTATGCAAGTTGGAAAAGGCTTTCCCTCCATCATTATTTGATTGTCAAGTGCATTTACTAGTTCACCTTGTGGATGAGATAGCCATTGCTGGTCCTCTGCATTGTCGGTGGATGTATTGGCTTGAAAGATATATGGTAGTATTAAAGGGTTATGTCCGTAACCATGCACGAGTGGAGGGAAGCATGGCAGCAGGACACTTGGCAGCAGAGAGCATGTTTTATTGCACCAACATCTTGGCCACTATAGATCCATCATGTCCTCATGTCTGGATGGAGGAAAGAGAAGAGGAGGAAGACCGTTTGACTGGTGCCATCAAAACACGTATGTTATTACCTACAGAGTTAATTCAGCTGACCACATTCATGTTGAATAATAGTAATGTCATGGAAGAGTGGAGGAACTTCTATGAGAATGCCAAAAGTATGAGTGGGAGATCAAGGATTTTTCCTACGTTTCATAAGTACATGAAAGAGAAGTTAGTTGAAGTGGATCAATTGTTGGCACAAGGAGAAAGTATAGCATGTTTTCCAAAGATCACAGATGATGTTCGCACCATGGTTCATGGACCACTGAGAGTTGTGACAACACGTTCAGTAATGTGGACACAAGGAAGACATTTCATGTACTTATTTTTTCTATTTCATTAGGCATATTAACTCATCTTCATATTCCAGACAAGTTTTTAAAAATGTTTTAGGATGATTTTTATGGGCATGAAGTTTCTATTATCATATAAGTTTATGACTCACAATGCCTAACACAATATTAATTTCAGGATTTCCAGTTTGGATGAAAAGAGGGGCCGCACCTTTGACTGTGGAGTTCAAGGGCAATTCATTCAGGACTCTAGAAGTAGTCGGCATGACAGGAATATTGTTCGAGATATTGTGCCACATTATGGGAAGCTGGAAGAGATCTTGGTGGTATCTTATGATGCACGTTCAAAGTTTGAAGAGTATGTGTTTAAGTGCAAGTGGTTTAAAGTGAACCTTGCTGGTGCAAATTGCACTGTAGTTCAGGATGAGTGCGGACACACACGGTTAAAGACATCTGCCACCAGTTATCAGCGATCTCATTGGCAAACTTCAGAGCCATTTACTTTTCCCAGTCATGTAGAACAATGTTTTTATCTTCCTTATCCCCCAAACCCTGAGGAGTGGTCACTTGTTGTCACATATGTGCCACGGTCCCGTTCTATTCTAGGTGAGAAACCAGAGGTTGTGTTTACAACCTCTGAGGTGGATGATGAGCATGTATAATGTACTACTCATTAATTTTATGCAAATTTCCATTGAGGCTTGTGATTATATATTATTGTACAATGTTCATTGTGTCAATTTCTGCCTATTCTGCTCCATTGTGTAATTTTTTTTTCAAGAATAGAAGCACTGCTATTCGTACTTTATTGATATTTTCACTCAGTCTACCAAGGCAATATAGATTATATTAATGGTTGAATGGATTTATAGCTTCCATTTGGTCTAAAACATTTTTCATTTTTTTCATGGCGTTTTGTGAAACTTCTTGCTCCAGTAAACCTTTCACTACTTTGCGACTAAACTCACATCGCAACTTGTGATACTTCCACCACCGGGAAGTTTTGTAAAAATTTGAAATGAGGTTTGCGATACACATTGAGACACAAAATGCGAGGCGCCAAAAATCGCAAGTTGCGATGTGTTTATGATCTTAAAATTTGTAGCGATACTCTGTATACGGTAAAGATTGCGATGTTTTGAATATGAATTGACTTTGCGAAGAGTGGAATATTGCTACAGGGTACAGGCGTTGAGCGGATCGCAAAGTTTTGTTTGTCGTGAATCTCACAAAAGTGTTGCGATGATTAAAGGTTCATTATATATTTGCGATGACTGTTGCGCCACAAGTTGCAATGCGGAGGGAATCGCAAATTTGGCAGGTTTTTTTTCCTTCGCAAACCCTTCATGTTTTTTTTTTTTCTTTCGCAAAACCTTCAAATTTTTGATTTGGCCCTTCGCAAAAAGGCACAATATGTAGTAGTGTAAATAGGTTTGAAATTGACTAGTCAATATGGTGTTCAAACCTATTTTTTCATTATAAAATTTAATGAAATATATATGTATGAAGTTATAACATAAAGGTCATTGTATATTCAAGGGCCTCACCAAAAAACAAATCTACTTTCTCTTTGGTAGAATGTCGCAACCCCACTTTGAGGCAAGTGTGAGGATGAAACTCACACTCCCAAAAGTGGGAACTTGGAGTCCTCCGGGACTCCCAAAAACTCAAAGCTTGATTGCAAGGGTCAAAACACCTTGCATTGAGGTGTTTTTTATACTATTGGAAAGGTCTCAAAGTGTAAATGTCCAAAATGGCCTCGCATGAGTCATTTGGACATCTGCAGCACAAGATATGGTCGAAAGAAGGGCCGAGAGTCAAATTGACAGTTTGACTCCCGACCACTAAAAGTCGTGAGTTGACCCGACCCCGGTGTGTGCAGGTCAATTGCGACACACTGTTGGAAAGCTCTCAAGGAGAGCTACAAGTTTGCTTCAGACCTCATCCCAATTAGAGGTCTAAGCTAGGAGTTATGAGCTTCCAAAGTCCCAGGAGTCCAAATTGGGACAATTTCGGGACTCCTCCTTGGGAGTCCCGGGACAAAAAGCCATTCGGATGTAGGTGCCGTGGGCAAACGCATAGAATACTATATGGGGCGAAGGTGGTGGCTTCCCCCAAGTCTGGGCCGTGGTGAGTCAAGTGACTTTGTGTTGCCCGTGGTTTGTTCCAACACCAAGGGTGATCCCGAATGTGGACTAACCAACTTGTGGTTGGTTTTGATGCAAGACCGAGTAGCTAAATAAGTTGTCCCTCTTCCTAGTCTGATCCCGGAGCTTTTAGCACGCCCCTCTCACCCCCTTTAGTGCTGGAAGCTGGGAGTGGCACCAAGTTCCAACTGCTTCCGCTTTTTAACATAGTTGGACCATTTTTGGGTCTAACAAGGAACTTGGGGGCGCGTCATAGAATATACTTGACACATACTTAAATCAAATGTTACACTATAGAAAGTAGGTTTTAAAATCTACTTGCATTTAGAAAAATCTACTTGAAACCTATTTTTACAATTCAAAATGAAAAGTTAATGCATAATAATGAAAAACTATCTTGTTAATTATCATTCAATTAAAAAGATTGAATGTATAACAATTTTGTGATGGGTTTTGCTCCTACTTTTTGTTTACTTGACAAGTAGACTAGCAAGTACTTTTACTTGTACACTTTACCATGCTTTCACTCAAATGCCATAAATTGCTTATTATATTCCAATTTCATATAGGTAACATACATATTTCATTGGATAATTTTGTTGGTGCTCAATAAATAATCGCACATGCATAAGGTTTAACCTTTTTGCACATATGGATGGTAGATCTATATGGAACATTCACATTCTTTGTACAATCACATATGTGGTATAAACATTTACACCACATCCAAATTAAAAATATTTGAAATATTTAAAGTTAGATGAAAAATAATAATATATTGGAAGATTGCATGTCACAACCCTAACCTTAGGATCGCGACCAAACTAAAGCCAAAAGTGAGTCTGAGATTCACATTTCATGCTCCAAGGAGTGTAGGAGAGTGTGAAGGAATGAACCCCCACACTCCCAAGTGAGTTCCCACTTTGGGAGTTAGAGTCCCAATGGACTCCTCAATCTTCAGAAGGTGATTGTAGGGGTCAAAATTCATTAGATTGAAAAATTCTTTATTTTATTGAAAAGCTCTTGAAACATAGATGTCTAAAATGGATTCGCATGACCCATTTGGGTTTTCAAAACATAAGTTATGGCCAAAAGAAAGGCCGATAGTCAAATTGCCAATTTGATTCTTAACCACTAAAAGTCCAGAACCGCCCTGATTTCGTTGTATAAAGATGGAATGCCACATACCGTTGCAAAGATCTCAACAAGGGATATAACTTTGCTTTAGACCTCATCTTGATCATGTTGAAAATTCAAGCTCAAGTAGTTAAGTTTGATTAGTTACTAGAATAGGAAAGTAACTAGGTTATATTAGTTTGGTTATTTGTGGTGTGATCTTGTAGTTAAATACCTTAGTGTTGATGGTTTGGTTTTTTTTTTCATTGCACAAGTTTATGTATTTCATGTGACAAGAACCTTGAGGAGTCCTTGATATTATGTTTTGTGTTGTGAGCATCATGTTTTAATTCCTTTTATTAAAGATTTATGTTTTGACGTGCTCCCAAGTTCCTTGTTGACCCAAGATGGGTCCAAATTACTCAAACAGCGGAATTGTGAGGAACTCAAAACACGCTCCCAACTCTCAGCACTAAAAGGGGTAGAGGGGCGTGCTAGAGCTCCAGGATGGGACTAGGAAGAGTGAAGAGCTTTATTTACTTACTTGAACCTGCATCAAACCAACCAACAAGTTGATTAGATCACTTTCTGGTGCACCTTTGATGCTAGGACAAGCCACGGGCGACCTTGGACTCTCAAAATTCACCACGGCCCGAACTCGGGGGAAGCCACCACCTTCCCCCATATAGTATTTTGCATCTCTTTGCGGCACCTACATCCAAATGGTTTTTTGTCCCGGGACTCCCAAGGAGTTTCGAAACTAACCCGGTTTGGACTCCGGGGACTTTGCAAGATCATAATTCTTTGCTCAGACCTCCGATTGGGATGAGGTTTGAAGCAAACTTGTAACTCTCCTTGAGAGCTTTCCAATAGTGTGTCGCACTCCACCTGCACACACCGAGGTCTGGTCAATTCCCAACTTTTAATGGTCGGAAGTCAAATTGCCAATTTGATTCCTGGTCTTTCTTTTTGCCATAACTTATGCTGCAAATATCCAAATGACTCATGCAAGCCCATTTTCGATATTTAAACTTTGATAGCTTTCCAATGATATAAAAAACATCCCAATATAAGGTGTTTTGACCCTTGCGATCGAACTTTGAAGTTTTTGGAGTCTCGGAAGACTTCTGAGTCCCCATTTTGGGAGTGTGAGTTTCATCCTCACACTCTCTCAAGATAGGGTTGCGACATGTTTACACTTGAATAAATCTCCTATTTGTTAACAGATCAAAAGTTTGTAGAAAAAGTTATGGGCCTCCAAAATCACAAGAGTTCCAATTTCAAGATTTTTGGGACTTTAATTGTGGAGTCCTAAGACAATATGACATTTGGTGTTCGCCTCGTGGCCTAGCATAGAGAATACTATAAGGGGGAAGGTGATGGCTTCCCCAAGTTTGGGCCATGATGAGTCTTATGGGTCCGTGCACCAATTATGCATTAACCAATTTTGTTATTTGGTTTGTACAAGTTCATGCGAAGAATTGACCCACTTGTCACTCGTGTTAGTCCCATCCCGGAGCTCTAGCATGCCCTTCTACCCTCAAAGTGCTACGAGCTAAGGAGTGTGCTCCAACTCCTTCTCCTTTCGTTGTTTTCACCTTTGGACTTGCAATTGAGTCTATCAAGGAGTTTGGGGGTGCATCACATGGTATCAGAGCTCTAGTAGAGCTCGATCCACCTATTGGGGAGTTTCGATGGCACCAAAAAGGACTCGTAAGCTAGTGCAAAAAATTATGTGACGGAACCCACCTAGGACCTAAATGTTCCATCTGAGGCAATGAGGGACGAGGAACGAGAAGATTCTAAAGAACAAGAAGACCGTGACAACCACTATGATCATGAAATTGAAAAGGAGCAACCAACCATATTTCTTTTCACTCTAGAACAATTGGAAGTTTTACTCAAAATGAATAGGCCCGATTTCATTGAGTTGGTTGCAGCCCTCAAAGGAGGATCATCAAAAGGTGTAGGTGTCCCAAACCTAACCTTGGGCTTGTGACCAAGGCGAGGGCTTGCAAGGTTGCAGGCCAAGAAGGAAGCCCGAGAGTCACATCTCATGCTCCCTTGAGTGCAAAAGAGTGTGAGGGTTCATTCCCTCATACTCTTAAGTGAACTCCCATCTTCAGAGGGCAATTGCAGAGGTTAGAACCCATTGGATTAAGGGATTCTTTATATCATCAGAAAGTTATTGAAACATAGATGTCTAATATGGGCTCGCATGACCCATTTGGACATTCAAAACATAAGTTATGGCCAAAACAAAGGCCAAGAGTCAAATTGGCAATTTGACTCCCGACCACTAAAAGTCAGGAATAGACCCAATTTCCTTACGTTCAGGTGGCTTGTGACATATCGTTGGAAAGCTCTCGACGAAGGCTACAACTTTGCTTTAAATATCTTCTCAATCAGAGGTTTTCACACAAAGTTATGGGCCCCCAAAGTTGCAAAAGTCCCAACTTTGGGAATTTCGGGAGTCCTGTTTGGGAGTTTCGACACAAAATGCCATTTGGATGTGGGCCTCTTGGAAAGGCACAGAGTATATTATAAGGGGGAAGGTGGTGGCTTCCCCCAAGTCCAGGTCGTGGTGAGTCTTATGAGTCTGAGTTTGCCCGTGGCTCGTCATAACACCAAAAGTGCTCAAATTATGCACTAACCAACTTATTGTTTGGTTTATGCAGGTCCGTGTGAGTAATTGATACTTGTCACTCTTTTAGTCCCCATCCCAAAGCTCCAACACGCCCCTCAACCCCCCAAAATGCTACAAGCTAAGCACTGTGCCCAACTCCTTGTTCTTCTATTGTTTTCACCTTAGACTCACAATTGAGTTTATAAAGGAGGTTGGGAGCGCATCAGTAGGATTCAAGCCTGCTAAACCTAGGAATTTTGACAGGGTCCGAGATCGGAAGGTCGTAGATGCTTGGTTTGCGGAAATGGAGGACTACCTTCATGCCGTTAAAGTTGGGCGACATTTGACCTTGGAACTTGCCCAATCCTACTTAAAAGGCTATGCTACCACATGGTGGAGGACAGTGAGGCAAAAGGAAGGGAAGACCCATGGCTACACATGGGAATTCTACAAGGAACGCATTGAGTTGGAATTCATTCCAAAGAACTCTGACTACATCTCAATATGCAAACTTCATGACCTTGTGAATGCAACAAATGACAACTTGGGCCAATATGTGAAGGCGTATTCTAAACTCATGCTTGAAATTCGGCATATGCATGAGTTAGATCATGTGTGCCATTTTGTGATGGGGCTTCCGACTTGGGCCAAGCGCAAGCTTGAGAAGAATTGGATCGCTTCATTATTTAAGGCCAACATGAAAATGGAAGGCTTTTCAGATGTGGGACAAGGTGAATAGTCCGGGTTAAAAAACGAGAACAAATTCGTTCAGAAGAAGGCACGCCAAAAGGTAAATGGAATCGAGGGCAAAACACCTCAAGAGGGGAAAAGCCCAAACAATTTCAAGGCTCGAGTTTGAAACCCAAAGGAAATTTTGTCAAGAAGGGGGTTCTTTAAAAAGGGAGCCAACCTAAGGGGGATGCTAATGGGAAGCCCAAGGGAGCATGTTTCAATTGTAATGAAATGTGACATTACTTCAAAGATTGGCCCAAACACAGACTAAGGAATGGGGCTCTAAGATACTTGCCCTTACCGCCAACCTAGCCCAAAGTGAACGTAATCGCCTTATTTTCTTAAAAGAGAAGGTTTCTAAGCGGGACGTGTTATGTCTTTTAGACACAGGGGCTTCCCACTACTTCATAACTTGAGAAAGTGTTAAAAGAATGGAGGTCCAGTTGGAGGGGTTCAAGGCACCCATTGAGGTGCACTTTATAGATGGGGTTCCCCATCCCACCACATTGTAAGCAAAAGATGTGCCTCTTCAACTAGGGAATTGGAGAGGAAAGTTGGATTTGTTGGTTTCCACTTTAAGGGCAATTGAATGCATTTTGGGAATGGAATTCATCACCTATAACAATGTGCTCATAGAAGGGCACAAATAGGCTAGTTAGAATCCCATCCAAAAATGGGATCATTCGGGTGAAGGCACATGAAGTGCCTAGTGTGGGTGGATTGACCATTCACTTGACGTTAAAAAAGAATTTGGAAAAGGAATGCATGGGAGGTTATGGCATGTTGTGTGTGATGCATGTGTTGGACAAGTTTGAGCCAAAAAAAGCTACCATCTTGGTGAGTCTTCCCAAGTGCGTTAAGCAAATCTTGGACGAATTTTTGGATGTGATGCCCGAAAAGTTACCCTCGAGAAAAGAAGTTGACCATGCAATCGAGGTGATGTTGAGAGTGGCACCTCTTGCTAAGGCCCCATATCGATGAATCATGAAGAGTTGAAGGAACTTAAGGTTCAACTTGAGGAACTCCTTGCAAAGGGATAACCTAACAAGTCACCATATGGGGCACCCGTCCTCTTTGTTCACAAGAAGGATGGGACATTGAGGATGTGTGTGGATTATAGATCCCTCAATAAGGTGACAGTGAAAAATTGATACCCATTAGTTCGAATTGATGATTTGTTTGATCAACTTTCGGGAGCTAAATTGTTTAGTAAGATTGACCTACGTTCAGGGTATTACCAAATTTGAATTGCAAAAGGGGACAAAAACCGCTTGTTGCACAAGGTATGGTTCATATGAGTTTTTTTGGTGATGCCTGTGAGCCATACCGACACAACCATGTGCGGTAGTCTCAGTTTTTAAGAGTTACATCAGGGTTATTTGAGTGGGGTGAGGTTATTATGGGCTTTTAGTGACTTCATAAGGAATCATGAATGTGTTTGGTGCGAAGGGGGGTGTTATTGGTGAATAAGGAGTTGGATTAATCCTTTTCTTTACCAAAGGTTAATAACCATGGTTTTAGAAACTTTGTTGCATAATTAGGGGTGAGAATTCTCTAGAAGGTTGGGGGTAGAAGTAGGCACCAAAATTTGCAGTGTTCAACACAACATTAGTCTTGTTATGGTATTTAGGGAGTAGCAAGGATGTTAGAAATTCTTGAAACAGTGGAAGGGATGTTAATGGAAGGTTAATAGAGATAGAACAATCTTCAAGCCATTGAACATAAGGTTAATTCGAAGCAATTCAACGATTAAATAGATAGTATGATAGTGTGCCAATGACGATAGGAGTTTGATGATAATTGAAACATTTATTTATAATAGAGATAAGCTCAGCAAGGAGCTGCGAGTACATGTAAAATCATGAATTATGCCATAGTGATAGTTCACAACAGCAGGAAATCTAGGATGCATCGGATGGTGCAAACTAGGTAGTCTGCTTTGCTATTGGGAGGCAGTCGACGAATCGGGCCGTGCAACCAACGATAGTGACCAATGCCGAGAACTAAAGACCATGCGAAGATAGAAGTATCTTCAGTTTCGTAACAACCTTCGCAAATGGTCTCGGGTTCGTCATTAGAAGTGGGGTCGACTTGCAACAAAATCACCAGGGTGCGAGAGTTCGGAGAAATACGATAGTACCACGCTCGAGGGGGTTCGATTTCAAGATGAGCACGCACCTCTCGAGGTTCGGGTTCTTCATCACGAGGATGCTGTGTTAGGGTAAGATCTAGAGACGACTCCGGAGGCGGTTCTTCATTTGCTTGTGCGGCTTGCGGCCTGTAAGATGTGACCGTGCGCGATGCCATAAATTCAAGGAAAGGAGAAAGGTCAAATCTTCAATCAAAATCAAATTGACAATGAAGGTGTGAAAGACTTGTTACATTGAGGTGCGCAATCGTAATTTATAGATCGAAGAAAAGGAAAGAAAGGTGTGAGTAACGGCTTAGGACCATGGTAAAGTAAAACCGTAAGGTCAAAGGAAAAAATTGAAGGTTTAAAGTAAAGTTTGTTAGGGGGAAATGGAAGAGGTGAAAAGGTGTTTTCCTTCACATTCCATGGGCCACCAAGCATGGGATCTTCCATTGACCACCAAGCATGGGATTTTCCATTGACCACCAAGCATGGAATCTTCCATTGACCACCAAGCATGGAACCTGCCATTGACCACCAAGCATGGAACCTTCCAATGACCACCAAGCACAAGATCTTCCATTGACCACCAAGCTTTGGATCCACCTTCACCTCCCTTCTCCTTCTCTTTAAAAGGCGGGCTTGGATGATTGGGGGCTCTCTCTCTCGCCTCGGAGATAATTTTCATGCAATCTTGAATACTTGTTCCCACAAGCTTCTCGAGGAGGCAAATAATGATGAGTCTTAAAAGAGGGAGGAAGGAAGAAAGGTAGAGGGAAGATCTTGCAATAGTTTTTAAGGAATGGGGGTGAAAAGTGATAGTGTTGGAAGGTCGGAACTTCAGAGAAACCTCACAAACTCTCTTGGGTTTCATAGCATAACTTCTTGATGGTTTAGCTATAGATCCTAGAATTTGGTAGGTAGATGTGCCTTGTTGTTGGCTTTCTAACGAGTTAAGGCAAGCCAGATTTGAACAAGATATGTGTTAGGAATGAGGTTTTTAATGACTGAGGGTCTGCAGTCGAGTTGAACCGACTACCTTCACAAAAACCCTCTCGGGTTTGGTGGTGTAACTCCTTAATGGTGTCGCTGCATATCCTAAGATTTGATAAGTTGGTGCGCCTTGTAGTTAGTTTTCTAAGAAGCTAAGGCAAGCACGATTTGGATAATGTATGTGTTAGAAACAATGTTTTAAGTGACTGATGGTCTACAGCAAGGTTGAATTATCACTTTTGTAAAACTCTCTCGGGTTTTGTAGCATAACTTCTTTTTGGTTTAGTTGCAGAGCCTAGGATTTGATAGCAAGATGCGCCTTGTTGTTAGCTTTCTAGAGAGCTATGGCAAGCTAACTTTGAATAACATATGTGTGAGAAACAACATTTTAAGTGACTAGTGGTCTGCAGCTATGTTGGACATGGTGTGAGTCTTAAAACATTGGTTTAAATGAATGTCAATTTGACGTGAAGCCCTAGGATGTGTAGTGTGTGAGCTGGGAAAAAATGTATCTATTAGCTCTAATCATAAATGTTGCATAGAAGGTGGGCTACTTAATTTCAACTACAAACGCAATCTAACATCTAGAATTACACTTGCATTCTTCCCTTCACTAGTAGCATTTGTGCTTCCAAGCATAATCACCTTGTAGAACCGGGAGTGAAGGAACGGAAAGTCACCTCACAATGCCTTTTGGACTCACCAATGCACCCGCCACATTTTGCACACTCATGAACGACATTTTCCGGAAATGACTTGATGACTTTGTGGTTGTATACATAGATGACATTTTGGTCTATAGCAACTCCATGGAGGAGCATGTGGAGCATCTCCGAAAGGTGTGCCAAAGGTTGAAAAAAAACAAGTTATATGCTAAGTTCGAGAAATGCCAATTCGGGGTGATGGAAATGGATTTTCTTGGACATAGGATCACCAAAAGGCTTAAGATGGATGACCACAAGGTGAACGCAATTTTGGATTGGGAGCCACCTAGGTCGGTTTCGACCTTAAAATCATTTTAAAGATTGGCTTCCTATTATCGCAAGTTCATCAAGAACTTTGGGAAGATAGCCACACCTTTGACAAACCTTTTAAAGAAGTTATCCAAAACCTATGAATGTGATGAAACATGTAATGAGGCCTTCGAAAGCTTGAAAGGCATTTATGGTGAAAACGCATGTGTTGAAGTTGTTCGACTTTGACAAAGATTTTGAGATCCACTCTGATGCCTCTAACTTTGTGATTGGAGGAATCGTAATGCAAGATGGAAGGCTAGTGGCATTTGAAAGCAAAAAATTAAACAAGACGAAGCGAAGGTGGCTAGCACATGAAAAGGAAATATGGGTTGTGATACATTGCCTCAAGACTTGGGGCCATTACATAGGCTCCAAAGATGTGGTGGTGTGGACCGACAATGTCACCTTGAAATATTTTGGTATTCAACCAAAGTTGTCATCAAAGCAAGTGAGATGGCAAGACACATTGGCCTTGTTCAGTGAAGACATTCAACACAAACCCAGGAAGGAAAATGCGGTGCCCGATGCGTTAAGTCGCAAACACCAACTTAAGGTGCTGTATGTGGGGGAAATAGAACTTTAAAAGGAAGTTCAACTAGCAAGCTGTTGTGATGAATTTGCCAAAGAAATGAAGCAAAACATTCAAAAAGGAATCAAATCACACTTCCACTTACGAAATGGATTATTATGGTATAAGCAAAATCGGCTCTATGTTTCAAAAGGGAGGCTTAGGGACGTGCTCTTGAAGGAATGTCATGATGGGCCCCTTGCGGCCTCGATGGCACAAAACACACCATAACATTTTTCAAGAAGTTCTACTATTGGTTTAATTTGAAAGACGATGTAGAAAAATATGTGAAGACTTGCTTGACTTGCCAACAAAATCGAACATTCAATTAGAAACAAGTAGGATTGTTGCAACCGTTACTATTTCCTAAAGGGAAAAGTGAAAGCGTGTCCATGGATTTCATGGTGAGTTTGCCACCATCAAGGGGATTTGATGTTATCATATTGGTTGTGGATCGATTTAGCAAGATGGCACACTTCATTCCCACCAAATAAAATGTCACGGCCCAAGAGATGGGAAGGTTGTTCTTCACACATGTGTTCAAACATCATGGCCTCCCCAAGGACATTGTGTCGAATCGAAACCCAAAGTTCACAAGCAAGTTTTGGCGAACCTTGAGGAAGCGCATGGGGTCGGAGCTCAAAATGAACACCTCATTCCAACCCCAAATGGATAGACAAACCAAGAGAGTGCTTCATTATCCAACAATTCTTAAAGAATTATGTGGTGGCGGATCAAAAAGAATGGGTGGACTAATTTGGAGTTAGCCGAATTTTGCTACAACAATTCGGAGCATTCGGCAATAGATTCCACTCCCTTTCAAATGGTGACGGGCAAGTCACCAATTGTGCTTACAACTTGGGCCACACATGGGCAACCCCCAAGTGATGCAAGTGAGGAAATGCCCATGGTCACACAACTTGATGAAAAGAGACGGCCAAAATCAAATGCAATATGTTTTGTAGAAATATACTTTATATACATGTCGTGAAAGTGCCCAAAGTAGCCCCCTTGTAGTGTGCTTTCACTCGGATTGGGTATGGTACAATATTAGTTTGCCATGTTATCAGTGGTGTAATAGGTTATGGCCAACCTAAATGTTGACTAATCGGTATTGGGTTAGTAACCAAACTCGGTTCTATTTAAGTTTGTTGTACATGTACACCAACATGTGTCGCTGGTGTGTTCGACACTATAGGTTGTAGAAAAGTTTTGAAGTTTTCTTACATCATTTTTTTTAATTTATCATCCACAAATGGACAATTCTTGAACTCATGTCCAACTTATTGACAATATCCATAAGTTAATGCAACTTCAATAGTGGGTTGGGAGGTTGTAATCAATATACTTTGGAAAACAAATGGTCATTCAATGATTCCTGTAACATGTATACTTAGCCAAACAGTTTGATGAAGTGGTTGTGTTTGTTGAACAACAATAGGGGCCGTGACTGCTTCCACTAGTTCTACAAGCTACTAAGAACCAGATCTATGTGAAGGTCTTTAAAGTTACGTAGTTGTTCCAACCGGGTTTTAATTTGGTTGCACTCCGATTTTGAATTTGTTACGGTTAGATTCAAAATAGGAACCAGTTCAGATGTATAATAACCAACAATTGGTGTTGATCAAAAGGGCATAATTGTTATGGGAATGTAATAACCAGGTATCACAAACTGCCATATTTGTATTGTAGAAGTTACCTCATCAACATGTGGAATTGGTTCAGTGTTTTGTTCACCCAGTTGTGCGTTTGACCTCCATTGTTGGGACAATTGATGGGGTGTCAAAAATTGACCATTTGAAGGTACTCGTGGTTCCCTTCTTTCCTCCTATTCTACAAGTATGTAATTAAAGGTACATCTGCCGTAACAAGTTGTTGAAGCTCATTGTCGGGAGCTTTAACCGGTTATACTCCCTCGACTTGAGAATGTGGTTGTTCTTGTGGTTGAACCACCTCACAAATAGGTTATTGTGGTGCTTATAATTATAATTGCCTTCTAAAGCCCCTTGTGATTATTCTTGACATCTCACAAAAATCACTAATTCATATTTTCGTTTGGTCAACAGGTTGTTAATAAAATTATTTAAAATCAACACACAAATCCAACAAAATTCTTGAATATTATTTGTAAAGAAACAAATATGAACACAAAAATAATCTTTAAAAACTTCTAAAGCTTAATAAAAATCCAAATCTAAAATATTAAAACAAAATAATTATGAAAACGAAAAAACATAAACATTTTTGTTTACAATTTCGTTCCACTTCGTGATCACCAAATGTTAAAGGTGTTTTTTTTCTCTTTTAGTATCACAATTTCTTTTCTAGTTTTTAATTCTGGTTTTCTGTAATTATCAATGGGTTGCTCCAAATCTAAGTATTAAAAACACAAGAAACATTGTGGTTTTTGCTTATACATCAAGAACAACTATTCTAAAGCTTGCATTCTAAAAATAAAAAAGAAATGTTTCACAAGAAAATCAGAATAAACTTGATTCATAAATCAAAAACTCTTCAAGAGTTACAAAAAAATGAAAGATCGTCATCTATCTCTAAGTCCTCCTAGTTATACCAACTCATATTGTTGTCGTAACTTAAACAATCACTAGCCAATATAAACTTCAAAATCAAAATAACAATTGTTAGTCACAAGTTCAAATTAATTTGTCTTGTTAATAACCAATTACTGTAAGAAACTGATTAGTTTTTATAACAAATTAATTAACTCAAGACTTGTTGACCAAAAATTAAAATAACCTTAGGTCATATTGTCTCACTATTTACTAGTTGGTTTAATTAGTTACTATATACATATTCAAAAAATAAGTTAGTAGTAAGTTTATAAAGAGAGATTTTTAGGTACTCCACTAATTATCAAGTATCAATGTAAAAAAACCACTCACTGGGTTCCCAACAAAATCCATGCCTACTGCCATTTCTAGAATTGATGGGTTCCACCAATGAATATCCATCTATCATGATCTACATCACATATCAAATAACAATAACCTTACAAATGTGTTGCTAATGAAATGTTTTTGTTGCAACCTTAACATTGGGTTTATGATTAAGTGTGGAATACAAGGGCCCATGATACAAAAAGAATGTGGTTATGTGAAACACAATTTCACAAATGGGGGAGAGTGTAAGGGATGGAACCCAATGACTCCCAAATGCACTCCCACTTTGGGAATTACACTCATGTGGGAGTTATGAATGTTCAAAGCCTTGGTTGGAAAGGTAAATAAACATCCAATTAGGCCCCTAGGACACCTTTAAAAAGGTCTTGAAGCGTAATTGCTTAAAGTGCCTTCACATTATTCATTTAGACCTGATTTGCACGAATTATGATCAAAAGAAGGGTGAGAGTCAAATTAGGAATTTGATTTTCGACCACAAACCCCTTGAAAGCAGTGGTCAAATGAGCTCCGATTGGGGTGTGCTATGTTAATAAATAGGAAATCTAGCCAAGTGCAAACATAAATCTTTATTGAAAGGGAACTAAAACACGATGCTCACGACATGGAACATAACATCAAAAACTCTTCAAAGTTCTTGTCACATGAAATATATAAACTTGTGTAATGAAGAAAATATAGCCAAACCATCAACACCAAGGTATTTAACTAAAAGACCAAACTACATTTAACCAAACTAATATAAGTAAAAAAAGTAATTCAACCTTGTGAAAGTAACTTAATTGTTTTCCTACTCCAATAACTAATGAAACCTAACTAGTTGAGCTTGAATTCTCAACACTCCCCCTCAAGCTCAAATCTACTTTTAGTACACGCATTTTTAAAAACCTCCTTAACTTGTCTATACCTAAAGCCTTTGTGAAAATGTCAGCAACTGACATGAATAAGGTTAATTTCTCTTGCTAGAATTCATTCTATAACAAAGTGGTAGTGCACCTCAATGTGCTTTGTCTTAGCATGATAGACTGGATTGTTAGCAAGTAGTATGCTACTAATGTTATCACAATAAATGACAATAGGAACATCCATTAATCGTCCCAAATATGAATGTAGTTTTTGTAACCAAACTACTTCACATGCAACAATTGTTGCGCTTCTGTATTCTGCCTCCGTGTTTAATTGTGCAACTGTTGGTTGTTTTTTACTGCTCCAACTAACATCACCACTTCCCAAAAAACATGAAACCATTGGTTGATATTCTATTTGAAACATTGTCCCAATCAAAATTTGTGTGTCCATGTACTTATAACTAGCTCTTGCCTTCATAAATAATTCCACACTGTAAAATATGTTTATGTACTTAAGTATGCGCCTCACTACATCCAAATGTGGCTTTCGTGTTGTTTGCAAGAATTGACTCACCATTATAACTGCATAATTCAAATTTGGCCTTGTGATGGTCATGTAACCCAAACTTTCCACTACACGTCTATACATAATGGTGTCCACAAGGTCACTTTCATATGCATTTAACGTCACATTTTGCTCCACTAGAATTGAAATGGGTTTGCAACTCGTCATCCCATATTCAGACAATTTGTTCAAAGCATATTGCCTTTGTAGTAACCATATCCCTTTAGGACTATATTACCTCAATGCCGAAGAAGTAACACAATTCTCCCAAATCCTTCATCTCAAACTTTTGCTTCAAAAGCTTCTTCAAATCAAAGATGTATACAAGACTATCTTTTGTGATAATCAAGTCGTCAACATAGATGATTATGATTCCAATCCCACAACCCATCCTTTTCACATATAGTGAAAAATCTACATTGGATGTTTGACATCCACTTGTGACAAGATATCGACCTATCTTGTCTGACTAAGTTTGCTTCTAGGTGCTTGCTTCAAGTTGTACAAAACTTTCTTCAACCTACAAACCAAATTAGGATGTGTTTGGTCCATATAACTTGGTGGTTGTTCCATATACACTTCTTCCTATAAATCTCCATGAAAAAAAACATTTTTTACATTTATTTTATGTGAAGACCATCTTTTTGTTGGTGCCATAGCAATGAATACTCTTACAACTATCATTTTTGCACCTAAACTATAGGTTTTTTCATGGTCTATGCCATAAGTTTGGTCATAACCCTTGGTAACCAATCTTGCTTTGTATCTGTTCATAGATCCATCTGCATTGTGCTTGATTTTGTACACCCATTTACACCCAATTGCTTTCTTGTCCTTTAGTAAAACTACAAATTTTCAAATAGCATTAGCATCCAACACCACCATTGACGCGTTCCTAAGTCCCTTGTTAGACCCACTTGAGGGTCTAAGTATGTTGAATTGCGGAAGGTTGGGACTTTAGGGTCGCTCCCGACTTCCAGCACTAAAAGGGGGTAGAGGGGCGTGCTAGAAGTCTTGGGATTAAACTAGGAAGAGGGACAAGTATTATCTCACTCGAATCTGCATCCAAAACCAACCACAAGAAGGTCAGTTCACATTTGGGAACACCTTTGGGTGTTGGGACAAGCCACGGGCACTTGGACACACTTGACTCACCACGGCCTAGACTCAGGGGAAGCCACCACCTTCCCCCATATAATATTCTCTGTAGCTCTCCACCAAGGCTACATCCAAATGGTTTTTTTTTCCCGGGAGTCCCAAGGAGGAGTCCCGAAATTGTCCCGGGTTGGAGTCCCGGGACTTTGGGAGCTCATATCTCCCGACTGCAACATCCAATTGGAGCGAGGTCAAAACCAAAGTTGTAGCTCTCCTTGAGAGGTTTTCAACGCCATGTTGCACTCCTTCTGTAGACGTCGGGAAAAGGTTGATTCCTGACTTTTAGTGGTCGGGAGTCCCGACCCTTCTTTTACCCATAACTTGGGCTACAGATGTCCAAATGGCTCATGCGAGGCCATTTTGGACATATAAACTTCAAGACCTTTTCAATGACCCTAATAACACTTGAATGCGAGGAGATTTGACCCCTGCAATTGAGCTCTAAGTTTTTGGGAGTCTCGGAGGACTCCAACTTCCCACTTTTGGGAGTGTGGGCTTCACCCTCACACTTAGCCCAAAGTGGGATTGTGACAAAGTTCCTTGTTAGACCCAAAGAGGGTTCAACTACGTCAAAATGCGGAAATAGTTGGAACTTAGTGCTGCTCCCAGCTTCCAGCACTAAAGGGGGTGAGAAGGGCGTGCTGAAAGCTCCAGGATTAGAGTAGGAAGAGGGACAACAAAACCAACCACAAGTTGCTTAGTCTTCATTTTGGATCAACCTTGGTGTTGGGAAAAGCCACGAGCAACAGGGACTCACTTGACTCACCATGGCTCGGACTCGGGGGAAGCCACCACCTTCCCCCATATAGTATTCTCTGCATTCGCCCACAGGACCTACATCCGAATGGCTTTTTGTCCTGGGACTCCCAAAGAGGAGTCCCAAAATTGTCCCGGTTTGGACTCCCGAGACTTTGGGAGCTCATAACTCCCAGCTCAGACCTCCGATTGGGATGAGGTCTAAAGCAAAGTTATAGCTATCCTCAAGAGCTTTCCAACGGTGTGTTGCACTCCACCCACACAAACCGGGATCGGTCGATTCCTGACTTTTAGTGGTCAAGAGTCAAATTGCCAGTTTGACTCCTCGCCCTTCTTTTGACCATAACTTGTGCTACATATGTCCAAATGGCTCATGCGAGGCCATTTTGGACATTTACAATTCAAAACCTTTCCAACAGTATAAAAAACACCTCAATGGGAGGTGTTTGGCCCCCTGCAATCAAGCTCTGAGTTTTCGGGAGTCCCGGAGGACTCTAAATTCCCACTTTGGGAGTGAGTTTCATCCTCACACTTGCCTCAAAGTGGGGTTGCGACATTGGAAGCTGCCCCGAGTCCCAAACATTTCCGTTGTTTGATTGATTTGGACCCAACTTGGATCCAACAAGGGATTTGGGAGCGCATCAGGAAGGCTATTGGTAAGATATATGCATTAAAATAAATTTTGGAATCAAAAGAATTTGTTGTCTAGGATGTCAAACTTAAGTGTATGCATATACAATTATAGAAATGGGGGAGTAAATACCAATTGAACAACAAAGGATAAAGGAAGTTTAACAAGATCAAATTGAACTAACATCATAGTTGTAACAACAATAACATATTCAAATTCAATTAGATTTGCAATCATTCAAATCACATTAGATTTCCAAACAAAGCAACATCCACAAGGGATATCAAAGTTGCAATCATAGGAGTAAACAACAACACATCATCGGACGACTACACGGGTGTTAACAAAGGCTAGATCACATAATTTTTATCACCATTTGAATTTGAATAGAACATAGGACTATTTTATTTTTGAATATATTTGGAAAAGAGGAGGAGATGATCATCATTGTAAAACATTGAGTTTTAACGAGTATGAGAGAGAGCACTTTGATTTCTATAAAAGTTTAACTTTCTTAGCAAGAATTTTTGTTTTGATTTTTTTTACCATAATTTCATTGCTAGATTTTTATTTTAAAACTAGACTCAAGTAGATCTTAATGAACAGATTTTTTTAATATTAATTTCATGGCATTTCAATCTAAATCAAAATATAGGATTAGATATTTTGTATTTACCAATAGTTTCAACTTTTCATATTATGATCATAATCTATCAAAGTGTTAATGTAAAAGTATGTTGGAAAATTTAAACAACTAATTAATTTATAACATACTTTTCATCCATTTTTTAAATATAAAAATTCTTCAAACTTTATGTTCAACTTATAATAAAATTAATGAAGAGCTTTATGATTTCAAAATGTAATTTTATAGTTTTTTAATATCTTTTTGAATGTAAATGTTGAAAAGAGACTAATTTTTTTATTAAATTTTCATATGAATATTTTTTTGGTATACTTTATCATGCTTGGACCCTTGAGGAATTGTAGTTAGTTTTGGTTTGTTAATTTAAATGTACATATTGCTATTTTAAAAACTTGTTGCTAGGAAAATCAAAAGTTGAACAACCTTAATGGGAATATGAAAACCCATTAACATTTGGCAACCACTTAGTGGATTAGAATTGAGAAGCAATAACGCTTAGAATTTCTAGGTTGATTCAGTAGTTTTAATAGATTAGGTTTGAAAAGCAATCATGCTTGAAATTTTGATTTGTTTTATGTTTTTCTTGATTTTGATTCAACTTTAGGATTTAGGTTTCTACTTCTTCATTTAATTTGAAAACATTAGCAATAGGGTGAGGTTAGTGTAATGTTTTAAAAGTAAAATATGTGCCCCATTTATAAAAAAAATTGTTTATAATTATTGGGAAGGGTCCAAAAGAAAATTTAATGTTCAAAGATAATATAAAGGCTTTCCTAGAACCTATTGATTTCAAAAAATGTCAAGAGTAGTCACTATAACTCTTAGAAAACAATTATAAGTCACACATCAAGCTGTTCCATAACTTGCATAAGGCAAGAAGAATAACAAGTGTAAACTATGGGAAACAAATGTGAGAATGCGCTAAACATGAATGCAACATAGAGGGGAGAAGTCAAGGAACATCATCAAATATAACAAAACTAGTTATGCAGAGAGACCCAACAACGCTCTTGACCACTCATCAAAAGACACAACGAACAATAACCCAGCCATAAACAATGAGTGTTTATCATGATGACAATCATCAACTTGTTTAGCTCATTGATAAAATTGCTTGCACACAACAACCATGGCAATCTACAACCCCTCATTACAATTTACCCAAAACTAATGCATCTTCGATAATTGCAACATGTGCTGGTTTTCAAAACCACCCACCAAACAAAAATGTTAATTTGGTACCCACTAATTTGGAGATGGAACAATTTCACCTACTCAACAGGTTGGAATAACTTTGTCACATTGGGTGAAGACTCTCTAATTAATCAATTTCTATACCACATTTAGAACCTGTTGAACTCTAAACAAAACCCATAATTGTTCGATAAAGAAAAACCACTACCAACAAGGCATTTGGCCAGTGAGATTAGTACATGGTCAAGGTGAAAGATCACAAGTTCCAAACCATAAATCGGTTTTAGGAAAAAACTAAGGTGTCATAACTGTAACTTATTCATATTGTCAACGGGTGGGACACCTGTTCAACTATTGCCCATTTGTTGATGACAAAGTAAGGTATTTATTAAGGGAGGAGGCGATGGATACTCATT
The DNA here is from genome assembly GCA_963920785.1 of Sphagnum contortum. Classification (NCBI taxonomy): domain Eukaryota; kingdom Viridiplantae; phylum Streptophyta; class Sphagnopsida; order Sphagnales; family Sphagnaceae; genus Sphagnum; species Sphagnum contortum. The sequence goes on along the minus strand of OY987295.1, from coordinate 5,720,074 downwards.
AACTTGTTCTTTTAACTACTACAATAATAGTGCCCAATGTGTTTGTGTAAGGAACTCAAGCCATGAATCTTAGTATAGGTCATGTAATAGTACATGCTAACTATTAAACAACTTGGTCACAACATGTTACACCAATTGTACCAAGTAAAACAAGCATGTTACCCATTTTAACATACCCAATGTGGTATAATGTCATACCCCTATGTTTAGATCCTAATTTGTATCCAACATATCCAACTAGAACAAAAGGACTTGATTCTTCAATCTTTAAGAATTATCTAGGTTATGTACATGGGAACGTGTACCCAACACATGAACAATCTATTGTACCACCAACTTATACACCACATCCTATTGGAAATCAATTTTGTATAGTGGTTCAATTAATGACTAGCAGGGACAAATAACATGTTCAACAACCTATTACTGCACCAGTACCCAACATTGTATAGAGTAACATTATTTTACCAACTTATGTACCCAAAGGCTTTTTAATTTCTCACCAACCATCGGATGGAAGACAACCTGTAGACTCAATTATAGGAAGTTCACCCCCAGGAGAATTGCCTAGAGGACCACCATTCAATCCTCTTGTTGGATATTCCGGATGTTTAACACTTAATCCATGCATGTTTATACCACCATGGTATCAACCACTTGTTGTGTAACCTATATTAGAAGCACCAACCAAGTTGCCATACAAAAAACTACAATATCCAATTTATGTCAAAAACACTAATCCTAATGTTCACATTAGACTATTCAAAATGGCCATTAAAGCTAATGGTGAAACAGTGGAAGCTGACATCATCAACTTGTTTGGTTTTACTTTCAGAGATAGTATTTATAAATGGGGAAAAAACTATGTTGAAGACCATTCAAATTGCACTGTTGGAGAATTGGAGCAAGCATTTTGCAAGCAATTCAAAACTATAAAGTATGATGAGGAAGTCTACATGCAATTGAAAAATCATTACAAAGGAATCTTGTCCATTCCAACCCATGCATTTGTGACTTCTATCCAAATCAACCATTTTTGTGACTTTAGATACAATTGTCCTCCATGGCACTTGGTAAAAATGATTGGTAGTCACATAAGGTCTACAAAGTGGTTTGTAGTTGCATATGCAACTTATACTTGTGACTAATGCTAATTTGGATAAAAATGAAAATGAAAAATACACTTATATCATCCATTTTTAGTGGCATCCCAAAATAGATGAAAATGTAGTTGTTTTTGTGACTTGGAAAGTGGTTCAAGGGCCATTTGATACCACATGGCATCTTTGCAACTTGATTTGTGGCTATAAATTTTAGTTGTGAATGCACATGTAATCAAATGTAAGAAAAAAAAAGTCGGCCAATGAAATTGTTGGATTTAGTGGTCTAATTGTTTTCCTTTAACGTTTTTCAATGAATTAACCATTAGATGTGTAGTAAGGTTTGGTGGGTTTGTGAAAATTTCAAAGGACCCATGACAATTAATGGTATAAATAGGGCTAAGTAGTAGGTATTTTATCATATTATTGATATGTGATAATGTTATTATATTAACTAGGCTATGCATTTATTTATTAAATAGGTTAGGGTTAGGTAATAAGTGTAATCAAATAATTAAGTAGGTTATGCAATTAATTTATTAAATAGGCAATAAGTGGGATAAGTAGTACATAGCAAGTAGGTCATATGTGTGTAGGTTAAATAATAAATATTTTATCATGTTGATATATGTGATTTTTTTGAATTAATTACTACATATGGTAGGCGATGTAATTTATTTATTGAATATATTAGGTAGTAGGAGTAATTTATGATCCATTTCATATCATACATTTAAATTACATTTTTTGGTACAATTATGATACAAGCAAAATTGTATAATATAAATTCTTAAATCAAATAGATGTTTGAGATGTGAAATAATATAATTTATTTTTACATGAAAATTTTATCATAATTTTAAGTACAACTTAAGATATTATATATGTCAACATAATAAAATTTATAGTTCTGTAACATCAATTGATTGTATGGCATTAATCAATATTTAGAAATTAAAACTGATTGTCTAGATTAATCTTTTATATCAGAAATATAGTTAATAAAATAAATTTAAAATATTATATGTGAATAAAATATATATAATACATTTAAATTAAATTCTATCAATAAAATTATGATACATTAAAAGAAAAATTGTATAATATTTTTTATAAATCAAATGAAGGTTTAAAATATGATTTTTTTTTGTATTTGTTATTATATTATCCATTTATAATTCATGTCATTCAATTTATTTTTTCCACATAACGGTCTTTGAAATTGTATCAAATAATGATATTTTTGAAAAAAAAATCTTTTCAAATTGATTTATAATTTTTTTAAAAAAATGTTTGTGTACATTAATAAAAATTTATTAATGTTGTCATTTGGACAATATCATAATAAGGTATCAAAGTTTAAAGATGATGTTTTATGTAATGTTTGAAATCAAACAGGTTAAATAAAATGCACGTTCTTTTTTTTTCACAACAAGTGGGGTGGCTAGGTGGTAAAGGAATTGATCTCCATCCTTGGGGTTCAAGGATTAATCCTCATGAATGGCATGGGTTGTGGTCAATGCTAAAATGTTGACCAAATATTCCCTATATACATAGACAACATAAGTTAGGTACCTATTAGGTGACCATAAGTAGGCATAATAGGTGGCCTACCTAGTAACCTAAATTAGTTATTTAAGCGTAGCTTATGTAATGACACATGTCAACATGGTATAGGTTGAATTGAATGAAATTAACAATAATATATATTTTATTATTTTAAGAAATAAATATTTAAACAAGTATAAATAATGCGACTACATTTTTGAATCATAAAATCAATCACAAAATGACAATGCCACGTAAGCTGGTTTGGATGGATGAAAAGTTCATGTAAATACATATTTATGCAATTACCTTTGCAACTTGGTGTCACGTATTGTCTTTTGCAACTATAATTTTATGCGACTTGTCCAATGTGACTAGGCACTATAGCAAGTTGCATGTGGTATTACAACTAAAAATGAGTCATAAATATAGTCATATATTTGCAAATTCCTTCTAATGAATATACAACAACAAACTACCGAACATGTTGAAGTTTATTATGAAAGCTTATTGAAACTAACAAACCGTCTACATGTTAGAATAATAAATAAATTTTCCACCATTATTTTCAAGGCAGGTTTATTACCTTACCTAAGATTAACAACTACATGTATGAAGAGAAATACCATGATTGAGCACAGGAAGGTGTTATAGTATGTGAAGAAAATGGACTTGTTAGTTTCAGTTATAATGTTATATTAACCGCACCCAAGGCCAATATAGTTGTTAAACTTGTAATATCTATTGTTACAGCAAAATCAACATTAACCTATACCAATTATGGTAAAATAGGTCGTACATTAGAAACCTGTCATAACAAACATAACAAGAAAAGAGAGGTACCAATTATACCAATTGCCACCATTAAGTCTACAAAACTTGTAGCAAAAACTAAATCCCAACCTACCAATCAAGGTAGAATACCTGTTTGTTATCCCTATATAATATATTCTAATGCAGAACATAGATTTGGAAAATGTTCGAGAAAGATTGAGGTGTATAATAATTTGGGCTGGATTGCTTGATAATTTTACTACAACTCAATCAATTGAAAACAATCAAACCGACGATGTAAATCAACAACTTATCATTTTATATTAGGTTACAACAAAGAAAACTTTAGAACAAAGTTTGAAGGATATTAGTAAGCAAGTCTTGGAGATTAATTATACATTGAATTTGGGTTAATTACAGCAAGTGATCCGTAATATCAAACACTATATTCTTAATCTTGTACCATCAAAACCTACTTTACCAAAACCAACAGTTATTCCAGTTGCCATTGATCATCAAATGGCAGTGATATAGGTTCAAGTAGGGAAGAATTCTACTAAAGATGTACTTTTAGATGGTGGTTCTGGAATTAATATCATTACAGAAAAATTAGGAGTGCAATTAGGTCTGTCAAGATCAAAACTAACACCTTACAACCTACACATGCTTAATCAAATCATTGTCAAACCATTAGGTCTAATTAAAGATCTTAAAAGTTTTGTTCATGGATTTCCTTATGCAATAACTTTTACTGTGATACATAGTGTGTTTAGACTCTAGCTATTCTATGTTGTTAAGTCATCCTTGGCTAAGGGATGTTAAAGTGTCTCATGATTGGGGCAAAAATATTATCATTATATAAGGAGTTGGTATAATTAGGACTATGCTTATTACCAAGAAACTTAAAACACCAAATAAACATCTAAAAATGTTAGTTTGTTATGATTTCCATTTTCAAATATCCAATAAAGAAGAGGATTTGATGTTTGCTATAGAACTAAAACTATTTTCAAAAGGAACCATAGGTGTCCCTATATTAGTTAGGTTAGAGCAACCTATTAATTTGATTACATTGTTTAAACCTAGTTGAACATATATGTACATATTGAACATGTATCTGTATTATTTGTTTTGTTTTATTGAATTGGTATATGTATTACATGTTTAGATAGCTATACCCCTTGATACTTTCAAACAACATTTACTAGAAATTTTCTTCCAACCTGAAATAAGAAAAATGGAGATTGACGAACACCTATTCGAATAAGAGTTCAAGATCTTTACATTATTGGATGGACTATTATGAAAGAAGAGCAATTAACCAAGATCAACCTAGGTTCTGAAGAAAATGTATAATAAATTAAAATCAATGTTGATATGGAACTTGTTATCAATTACAACTAATTAAATTGCTAAAGGAACTCAAAGACATCTTTGCATGGACTTATAAAGAATTGAAGGGCATACCACCAGAGATAGTTCAACATTGCATTAAATTGGACACATCAATACCACTTGCTCATTAAACAAGGTACTGGTTGAATCCTAACTATGCAACTATTGTCAAACATGATATTTACAAATTGCTTTGTGCAAGTTTTATTAAACCTATTGAAGAAGCTACTTAGATATCACCTATAGTTGTAATGCTTAAGAAAAGTGGGAAACTAAAAAAATTTGTGGACTTTAGAAAGCCTAATATTGCTACTAAAAAAAATCCATAACCATTACCTTTTACTAATGAGGTTCTTACACTATAGCTAGACATGAGGTTTATACATTTTTAGATGGTTTTTTTGGATACCATCATATTTCCATAGCACCGGAGGACCAGTACAAAACCGCCTTTATAACTAATTTGGGGGCTTTTGTATGGGTTGTAATGCCTTTTGGGGTCAAAAACAGATGACCCACCTATCAAAAGGTAGTCACCAAAGCCTTTTGTGAATACATTGATGTATTCATGAGGATTTTTTAAAATGATTTTACGATTTTCAATGACCTATCCACTCATTGAAAAAAACTCAGAAATGTTTTCTAAAGTGCAAAGAGTATGGCAAAAATTGAATCTAGAAAAATGTGCATTTATGGTATGTTCTAAAACTATATTAGGATTTATAGTTTTCAAAGAGGGAAAGACATCTAATCCGAAAAAGATGAAGGCTTTAGTTAAAATTCCAGTACCAAAAACACCTCAAGAGATTCAAGTCTTCAATGGAATGGCACAATTTTATAAATGGTTCATTACCAATTCTACCTTTGTTATGCACCAATCACCAAGTTACTTGGAAAAATTGAAATGTTTGAGTGGATTGCTAATTGTTAAATTGGTTGGGAAGACATCAAAACGATACATTCAAGCTCCTATACTCATCAATCCTGACTGGGAACTAGAATTTCATGTTCATATTGTTGTATCTCAACTAGCAATAGGGGCAATATTGGCCCAAAACCCAATAGGTAAAATAAATCAACCTATTATGTATTCATCAAAATTGCTTAATTTTGCTGAAAGAAATTACATTACTACAAAAAGAGAAGCTTTAGCTATGGTTTATGCCTTATATAAATTGAATCATTACTTGTTAGGCAACAAGATCACATTTTAAATAGACCATATGGCTTTAGTGTATCTAGTTAACAAGCCATCTTTTTTGGTAGGTTAGTTTAATGGCTTTTATTATTTCTGGAGTATGATTTCAAGATTATTTATAAACTTAATAGATCCCATCTAATGGCAAATGCATTGAGTAGATTACCCAATTAGATTGAACATGTTGGAGTATTTGATCAAACCTGTGATGCTCACCTATTCACCTTACAACATTATGTACTTTGTGGGTATCAATGGATGTAATCCATACACTAATTGATATGGTGTGTATCTTGTTACTACTTGCTATGCAGTTATGTATGAAAATAACACTATTGACAAATGTTCATCCCAATTTGTTCTATTCCAACTAACTTGGCCAATAAAGCCCCAAGCACCTTGTTAATAGATTCAGCCTGCCCATTCTTTTGAGGATACCAAGTTGTAGAACTAACATATTTCAATAGAAAATGATTTGTCAAATGCTTGATAACATCGTTAATGAAATGAACTCCCTAATTTGTGACTACAATGAAAGGACATCCAAAGCTAAATAATATGCATTCATACAAAAAAATTGTTGTTATTACCGCAATATTGGTTATTAATGTTCTCATTTCACCCACTTGGTAGCATAATTTGTGTCTATGGGTTTTGTAATATCTAGTAGTCTTGATAATGCATCTATAACTACATGAGTTTTGCATGGCTTATACACTACAGTGAAGTCATATTCTAGGAACAATAACGACTTAGTTATTTTCCTTAAAACTTATGGGTTGTTGACCAAATAGACCAATGCCATATGATCTACACAAAAAAATAAACTTATTACTTCGCAAATAATAGCTCAACTTGTGCAAAACAAAAACCATTACTAAAGCCTTTTTTTGTGTTGTGCTATAATTTTGTTATGCTCTTTTTAAAGGTCTAGAAGCATGCACCATTGGTTGATCACTTTTCCTTGTCAAATTTTGAGATAGCATAGCTCCTAGAGCTAGTAATGATGCATCCATATGAACATGAAACTACACCTATGAGTTTGGTGATATTAATATCGATGCTTCAATATACTTTTGTTTGATCAACTCCCAAGCCTTATGACAATCCTCTACCCAATTAAAAGTGTCATTTTTTTGGTAAGTTTAGTAATAGGTGCCATAATAGTATCCAATTTTTTAATAAAACATCTGTAAAATTGTGCCATACCATTGAATTCATGAATCTGCTGCGGATTCTTAGGTGGTGGCATTTTGCTATTGCTTGTATTTTTTTGGATCCGATAGTTTGCCTTTTTTGGAAACAATAAAACACAATATCATTCCTAAAAATACCATGAATGCACATTTGTTTAGATTCAGAATAATGACATTTTTTTGCACTTTGAAAACATAATCCGAGCTTTTGCAAATGAATGTCCATGTCATGTACACTATAAAGTCATCTAGAAATATCTTCATAAAATTATCCAAATATTTTTTAAATGTTTTGGTAACAATTCTATGATATGTTGAAGGTTCATTTATAACTCCAAACGACATCACCTTCCATATAAAAGCTCCCAAGTTTGTAACAAATGCAGTATTGTATTTGTCCTCTAGAATTATAAATATTTTATGATATCGTGAATACCCATCTAAGAAGGACTATGATTCATACCCTATTACTATGTTCATTTGTAAAAAGTAATGGTTATGGATTTTTCTTTGTGGCTACATTTAGTTTCCTAAAATTTATATAGATTCCCATTCTTCTTTAAAATTATTACTATGGGACACAACCATGTAGCCTTACAGAATGAATGAATCCAACTACTAACGATTTATCAATATTTTAAACTTCCGAACAATGCATTGTTTGTAATGCAAAATCTTATTAAATCAGAGGCTTTAAATCAACAATATCCGATACTTTTAAGCATTTTAGTTGATATTATAAAATAGTTCCTAGATTTTCTCTTTCCATCATGTATGTCATTTTATGTATTTTCGCAAAATATGTGCAACACATACTCCCACAATATTACACATTTTCCACTAGTATAAAATGAACCATTATCGTTCTCAATCCAACACAAGGCCATTCTTTGTAGATTTATATTTTCTACGTCATATCAGTCACCTTCCTTGTTCAAAATACCAACTGACTTGGCATACTATGGACTTAACTTTAAACCAAATTTGGATTGGACTTTCAATTGGACCCCACTTATTCGTCGCGAGGAAAAAGTTTCAATCATATTTGCTTTCAACAATGCTATTTTAAGAGCAATTCCATGCATTTAAAATTTTTTTTAAAAAAAAACATTGGAACAATCCGTACATTACTACAAAAGTGGGGTGCAATTCATTAGCCTAAACCATTAGAGGAGCTTAAAAGTGAAATAAGTTCATTGCATTTTAGTGATGTCATATTGGTTAAACTTATTTCACTTTAATATCACTATGTAAACATCATGTTTCACTACTAGTTGACATAATTCACTATTATAATTCATTATAGTAAATAGGTTTATTTTTATGTTATTTTAAATACTCTATATATGTTATTTTATGATATACTTTAGTTATTCTAACTTATACCCTACATTATTATAAATTATTATGCCCTAAATTATTATACATTATTTCTATTTTAAGGTATCCTAGCTAGTTTATTATAAGCTTTTAAGTTATTTTAAATTAAATTATTCAATTAACCGTAGGCTATACCTCAGGTTATTTTATTTTAAATTAATATACGTTATTTCAAATTACACTTTAGGTTATTCAATGTCATTTTATTTTATGTTATTATAAGTTATTTTATCCTAAATATAATAACTTAAAATATTATAAAATAAAATATAATGACCTAAGGTAAAAATATCCTATAATAATTTAGAATAGCCTACAATAAAATAACTACTAATAGCATATGATAATATAACCTCAAATATCCAACAATAATTTTTAATAGAATAATCACCAATAATTATAATATAACATAGAATAACCAACAATAACTTATAATACATATCCATCCAAAACCATTAATATAATAACCATTAATTGATTTCAATAGCCAAAAATAACTAACAATAATTTCACATAGTAAAAAATAACCTAAAATGGATAGCTTTGAATAGCCAAATTTAACTTATAATAATTGCAAGTAGCTTAAAGTGAAATAATTTACAATAACAAAACATAACATAGAATATTCAAAAATAATTTACAATAGTTGAAAATAGCCTAAGGTGAAATAGGCTAAAATAAAAAAAATTAATATAAAATATCCAAAAGTAACTTATAATAACCAAAAGTAACTTAGGGTGAAATAGTAAAAAAACCAAAACTAATTAAAATTAGCTATAAATAATTGTAAATAATGTAGGGTGAAATAATTTAGATTCATGAAAAGTAACGTTATAATAACTCAAAATAACATAACATAGGTAATATTATTATATTAGTAAAAACCTTATCCATTTGTTAAACATTTTATTTTTCAAATGAATGGTCATTGAAATGTTATTGAATAGTGATATTCAAAAAAATAATATTCAAATGATTTTACACTTTCAAAAGGAAATATATATAATTATGTACATTATTGAATTTTTTTAATAAAAAACTCGAATCATTTCATTTGGACAATATTTCAATAACATATGAATTTTCAAAAGTTTTTGTAATGTTTAAATTGAAATATTTGATAAATAGAATGTAATGTAACATATTGTCACAACAACTTGGGTGACTTGATAGTAAGGGTGTTTGCTTCCATTTTAAAGGTCAAGGGATCAAACCTCACAAGTGGTGTGTGTGTGTGTGGTCAAAAATGGTAAGTTGACCAAATATTCTCTTATCTAATTTTTTAGAATAGGTGCCTAGGTAATGACATGTGTTAATCACTTATGGGTTGAAAATCATTAAATTATCAATAATTATATATATTAAATATTGGAAAATTTTAAATTCACACCTTTTTTGGTTAAATTCACACCCTTTGAAGGATGCAAATGTGGGGTCTGTGGTCAATCAGGGCACAACTCGAAGGGTGTGAATTTAACCAAAAAAGGTGTGAACTTAAAAATTTCCTAAATATTTTAAATTTAATTGATTTTCATGTTGTCTAATTAATTAAATAGCAAGTGAATGGCTTGGTAAGTTTGTGTTTCACTTGAAAATAATTTTGTTTCATTAGGTACTAGTGAAAAAATTCACTATCCGTAACAATTGGTCCCCATTCACTAGGGGTTTGACTAGTTTGACCATGGTAAAAATGTTCAAATTCATTCAAAATTTAGTGAACCTAAAATGAACTAGGACGCATTTTGGTGTAATGGTAACTTTCATAACTTCTTTTCGTTTCACTACAAATTTCCATCCTTCAATGCATCTCATTTCTTAAATCAATCATTTTGCTGCATATATTCATCGTAATCCTTAAGGAACGAATTGCAATCTTCCAGATCCCTTTCACTTTTAGACAATTCAACAATGGATGGAAATTGAAATTTTTTGTTGTTGCCTCTTTTTCCCAACGTTCTTATATTTAACATTTGTGTTTTCACACTGATCCTCTCTATAATTATTTTAGTCAATTTGGAAGTCCCTTGTTCCACATTCACGTCGTTAATATCCATAACACATTTGCTTTTTGTTTCTGGTGTCTTTGAAGAAGTGTAATACTCCTCGGTATAAGCATTTGTACAAGTATGTTCTTGGATCTCTTGAGTTGATTACTTCCTTTGACTGATAGTTAATATTGCAAAACAAGTTCGATCAACTATAGCTTTTTCTTAGCAACAATGTCATGTGCTTTTATTTTGCATTCTCAAATTCTTATGAAAAATGGGATACTTACAATCTTACCAATGGTCCTCATTTGTGCGTGTTCCTACAATCTCGGACATATGATGGTGATCCGTTCGATGCCACAAATCGATAGTGAATCCGCTGCATGACCCAAAATATTCTTCATCCTTACTTTCTTAGTCTTCTCCTTCTTCAACTACTGATTGCGATGGTGTTTTTGGCTCCTCCTCCTCTTGCTAGTGTTCCTTCTTTTTGTTCTACTAGTGTGTTTTGGTTTGCATGGTATTTTAAAATAGACAACTCATATTCATCATCTTTTGGATCACTTTCATTTCTTGGCCACTTCTTGTTTGATGTTTCTACCAATGAATATTGGTTTGCTTTGTTCATCCTTGATAAATATTTTGCTTGGCGTAATAGATGGGTCTTGGAATTGCGGTTTGTCGATTTGGTTGGTGACAATTTGTCTCCAAGAGCTTGTTTCAAGTTGTTCACAAAATTCAAATTGAACATTTGTATCCCTATGACATAGACTTTGTATTCTTGCATGTTATTTCTCGATGCCTAATATCCCACTCTAACATTGTAGTCTGCATCTATCGCTTTCATTTGTTTATGATCCATTATTGGATACAAATCCAAGTCTTGAGGAGTTTAGCAAACATTCTCACAGTTCCCAACCTACCCTTGCAATGAAATGCAATTTTTGTCCATTGTGCCTCGTTTTCATTACATATAGTCTCTAAATAAGTTTTTGTCTGTTTTGAATTTATCATTTTCTAATGTCCATTTTACCTTGTGGGTTGTAAACATTTATGTCAATTATTGAAGTTATATTATTTGATTAGTGATTGTCTATGTCAATAATCATAGCAGATATTTCCTTGTTGAGTTTAATTAATGTAAGATGTTTTAGAATGTGCCAAGTATTGGGAGTTCATCCCTTTCAGATTAGACACAATTGGTTGTTATTTTTGCTTAGTCATTTATTTCCTTTTCCATTAACTAGGTACCACCTTGGGCTTTTCTTGGCAATATATGTAATTTGTTCTTTGGTTTTTTCTATTTGTCCACTTTATCCTTTTGAAGGATACCCCATTTCCTAATTTTTAATAGCCTACGTAAAAGGTCAAAATCAACTATCATCTTGAGGAATTTGCCATGGTCGTTCATTTGGCTCAAAACTTGTGTCCAAAATTGAATGCAACAATGTGTTTCTCTCATGCATAGAATTGTAAGTGGTAGCTTGCTAGTAATCAGTGATCTATTTGTCGTTGATTGTTAGAAAACCAATTGAGATGGTAATACTAAATAAGGCAATTAAGTATGCAAATTAATAATATTGGGTTGGAAAATACAATCCTTTAGTTTGTGTATTAGGATTATTTGGATTTTGAAAATTTTCAATTCTTGAAAATTTCTTGGATTTTTTAATGGACTAAAAATTACTGCAAAAAAAGGTATTTTGGTTTCTTCATCAATTGTTGGGACATTTTATTTTTCGATTGTTGTCAATATCTCGTGGTTTCAAGGTAGGGCCTATCATCTGATGATTCACAGTTGTTTTAACATTTTGTTCCTAAATCTTGTGGCACCCAAGCTTGCCTACCCAAAGTTGCATAAAGTCGTTTATTGGGTTTCATAAATTATGCTGATAGGAGGCTGCCAAAGGAAACCAAACCTTCTATCGACAAATCTTACAATAAACTTGTGAAGAATTGTTATAGAATTGGCTTTTTCAAACTTGCACGTTCTTGAAAGAATTCCATGGCATGTGTAAACATCAATTAGTGGCAGTCTTCCATATCCTCCTTTGGTATAGTTTTTTGGAATAATGCAAGATTTCCTTTGTCAAATTTTGCATCCGCCCATTGCCATGCCGCCCATTCAATTGTTTTGTCAATTTGCCTTTTCCATTTTGTTCCCCATGTTCTGGTTTTTAGTGAATTATTTAAGGGGGCTAACAAAGTTGGATCTCTTGGATATTCCAAAGGTTTTGTTGTCATTTTGCATATTCCATCTAATATGCTTGAGATTAATATTCATTCCAAAGTGTTTAGTGTGACCATTCCTATAAATTTTCATTTCACCATTGTAAAATAGATGTGTAACACTTGCAAATGGATGGTAGACGTAGAAAAGATATGGCTAATAATTTCGAGTGGAAATGGGGGAAATAATGCAGTTTTCTTCTTCAAGTGGCAAGAATGATCTAGACGTAAGAGGTTTGATAGACTGAATTCAAATAAAAAACCAGTGTGAAATCATATTGAGAATGTGCGGCTTCATATTATTTCAATTTCCAATGGGAACATACCTATTGGAGATGAACAAGTAGTGTTTCTATTGACATAAACCTCTTGGTTGGGAAGAGGAGAGTTTACATTGGGACATAACTCTTGGTTACAAATAATTTTTGTTCATTCATTTTAGTTTTTCATCCATTTTAGTTTTTTCTTCCATTTTAATTTTTCATCCATTTCAATTTTTCATCCATCTTTTTTTTCCATAATTATTGTTCATCCATGTACACGTGGCAAAATATTCCTTCGTGTCATGATATATTTTATGCAATGTGTCAAGGAATATTCTTCCAATATTCCTTTGATGTCAACAAAATATTCCAAAAAATATTCAATCTTGTTCACCTACTCACACTCATGCTCCCACGTTCACCATTTAACATCCCTGTTATTTCACCACCAAGAAAGAAATTTGGAACTACTTTTAGGTCATAGGTTGTTAACTTAAAGGAAGATGAGGAGCGAATATATTCAAACGAGATGGGAGGTGGAGGTGGATAAAAACTTCAAGCAACAGTTATGCAAGGCAACCTAAAAGAAAAACTTAAGCTCAATTTGGACCAAGTAATTGATAACATCCGAGTTGAACCTATTGAACCAATCACAAAGTCTAATAACCTGTAGTTATAACTACAAAAATATCACAATGAATTCAACCTATAGTTGAACCTGTTCGTATAGAAAACCCACAATTTTTAATAATCCAACATGTCCCAATTTTTGGTCATCCTATAGATAACTTGAAGCAAATTTGTATGTTTTTAAAACATTCTACTCATAATTCCACAACCTGGTTAGAGACATTGCAAGGTTTTTTATAGCATTTTGTTGTTTTAAATGTGTTTGTTGTATGCTTAAATAAAAACTCAAACCAACTGCATGAGATGGTGTTCTGTATGCGGTGTCATCTTATGTGAATGTTGTGTTGTGTAACACATATATGTCCTCTAGTTTGAATTTATTTTAAAATTTTATTAAATAAATTATAGTAATGTGGCATCTAATGAAGGTTATTGTTGTTGGATTTGCAGCTAAGTTTTCCATTGTAGTTGCAATTTAAAATCAGTTTGAATTTTATTTTTAAAGAACTAATATATGTGAACTAAAGGTGGTCTGACTTTGTTCTTATTGCAGGTATTTTTTACTTTTAGCTTTGTTCATAAAATTACAATGTTTGAAAAAAAACGTTGGCTTCTAGGTTTGTATTATGGTGAAAGCAACTTGGCTTTCGTTGGTCATTGGTTTTATTTTGTACTCTATCACATGTCCCTACTCTAAAACAACATCTAACCCTTTGTTGGCCACCACATACGATTCTGTTGTATATGTAGGTGGCCATATCTTTAGCCATTCCTAGTAGGATTTTTTATTTTATTGTTGCTTAGATTTGGATGGTATCTTATGAATAATGTCTTATGTTTTTAAGCTTTAGTGCAATTCAATGATGCTAGTATAGCCACGACTTCTAGATTTGCCCTTGATGGGCGAAGCATTCCCATGTCTCTTATTCTCTTGATACCTATTTTTAGAACCATTGATTAGTCTATTGAAATTATTTCAAAATGTCATGTTTGGATGTGACATGGCATAACTTAACTTGATCCATTTGTGTTTCTTGGCAAGATTACAAGTTTGTCATTCCAAGATGGATTCTAATCTGCAGAATGAGCATCCCTAAGATGTTCTTATAAAGCTTTGTTTTTAACTTGAATTTATGACGCGCTCCCAAGTTCCTAATTAGACCCAAGATGGGTCTAAGTTACTCAAACATCGGAATTGCGAGGAACTCGGGGCACGCTCCCAACTCTCAGAACTAAAAGGGGTAGAAGGGTTTGCTGAAGCTCTAGGATGGGACTAGGAAAAAATGACAAGCTTTAGTTATTCATTCGAATATGCTAAAGGGTTTAGGGTCAACTTGTTGACTAACTTAGTTATTCAAATTCGAACAAGTTGGTTAGTTCACTTTCTAGAACACCTTTAGTGCTAGGACAAGCCACGGGCGACCCTGGACTCACAAGACTCACCATGGCCTGAACTCGGGGGAAGCCACCACCTTCCCCCATATAGTATTCTCTGTGCCTCTCCGTGGCACCTACATCCGAATGTTTTTTGTCTCGGGAGTCCCAAGGAGGGGTCCCGAAACTGTCCCGATTTAGACTCCCGGGACTTTGCAAGGTCAAAACTCTTTGCTCAGACCTTTGATTGGGATGAGGTCTGAAGCAAACTTATAACTCTCCTTGAGAGCTTTCCAACAGTGTGTCGTAATCCACCTGCACACACCGGGGTTGGGTCGATTCCCGAATTTTAGTGGTTGGGAGTCAAATTGTCAATTTGACTCTCGGCCTTTCTTTTTGCCATAACTTGTGTTGTAGATGTCCAAATGGCTCATGCAATCTCATTTTCGACATCTACACTTCCATAGCTTTCCAATGATATAAAAAACAGCCCAATGCAAGGTGTTTTGACCTTGTAATCGAACTCTGAAGTTTTGAGAGTCCTAGCGGACTCCCAAGTCCCCATTTCGGGAGTGTGAGTGTCATCTTCACATTCTTCCAAAAGTGGGGTTGCAACAATTTATGTGTCGGTCCCATGTTTTATGTGCCAAATGGTAGCCTATTATGTTGGACTTGAGACCACAAACCATAATATTGTTTTATTTCTTAGAAATGTTCATGGGTAAAATTCGATAAACATAGGATTATTCTTTTATGCAAATCTCATCGACTTGAATGTCCCCGATATAATCTATGAAATGCAAAGGAAAGAAAATATTGAATCAATTTTGTGTTTTTCTTCGTACCGCAGATACCTGTTGCTAGATCATGTGGATACTTGCCACTTACGCATATCCTTTTCTGCTCATAATGATCTCAATGTGAAATTTCAAAGTCATCATAGTAGATAGGTAAGCTTGGCAAATTGGTTAGTTGAACTCAAAATTTTTATTATATTGAGATTACATGTTCTTTTGTTCTATTGTTGAGTGGTTGTTGGTTTTAGTTTATTATTCAAAAGCACAATGTAAGCAATACCTTGTTGTGTCATAATAGCTTGACATGTTAAATTTGCAAGGACTATGCTAATTTGTATCTACTAGTTTTCAATCAGCCATCGTTGGCATTGACCATGTAAAGTGTCTCCACCCCTCTAGATGCTTCTTTTTCTCTTCATAGAACTATTTGGATCCTCAATATTGTGTATGTTGGTCATTGGCATTATAAGTGTGCACTAAACATTTGTTGCCTTTTATGCTTTCTAGCAAAAGTTTGGCATTAGTCCCGATGGAAAGATTAAGGGAGCCCAATAGCAATGTATTGCTAGTGTCTATTAAAAATGTGTAATATGTTATAACCATTGATGTCCTACATATGGTAGTAGATGTAGAAGATGTTTCCACTATTGCTATTGGATATATATTTAGCTTTTGGCATGGTGTCCATTGACCACTTGCTATTATTGTTCATCTTTCAAACTTGAATTGAGAAAGTTTCAAGATGGCATTATTTAGGGTTGGTAAAGATGGTTAATTGTTATATCAGCTATGCCCATAATAATCAAGTCTAAGAACTCATCTTTATCAATATTTGTGATGTGTGTACTCATCCCATATGGTATGATGTTTTTATGGATTGTGTATGATGAGACCTCTCTTCATACTATTTTTAAACTCTTATGCATGTCTTCTCAACCTTTGGGACTATGTAAAAGATTACCATATTTGAAAAAAATGTTGGCCTCCAAACACTAGTACAATACCTAGGTATGATATACAAGTTGTTAGGAGTTGATGAAATTAATGAGTAGTGACAATTTGGCAAATGTTCAAATGGAGGTCACTGAATTACTTTGATCCTTTTTATTACCAGATAAGTTGTGAGGTTGGTCTTGCACCTTTGTTTTAGGAGGCTTTTATTTGCCTTCATGGCCTTTTGTCTTCTTTTTCTTTCTCAAATTTCCATGATTACAATGTTGATTTTTTATGTCCATGATCAATGCTAGCATATGGTATGCTACCAAGTTCTAGCAGCAGTTTTGGGATATATGAAGGCACATGGCGAAGGTGAACAAATCACACACTACATTTGCTTGAATCCAAAATCCATTAACATTGGTTAGATATATGGTTAGTTTGATCACATATCCCAAGAATGGTTAGATGGCATTCTTGCTAAAGCTTTTTGGAATGCGGCTATTGACCAACTCCCTGATCGTAAGGGATTTTTTTTTATGGACATGTAGATGCAATTACATGAGGAAATATATAAACAAATTCTACATTTCTTTTGGAAAACCCATTTTATTTTGCATATTGCATCTTATCAACACATATGATTATGACCTCCATGATCATCATGCATGTATTGCATTAGTTTCCTATGGCGTTATTGTAGAAGTTTAATTCCATTCATGTAATTGAAGCATGAAATTATGTCTTAATATGTACATAACATGTAGGTGTGGATTGAGAATATGAATACAATGTTGGATGACAATAAAAAGTTTTGTTTGATGAATGGTGAGATTATCTAGATGAGCTAGTAGATGAATGTGATCTTTGAGGTTCAAGATTTGGTAGTGGCATCATTTGCCACAATCAGTCATTATCATTCATACACAAAGCCAAACTTGATCAACTAGCATCCATTCAAGACATCATGGCCGAAAGAAACCAATGACAACTTATCACAAATTTGAAAAAAGGGAATGCAAATGGTGGAAGCACTTTTGAACTAGCTTGTTGATCCTTGTGTGGACCTTGTCAAATGCCATTGCAAGGAACCCATCCCTACATCTCAAATCAACCTAACTATCAATTGTATGAACATGTGTGAAAACATGTTGGATTAATTCAAGACCCCTAAAGTGACTACTATCAGGAAAGGCACATCAAGAAGTCCTTTAGATATTAATCAGGAAACCACATATAGTGGATTTTCATCGGTACCCATTGGAATTGACAAGTACACACGGTTGCAGTGCTTGTTTGTTATGTATGTAATGTGGTCTATTGGGGCATCCATTGATAATGATGGGAGGTTTAAGTTCAACACATTCTTGCGGAAATAATTAACACAATAGGATGATTTGGGTTTCGATCTCAATGTTGAATTTGTTGTCCAAAAGCCCAATTTCAACTTTTTGCTATCCATCCTAAAAGTTGCCTCTGTGTATGCATTCACCTTCTCCAAAACAGAAAGGGTGTGGAAACTATAGATGGACACTTTTGACAAACGGGTCCCCTTTCTAATGCACAATTCAATGACATCATTGTGGCCACCATTGACAATACATGGTATGCATTTTTGCTAATCCTCCTCATCACATGTCAAAAACATGTTTTATTCGGAGGACCCACTAGAACAAGTGTGATGATCAAAATTGAGCAATATTCAACCAAAACCTACCTATATATGTTTCATTAATTAAAGTAAAAGAAAATTGTTGTTAATTGGTCAATTCGGTCATGTCTTGGTGATCTTTGTACATAATATAACATGGGTGATTGTGATAGTACTACTACTACTAAGTAGTTGCACACAATAGCTGAGAATTTTTTGAACCTTGTTTTTGTGTGTGTCATCATGATATCATCATAAGAAAGATGGTGCATATCACAAATCAGTTACTTTATGGAATTGATTAGAAGGTTTATTGTAACATTTTGATGACATTATTTGCCCATACCAATGTTAATCAGACCCATGTACTACAAGGGTTTTTTGTGTCTTTGAGATTATACATGTGGATGATGGAAGGTTTTGTAATTTGAAGGTTCTAGAGGGCTATGAGAGAAATCTCTTTGATGAGTTGTAAAACATTTATGTGGCTTTGATCATTCTTTTGGCCTAAGGCAAAAAGGTTGAAGGAGCCATCATGCCTCATAACTATGAAATTATGGATCTCAGAGTGATAAACAATAAAATTTATGCCTAGATACTAGTTTTTACACAACGACGTTAGTGAAGAGCATGTGAGCAGATTCACATGAACAAGATAAAATCTTTGAAAAATACTTTGATGACATATCATGGAATATTTTGCCATGTCACCAAAGTATTTTTTGGAATCAACAAAAGTTTATTGATCTTGAATTTGGCAAACAGAGCTCTCAAGTGCAACCTCATGTGAAGGCTTGAAGAAAAAAACGCATTTCATAATCCCTGGTGCAACCAATATTTAGAATGTTTAGGATTCAAAAAAATTATTTGATTTTAAGAATTGCTAAAATGGGTGGAAATTGCATGGTTGATAAATATTTTTGAAATGTAAAATGTTGCAACCCTGACCTTGGGCTTGCAACCAAGGCAAAGGCTTGCGAAGACGCATGCCAAGAATGAAGCCTGATAGTCACATTTCATACTCCCATGAGTATAGGAGAGTGTGAGGGGATGACCCCCCCACTCCCAAATGAACTCCCACTTTAGGAGTTGGAGTTTCGATGGACTCTTGAATCTTTAGAGGGAAATTGCAAGGGCTAAAACTCATTAGATTGAAGAATTTTTTATATCATTGAAAAATTCTTGGAACCTATATGTATTAAAATGAGCTTGCATGATCCATTTAGATACTTAAAACATAAGTTATGGCCAAAAGAAGTGTCAGGAATCAAATTGCCAATTTGATTCCCGACCACTACAAGTTAGTAATTGCCCTGATGTATTTGTGTTTAGGTGTGGTAGCACATATTATTGAAAAGATCTTGATGAGGACTACAACTTTGCTTTAGACCTCAACTTAATCGGAGGTCTACAATAGAAGTTATGGGCCTCCAAAGTTGTGGGAGTCCCAATTTCAAGACTCTAGCTTGGGAGTCTCGGGACAAAATGACATTTGGGTGCTGGCCTCGGGGCTAGGCACAGAGAATACTATAAGGGGGAACATGGTGGCTTCCCCCAAGTCCGGGCTGTGGTGAATCTTGCGAGTTTGTGTTTGCCCATGGTTCGTCCATGCACCAAAAGTGCTTCAACTATGCACTAACCAACTTGTTGTTTGGTTTGTGCAAGTCCATGTGAGTAATTGACTTGCTTGTTATTTTTCCTAGTCCCCATCCCAGAGCTTCAGCATGCCCCTCTACCCCCAAAGTGCTGTGAGTCAAGGAGTGTGCCCAACTCTTTTTCCTTCCACTATTTTCACCTTTGGATTCACAGTTGAGTCCATCAAGGAGTCTGGGGGTGCGTGATCAAGGTACTACGTATTATACACAAAGAAACAATATACAAAGAAGCATGTTATGATTGTCAAAAGTTATATTACAAGCTTCATGAATGAGAAAATTACAATTGATTTGATATAAATATAATTGTGATGTATTATCCTTGGTGTCTTAAGACTTTAGAGCGTTGTAACATACGCTAAACTTCATCCCAACTCCATGTACAATAATGAATGAAGTGTTCCGTGGACCCATAGAACATAATCAATTGTAAGACGTGACACACATGTTTACATTGCTCATATGTCTCAAGGCCACCTAAAAAACTTGCCAACATTGTCATAAAATAGACACATGAACATCCAGGGAAATTTCTAATAGTGACACTATATTGCTTTTCATCTGAAAGAATATTGTAAATTTGTCCGTACCTAGGCAGGGGAACATCAAAATTGAAGAAAACAATGCACTAGAGAAGTAAAATGTCAACCTCCCAATTATTAGTGTGTTGTTGTGTCAATTGAAGAATTGAAGGTTGTTTCACCTTTCTACCACCACGAGTTGTAGGCTAACAACTTGCATCAGAGGGCCTCACAGGACTAGGGCAACTCATTATAGCAAGCACATGGGAATTGCTTGAACATGAAGATTGGGAGCCAAATAAACTTCAAGTGTTGCTTCTACAGAGGCAGTCAAAGGAAACCATGATTCTTCTAAAGTTATTTAACTCTTTTGAGTTAAAGTTAGTCCCTTCTTGGATGGGCCATACAATTAGCACTACAGGTATAGCAATTGTAAATTTTCGTAATGTTCCACTAACGCAACGACTCAAGTCGTCTAGACAAAACCATTGCTTATGGTTCTTAAGTGATCCACTGTGATATTGTACCCAAAAACTTGAATAATATGGAGCAGGAATTTCATTTATAGATTTGCAAAGGTTGATCCTTGCTCTGCATTTGAACATTGTGATATTTTATAGTGCATAACATTGAATTGTAGAATTAGGTGGGTGATGTTCAATATGCCATTGGCCGTCAACACAAATATTTTCCTTCGACTTTAGGCCACCACAAAATACCAAAGGTAGCAACTTATTATAATTAGAAGGCAGTTGTTAGATGTGTACATCGTCCACAATATTGGGTTCAACAACAAGAATGGTTACTTGTGGACGAAAGAAATTCGCATGGTCAGAATGATGGGAATAATTGTCAATGCTAAGAGGACAATCAACAACTCACATAGACGACCCAAAAACCTCTTCTCCTTCAAGGTAAGGTCGGCGATTTGTGAAGGATAATTTGAACGTGCCATTTGCCACTGTTGAAACAAGTCTAACAGGATCACTTGTCCCTTGGGCCCTCCTCAACAACAATTCATTCCTATCATGACCATGACTAGATGGACCACCCTGCAAGTATTGCTTATATAATGTAGATTGTTTGAAAGCATAAATGTAGTCATCAGACGTTGTTGTGTACATACAAGTGCCATTTTTTTTTTATTATTGCAACCAGATGTTATGCATAGTTTTGGCCAAATTACCAGTGGGCATGTTAGGCCACTTTTTGTCGCAACCCTAGCATTTGGCTTGCGACCAAGGCAAGGGGGTTGTGAGGTTACGGGCCTAGAAGTAGACCCGGGAGTCACATCACATGCTCCCGGGAGTGCAAACACTCCAGAGAGTGTGAGGGAATGAACCCTCACACTCCCAAGTGAACTCCCACGTTGGGAGTTGGTGAGAGTTAGAGTCCCAAAGGGACTCCCGAAACTTCAGAGTGCGAGTTGAAGGGTCAAATCTCAATGGATTGTTGCGTTCTTGGTATCGTTGGAAAGCTCTTGAAACGTAAATGTCTGAAATAGGCTTGCATTGCTCATTTAAACATCTGAAAGGCAAGTTATGGGCAAAAGAAGGGCCGGGAGTCAAATTGGCAGTTTGACTCCCGACCACTAAAAGTCGGGAATCGACCTCTTCCCGAGATCCGATTTGAAAGTGCGACACGGCGTTGGAAAGATCTTGATGAGGGCTACAACTTTGCTTCAGACCGCGTCGCGATCGGACTCTGCAGTCGGGAGATATTGGCGTCCAAAGTCCCGGGACTCCAACCCGGGACAATTTCGGGACTCCCACGCGGGAGTCCCGGGAAAAATAGCCATTTGGATGCCACTTCCGTGGAGAGCTGCAGAGTATACTATAAGGGGGAAGGTGGTGGCTTCCCCCAAGTCCGGGCCGTGGTGAGTCTTGTGTGTCCGTGTTGCCCGTGGCTCGTCCTAACACCAAAGGTGCTCTAACTATGCACTAACCACTTTGTGTGGGTTATGTGCAGGCCTGTGTGAGTGAATAAGCTTGTCAATTCTTCCTAGTCCCATCCCGGAGCTCCAACACGCCCCTCTACCCTTCTAAGTGTTGTGAGCTAGGGAGCGGCTCCAAGTTCCAATCGCTTCCGCATTGCCACATACTTGGACCCTCAAGTGGGTCTACAAGGAACTTGGGAGCGCATCACTTTTCATCACTGAACTTTTGCAAAAGAAAGGAAAGGAAATATTAACAAAATCTAAAATGTTGCAACAAAGATGGAAGCACGTATGGAAGTGGAATGTAGATGGAATTCGAGTGCAAAGGAATTTCAATTTTGAACAAATAGAAAAAGAGAGGGAATCATAGGAAGTTTGTAGGTGAAATGATCACATGGACCATGAAACCTCCCCATTGATTAACACGAAAATGCTAAAAGCTAAGCCAATT
Source organism: Sphagnum contortum (assembly GCA_963920785.1). Lineage (NCBI taxonomy): Eukaryota > Viridiplantae > Streptophyta > Sphagnopsida > Sphagnales > Sphagnaceae > Sphagnum > Sphagnum contortum. The sequence goes on along the minus strand of OY987295.1, from coordinate 5,697,052 downwards.
TCCAAGCTAATGGACACTTTCCTTTGAAGCAGCCCCTAATGACAACCACCAACAACAAATTGTAGCATAGAGACTATTAGCCTCTTTAAGGGATTTTGCATTTTTATATTGGTGGCATAGAACATTGTGTTGATTTTGCAGCTCAAGTTTGATTAGTTTTTTGGTGTGCCTATCAAATGACTGAATCCAATGGAATAAATAGATGCATTCTTTATCAACCATCTTAATAGAAGGGTCCCCAGAACCATAAACAATTCTGATAACGTTCCAATTAGCTTGTGCATCAGCCATGAATCCTTTGAAATTCGATTATGGAAACATGTGCTTCAACATGGTCTCATTAAGCTTTGTCCACATGATTTGTTGAGTTGTAGTGTCTTCATATTACATGTCACAAATCACAATGGTCATCACTTAGAATAAGCAGGATTGTCCACATGACAAGCCATAATTGTCCAACCAATAACATGCTTCACATGGTCAAACATGATCCAAGCATTTTGCAAATGCCCTCCAGGGTGCATTTGCATGATGAGGTTCATTCCACTCCCCATGCCATTTATTAACATCTTGAAAATGAAAACTTTTAGTCCTATAACTTGACTTAGGATGCAACACTTTTGGATGTAATCATAACAAGTCTTGAATTTCAATTCCAGGATGCTATCAATATAACCACGACCTACATGATGTTTAAAAGTAGCAACTAGGTTACGAACGTTGGGCAAACTCATTCTGAGAACTTGTTTTGGATTTGTTTTAGATGTTCACCATTCAAAAGCTCCACAATTCCATTACCACTATCATCAAGTAGATGCATAGCCAAGAAGGTCTTGCTGGCACCCAACGAAATCACAGATATCTTCGCATTAGGCGTGCAATCGCCCTCTTCAACAATCAACCTTCTAGTTTCATCCACGGACTCCCTGCACTTGCCATTCACCATAGGATGTTTGTGGACCCCAAGATGAACAGCCACTCCAATGATTGTTGTTAGTCTATGCATAACATAATAAATTCGTCCAGAATAATCCATGACACATAGGGGAGGAGAGTGACATAATTTGCATGAAAAGGAAGAAGCGGATGGAGACAATGCCATTTGACCCACGACTGGAATATGTGTGCATTCGTTGCAGTAGAAGATATCGTTGCAAGAGCTAGTGCGCACGAATTTACATAGTCGTCATGTAAACACCGCAAGTGACTCAAGCAACGAGCTTTCCTAAAGCTAAGACCAAAACTATTCTTGGTTGTGATAACCTTGCACCAAGCATGGCCATCATACTTTCTATCCATGCCCTGCATTTGTGAAGGCCTATGCGCAGTTGAAAACATGGGTGGCAATTAAAAAAAAACATCTCCATTGAAAGCAATCGGCAAAAAATGAACTTTTTAGAGAGGTATATTGTTATAATTCATATTTCACAACTCATTGGAAATATGTCATGGCAACACCATAGCACGGAGGCAATAGACAACAAACAAGGTTGTGGTAATATATGTGGAGACAATAGACAATAGACAAGGTTGTGGTAATTGTGAGGTGAAACATTGAAAACTTGTAATCAATAATTTCATCGAAGACCCATTGGGTGTCAAGTTGTCACTTGAGGAGGAATTAAACATTTCAATGAAAATAGAAGATGTAGGAGCATTTGAACATTGAGGGAAAATGTCGAGAACTTTGTGTTTGTCTTTCATAATTTTAATAACGGAACTTGTGGTTCCCCACATGTGAGAAAGGTGTTTTGAGAGTTGTGATTCAAACTATCGCCAACAATGCGATACTGGCCACAACCAACAACCCACTTGCGGCCTCGAGAGGAGGTGGTAGGGATATGGTATAGCGAACTCGATACCAAGTTATTAGAGTCGTACAAGATGTCCTTAGATATATGTAAAAAACCTAGTTGAAAAGCAAATGTTGCGCACAAATAATGTTTAGAGACAGACGTCGTCCTTGATTCATCTACCGTTATGGTGAAGTCTGAGCGACTAGTAGCATGAAATGTCACCATATTCCCAAGAGCACAATGATGGAATTTAGAAAACTATAAGTGAAATAAATGAACAAAATTGCAAATAATGGAATATAACTCAAATGTAATGTGTGAATTGGAATGGTTTACAGGATGCGGATGTGAAATGGCATAGACCAAAACAAGATATTAAACCACAAAGATAGAAATGAGTGTAAGAACTTCATGGGGTAGTCTTTTTGATGACAAGGTCAACCTTCAAATAATAAACCAGGGAGGGTTATGTTTTTCCACGGAATGCGGGTATTCAGAACAATCAAAGAGAAATAAATAATTTCAACAACCTTACCAAAAGTATTTGAAAAGCATAAGCATAATGGGTACGAGACATAAACAAAAAATTGGAGACTAATGTGGTAAGTGGTTTATTGAGATTTGAAAAAACCATAATGGCATGGATTTGATCCCAATAAGCCATAAGAAAAATAAATGAATATTGTGCTAGTAGAAAAATGTGGAAGCAAGCCATTAAACATGAGAAACATTGATTGTCCTTAATTGCAATGGAAAATGGTGTAAAATGTTTATAAAAATAGGTGGATAAAAGCATTTAAGCAAATTGTAAAGAGTAAATGAGTTAAGCCACATGAAACTTGATCTATGATGATTGGTGCAATGTAGATGGATCCTGAAAAGACCTATCAGGGATAGGTCATATAATTGCAAATTGAATAATTGTGGGCTATTGAAATCTATAGGAAAAGAAGCACCAATTGGTTGCGTTGTTCCCCCAATCCTTAGCACACTACATCATATTGCAACGTGTCAAAATTAGAAGGTGGGTGGCAATATGGAACATGATAGACACATTATAAAGGATATCCTTTTAGGATAGTAATCAAGGGACCATCAATAAAATTTTAAATAACTAAAAGTGAATGCAACAAAGCAAATCTCTTCAATTTTTAAGCACAAACCATGCAAAAATGAAGCAACTCCTTGCAGGATAACACCCATAAAGCAAATCCAGTGCAAAGAGTCTAGAGGTAAAACTTTGGATAAAATGCCTGGCCAGAACACTATAAATGAAGGGTACATTGTAATGTTGGTGAGGTGTCAAGATTAAATCTTGAAGATTCCCAATTAAAGACTCCAAACCATAAAGCATAAAGCCTTGTGGACTATGACCTGTTTGACACTCACTTATTGGGTCATGAATAAAAGTTTGACAAACACTGTTGAAAAGGATTAGAGTGGGAGAAGGAAAACTTTATCATGAAAAAAAGAAAGTCATTACACAATTTAAGGGATAGTGAATTAAATAAAGATTATTATGAAAAGAAAAAATAATTCCAAAGTTAGGTGCATATGTAATTATCATTGAAACATCACAAAATTCTATCTATTGACAGAGGTTGTTAAATGATGAAAATCTTAATGAAATCTTGACACTAGGTTGTTTCAAAGAAAACACATAATAATATATAGAAGCTTCTAGAAGATAAGTTTCAAATTCCCAATAATTCTATGAATACATATACTACACAATGAAAAGAAGATTTTTTTTGAAAGATGCAAAAGAATTTTGACTCTAAAGAAGGAAGTTCGGGGAAGAAAAGACACCACCATGGATATAATGCCATTAGGTGGGGAACAAAAATGGCACGAAAGATGATGCAAAGAGTTAATTTTAAGATTCAAAGGTAGCAGGTGAAGGACCCTCACAATTCGATTGCAGTTAAAAATAGATGTGTAACATTTTATGTTCTAATTTTTTTCAAGTGATTTATTTTTTTGAAGGAAATTTAAGAATTTGAGGGAAGAAGGTGAATATATTTCTCCTAAGAAATAGAAGAAGAGGGATGCAAATTAAGTTGGTCTATGCCTATCGAACAAAATATTTGATAGAAAATATTTTAATTTTGTAAATGGACTTTAGATTTTGATGAGTCTTAATGTTTCATTTCACAAGGAATTGAAGTAGAAAGCTCCAAAAGAAGTCGAGGAGAGAGCACAAAATTCTCAAATGTTGACAACTTGGTAAAAAGGGAGGGTTTTAAGGTTTCCATTTGAAGAATACTTGTAATGAAGTATTGTATATAAGGAGAGACACATTGAGAGTGACTTCCTTTTGCATTGTTTTGTGAAGGATGAAGAGGAATTGAGGGAACCTCAAGAGTGTTGGAGTCAAATGAAGAAGCATCCAACCTCAAGGTACCTCTTTTTTTTCTTCAACTTGTTGTTCATAGTATCATTTTGTTTTAAATTTCTTGAGCGTGTGGCCGAATTCAAACTTGATTGGTTTTTCTTTTTTTTTTGGGTTTCTTCGAGTTGTTCCTATAAGAATCTGAGCTTTAACATGGATTTTTGGAGCACAAAAAGACCAAACTCTAGCTTAGTCGCGCATTCTTGTGCAGCCGAACTTGAGTTCAACCTTTTTGGTCATGAAGAACATGGGTTTCTCACAGCCATCGGCACCAACTTTTGACACTGAAAGTGGGTGTTGGGTGTTGTGAATAACCTAGGTTCTTCATGGGTGTTTTTTTGTTTCCTTCTTTGTGGTTTAGTTATAAGAAGAACAACTAAGCTTACACTCGACCTCGCAAGAGTGTGTGGTTAAGTTCAAGTTTGGTCGAGTTTTTATTTTTATTTTTATTGCTTCCTCATGCTGTTCCTATGGGAATCCAAGTTACAACCTAATTTTTTGCATTAAAAAAAGGTAGACTTCAAGCTCGGCTATGCACTCTTGAGCTTGGCCTTTCTTGGTTGTGAAAAACCTAGGTTCGTCACGACCATCGGTGCCAACTCTTAGTGACGAGAGTTAGCGTCAGGTGTTATGAAAAACCCAAGTTTTCCACATGCGTTTTTTTTTTGACCTTTTTTTTATTGCTTCAAGTGCAAGAAAAGTAGTTGAGCTTGAGTTTGATCTCGCAAGAACATGTGGTTGAAGTTGAGCTTGGCTTCGCAAGAGTGTGTGGCCAAATTCAAGTCCAGTTTGGCCATGCAAGAATGCACGGCCAAGCTTGAGCTCAACCTTTTTTTCAACCTTTTTCAATGACAATCCAAGCTACATTTCGGATTCCCATAAGAACATCTCGAGCAAACCCAAAAAAAAGGAAAAAAAGCCAACCGAACTTCAGCTCTATCACATGCTTTTATGCAGCCAAGTTCAAGTTCGGCCACTTTTCCTCCCATGAAAACAAAAAGAAAGAAAGAAAAAAGTCGTGAAGAACCTAGGTTCTTCATAGCTAACGGCACCGAAAGTTAGCTTTGGGCCCCATGAAAAACCCATGTTTTTCACGAAGATTTTTTTTTCTGTTCAATTGTAGGAAGAGTGGCCAAACTCAAGCTCGGTTGCCTTTTTCTTTCCTTTTTTTGTTTCCAAGGTTTACAACAAAGAATGGCCATTTTCACCGTGAAGAACTTGGGTTCTTCATGGCACTAGGCACCAACTCTTGGCATCAATAGTTGGGGCCCAAGGTAGTGAAGAACTAAAGGTTTTTGCGGCCATGATATATTTTCTTATTTTTTGGTTTAGGATGTCATCAAGAGCAATCAAACTTGAGTTTTTGTTTCTTTATTTTATTGATGTTAATGGTTGTGATGAAGTAGATTTTCACCTTTACAATGTTATCTTATTCATTTTTCAAGTACTTGTGCAAGGATTTCAAGGAATACAACTTGAAATTATCACTACTACATATTCTGCCTTTTTGCGAAGGGCCAAACGAAAAACCTGAAGGGTTTGCGAAGCAAAAACAAAAAACCTAAAGGGTTTGTGAAGCAAAAATAATCTGCCATATTTGCGATGCAACACGCATCGCAACTTGTGGTGCACCACCCATCGCTAATTTATAATGTACCTTTAATCATCGCAACACTTTTGCGACATATACGACAAACAAAACTTTGCGACCCGCTCAGTCTCCGTTCACCCTAGCGATATTCCACACTTCGCAACGTTTAATCATACTCAAAACATCGCACATTTTACAATACACAAAGTATCGCTACAAACTTTAAGAGTCACAAGACATCGCAAGCTTGCGTTATTCGGCGCCCCGCATTTTGCATATGAATATGTATCGCAAACCTCATCACAAATTTTGAAAAAACTTTCCGGTGGTGGACGTCTTGCTAAGTTTGGACCACATGAACTTTAAATGAATCCATGGCAAGTGTATGACCCAATTTTACTATAATGCACAAACTACCATTTTTTCTTGGTTTGTGCATATTCACATGTTTGAAACCACAATTTGAAAAACTTTTCCTAATTCCACCTCAAAATTATTGCAGCCTCCTATAATTCTTATTAAAACAAAGTGAAGTTGTTGCCAAGTACCTTCTTTGATCCAATCAGTTGCTTCTGTTAATTTGTTTTTTCATATCTATGTTGGTGGACAAGGAGAAAGAACGAGTGAAATAGATATAAAATGGAAATATTTATTAGGAAAGGTGGGAGACAGTTGTTAAATTTTTTTAAAAATAAGTCATTATTAAAAAATAAAAGAAAAATTTAAGCTTGAAGATAAGATAGTTATTTATGAAATTGTCTTTGGAATGGTCCATGGGTGACCATACAAAGAATTCCAAAAAAATCCCCATATACCAGTTTCGATTACTCATCACTGAAATTAATCCTTCTTGTGGATGGTCGCCAATGTGATTATATCACAAAATCCAAAGAGGAAAAAAAACAAAACCTTGGTATAAACTTGAAATATAACAAAAACTTATTTTCTTTGAAAATTCAGTTCCCAAAAAAATTGTTGATTTTTGCTTTTTTAGAGACAAAAAATTACGAATGAATATTTGTTATTGAAAAATTGAGGCTGAAAGATTGCGAAATCTCGCCACGAAAAAACAAAAAAAAATCAGTTGCCGCCAACCCTTATAAACCCTAAAGTCAATGAGGTTTTCGAAGATTGGATACTAAAAGGATGGGGGAGCGCGAAATGCGAATGCAGAAACCGCTACTGTGTTTTCTCTCGCCCACATTTGCACCACTAGAGCGAGAGAGAACAAGAGGGCGACAATTTGCATTTTGCATGATGCAGGAGTGATTGCACTACGGATCGGAGTTTCTTTCGTGGACGAGCTTCTGGATTTGCACCACTTAGTTCAATCGCTTCAGCCATTATCGACTGACACTCTTCCCAGTCGCCCTTCCCCGTGAGTGACCGTTGCTGAGATTATGACTTGAACTACTGCTCTTTTCTTCTTTCGCTGGGTTGGCCGACATGTCAGCTGCAGACGACACATTCAGAGCTGGTGATTTTTTGTTGCTGTCCTTTCGAGTTGGAAGATCGAGAGGGAACAAAACAGAGGCACTTTTTATTACTGACCGGAGGTCTGCTCAGAAACTTGACAGGAGGAGCATCCCCAGATTTCGTTCAAAGTGACCTTTGCATTTCCTGCAAAGGTTCCAGAGCTTTTCACTCCCACTTCTGGTACTACCCCTCCGGAGCCTATCTTTGTCGGAGGGTGCACAAGTTTGGCTGGTGACTGTTTGTAGGTCCAAGATATCCCGTGGCCTGACTCTGGCTTAGCTTCACCAGACACCTTCATTTCAGCATCTACTCGCTTTTTCCAGACGTCTACTAACTTCCTTTCCTTTTTCGGAATTTCTGGATTTTGCACAGTGGAGATTACGATGCGCGGAGTTCTGCGATGAAGTAAACCCTACGGATATGATCTCATGTCTCGCGTGTTGCGCTAATTGAGAGATAGACAGATGAATCCAAGATCTGATGAAGACAGACTGTATTGATCGGTGAGGTGTGAGAGTTGGACGACGGAAATGGCATTTGTGGTAGGTCTGGAGGCTCATCTACGGATGATCTCCACGGAAGCCAAGCGCAAGTATCCGATTGCCAAGGACGCTGCAAAACGTGCAATGTTTCAAGGTCAGATAATAAACACTTCACGATCTGCTCTGTCTTTCTCTTTTCTTGTCTCCTTCCAAATTTTGGTTCAAGAAGAATCGATTGCAAAGCAGCTTCTTGTCTGTATGCATCTTAGCCTCATTGTTGCATTTTTGTTGTTGTAAGTTCGAAGTTCCAAACCCTCCTCATATACTTGTGCTAGAGTGAGTCTCACTTCAGCTGCAACGAGCGCCGCTCTGCATGAGCCAGGTGTTCTTGTACTTTGTTTCCGTGAATTTTGCTGCTTCAATTTGCTACACGCGACAGTTGAGCCACTCCAGTTGCTCTGACTCTTAGAAGATATCTACTTCCAAGAGGAGAGTTTAGCCTCTTAGTTTGTTAAGAGAAATACGATAATTGATGCTTCAAAGTGTTGTTTGTGGAGATGTCTCTGCAATCTCGTAGAGATGTCCCTTGGATTAGCCTTTGTTCATTTTTCAGGTTGCAAAACCCGTGGCCTTTGGCACTTTTTAAAGATCTACAAATGATCTCCATTAAGAGCTTCAGAAACTTTTGGATCCATCTATTATTGCCTTCCATCTCTGCAAAACCAATGTGTACCTAAGAGCTTGATCTTGGTTTCTGGAAAAAAACACTATAATCGGATGGGAGCTCCTCTTTACCCTAAATTCAGTCATAACGTCTACAACCGCTGATAACCGCATTTGCTTCAATTTACTTATGTATAAGTGATTTCTTGCATTGAGTAACATTTTGCAGGTGCAGTTGCTATCTAGTACGAGTGATGTTGCTGGATGTGATGATATCTTGAAGACATATCTACTGGCTTGTGAATTGAAGAACACAAAGCTGAGTATATTGGGCCTTGTGGACGTGGAAAAGCTGATAGCACATGATGTTGTCTTACCTTCCGCTCTTCCATCTATTCTGGCTACACTGAAGGAAGTAAGTAGTGAAGCATTCCTCTTGTTTACGAGAAGTGGACTCGTTGTGTCTCTAAATGATTTCATTGCAAGTACTATGTGGTGCATCATTGGCATGTGACTTAGAGTAACAGTCCTCCTCATGACCGGGACCAGGTGATGTATGCTGGTAGTTTGACAAATGATCCGAGTGCCATGTGCATCAAACAGGTGCATTTCGCTTGCAGCCTCATGACCAATTATCCGTGGTGACTCTCATTTGGTTTTTTGTGTCTGGCTACTGCAGCACTCACACATGTCTGATGAAATTGTTCGATTGAAGACTTTACAAACAGCCCTGACCATTCTTCGGTCCCAATTGCATTCGACAGATGAGGTGAGATAGCAGAAGCTTGTGAACTCCACATCTTGTCTCATGCATGCATAGTTTTCAGTGTCAAATTTGGGTTTGGTTTTGGACCAGTGTTTCTGCGACTTTCAGGATATAACTCTCTCATTCATAGTTAAGTGAAGGCTAGGTGCTGACTGTTTTAAGGCTGCAGATGGTTTTGCAGCAAATTGACTGCAACCCTCAGTTTTACAAATGTGGAGCTCACTTTCTTCCACTCTCAATAATGTATGAACGTCAGTGGAATAGATGTATCAGAGGACTATGTGCATTTAGCTATGTGTTTCTGGCCCCTTATGACTGCAAAGCTCTCTCGTTGTATGCGTTGTTTTCAAATTATTCATTCCACTTGTGCAGGATCGAATGTCCATAATTCTTGGACTTTGTCTTCGGTTTTTAGGAAATAGCCGCAATCCTGACAGTGTTTGGAGGCATGTGAAATCATCTACCCTTTCTTAACTCCCTCTGCAGATTGTAGTGTGTGGTTTGGGTTTCTGTAGGGCTCTGTGAGCTTTCTAGGGTACATGGAGTGTAGATGTGTGTTGGTTCTCTATATGCGGTCATGTGGTGTTTGAACAACTTGCTTTTATCTTGTACTTGTCCTTTTTGCAGACCCAAGTTTGATCGTTTCTAGTTGTCCCTATTGTTGTTATCTGTAGTGTTTCTATCACTGGTAAATGCAGGTTTCTTTTCATAGGTTTGTTTCATAAGGGTTTGAGCTACCCATCTTCCATAAGATGCATCTGCTTTTCTTCCTCTTGACTAGGTGTTTTATATTCTTCTGTGCAGTATTGCAGTGGCGACTTTACGACAAGGAATATCATTGATATTCAGCAGAGTTCTGAGTGTAGAAGATTTGCCCACCAAGAAGCTTTATGGGGGGACTAGTAGCTGGGCATCCTCATTCGGATCAGTTGCAGGGGAAGTTAGCCACATCATAAGTGCATCAAAGTGAGTTTGCATTTTGAGAACTGCCTTCAAGGCAGCTTTCCTCCAAGAGCATCTATCCTGGCTTCGTGGTACCAAAATTTTGAATATAGTCACATGGAATGTCATGCGCTCTCAGTTGATACTTATATCAATGAATTATGTGTTTGGAGCATTGGTGGATGCCTCGGGCCGGGTTGAGCTTTATGGCACTACATACCGATTGATCGATCCCGATCGATTGGTCTGTAGGAGCCGGATTAGCATTCTCGAGGCGTCCACCCCCAATTTGTTGATTGTGCAAGATCCTTTCGTGTCATTGTTGAGAGCACCACTGCCTTGTTTAGAGCATTGGTGGATGCCCGGGAAGGGCTAAGCTTTATGGCACTACAGACCGATCGATCGATCCCGATCGATTGGTCTGTAGGAGTCGGATCAGCATTCTCGAGGCGTCCACCCCCAATCTGTTGATTGTGCAAGATCCTTTCGTGTCATTGTTGAGAGCACCACTGCCTTGTTTGGAGCATTGGTGGATGCCTCGGGCCGGGCTGAGCTTTATGGCACTACGGACCGATCGATCGATCCCGATCGATTGGTCTGTAGGAGTCGGATCAGCATTCTCGAGGCGTCCACCCCCAATCTGTTGATTGTGCAAGATCCTTTCGTGTCATTGTTGAGAGCACCACTGCCTTGTTTGGAGCATTGGTGGATGCCTCGGGAAGGGCTGAGCTTTATGGCACTATAGACCGATCGATCGATTGGTCTGTAGGAGCTAGATCAGCATTCTCGAGGCGTCCACCCCCAATCTGTTGATTGTGCAAGATCCTTTCGTGTCATTGTTGAGAGCACCACTGCCTTATTTGGAGCATTGGTGGATGCCTCGGGCCGGGCTGAACTTTATGGCACTACAGACCGATCGATCGATCGATTGGTCTGTAGGAGCCGGATCAGCATTCTCGAGGCGTCCACCCCTAATCTGTTGATTATGCAAGATCCTTTCGTGTTGTTGTTGAGAGCACCAATGCCTTGTTTGGAGCATTGGTGGATGCCTCGGGCCGGGCTGAGCTTTATGGCACTACAGACTGATCGATCGATCGATCCCGATCGATTGGTCTGTAGGAGCCGGATCAGCATTCTCGAGGCATCCACCCCCAGAGAACACTAGGAAGAAAGATTCAAGGAACAAATCCAAGAAGGGAAGGAGGTCTAGATAGACTTGCAAACCCTTTTGCATTGTAACTTTTGAAAATTTGATAAAGATTTTTGTTTTTTCCGGCCCAAAATAGCTCCAAATGAATATAAACCCTGCCATGCTCTTGCGATAGACAATCGACCTTAAAACGATTTGCGAATCATATTTCTTCAAAAGCCAGAAGACCATATATACCATCTCACAAACATCGCTAAACTCTGACAGTTAAAATCATACCAGAACATATTTGCGAAATCCTCGATTTCGCAAACTCTTAGCGGCGTTTTGAAAATCGTAAACTCTTTGCGTTAAATCCTATATCGAAAACCCAAAGAGTTTTGAGTCGATTCGCTAAGTTTTAGCGTTGATGAGTTTACTTCAAAACGTTTTCGATGTTAGGTGTATCGCAAATGTGTAGCGGCTTGGTGACCATCGCAAAACGTTTCCGGTAGAAGTTTTATCGAAAACCAGTAGATTTTTTAGTCAATTCGCTAAGTCATTGCGATGTTGGGTTTGTTTTCAATTATTTTCAATGTAATGTGAATCGCAAATCGTGTATAGAAGACCTTATAATCAGAAATGTGTTGCGATGGGTTTAGTTTCGGGAGTTGCGAAGAGCTTGTGATTGTACGGGTGCAAAGGTGGGGGTTTCGCAAAGGCTTAAAAGTTTGCGAGGAATTCTTGTTCGGAACTGCGGGTTTTCGGAATCTAATTTCTTTGTTGTTTGCAAGGATATTTGGATCGCAATATGGCCCTTTTTTGTTGTAGTGTATGGACGCTAGACATGTATGCTTTGACCTTTAGGAATGTCTTCTTCTTGATTTCATTTTTTATTTTCACCTCATTCATGTGAAAAATCAAAGCATGCTAGGTTTTTGGAATTGTGGAGACGATGGACAATTTGTTTTTTAGTAGGATAATTCATGTTGTTCAGACGAACAATATCAACACCACAACAATTTTGGAGAGGTATAAAATGCTTCCCAAGTGCAAGGCCAAGATGAATATCGTTCTCTGCAAGATGATATTGATGCTTATAGTTCGCCCTACCCTCAAAATAATGTTCTCAAAATGGAGCAGGCCTACGACTCTAGATACCGTGAGCATGACAAGGTCTTTATGTGTCACCATTGAACTGGAAGGGACATGAAGAATTTGTTGATGATCATGAAGCTAGTTGGAATCACCACTAGCATTAAAAAAACCAAAGGTTTGAAGATTTCATGTTGGCAAATCCTGATTTGAAATCTCCCTATGGGTTCTTCATGTGGGATGGCAACCATAGGTTGCAAGCTTGGATGCCATATTTTCATCATGTCCATGATGATGATGCTTCGTGGCATATCTTTGTGGCCTCCATCTTGATGTACACCTCTCATGGGATGGTTGAACTTTTGACAGCCATGACAAACTTGAACAAGTAATTCATGAATTTTTATAATTGATTTGAAGACTTGCATTTTATTATCTTGCATTTAAATGTTCAATGTTTTCAACTTTGGTTGTTGTTTTTTGTTGGAAGGTCTGTGGAGTTAGATCATGTTTGCCCTAGCCTCATCCATGATTTTTTTCAAATAAAATCCATTGGTATCATACCTCTAGAGCAATTCCAATAAATTATGCTTGCAGTTGTGTATAAGAGATGCCAAAACAAATCTCAAAAGACTTGGCATTCTTTTACTTCTAAACCATTTCTTGACTACATTACAAGGTGATCCAAATTTTGTTCCTTCTTATTTTATAATTGTATTTCTTTTCTTGGCTATTACTTGGTCACATTTTTCACATGGCTTGACCTTCCATTTTTTTTTTCATAGCACGAGATCTCAATTGCTGGAGATGTCGTTGTGAAAATGTACTATGAAGAGTTCCTTTTGGAGGCTGATTGTTCCATTGACAAGCTGAAGGAGTAGATGGAAAAGGCAATGGAGCAAGTCAGGAAGGACCATTGTTCTACTTTTTGCAAACACCTTTTTGTTTGCAATCCTGCCCTTGGCACAAATTTCTTCAAGGAAATCCAAGTTCATTATGACATGAACTCTAAATCAGAGATGCTCATAGAGAAGTTGCAGATGTTAACTTACATGTGTGTATCTCTTGAGCGGAAGATTATTTGGTTCAAGTTGTGGAATGAATCAAGCATTTTTTGAGAGGCCAAAAAAGTTACTACACTTAGTTTTTCTAATGATCAGTTTGATAAATGGCTCCACAAGGCCAAATTCTGGCCTTAGGTGAACATCCTAATTCAATTTAATTTTTTTATATTCTTTATTCTTTTTTATTATTTGGACTTTGATATTTATTCTTTATCTCATGCAATTGGAGGTGGAAGCTTTCAAGCTTTATGATTCTACGATCTCCAACCTAAAATTAACTATCAGAGATGTCTTTGGAGTTGTCTCTCTTGCCTCATATATCCAGGGGTGGAGGCAATCCATTTGGGAATCCAATTTCTTCTGAAAATGCAAGACCTGGGATGGAATTTGAAGAAACAAGAGCTCGGAGCAATCAATTGGGAGAAAGGAGGCTTTCAAGAAAATGTTATATAGGTAAACATTATGCTTCCCCCTTTTGTGGTTTTGGACCTCATTGTGTAGAACATGGATATTGGTCCAACTCTCGGTGCTGAGAGTTCAACATTAATGGTTTGATTTCTACATTCATGGTATAATCTCCAATCTTATACAATCCATTTTTGGGGTAGGTATTTCTACCACATTCTCCCCTAAGTTGGAATGATTGACCAACTACCACACCTCCTTGAAATTTGGTGTGATCCTAAGGTGGACAATTCTATGTTCCGTAAAGACCTTCTAAAGGATTGGTCGTCTTCACACCTCCTAGACTATGGTTGGTACCTTGATTGCCCAAAGGATTGCATTCCATCTTCAAAAATCGTCCTTTGCAAAAAAATTGTGCATGGGTTACAATCTGGGCTTTAGGTGGCCTTAATTGCTTTAGTTGAGGCATCTAATAAGAAAGGTAGGAGGAAGGGGAAGGACCAGGTTAAAGAGACTGAAGACACTCTAGACACAACGAGGGAATATGTCGAGGTTCCTCTGAATGGGAATATTCCTTCTACACAAATATGTCTTCCTTGGGGTTCTTTGAAGGTGGTGGATCCTTTTCCTCCTCATTACACCCCCACCCCACCTATTCCTAGTGTAGTTTCGTCAAGTAGGATGGCTGGATGGCATTGCATTACCTTTACATTCTCTTGGCCGAGCATTGCCTTACAAAGGCAAAAGACCAAGAAGTGGCCTGAAAAATTTGTTAGAATTTCATAATTCCGTCCTTCTTATAATTGATTATTTGTTTTCTAATTTCATCCTCACCATGTTTGCAAGCAACTCTTGAGGGCAAGGTGAGCCTTATCCTTGTTGATGTTCTAGGGGACCTTCCCGTGCCATTTGTTTCTCCTTCCCCAATAGAGATTCTTGTCTAGAACACAATAGTTGAAGACTATGTGGTCTCTATCTTTGACTTCCTAGGTAAATTCATAGTAAGTGATGGGGCGGTCTTATTTTTCCACCCTAACGATCTCCGTCCTCTAAAGGAGATCATATCATATTTAAAGAGCTATAACTTCCAAATTCGGATGAAGTGGGCGATTGTTAACTCTCTACCATTTACTAGCTCAGAGGACCCCTCCATGAAGGTACTGATCTAATTTTGTTCCCCTTTTTTAGTTTCCAATATTTTGCATGTCCCCCTTTTCATTGTTTTCTCCTCTATAATGTTATAGACCTTGTTGAGCTAGGTTACTCTACTAGTGAAGGATCTTGGCGAATCGAGTCCACAGTTGAGCTCTTTTGTGTTCTCCTCTGTGTTTAAGGACCTATTATAGAAGGGGACCAATGTTCAAAATGAAGACATCCTTTACAACTAAATTGATGCTTCTTCCATGAGTAAGTCCAAAAATGGAAGGCCATTTCAAGCAACCAAGGAGATTCATCCTATGACTGCTTTCAATCGAGATCCTTGGTTATGGACTTGTCTACCTCTACATGTTTGTTCAAATTCCTTTCATTTAGTTCTTTCTTTGCCTTCATTCCCATTTTTGTTTATGATTTTCATGCTTTAAGTAGGTAATAACATCAGAGCTTGCTAAATCTTCCAACGTCATATTTTAGCTCTTGAGTTAAACATGGAGGTGCTCAAATAGGTGCTACAACTACTTGTCGAGGTTCTTCACCCTGTGGGAAAACATTGCATTATACGATTTGATGATGAGGATTCCCCACTACCAAAATGGTATATCCAAAACTTGGATTGTGAGTAAGTCTACCTTTTCGTTTTGTTTTTGGATTTGTTGTTGTGGAGTCCTTTCTATTTTTCCTAATTGTTGGCTTTTATACTCTTGTAAAGGGCTTCCATCACGTGCTCCCATGGGTCTTGTTTTTTTCTCTCAACAAAGGATTTACAACTTAGTCCATCTTGGAACTTCATGTTGCCTTCATATGTCGAGGCCAAAGCCAAGGTCATGGCTTCCATGATCTCACCACCTAGTATTAAAAATAATGTTAAGTATGATCCTTCTATTAGATCTTTAGTTGATGATGAAGCCATCGAATGAGGTCGATCTTGTTCGATGAGCTTAGGGGTGGATCACTAAGTCTTTGAATCTTCTGTGTGATCCTATGGTTGGGTGGAAAATTCAATTTGAATGCTTTTATTTCTCTTTTGGCGACCGTTGTAATCAATATTCTACTTCAAATTGTTTTTCCATCCAGAAGCCTCATGATCCCTTATACCATATTTATTTGATTTACTTCATTCTTAAGTCTCTTCTCCTTTCCTCCACTAATCATGCATGATCCATCATCTAACATTTTTCATTCAAATTTCTCCATTCTTGGAACACAATTATTTTTCTCTAGAATTGAGCTTTTGTGCAAAATCCATAATCCATTGTGACACTTTTGATTCATGCCAAAATGATGGTTTTTGGTTTTTACTTCCTTCATTGATCTTTGTTGACTATTCAATGGATTTTCAGTGCTTGTAATTCTTTTGTTGTAATTTACACGTTGAATTTGTTTCCAAGAGTCATATAATTCTATAGTTTAAACTTTTATCGATCCATTCGAATTTTGAGTGGCAGCATATTGAAGGTCATTCACATGTATGTAATGCATTATTGTTCCTTGTACATGACTTTCAACTATTTTAAATCCTTTCTAATGGAAATGAAATGATTTTTTTTGGATATCACTTTTGCCAAATATTTCAAAATGTGACGCCCATTTTCAACCAATAATACCGTCTACTTGAATTAACTTATGCATTTTTTACTGTTATTTTTTCCATTGATGTTCTTTTCAAACAAACAAAACATACTACTCTGTTACTTCAAAAATGCATATCGGTTCAAAAAATATTTTCTTCATACAAAATATATTTCTTTGTGTACCATAGCCTCGAAAAACCATGTCTACAAAGACTTGTTAACTTCTCCTTCCAAGATTTATAGTTGTTGCCAAGTTTAAAGGCGTCTATAAACTTTGCTTTGAATATATTGAGCTAAGTCGAGTTCCATTGGTGATTCGTTGAGTTCATTGGAACCCATTGCAGATTGTGGTGTAGGCATTAGGGTTGTGTCTTTCGAGTCCATAATGGCAAATCCTTGGAATGGTGGGAGATTATTTTGTGTCTCCTTTTCTAAATCCGTCACTACATTTTTTATGTGTGGTAATGAGCTCTCTTCTTCTTCTAGGCTTCTAGTAATGTAGTTGGCCAAAAGTAGGGAATCCAACTTTTTGCTGTAAGCAAGTACTAGTGTTTCGTATTCATTATTTTCAATGTCAGAAACGTTCCTCAACCAATTTCGTAGCAAGAGTGATTCGCTTATTTTCCTCTCAGCTTGAAATTTGAGCAGGTAATCACGGTACTTGTGAAACCACGTTCTATAATTTTGATTAGTCGGGTGTGTTGGCCATGGATTGTCTCCAAGAGGTTGTCACAAGTTAGTCAAAAACTTTGGGCAAAACATTTTTATCATTGTCCCATATATCTTATAATCATGTAAGTGGTTATAAGATGCCCAGTACCCAACCTCTACCTGGAACTTTGCATCTATACCCTTCAACTCTCTTTTATCTATTGAAGGGTAATCATTCAAATCCCTTTTTGTTCGACAATAATGCCTTGGATATGAATATCGTGACATTGTGGAAATGAACAATTCTATTTAGAATTCATTTTCTTTGTTTGCAACTTGGAAGCTCATTGAAAGATTCTAAATTCTATTTGTGCAATGTTACAAAATTATAAACATTTCCCAAAGTCTATAATTTTATAGGGTCACTTTAAAATTATTTTATTCAATGGCCTATTGGAAATTATCTACCTTTTTTTGGACCATGTGGATGGGATTAACTACACTAAAACATTATAATTGGTTTAACAACTATGTTTCCTGCTCATGTCATGCGTTCTGTGTGTAACATGTAATTTGTGATATGTTCATTGGCCTTTTGGCCTTATGTGGCTTCATACCATTTTTTTTGTTTGCATTCTTGTTCATGCCATGTGTTCAATTCAAGCCTTTTGGCGACTATTATTTTTATACTTTTTCATTTGTCTCATCAGTCATAACATCATGTATATGATTTTGATTATCATTTATTGCTTTGAGCTAAAGTTTTTTATTTGTTTGTCTCAACAATCATTACGGATTTATTCAAGATTGTTCAAGTTCAACCATAATTTAATTTTAATTTTGCATAAATAAATATTTCCTTATGTGATTTCATACTTTGAACAAAAATCATTCACATGTCTATTGAATTACGATTCAATGTAAAAAATAGGATTTTGGTTTCTCATTCAATTTCCAATTCGTGGTTTTTTTTACCATCATACACGCCTTGTGGTTTTGTGGCTAGCCTCATCATTTGACAAATAATTGGTTGTTTTAAGACTTTGTTCCATTTCTTGTGGAACTCAGGCTTGCTTACTTGGAGTTGCATAAGGTCGTTGTTGAGGATTCATGATTTATGTGGATAACAAATTCCCAATTGTTAGCAAGTTTTTTGTTGAAAAATTGTTCAATAAGCTTGTGAAAAAATGTTTTGGAATCGACATTTTAAAATTCGCATGTTCTTTGAAAAAGTGCATTGCATGTGTAAACATTGCCAAATCCTCCATATCACCCTTGGAAATGTTTACACTTTGTTTCATTATAGAAAGATTCTCTTTGTCAATCTTTGCAATTGCCCATCACCATGCCGCCTATTCCATTGTTTTGTTAATTACTCCCTTCCATTATGTTCCCCATGTTCTAATATCGAGCAAATGCATGAAGGGGTGCAGCTGGTATTATCTATTGGATATTCCAATAGTTTTTTTATCATATCGCAAATTCTTTCTAGTATGTTTGAGATTAATGAGTATTCAATCATAGATTCCAAGGTGTTTGGTGTGACATTTGGTGACAATTTTCTTTTTGCCATTGGAATAGAGAGGTTTTATGATTGCAAGCATGTGGTTAAATAATGCAAATTGAAGTATTTTGCGTGCAAATTAGTAATAAAAATGAAAAAGAATGCAATTTCATTGTGCAAGTTTCCAAGGGGTTGAAAGAGCGAAAGAAAATAAAAAAGAGTTTAAAGTGGTAAGGTGTCCTAGGGTATTTGATATTGTTTCAATTGCTAATGGTCACATACCTTTTTGTGGTGGACAGGTATTGTTTGATTTCACACATACCTTTTTGGGAATCAACAGGTTTATGTGCTTTTAAATTTGATGTCATCTTAAAATTTATATGGTTTGGATGTTGCAAAGTTGGAATATGAAATACTAGTTCGAATGTAACTGCACATTTCATGTGATGGATTATACACAATAAACCAAGATAAATTTTTTGTATCCTATTTCTTTTGTTCAATTTTTTGCAAAACAAAACTTGTTGCGGATGTTAATGAAAAAGTTCATCCTTTTTTCATTTTCATCTCCATTTTCATCCATAAATATCATTCATCCATGACATGTGGAAGAATTTTTTTCCAAGTCACCAAATATTCTATCCTAGGTGTGACAAAATATTCTTTAAATATCATGTCCATGTTGGAAAAATATTCTTAAAAAGATTTGGTCCTTTCCCTTGCTCATGTTCACCTGTTTATGTTCACACGTTCATGAAATAACATTCCTACATGACTTCAATCAAGTCTTTGCCCTCTGACCATTTCATTTGGTTTTTTAAAACAAAGTTCATTACGCACATGAATTCTTGTAGGACAAGCTGGACAATTGACTTCTTAATAACAAACAATTCAGAACAATGTGCAAGTATTCAAACACATGTGCAAGTTTGTACAAACTATAGGCTACACAAACACTCACAAGGACAACATCTTGAAATTTCATGTTATTTCTTTCCATGAAAGGTTTCAACTTCTTTGTCAAGTGATGGATAAAGTTCTTGCTAACACGGAAGTGTTCAATCCACCTGAGGTTGTTGTACTGCACCATCAAAAAGTGTGAATACTAGGTGGTTAATTGCACCTTACCAGTCACCAAGTTCTCTACTGCCCAAAATATCACACACACATGAAATTTGGTACTAATGTAGAACAATTGTGTGATTCATTATTTCAAAAGCAAACCAAACATCTTTCGAAGGAGGCATTGGAGCTTTAGACATAAGGTCAAATTTTGTTGTATTAAAAC
Source organism: Sphagnum contortum (assembly GCA_963920785.1). Classification (NCBI taxonomy): domain Eukaryota; kingdom Viridiplantae; phylum Streptophyta; class Sphagnopsida; order Sphagnales; family Sphagnaceae; genus Sphagnum; species Sphagnum contortum. The sequence goes on along the minus strand of OY987295.1, from coordinate 5,677,079 downwards.
CTTGCAAAATCAAACCTTGAATTTGCAACACAACTTGCAAAAATTGTGCAAGAAGAACCACTTACAATGGCCACATATGTAAAGTGTAGAAATGATCATAGTTCAAAGGAACTTCACACACGAAAAGAACATAGGAGCTCCACAATAAAAAAAACCAAGAGCGAGGAGGAACTACAATAAAAAAATTCAGAAGTGCTTCGCATGTGATAAAAACACATGAATTGCACAACCAAAAACAAAAAGAAAATTAGGAGGAAGGAGGAACTACATTAATAGAGATTGGATGACTTCACACGTTGAAAGAACATTGAGGAGTTGCACAATCGAAAGTAGCAAAATGAAAACTGAAAAGCAATGAGGAGCTTTATGAACATAACTTAAAGGAGCTTTACATGTGGAGAGAACACAAAGGAGCTCCATAATCAAAGCAAGAAAATGAAAACCCAAGAGTAAAGAGGAGGTACGGCAATTGAGCTCAGAGGAGTTTTGCACGTGGAAAGAACACAAGACCTACACAACCGAAATAGAATAAAGAAATTTAAGAGTAGGGAGGAGCTATAGCAACAAAGCACAAAAAAAGCTTCGCATGTAAAAACAACACAAGGAGCTGCACAATCGAAAGTAGGAAAATTAAAACTATAGAACAAGGAGGAGCTATATAATTAGAGCTCTGAGGAGCTTTGTACGCAAAAAAAAAAGTAATGATGCAAATGAGTTGGGACCTGAAATTTTCTGACGTGGCGCATGGTAAATGTGCCAGCGGGCTGTGTTTTGGCATCTGGCTTTGCGTTGTGAGTTATGACCACTGGTAGCGAAGTGCGTAAACCGAGATGAGATAAAGTAGCTATGGCATCTCGTTTTGGGTTGTCTTTTCGTGTGTGGCTATGGCGATGATGGTTAAGGTCGTTCGTTTGCTTCAGTTTTTGCCGCACTCGGTTTTTCTACTTCTGCTACTTTCGTAGCTTTTTGGTACGCCCTCGGTGGATTGGAGCTCCGTGCGCCGGAGCTTTGGCGGGTTTTCTGCTCCTGAACGAGCTACTACACCTATGGAGGTTCTTAGACTTTCCGGAGGTGGAGTTGCTGCCGTCTCTTGCGCTGCGAGTCGGAAGCTTGAGCAGAGCTCCGGAAGCCGCCATGGCGGTAACATGTGTGGTAGAAGTGTTAAGAGAGAAGGTGTTAGACCTAGGGATGGTTTTCTTGTTAAAGCGGCCGTGGATCTGCGTGAGGAGAAGAATTGTATTGCTGTAGTCGTGGGGGATATTCTCCACGCGTCGAGTTTGATGCGGAAGCAGTTTGCGGGCGTTTCTGGCGTACCTGCGAGTTTATTTTCTCCCATGTTCGCTTTCCTGGGAGCGCCTGCAAATGGAGCCCTGGCTTTAAATTATGATGATATTGTCTCGGACGTCAAGGATGCTGCCTTGGCTGCGTCGGATGAGAATGTGATCGATTTCGACGCGAGGAGTGGTGTTCTGGACTTTGTGACGGCGAATCCCTTGGCCATTGTCCTGGGAATTGCGGCCGTTATGGTTCCGGCGGTTGCTTTCAGAGTATTTGTGAAACCCCAAACATTCGGCAACGTAGCGGCCGCGGAGGCGTTCGCCAAACTGTCAGATAAGGAAAGCGATGCGCAGATTTTGGACATAAGAGCGGCGGAGGATGTCAAGACGGAAGGGACTCCGGACGTTAGAAAGTTGAGGAAGAGAGTTGTGCAGTTGCCTTATGTGGATCATGATGAGGAGTATGCAGTCAGGGTGCTAGCTAAGTTTAAGGACGCTGAAAACACCACTCTCTACATCCTGGACCGGTAAGGCTCCATTTTTTTCGCGACATAGTCGTGAAAGGATGTGATTCTTAGTCTCGGTTTTTTTCTTGAGTGCCCGCTGACTGCTTCACAAAAGTGTTCCCCGAGTTTAATTGACCACGATTCAGTTGCAGATTATGCGATGTCACTAGTCAGCTGCATCGAATTGGAATCTGTACTCCGTTTTGCCAATCCGTTGACAAAATTTGCAACGCGGGGCACACGCTGTCTTGTTTGTTGATGAGCGTCGACAAAGTTGCGTCGGAACGCGAAGCTTTGTTCTTGCTTTCTTAGTAAATCGCATAGCTGCTCCTGTCTGCTCTATGGCAACATATATGAAAAAAACACTTGCTGTTTCCTGACGTTGTAAAATACGCGGAAATCATGCAGAGGACAAGAAACTCAAGTCAGCCGATGCACACAAGGCAGTGCCAATTAGTAGATTGTCGTGCAGTCTTCATCTTGTAAGACATCTAAGCGCGACAGGAGAATATCTCATCCCATTGCAAGGACCTATGTACGAATGGAACGACCTGCATGTAGCACAGTGATAGAGAGGATAGCACGCTGATGAGCATTAGGTTTTTGTAATAATTCAGAAGCTTAAGATTGTGTGGTTTTTCCAGGCAACAATTTCTGCATGCAGATGTGCAGACAATCTGCTACATCTGCCCGACCTTCTGAGAGCATTTGAGGTTCTTGCGTTGGTTTTGCAGGATTGAGTTCCAATGGCTTTTACGGCAGAACATAAGCACTTTCTCAATTGTAGGAGGTTCATACTCACTCTCTGACAGACATGTCTCTGTGGTTTTGGTTTGGAATGCAAAGGTTTGATGGGAGTTCTGCAGTAGTTGCAAGGCTGCTTGCAAACAGTGGCTTCAAAGGAGCCTATGCCATCAAAGGTGGTGCAGAAGGCAACAAGGGATGGAAGGTATGCACTTTTTTCCCCTCCACTGTTTGTATCTCTCTGTGTTGAAGTACAAAAAGAATTCTGCAGTATGTTTTGTGTATGTGAAACAAGAATCCTGTGGCTATAGGAAATTCTCATAGGGCTTGGCTGTCAACAGGAGAGTGAATTGCCATGGCTGGCACCCAAGAAAGGCTTCAAATTTAACCTCAGCAGCCTCACAAATGTGATAAAGGATAGTGCTGCTGCAAATGCTGTATGTATCTATACCCCACACTTTATTCTCCAAACAGTAAAATGGTATCAGTAAGCTTATTTTTTATTTCATGTGCTTGTATTGTTGTAAAACATTTCTCTTCCCCTCTTCATTATGTGATCACAAGTGCCCATAGCTCAGGCATGTCTATATGACCTTGAGCTACACACTTGCACATCACATCTTTCTAAATAGATATTTATTTTGCTATGGAAGCTTTTCTTGAGCCAACTACTGTTACGCCCTTCATTCTGCATGTAGGCATGTAGATTTAGCTATTGATCATCTAGTGTATCAATGAATCTTATCAAATGTATCCTTTTTTGTGGTATCTTTGTCGCAGAAGGGTATTTTCTCGCACTCTTGTATGTCTTGCTCCATTCAAGTGTCTTATTGATCACTGAGTATGTTGCTTGGGTGCATACTGTTAGATTTGACTTGTGAATGGATGGGACCTGTAGGACTCAAGCTTGGTGCCAACCACACTGGGAGTAGCAGCAGCTGCTGGTGTTGGCCTTGTTGTCTTCTCTGAGGTCAATCATCTCACTTTCTGCTGAACATTCAGGACCCTACATAGTGATCCTTATTGATTAGCTTTCAGTATGCTTTCCAATGCAGTAGTCAGTGGATAGAGTAAAGATTGTCGCAGAGTGAAAAGTTGGGCATTTAGTAAGCATCAAAGGATGTGTTAGGAGTTTCATCTCACCCTGTACAGGAAAGAGTCTAAACGTGAAATTTGTCTCTTGAGCAGGCAGAAACAGCATTACAATTACTGGGATCAGCTGCACTGGTGCAGCTTTTTGTGAAGAAGTTCTTGTTTGCAGATGTAAGACTTTTACACATCTCTCAATATGTCTCTCATTTGATATAATGATGGTCTTATTAGGGTATGGATCAGAGGCAGCAGTGTCATTTTCTCTCAGGCTCTGTCCCTCTTATAGGGACAGTCTGTCCCTGGGTTCTTGGTTCATCCAAATTATATCTCTGTTCACAAGGCTGTGGCAAGCATTGTGGGTTACCCTCTGTGGTTGAGGAAAGAGTTTTGATAAAGGGTTGGGTGAAGAGGAGACATGGAAACCTACGCTGCAGACAAGTCTGCTTGTAATTGTGTACCAGTAGAGTTTCCTTACCATGACATATGGGGAAGAGTATTAGACATCTCTTGGAGCAAGTCTGGGTGTGCAAAGGAAACTCTGAAGACTGATAACATTGTCTTCATATCACTTTGTGGTGACAGTCACATGAGAAATGGCAACTTTTGGAATGGTGGGTTGAGTTCAGTCACATGTCTGGCATCAGATTTCAGAAACAGTAATCCTGTCGTACAGGAATCAAGACCTGCTGAATAGCTTTCTCCTCTATTAACCTTGATGTGGAGACTTCCATGATGTGCAGGATCGGCAGAAGACCTTGAAGGAGATTCAAACATTTTTGGACACGAAAATTGCACCAAAAGAAATCATTGATGAATTAAAGGTTTTTTTCTTTTGCCCTTGTCTTCTGGTCACTCACAACCTCATCCTGTTCATGAAATTCTCTACATAACGAGATTGACTTCGGTTGTAGTAGTGATATCCAGCATGTGTGAATGTCAGGGAGACTGATAGTCTCAAATACCCAGTCAGATATTCTGGCATTAATGTGGTTGCATCTCTGTCTGACTACAGGGAATTGGAAACATTCTACTGCTAACAGATGAAGAGGTAAAACAGGCTACAGCAAATGGGCCAGCAATTTTGGAGGAGACTCTTTCCACTGACAGTCTGACACCTAGCAAGGAACCTGCAACAGCAAGTGGTGCATCTGCTGCATTCAAAGGGGATGAGCCACTGGCTTTGGAGGCACCAGGTCCTCTTGAAGAATTCAACCTAACAAGCATGGAGGGATACACTGCATCTGCCAGACCTACTGATCTGCCACAGTCCACAACACCTTTGTCTCCTTACACCCAGGTAACTGAATACTACAGACAAGAATGTCTCTGTCATGTGGTGAGAGTTCCTCACTCCCTGCTACCTCTATATCATTTCAAGAAAGTTGTTTTCCATTTCTTGAGCACTCTGTCTGCAGTATGGTGTGTGAGAATCTTCCAAAATGGAATGCAGAAAACTAATGATTTCTAGGTCTAGCACCTGAAGTTGGAGCAGAAAGCTCCACATCAGAACTAAACTAGATTGTATATGTTAAATGCATAGTGAATCTTCTAACATGCTAATCTTCATCACAGTACCTGGCTGACTAATCTGGATGATTTTTTTTTTAATTTAATTTATTTTGCAGTACCCAGGGCTAAAGCCACCAACTTCACCCACAGCATCAAATCCTTAAGATATGTCAGGACCTTTGATAGGTCAACTCAATTGTATCTGGCATCTGGCATCTCCTAGCAAAGCTAGAATTTCTAGGGCCATGGCATGCAAGTGGGCAACCTGAAGCTTTGACAGGGTAGAGTCTCCTAGGACACACAGAGAGTTTGCATGCATGTTTCTCACCATTGCCAAAATGGTATACAGTACAGTTTTCACTGTATGAAAAGGTTCTTGAGCAGAAGTTACTGAGTCAAATTAGGGATTCTAGGTACTTAGAAACTGAGATCATATGTGAATGTGATGTGTTTCAACATGCAATTTCTAGTCTATCCTGTGTTGGGTTATACTTCTTGTGGTGAATTTAGTTTATTGCTCTCTACTTGTTACAACAGGTTAGCAGGTTTCAGTTTGGAAAAGGGTCACACAGATCTGCATGAACTGTAATGCACTTTCCAACTCCAGGACCTTTGCCATTGTTGATTGGTGAAGGCTGCATGTGGCACAGGTGGTCAGGTGGTCAAGACAGAAACTGTTTTACTCCTGCAATATGCCATTGAGTCTAGTATGCAGTGTGCATGTACATAGTAAGTCCACTGTTTTTTTTTGTAAAGGGGCCATATCTACATACCACTAGTGGTATGCTTCTCCAGTGAAATCATAGCTATAATGGCAAACTTCAGTATCCAATTGCTCTCAAATACCAAACAAATGAAATTGTTTGCAATACTTTTGGCAATTCTTTTAGTGTAGGGTATTGCCCTGCTGCAAACCAAGGGTGGAGCCTGAGGTCCAGCGTGTAATGCGCTGCTTCCAGGGCATTACCCTAGTGTGATAATGGAGGGTAATTAGGAGGGGGGAGGAGTGTTTTCATGAGAAGCAGGCCCTCCCACATTTCAGAAACTCGAACACCCTCCAGATGGCAGAGGAGGGCCTGCTCCTGAGGATATTACTAGTAGTCAAACTGCATGTTCCAGACTGTGTTCTCTTTCCCTCAATGAATTTTGTTTTTAAACTGCATGTTCCAGACTGTGTTCTCTTTCCCGCAATGAATTTTGTTTTTAAACTGCATGCACCACCAAAATGCATGAAGCAATGTGTGAGACATAGTCTTGACTGTTTTAGAATTGTAAGCACAAACCCCTTTCTGTATTACATTTCCAATTTGGGGGCTGTGTTGCTGTGCACTACCAGCGATGATCAATTATTTTATTATTGTGGTGGATGTTTGAGGAATGGAGATATATTTTTATGTTATATTGATCGCATATGCTATTGTGAAAAGGTCACACAATGAATGGTATGTCTATTGCATGACATTTGCATATATGTATGATAAGTGTTCGACATTAATTACATTAATTAATAATCGTATTGTGGCCGAACAGGGGGTGACCACGCAAGTTTTCCTATGACCATGTAGTATATGAGGATTGTAGTGTGAATCGGTCAGGACTGATCCAGCCGACTACATTTATGAAGAGGCGGCTGATCAGAACAACTTTGAAGGAGGATTTGATCTACTCATGCATGGGATGCATGGGAAGTTGTTGTATGGCTGTTGTGGGGTGGGTGTGCAGGAAAATGACGGCGAAAATGATGGAGATGAGGCGGCGCCACATTGATTAGGTATGGGAGAGAACCTGGCGGCGAGAAAAGCTAGAGCAAAAAAAACGGCTTGTGGAAGAAGTTAGAGGATCGAAATGGGGAAGAAAGAAAAGGGCGATTCGGGATGATGCAAGGGACTGGAGTGGAGTGAAGAGAAGAATTCAGTTCTAGCAAACAGGGATAGAAGGATCTGGTGAGGTGTAGAGAAGGATGGATCTTGGGTTTTTGGGATTTTCGGTCGTAAAAAGCTTGGTTGTTCATTGAGTTTTGTCCGCTGCGCCTGTGTTCAAGCCAAGTAGGAATTTGTAGGTTTCGGATGACCAGAAGGACAAGGGAGCTTGTGCTGTCGGAGGTCTTATGAACACTAAACTGTGAATACCTGAAGTGTGGAATTTTGTTTTTGGTGTTTCATGTGAATAGAGGTTATGGTTGAGAGAATTCAGTAAAGAGTTGTGTATTGCTGTTGTGATGCTTCTCGGTCAGAGTTCGATAGAGACAATAGACAGAGGTTCTGAATGTGGGTCGACAATGTGATTGTGCTGTGTGCATGATAGTTGATCACCTTGAAGAGTCATTCGATCTACTCTAGCTGGGGCAGAGGGATCCGATTGTTTTCTGGGTCTCTCCTTTTTGGTATCAGAGCGTAGTTACGATGTCTGAGAACTGTGTGGTGCATATGGGTGTTAAGGTAGAATGAATATTAGGGATCATGTCTTCGTCTAGCAGCGAGGAAATCCTTGTGAAACTGGTAACCCAGGAGAATCGTGAGCTGAATATTGTTCGCAGATTTGATTACTTTACTGTTCAGAACGGCCCACAAAGAGGGGCAGCGATTCTGCGTTTCGTAGGATTTGGAGTTGTGCATCTGGTAGGAATAGATCCTGATGCAGCTAGAGTAGGGGACATCGCTGTAGAGATAAGTCACAGTGGGTTTTACATGCGAGCCCGAGTTTGGTTGAAGGTCACTAATGGAGCAAGGGCCTGGGCATGTACCTCAGAGCTACAGCAGAGCTTCTACTATACCTCCTACCTTGCGTAGAGTGGACCTTGCATTTTCAGAAAGACAGAGTGCGCTACCTAGATTGGGAGACATCTGGGTCCCTAAGTTTGTTGTCTCACCTAATCATTTTGTGCGATTGTTCATACCTGGAGTGGAGGATTTATTTCAGGCAGGAGATCGATTGATTCGAGTGGAGCATAATGGCTCCAGGTCCCATCTCATTAGCTGGAGGATTTGGCGAACTCCAGAATGGGAATGGAAATTCCAGCAGGAGTCAACTAACGAACAGAAATTTGTTGTTGTTCCAGTTGTTTTTCCACCGCTGAGGCCGATCCATGAAGGGGTGCAACCCGAATTCGATGGATGACTCGGCCAATGCTGATTTTGTTTTCAGGGATCAGAACTAAGTATAGGAGCTGCGATATTGAGTGATTTTTATTTTTGCATCTGTTTTTCTTTTGGAAAGTCTGCGTGTGGGAGGGTTGCTGCAATTTTGTTGTGTTACAGAACCTCTAAAGAATGACGAGTCCCCAGGGTATGGACGATCTGTTCTGGGGACGAGATCATGAAGATGTGAACGATTGGGCAGAGCGCCTCACAATGGTTGTTGAGGTGCGGGATTATAATGCTGATAAACTTTTCAAAATTGCCAAATTGAATTTGCGTGGTCGAGCGAAGGAATGGTTTCGCCGGCTGCAACCTACGCCTTTGGATTGGGTCGATCTGCGCAACCAGATGGTCCAAAAATATGGGAATGTTGATGCCGACGACATCCGTATGAAATTGGATGTTGTCAAGCAGGAACCCAGGGAGAGGGTTCAGAAGTACTTCGAGCGCCTTGATAAATTGTTTCGGAAGGGTAAGGTGCCCGATGTGGAGCAGAGAAGAAGATTTATGGCCAGACTGAGGCCAGAAATTCAGAAATTGTGTGTTGTGAAGGTGTTTACAGACATCGAGGAGTTGGTAGGTGCTGCAATCGAAGTAGAAATGGTATTGGGTGAGTTGGGGGAGACTCCATTTGAGCCTCTCAAGGAAGAACAAGAGGAGGAAACCGCCGAAAGCAATGTGGAACGGCAAGTTTCTGCATTGAATGATACTTTGATTAATTTCTTTAAAGGGAGCGCGCACGCTCCAGCATCGACATCCTCTTCTAATATGTTTGGAGGGTGCCAGATTTGCAATGGAAGTGACCACAAAGCCACTGCCTATCCGAGGCACAATGAAGCACGGTCGAAATGTGCAAAGTGCAATCTGCCGCATAGGACAGAAAATTGTGGGGTCAAGTGTAACGTTTGTGCAGGACTGGGACACTCAGAGGATCGCTGTTGGAAGAAGTCCAAAGAAGGGAAGCCGCATCCTGGAACGGCGAATTTTGTGGAGGTCTTGTTGGATGATGAGGAGGCGACGCTGCAGCAACTGAACAAGTTGTGTGGCAGTGAAAAGGTATTTTCATATACTCGGGCACCACGTAGACGAGTTCCTGTCGAAGTGGCACCTATAGGTAACGTACTCGCTCCTAAGATTGCAAAAGAAGGTACGAAAATGAATCGGGATACTACTATCAGGTCAAAAATTCTCTCGCATTTTATAAAAGGGAAAATTCCCTTAGCCCAATGGAGACAGTTTTGATGATCCCTAGAGAATTGGAGCATTTGGAAAGTCTAGTGAAACTAGCTCGTAGGAAGAAAGACGCAAAGTCGGTGAGTGAACAGGTGTCTGTTACTACACATGTTCCAGCAATCAGGCGCATCTGTGTCAACAAGACCAATAGGAGCAGAACACTTCATCTGCCGGTGGAGATAAGCAGATATATAATAGAAGGACTCGTGGACACAGGGGCGTCCATGTCTGTAATGGCTGTTGTTGTGGTACGAGAGATGGGCATGATGCATCTAATAGTCGAATCCGAGACCTACAAGACAGCGTCGGGGGTCGTGATCCAGGCCTTAGGACGGATCGATGAAGTCCCAATAATGGTTGGAGGTGTCCAGTGCACCATGACTTTCATGGTGGTGGACACAGATAGTTACGATGTGTTGCTGGGACTAGACTTTTTAGTGAAGATCGGAGCCATTGTGGACGTGGAGCGAGGACTAATTCAAGTGAGGAAGGGACCAGGGACTAATGTGGAGGTATTACCCTTGTATGTAGTGAATTTGCTGCAGAATGTGAGCTCGGAGGTTGTAAAGCATGGTGCCGCGATCACTCTCAAAGGTGTAGTACTTAAAGCTCCGGAAATTGATATGGGGAAGATGTCATTGAATGACTTTGTTGCAACTGAGCAGACGGACAGGCAGGAGTTAGAATCCTGTACTGATACAAGTGATGGCAATGAAGAGGAGTTTCGAGCGGTGGATCCAATTGCAGGAGAATCCGAATTCAGGGACACTGAGCTTGAGGCATTGGTGTTGAAGGAAGGACCTCTGCAGATCCTGCAACTCACGTTGCAAGATCAAACGGATGACTTCATGAGGGAAGAGATTTCAGATTCAGATGACTACGCTGACTGGATTCAGTGGGTGTCTGATGCAGAAAAAGGAGGGCAGCCCAACAGTGAGCCTGCGCGATGTGCAGAGGTGACTGCACTGTTGCAACTTTGTCAGGTGAATGAGCGTGACACTCAGTCCAAGCCATTAGCACCATCAGCAAACAACTCGAAGGTGAACGCAAGATGGGAAGAGATCTCCCAGAAGATTCGGGTTGATCATGGCTTGGAGGATGAGAAGAAGTAGCAACTCTGGGAAGTGCTTGATAATTATCAAGATGTATTCGCTTGGAACAAGGTCGAATTGGGCTGTTCCATCGTAGGGGAACACTACATCGATACGCAAGGATTCCCACCCTGCAGGGTACCTCCTGGACGATTGTCGTTCTGGGAAGAGGCTGAGGTGAAAAGGCAGATCGATGTCTTAGTTGAGTTGGGAAAGATGAAGCCTAGCGACTTGGAGTACGCTTACCGCGTCACCTTGCCAGTGAAAAAGGACGGAAGCAGGCGATTCTGTGGGGACTATCGACCCTTGAACAGATAGACACGTCGAGACGCATTCCCAATGCCATTGGTTGATGATGTGATCTCCCAACTGGGGAAATCGACATGGTTTTCTGCATTGGATCTTCAATCTGGTTTTTGGCAAATTCGGATGGCGCCTGAAGATGTGAAGAAGACCGCCTTGATTACAAAAACAGGGTTGTATGATTGGACTATCATGCCGTTTGGTCTCAAGAATGCCACGAGTACTTTCACTGGAACTATGTCCACTGTATTCAAGGAACTTGGAGACAAATTCCTCAAGATCTTTGTGGACGATCTCAATGTGCACAGCCATGATTGGGCGGAGCACCTGCAACACTTGAATTCTGTTTTTTTCAAACTCAGGGAAATGAATCTGAAGTTAAATCCAAGCAAATGTAGCTTTGCTGCCAGGAGTATAACCTTTCTAGGTCATGTAGTTAGTCAAGAAGGAACCAAGCCTAACCCTGGCAAGATTGACGCGGTAGTTCGGTTTCCAGTACCGAAGACAGTCACGGATGTGAGGTCTTTTCTAGGATTGACGGGGTATTACAGAAGCTATATACAGGGGTATTCGCGATTAGCTGTTACCCTTTTTGAATTAACAAGGAAGGATGTGGATTTTGTGTGGGATTTGGGATGTCAGAATGCGTTTAATGCTCTGAAGAGAGCACTCGTGGCTGCACCCATCCTCACTCGTCCTGACTTCAAGAAGTCGTTTTGCCTTGATGTAAATTGGTTGCCCAAGGGCGTTGGTGCTATTCTATCTCAAAGGGAAGGAAGGATGGAGAGAATAGTGGCGTATGCCAGCAAGGGCTTGACGCCTGCACAGAAGAAGTTCCACCCAATGGAAGGAGAGTGCTATGCACTGATATGGGGTGTTATGCATTTCAGGCAGTATCTGCACCGAAATCATTTTCTCCTGAGGACTGACCACAAGCTGCTTGAATGGCTAGCCACTATCTCAGACGCGCATGGAAGGAGAGGACGCTGGATTGACATGCTGTAGGACTACAATTTCAAAATCATGCATCGACCAGGGATGAAGCATACAAATGCAGATGCACTCAGCCGAAACCTAGTGGGAAGGGCTGTGGATGATGACGATTTCAATGAGGAAGTCAAGGACATTGGAACCAAACAGGACGAATCGATTGAGACGACTGGAGGTATATTCTCTATCAGACGTGGTGGGGAATCGGAATGGTTTAGTCTGAGGAGACGGTCAGGAGGAACAACGGAACACCATAGGTGCTGTTTTGGCATCAATCACTGGCGCTGGTCGGAAGGACATCAGCTGTTCATGTTTGATGTATTGGCCAAAGCGAGCCCAGGAGAGGAGGACGGGTCGTCGGAAGAAGAAGTGGAAGCTGCAGATAGTGAGGAGCTTCCAAATTCAATGCCTCATAAAGGGAAACGAGTGATGATGCAGGAACCAAGGTACTACAGCAGGCAACAACAACTGGAGTTAGTTGTGGTTGCCCAGGAATTGTTGAGGTATGGAGAATGTGATGACGAGGATGCGAGGTCTGGTAGGCAAGAGACGTATGATGCGGATACATGCAGTACCGACATATGGGAGGCTGCGGTCTGTCTCGAGTTGTTGAAAGGTGGTGTCATCTTGGACGCAATTAATCCGCAGATGAGCAGGAGAGCAAGGAAGAGAGCATCCAAATATTGCTGGAAGGACGACAAGCTATATTTTAGAGGGTTGTATGTACCCAAGCCTGAGGAGAGAGTGAAACTTGTGAGTGAGATGCATGAGGACCTAGGACATTTCGGGGAGCAAAGGATCCTGGCGGAAATCTGTCGTAGGTACTTCTGGAACAGTCGGACTGAGAGCGTGAAGGCGGTCGTAAGGATGTGCCAACAGTGCCAGCTGGTGAAAAGTGTTAGTAGTGTTCAATCTGGGGACGAGCAATTGAAGAGTATCCCAGTGTGTGACTTGTTCTATCGAATTGCACTAGATACAACAGGACCATTGCCGGAAACGAGGTCTGGCAACAAGTATATCCTAGTGGCTATCGACCACTATTCGAAGTGGTGCGAAGCCAAGGCAGTAGCTGACCATGGCACCAGAACTGCTGCGAGGTTTTTAGAGGACGATTTGATTTGCAGGTATGGGGTTCCTCAATTCATTCTTACTGACAACGGAGGGGAATGGGGTGCAGAATTTGAGACCATGTGCAAAGATTATGCTATACAGCACCAACGCACTGCGCCACAGTGGCCACAATGCAACGGAATGGCGGAACGCATGATCCAAACCATCAAGCATGGTATCACTGTTCTGGCTTCAAATCCTACAAATGTAGACTGCTAGGATGAACACCTAGCGAAGGTCTTGTTTGGATATAGGTGTGGTGTCCAAGCAAGTACCAGATTCTCTCCATTCATGATCCTAACTGGCCGATCATCGCGTCTTAGAGCTGATAATTGTTTGAGTGCTCTGACTGACGTAGTTGATGACAGTGCTAATATCGAAACTACTGCGGTACAATTTCTGGAGAAGGTCAAGCTGATAGCCAGCATACACGAAAGTGTCCTGTTCAATGTGGAGCAGGCACAAAAGAAGCAAAAAGGCACCTACGTCGCAAGAAAAGGGAAGCACTTGTTTGAGGGATTGGTTGCAGGGGTGTCGATGGTAAAAATGAAGAGACCAGGCAAAAGAAGGGCACTCACGGCAAGTTGGGAGGGCCCTTACCGATTTGTTGGGCACACTGATGGCAAGGGAAATTTTGACTTTGAGGAAGGTTGTCGACTCTGCATAGTTCAAGATGCAGATGGGAGGCAATGGGAGAGGTCTCGAAGAGATCTACAGATCTTCTACGCTCCACCCGATTAAGCTGAGGGACTTAGCTTTCTCAAGAAGGGAGGGGTGACATATGTGGCCGAACAAGGGGTGACCACGCAAGTTTTCCTATGACCGTGTAATATATGAGGATTGTAGTGTGAATCGGTCAGGACTGATCCAGTCGACTACATTTATGAAGAGGCGGCTGATTAGAACAACTTTGAAGGAGGATTTGATATGCTCATGCATAGGATGCATGGGAAGTTGTTGTATGGCTGTTGTGGGGTGGGTGTGCAAGAAAATGACGGCGAAAATGATGGAGATGAGGCGGCGCCACGTTGATTAGGTATGGGAGAGAACCTGGTGGCGAGAAAAGCTAGAGCAAAAAAAACGGCTTGTGGAAGAAGTTAGAGGATCGAAACGGGGAAGAAAGAAAAGGGCGATTCGAGATGATGCAAGGGACTGGAGTGGAGTGAAGAGAAGAATTCAGTTCTAGCAGACAGGGATAGAAGGATCTGGTGAGGTGTAGAGAAGGATTGATCTTGGGTTTTTGGGATTTTCGGTCGTAAAAAGCTTGGCTGTTCATTGAGTTTCGTCCGCTGCACCTGTGTTCAAGCCAAGTAGGAATTTGTAGGTTTCGAATGACCAGAAGGACAAGGGAGCTTGTGCTGTCAGAGGTCTTATGAACACTGAACTGTGAATACATGAAGTGTGGAATTTTGTTTTTGGTGTTTCATGTGAACAGAGGTTATGGTTGAGAGAATTCAGTAAAGAGTTGTGTATTGCTGTTGTGATGCTTCTCGGTCAGAGTTCGACAGAGACAATAGACAGAGGTTCTGAATGTGGGTCGGCAATGTGATTGTGCTGTGTGCATGATAGTTGATCACCCTGAAGAGTCATTCGATCTGCTCTAGCTGGGGCAGAGAGATCCGGTTGTTTTCTGGGTCTCTCCTTTTTGGTGACAGTATATTATCATCTAGTGATTTTTTCATCATTGGTGCATTTGAATTATATGTTATACGATGCATATTAAGAGTGAAGGCATGTATTTTGATTAATATCCAATGATTGTGTTGTTCATGAATACATGTTAAAAGCAATTGATTAGGTATCTATGTACGGTTCCTATAATTGCATGTGTGTCATTGGTAACCTAATGATTGTAATTTTTGAATGTATAACATTTATATTGTGCTTGCCAAATGTTGGTTGTTTAACCATCCATCAGGATTGAGGCATAATTTTTCATCGCTTTTAGTTCATTGAAGTTCTTCGTGCCAATAGTTGATGACAACATCATTAATAATGTCATTGTCTAAATCATCATTTATTGCAATTATATTATTCTATTTTTTTGTTCTTGGATTTCAACGGGCAATGTTTGTGTTGGATGATTTTGTTTTCATGTAGGTGTAGTTATTTTTGTAATGATCATTTTTTAAAAGTTTATTTTGCGAATGTTTTTGAATAGTTATATTTCGAAAGACTACAAATCCATATAGAACAAGGACATGATACTGTAACATATAATGTGCATATTAAGTAGCACATTATCAAGTGACTAACGTAGGTTTATGACTAAGTGATCAAATGTTTGTCCTTGTATTTTGAAATTTGTGAAACAAAAAGTTGGGACAAGTGATAAATAATATCTATTGATTGTGAGGAAGTGTTTGATTATGGTATTTGATGATGATATTGGAAACTGCTTGATATGGGTCTTATTGGTATTACATTTTTAAGGAGTTTTCCTAAGTGTTATATATTGTAAATTGACATGTTTTTTAATGAAATCATTAAAATTGACTAAAATATTAATAGGTGTATGCGATGTAATATCTTTGTGTATCCATTTGACATCTATGAGGGATATATTTTTTATATAACTAATGATTCCATTAACAACTCCTAATTTAAGATAAACTTTATGTTATAATGATTTTCATTCCTTGATTAAAGAATGGTGCTAAGTATCGAGTTTTTTGTGTGAACATTATTTGTTTTATAATGTATTTTTTTATGATTATGTATTGAACATTTTTTATAAGTGTTATTGTGACAATGTTATAACATTTTTGTTTTGATGTTTTTGAATCGATATCTATATTTATCATAGAACAATTTATGGCATTTCGTAATTCATTACAAGAAACTATGTATGTTGCGGAAGTCCACATGGATCATCAAATAAGTTAATGTTTAAATTAGAAAAGAAACATGTTTCTTTGAATTTAGACTAAAGGTATTGAAATTTAAAAATGTTCAAGGTATTCTAAAAAAGTTGAATATTGAATTTTTTTGTTTTGTCTCATCAATGTAATATCACAAAGGCTTTTACCTATGATTTTTTTTTAATTGATTTTGTGAATGTAAAAATTGGTTGGATGTTGAATATAATGTTATGTTAGTGATTCGTGGAAATTGAAAAAACTCTTCTATGAACATTATGTTGATATTTCATCAATGATGATGAATTGGATATTGGGCCATACATTTATGATTGTGTTGTGATTGTATGGTGTGTTTATCAATTGACATTCCAATAAAGAATGTATTGTGGTTCCGCTTATGAATAATGTTAAATTTGTAGGTACACTACAACACAATTTTTTTGTTGATTTTTTGTTGTTAGAAAATAATCTTGGATATTTTTTATTATTTGTGGTTTTTCCATACTTGCAACACCACCTATATATTGTGAGATTTGATTATTTATTATACTTTCAATGAAGTTTTTGAATGAAAAAAATTGTTTGTAAATTGCTGAATTTACATTTTTAAAATTATGTTTCTAATGGATAACGGTGAATAAACATTTATATTAAATTAGTAAAGGTTGTGAACTTGTTATATTGTATTCAATATTATATAACTGCATGTCATTAAATGGTAAGTGGCATAGCTCTAGTTGTGAATTTTGATTTATGTTTACATTGGTTGCTTTTGAATGTGGATGTAAAAGTTCTGTGTTGTATTAAGGTTTGGAATTTTTGGATGTTTTAAATCATGATTCCATTATTTGGTATAAACTTGAGGTTTGATGACAAAAATCATATTTTGAATTTTGACATTTTGGTTATTTTTTTTGTTTTCCATTAACTCTAATTGTTTTGTTAAGTTAATGCATAAGTATTGTATTAATATTTGTGTTACATGTAATATATATTCTATTTCAATTTGTTCATGGTTTTCTTTTGTTTGTTGATTGTGTTTTTTTTTGTATCATCAATGTTTTGGTTAACTTCTTCAATTTCATCATTATAAGGAGTATGCATTGTTGATTGATTTAACACAAAGTCCTTTGCAAATATTGAAAAATGTGCTTGACTAGCATCTAATTCTCCATGTTTGGATTGGCAATGTGTTGAGTCACAACACTTATTAAGTATGCCAAGTCTGAATAGGTACACACCATGGCATACATCAAAGATCCCATGGTTTATTAATATGGAACCCCCAATCATCTCATCATCTTCATTCTTTCTTTTTTTCAACTTCATCTTGGGATCAAATGGCACTCCAATGGTTTTGCAATCCTCCATGCAAAAGCACTTTAGGATATTGATTTAGTTGATGTAAAGAACATGTTTATGGTTCCTTGCCACTTCCATGCTTAAGAATAAATGAAAATGTCCAAGATTTTTCATTTCAAACATTATATTCAATAAACAATCTAAACATTTTGGTTAATTTCTTCAATTTCATCTTTATAAAGAAGATGCATTGTTGATTCTTTTTCTTCTTCAAATTCATTCTTTATCTATTCAACTACTAATAGTCTATTTGAATCTCTTGATTCTTTACATTTGTGCAATATGTTATTATTTATTATTATTATTATTATTTTAAATCAAAAAATATTGGGTATAAATTACTTACTATCATTTCCAAAAATATAACTAGATGTTTTTTATATATCAAAAACAATGTCGTGTTATAAATAAAATACAAATTACTCGAACATAGTTTTATGGGTTGTTTTTTTGTGATGGTATTATGTAACTTTGTGAAACTAGTACTTTTGGTGTTTTATATTCAAAAGATTATGAATATTTGATTGTGAATGTTGGTTGTGAAATATTTTGCAACATATGTCGTTGATTTTATTTATCTTATTAGTAGATTCATATGGACATAATGAATTTAAAATATTGGGTTTTTGTTTGTAATCAAGTTTAAAATTATGTATGATAAATTTCATATTTGATAAGTTATTGTCAATTGTGAATGTTTCATAATTGTCATTAGTATCATTATTTTTTTCATTTTTGCTTTTGGATTACTTTTTTGTTTGTGTACCTATGCTGATAAATTATACCAAAGTAAATGACATCATAATAAATTAAGTGATCTGGTAAGTTCAGTAAATAATTGATTATTCTTGTGATTAATATTTCTTGTTAACTTTTGATTGTATTTAAACAACATATTAATAGATGTTGACTTTTGTTGATTGAATCATAAGTACAATTTAGATTTTCATTTATTTTCTTTATTTTTTACAGTGTAACACGAGAACACATTTGGGGTTTTGTGACTAGCTTTTACAACTACATATTAGTTAAAAAAGACGTGTGACTAATGATTAGTGAATTGCTAAACCGATGTCATTTCACCCATTTAGTCACAAGGGACATTTAGTTGCAAAGCCCAATCATTTTAATGACTAAGGTTTTAAAATTTTCTTATAAATTTCATCTAATGAAATTCCATGTCATCATTAACCTTGGTATGACATATAAAGTGCATGCCATTTCAACTTAGTCATTGTATTCAACTAAGTGTTACAAAAGATGCCTTGATGGATGGATGATGTGTGTAAAAATTCAATAAACATGTTATGAATCATTACACATGACCAAAAGTCAACCTAGTTTAATCCATGTAGCTAGCATAACCAAAAGTCAACATAGCCTAACCTGGTTAGACTAGGCAAGCTAGCCAAAAGTCAATCTAGCTTAACCTAACTAGGCTAACTACCTATGTTAGGCAACCTAAGCTACCTAATTGAGGCTCTAGGTGGCCTAATTTAAAAATAAATGTCAAACTCCTAGCCCAAGAAACCAATACTAGGTTACCTAATATACACCAAGTGGCCAAAATATCATAGGTTGCAAAAAAAAAAAAAAGGATAATTATGTTGCATTTAGTTGCATCTAGTTGCACAAATTTGAAGTGATTACAAACTTGATAAAAATATCTTGTAATGAAACTACTTAAGTTGACTTGGCAAAAAACCTACAACTAGGAACCTAGGCAAACCTACCTAGATCAACCTATTATAGGTACATTTAAACATATTTAGGTGTAATAAATTTTTTATCTATCGTTCAATAATTTACAAGGTAGCTTATATTATGAAGTAGGTTTTTATTAAGTAGCCTACATACATAGGTTAACCTAAGCTAGTGTGTTATATAATTAAAAAGTCAAGGAGTTATGTGTCACCTTTTTCAAAACGACTATTCATATTATAATGATAATTACAAGTACAATAAATTGTTTAGTACACATACACATGCATGTGAATTCATGACTTCAAAAACCTCATGGCACACAAAAAATTATGACATGCCATGACAAATATTGATGGCATAAATTCAAGACACACAAAAACTTATGGTGACACAAAAAATCATGGATTGCCATAAAATTTGTGTCACCTTGTTGCCAAATGGTGTGGCATGGCATGTCATCATCACATGGAAGAGCAAGTCATTATTAATTGAAAAGGACAACATTTGGATGGTTGTATTAATAATTGGAAAGGATTTTATTTCTTTCAAATTACTAATACAACCTTCCAAATAGATGGGTACATTCCAAGACAACTCGTCCAATGGATGGGTAGACTCTAGATTCATACATTCATAGAAAAGAACATTAGTTACTTTGTTAACCAATTGTAAAACCCAAGATGTGTTGTAGTATAATTTGTAAAAGAGAATACATGTGTGAAGTGTAAATAGACGGATATAATAAATTAATGATTTACTATCTTTGCTAGAAGTTGTTATAAATTTCAAATCATAATTACACTTTAAAGTTTATATTATCCATGGATTTGTATTGTTCAACCATTTGTTAGTTATTTTTATGCGTAATAATCTAGTTTCTATGTCAAAATGAGTTTAATTAATTAAAAGGTAAGGGAAGCCATACTTACAACATTTTTTAGATGCATTGATATCTATTTTGTAACATGTTGGATCACATACATATTGATTATAAACATCCATTAATTTATAATTGTCAAGTTGGAATAATTCATATTTTTTTTGTCATCAATATTAAGGGGTCTTGTGGTACATGGGTGCATTTGATCAAAACCTTCATCAATGCAACTTGTCAAAGTAATTGTTGGACATGATTTATATTGATCAATGTTTTTTATAATGATTTTTTAATTCAATTGTTCAAAAGAAAACTGAATTTTTTTTTATCATCATGTGATGTTTACATGAGTGTGTTGAAATCTAGGGAATCAATAAGCCATAACAATGTATGGATGGGTAAGTTCTACCATTTTTTTGTAGTTTCATAACATCCATAGTTAGTTTTTATGTGATTGAGCATGACAATATTGTTGTTTTCATATAAATGTTTTTTGTTTTTTCATTTGTAATATGTATTTGAAAATAACATGAATAATTGTGTTCACAAATATACCTTGAGCTTTTGGATTCATTGTTGCTTCTTTGCATTGTTCATTTTTAATCAACATATTCATGTCCTAAAATAGGTTGACATTTATTTCTTGTCCATTTGAAACTACTACAAAGGATGATGAATGAATGTGGGATTTAGAATGAAAAAAAAATGTGGTGTTCCCATAAAGTTTTCCATGCTAAAACTTTGGTCTCTTTGTGTTGCATGATTATTTACAGAGGCCACGACATATTTATTAAAAACATTTATATGTCATAATAAACTACATATGTTTGTTTTGTGGTGTATGTATTATGGGTTAAAGATGATGCCATCAAAATCAATAATTTGTATTGCATTAAGAAGTTCTCTTTCATTCATGTTTAATGATTTTGAAATTGTTAATTTAGCTCCAAGACATATTTAGCTACATTGTATTGTCTAATATTAAAAAAATGGAAATAAATGATGTTTCAAAATTTGTAATGGATTTCATCTAAATTTATTAAATGTTTCATGTGTATGTAATGATATCTTAATGGGTATGTTATTCATTTTAGGGCCACCAATTCCAAAAGGAAATAAGGTGGGAAAAATGCATGTTGTTATATTCGTTGATTAGTGTGGTGTGATGATTATATGACATATATTTATTATGGTCTGAATTTTGAATTCCATTGCTCATGTGCTTGTGTTTATTTATGTCCATGCAATCGAAATCTATTAAACTTGATGTTTCGATGACATGTTGGATTTTATTGTATTTTTTTTGTGGATGTAAATATGTAATATTTGTACAATGTTTTGCATTTGCAAATTAAACATTGATAAATTGGAACATTGATCTCATTATTGGTTTTGGAATATCATTATCAAGTAGTGTTCTTAAAACATTCATATTCATAGTTATATTTTTGTATCATGTATGATTAGACTTGAACCATGTGAGGCATATAATTATAACATATTTACATACATATGTAACTTTTGACTAATTCTATAAATGGGTGTGAACTTCTGACAAAATGCACTGCAATAATGTCAAAAAATGATTACAATGATAACTAGTGTGGCATGTGCCATTGGCCCAAATGTTACCACGTCTTCAACTATTTTTTCCTTCCAAAACTTGGTTTTTTGGAATTTATTTGAAATTTCAATGGTAAAATCTTTTAAGAATCACTATCCCCCGCACTCTGAATCCAAATCTTACCAAATAAATCCCATAAAATCTTGTTCATCAAGATTTTTCCAACCACACCAAAGGCACATTTCGATTCTTCCCAAAAAAATTAGCTATAATTTAATTTAATTTTTGTGAAAAATCATTTAATACTCAAAAACTTTTGCACCGCAAGTCCAAACATCATGGAACCAAGCCCATGCATCCCTCCTTGTCAATAGCTTTCCAAAGACACCAAGAACACGATATGAAGCATCCCAATTCGATGGATTTCATAACTACAAAACAAAACAAACTACTTTCCTTCATAAATAGATGGTAATGTGTTTAATTTTTTTATTACACCTTCTAGATCTTAGGGTGAAACTCATTATGTTTCCTTTAAGTGCATATTGGCATGTTGTTAATGTAAATTTTCTATTTCCAAATTGATGTAAATCTTCCTTCTTATATTCTATAAGTGTTTTTATTTCTCTAATAGCTTATGTTATTTTGCAACAAGTTCATGTATCAATAGAATAATAATAATAATAATAATTCCATGCACTAATTATTATTAAAGTTAATGTAATCACAATTTGCACAAAATTGAAAACAAAACTCAAAGGTAAAAAACTACATTCTATTTGTAAAAATGAAAACAAAAACCTAAGTCCTTTCAAAATTTAAACTCCTCCTTTATATACAAAATTCAAACTTTTCCCATCATATTCAACATAAACAATAATTATCTATTATATACATAATAAACTATCATTAACCAATATGCAATTTTTTTTAAAAATCCAAATTTGAATTTGTCCCAACACTTGTTTTGTTATCTCACCTATTACAAACTACCTATTCAACATATATCACTAGTCCACCAACTACTTCACAAAAATTTCTAATAACATTATCCCCCTTTCAAAATTACGTTTTGTCCTTGAAATGCTAGCTTTAAAATTTTATGTTGACCTTTTTTTCAACCACAATTTGGCTAACAAGTACTAGATCAAGTTCATTAGTGTTCACAGGGTGAACACTAGGTTCTACCATAACATTTTCATGAACAAATATGTCCAAAAATGTTGTAGTTGTTAGAGCAAAAATTGTCGAGGCATGTGGTGGAGTAGAATTCAAAATAACCATTGTGTTAACACTAATTATATGTGGTGGTGTCAATGGTATAGTGCTAAATAAAGGTTACGACATAACTCAATCTTGGCAGTACTAACTAAGGGTGGAGTTTCAACATGTTTTACATTAACAAAACTAGGTAAAAGAAAGGTATGATGGATAGGCTAGCTCTTCCACATATGGAACTAATGCTCGTGATAGTAACAACATGTTGTTCATCTTGTTCTTTCATATCCATAGTTGTTGATGAAGTAATAGCAAGTGCTTTGATATTCTAGACTCAACATGTATAAATATGGAAGGTACATATTAAAAATCAAAATATGCATCCCCATATGCTTACAATTTCAATTGATACACTTGATCATTAGCTTGTGCTATTTCCAACATCTCTTGGATTTATTCTTCAATGATTTCTTGTACTATCTGCCACCACTAGTTCCATTTTGGATTATGGTATCCCAAAGTTTGGTTCTGAATTTTGATTAAGGAATTGTTCAATAAAAGTTTTTCAAAACTCCTTTAACTTGTTATCCATCCTAACATGTAATGGTTGAACAAGTTTACTCAACTCAAGTTTCATTAGTTCTCCATTTTCCCTCTCCATTCTTGATTTTATGAATGCATCTCCTAGGTCTATTTTTCCAATGCAATGTTGGCCAACACAATTTGCTCCTTCAACTCTTCACGTGTTTTTTTTAGTTTTACAACTTGTACCACGTTAAATGTTTCTATCTTAAAATATTTTCTGGTCAAATGTTCAAGCTCCAATTTAAAAGTCATGAAATCATTGTTTCACTTAGTTCAAATCATTATACTCTTATTGTAACAATTTTACTTCCCTGGCAACTTGTTTTCCATGTGCAACCTTTAAAAATAAGGTTTTGTTTTGTGCTTGCATTTTAGCAATCCCCCCCTTCACTATTACTAGCTCTTTTTCCTTGTTTTTCATAACCTTGGTAAACATTAATATTCTAACATTGTGTTTATTTTGGAATTTGTTCTTTGACATGTTATTTTTGGGTGAAAGCACACTACACCCCCCAAAAATTGTAATCACAAAAACAAAAATTATGCATTTGGTTTTTTTGGGTACATGTGAACATCACATCTGGATTATTTTTGTTCATTTACAATATATTGCATTAACTTTTGACTTAAATTAGTGCTTAAAAAAGAAACTTCAACAAACATTTACAAATTTGAACATATGAAATATATATGTGTCGAAGAAATACACATCACAAGTTTGACAAAATTCATGGACATCTTTGTTCAGGCTCGGCCACCAATAATTAACATTAATGATCTTCCTCATAGTGATGTCTTCCACCAATTCCACTATGCCGTTTTTATAGTATAGTTGGCACTATTTTGGTTGCAAAACACAATGAAACCTATTATTTTGTCCAAATTTGTAAAGTATTCTATTTTGTAACACAAATGGCTTAGCTTTTTGAGTTAAATATTCTTTTTGTGAAGTAGTAAATTGGCATTATTCCCTCAAATAGGTAATCATAGACACTTTGTAACCACTTTGATTGTAATGTGAATAAGTGATCATAAATGGTCTAATCAAGTACACCAACCAATTTTGCTTGGTTGGGCAATCTACTCTATGCACATGCCATTAAATGGGATTTACCATGTTTATAAACAATTTTGAAATCATGTTCCAAAAATAACAGTAACCACCTAGCTATTATGCTAGATGTTTGTGGTTTGTTAACTAAGTACGCAAGGGCCATGTGGTCGACATAAAATACAAACCGGTTACCTAATAAGTAATTTCTGAATTTGTGTAGATCATAGACCATAACTAGGGCTCTCTCTCAGTAGGAGTGTAATTTCTCTTAGCCGAGTTTAGTAATCTACATGCATACATAATTGGTTGATCAAACTTACTGGTTGGGTTTTAAGTAAGTATGGCCCCTATTGCCAACTGAGATGCATATGTATGAACATGAAATTCAAGTTTCCAATTTGGACTAATCAAAATAGGGGCTTGTACATATCGGTTCTTATTATCCTCCCAAGCATTTTGGCATTTTTTAGTCCACTCAAAGACTTCAAAGTTTTTGAGCAACTTGGTGATTGGTGACATGATTGAAGCAATTTTTTTTATGAAGCACCTATAGAACTGTGCCATCCCATTGAAAATTTGGATCTCTTGGGGGGTAGTAGGTACTAGCATGTTTACTAAAGCTTCAAGATTATTAAAGTCCATAGCTTTGTTTTCTTTGGACACTATGAAACCTTAGGATGGTTTATGAAAACACCATGAATGCACACTTGTTTGGGTTCAAGCTAATACCAAACTCTTTACATTTAAGAAAACATTTTCTAATTTTTTCAAGGTGAATTAACAAGTCACTAAAAACTATAAAATTATCAAGAATGATCTTCATGAATACATCAGTGCAATCAAAAAATGTTTTGGTTACTACCCTCTAATAAGTGGGTGGTCCTTTTTTGACACCAAATGGCATCACTACCCACACAAAAGTCCCCCATGTTTGTCACAAAGGTGGATATGTGCTAGTCTTTTGGGGTAATTGATATCTAATGATATCGTGAAAATCCGTCTAGAAACGTATTATAAATTTCATGCTTCGCAATAATTTTAATGACCTCATCCATGAAAGGTAATGGGTAAGGATCCTTCTTTGTTGTTGCATTGAGCCTCCTAAAATCAATACATATTCTCAACTTCCCATTCTTTTTGGGAACATCCACATTTGGTGATAACCAAATTACTTCCTCAACTAATTTAATGAAACCAACTATGAGTAATTTGTTTATGTCTTGTTTGACAATAACAACATAAATAGGATTTAACCGATACTTTATTTAATGAGCATGTGGTATTATTGTATCAAATTCAATCCCGTGTTGAACAATCTCTAGAGGAATACCCTTTAGATCTTTTACATGTCTATGCAAATACATCTTTGAACTCATTTAAAAGCTCAATCAATTATTCTATGAAAATTGATTCAAATGAAACATTCACTTTCACCTATTGCACATTCTCCTTAGTGCCCAAATTGACCTTGATCAATTGTTCCTCCTCAGTTATTGTCCAACCAGGTATGGTTAAATCTTGTACCTATTTCCAATCAAGTAGGTGTCTCATCAATGATCTCCCCTACTTTTCGATGGAAAAAGGTCTCAAGTAGGTGTTGTTTGATGGTATCAAGTGGTATAACTAGGGTAACAACTAAAACACATACTGGTTCAACATGTTTTGGGACTGGTTTTGCTATACTAAAATCAGGTATGCAAATTGATTTGGAAACCAATTCAGTATGAGTAGATTCTACTATTGTTCCTACATAAAACATGTTTAACTCTATGGTAAACATCACATCCTCTTCTTCATTTGATATTCCATAATGGAAATCATAACACAATAGGACTTCTAGTCTTTTGGTTTGAACACCAAGTTTTGTAATAACAAGTAATGGTTCTTACTATACTTGTTCCTTGTATGGTAATAATATTGGTTCCCCAATCGTGGAATATTTTGGCATCTCTCAACCATGGGCGTCCTAACAACATTGAGTAATTAGATACTAAAACATTATTGTTGATAATAATAGTGTGACAATGTAAGGAATCCCATGAACAAATATCTTCAAATCCCTGATAAGACCAAGTGGTTTGGATATGGTTTGATCCACCATACGCAATTTGTAAGGCATTGGATTAGGCTTTGACAAACCTAATTGTGATCCATCTTCTTCTAGAATTAGGTAACTAGCGTGTTAAAAAGCTATAATGAAAATGAAGCTTACCATGACAAGCTTTTTGAAGCTTAAATTGAGGACAATACTATTCATTTTTATTTTATTAGGTATGTCTTTTGAGTGCTAGCCGACATCATGATTGAGTGTCATGTTGCTTCTGTAATTTGAACATTGAAAGTAGAATCCTAATTGCCATGTCCTTCCACAACCAAAGTATATTCTCACATAACTTTCTTATTTTTAAGAACATGGTTTGCTAATTTTTTGTTTGGCAAATTGCAGCCTGTTGTGTCACCTTTTTAAGCTACCTTATTTTCCCATTGCCTTGTTTTCCCAAGGTGGGATTTTCTCCCTTGGTATCTCCTCTTGTCTTCCTTGACTCACATCCTAGCAAGACATCTTTATTATATCTTTAGAGACCTTGGTAAACGTGTAAATGCTCAACTTACAATAGGTAGGCTAGCTAGTTGTCTACAAATAAGTTCCAAATTTTGTCTAAACTTATCCAAGTGATCGCCATAGGTATTTATTTCACATCTATGCTGTCTAATGGTAGAAGATTGATAGGTTCATAGTAGATTGCAGTCATTGACATTTCAAGAGGGCTTGTGCCATTATAAAAAGAAATTTGTTTCAAACTTACGTTATGCAAAAAAATTCTTGTGAGCAAGGAGCCCCCTTTTAAGCCCATTCTTATGGATTTTGGCCTCACTAAAACCTTGTCATTTTCCAAAAAACAAACACTTGCGAAAATGCTTCTTGCATGTGCAAAGGTATCTGGATTTATTTTTTTGAATTTTCAATAATGTGAGTTTTTTCACCTAAGCTAATTGAAGTGGGATATTTCAAATGGGTTGGTAATGTTGCCCAAATTTCTTTTGTGTAAGGTGATTATGCTTCATTTTTGTCATGGTTTGCTAAATTAGGGTTCAAGTTCCAGATGGAAATGCCATAAGATGCTACAATGATTATGAATTTCTTCTTCATTGTTCCATTCTAGGGAAGAAGTCTTAAGTATGTTTGTTTTTATGAAGTTGTGTCTAGAGTAGATAACATAAGGTTTTTTATATTTTAATGTTTATGACAAGGTTTTTTGATAGAATGTTATTTGTAAATTCCCTTTGACCCATTAACCACTTGAAAGCTAGGAGCTAAGGTGCCCACAATCAAGTGTTACAATGATGTACAAAGATTGTTGGTCTTGTTTTTGGCAAATACTAAAATAGAATTGCAATGAGGCATGAACAAAATGGTGTAAAAATGAATAAGACTTTTGAATTAAGAGACATCAATTTTCTTTAACTTTATTGTCTTTCTTAAGCTAAAACTACTCCAAAAAATAAACATATACATCTCAGTTTAGGTCTCATTCATGGCTCATTTGCATCTGAGCACATGGAAATGCGAGTTTGGAAAAAATGTGAAAAATTAACCAATTTTTTGGTGCTTGCCTTTTATAAGGTCCTTAAGATTTGGCCATGGTTTATTGTCCCACAAGTAATGAATCATTTGATACAAACCTTTGGTTACATAATCAAATGTATTTTGGTCACATTCTCCTAGTTTATGACTAAAGGAGGCCTATAAGATTCCATAATTTGGTTGGAATTGCTGTAATAATTTCAAGGATGAGTGGGCTTCTTGTTCTGGTTCGTGAATTTGGGTTGCAAGAAGATGTGGATAAGTGGAGTAAGGAAAGAGATGAATGCAAGAAGCGGTTTCAAGACAAGCAAAAAAAAGAAAAGAATGGGTCAAGTCTTCACAGAAATCCAGTGTGTTGTTCAATCCACATTTTAGTTTTCAGTTGTATGGCGACCTTCACATCTTGAGTGAATGAAATTGGCCCTAAATACAATTTTCCTTGTTCCACATAGTGAATTGTCAAATACCATAGATAGGATCAACCTGATGTTTACGGATACAACTAGAAGGAACAAGATGACCTATAATGAATGCATTGTAGCTCCACATTTGACAATCGTACATGATGCAGTCCCATGCTCAATGAGTACCATCCAAATGTTTAGTATTTAATGATGATATAATGATTCCATTAGACTAAGTTGTGTTTTTAATTGGATAAAAAATTGTCCACCTTAAGAGCCCAACATTTGTGGTGAAATAGTCGGAAAGTTTGACTTTGAATAAAAAGACAAATTGATGGTACTATGTGTAAGGGCTAATTATGGGTTGATTATGGGCGTGAATAGACACAAACTTTATAAATGTAATTATGGATAGGGTGACATTTGATAAGTTTGACATGTGTGGTGTCAAGTTCTACAACATTGTCCTCTTGGGGTCTACTTTTGATGGTGTTGATTTAGAGGGGGCAAACTTTGAGAATGATTTAATTAGTTATGTAGACATACAAAAGTTGTGCAAAAATGCAACCTTGCCTGAAGAAAGTAGGATTGATTTGGTATGTAAGGAAACCCCACCAAAATAAACCTACTTAAGATTGTGTATATTAGTTTAAAACCTTGCACACACCCTGCATATCATGGATTGAGAAAAAATTATTCCAATCTAAAATGTTTATTGAAAGGACAAATGGATTCTTTAGGTATGATGTGACATTGTGACACACCCCAAACTCCTTGATAGATTCAACTGCAAGTCCAAAAGTGAAAACAACGGAAGGAAAAGGAATTGGGGTACGTTCCTTAACTCATAACATTTCGAGGGTAGAAAGGCGCGCTAGAGTTCTAAAAAGGGGACTAGGACGAGTGATAAACAAGTCAATTATTCACACAGACCTGTACAAACCAAACAATAAATTGGTTAATGCGTAATTGGAACATTTTTGGTGCACGGACGAACCACGGGCATACACGAACTCACAAAACTCACCACGTTTTGGATTTGGGGGAAGTCATCACCTTCCCTTTATAGTATTATCTATGATTAGCCATGGGGGCTACATCCAAATATCATTTTGTCTTGGGACTCCCAAGTTGGGAGTCTTGAAATTCCTGAAATTAGGATTCCCACGACTTTGGAAGGCCATAACTTATTATGCAAACCTCCAATTGAAGTGAGGTCTAAAGCAAAGTTGTGGCCTCGTTGACAAATTTCCAACGATATGTGGTGCACTACCTGCATGCAAGTAAATTAGGGTGATTCTCAACTTTTAGTGGTCGGGAGTCAAATTGGCACTTTGATTTTCAACCCTTCTTTTGGCCATAACTTGTGTTTTAGCTATTCAAATGGTCATGTGAGCCCATTTTAGACATCTACGTTGCAAGAGCTTTTCAATGGTCTAACATATCTATGGTTAGAAGTTCGCCTCGAAATAAATTTTGTTTTCTCATAACATTCTCAATCCTTTTAATCTCATCAAACCATTCCAAATTAGTCCCAACTAAATCCTATGTCAAACCCAAGTACAAATTGTGGCCTAAATGGGTAAATACACAAAAAACTACACCTCAAATAAGTTACAATCCTTTTAGTGACACTGGAATTAATGTTGTCACGCATCATGTGCATTCCTTAGAGATTGTCACTATGGGCTCCACTAAGGACCTAAAGAGAGTCACATTGCTAGAGCTAAAAGGCACACCCAACAATGTTAACCTTCAGCATATTAACTTCAACGCAGTGACGCACTCCGAACTCCTTGAGGGATTCAAATGTGAGTCCAAGTAGGAAACAACGAAAAAGGGAAGAGTTGGGGCACGCTCCCTAGCTCACAGCACTTTGAGGGGTAGAAGGGCGTGCTAGAGCTCCGGGATGGGACTAGGAAGAGTTGACAAGCTTCACTCATTCACATGGGCCTGCACAAAGCCCACACAAGGTGGTTAGTGCACAATTGGAACACTTTTGATGTTAGGACGAGCCACGGGCAACATGGACACACAAGACTCACCACAACCCAGACTTGGGGGAAGCCACCACCTTCTCCTTTATAGTATACTCTATGTTTGGCCACGGAGCCTACATCCAAATGGCTTTTTGTCCCGAGACTCCCAAGTGGGAGTCCCGAAATCGCCCAAGTTAGGACTCCTGCAACTTTGGAGCCCCATAACTTTGCGATCAGACCTAAGAATTGAGATGCAGTCTATAGCAAAGTTGTAGTTCTCGTCAAGAGCTTTCCAACGGTATGTCGCACGTCCTCTACAGCTAAGTAAATCGGGTTGATTCCCGACTTTTTGTTGTTTGGAGTTAAACTGGCAATTTGACTCCCAACCCTTCTTTTGGCCATAACTTGTGTTTCAAATGTCCAAATGAGCAATCCGAGCTCATTTCAGACATCTATATTCCAAGAGCTTTCCAACGATGTAAAGAACGTCACAAGCCATTGAACCCTGAAATCACTCTCTGAAATTTTGAGAGTCCATTTGGGACTCCAACTCCCACCATGGGAGTTCATTTGAGAGTGTGAGGGTTGATTCCCTCACACTCTTTGCACTCCCGGGAGCATGTGATGTGACTCCCGGGTCTCCCACTTGGCCTGCAACCTTGCAACCCCTTGTTTTAGTCGCGAGCTCAAGGCTAGGGTTGCGACACTGGAATTAATGTTGTCACACATCATGTGCATTCCTTAGAGATTGTCACTATGGGCTCCACCAAGGACCTAAAGAGAGTCACATTGCTAGAGCTGAAAGGCACACCCAACAATGTTAACCTTCAGCATATTAACTTCAACACAGTGAAACACTTCTTAAAGTGCTGGCACAAAAACCATGTAAAGTGGGTTTATGGACTTTGAAAGAAAGTTAATGGAAAAAGAACTAAGATAAATTATCATGACCATATGTGTGTTAATTATAACGTATAGTGTATTATGGTAGCGAGTAGTCTACTTAGGGCTTCCAGGTTTAGGGTTAGAGGAGAGTGGCTTTTCTGGTAGGACCCGCCGTCATGTTGTGAGTGGGGTATAAAGTGAGAGAGGGCTCAATAACGTTCTTCGAGTTGAACCTAGAGCGTTGGGAGTAGTTGGAGTTAGTGGAGTTTCGAACTATGGTGTCATGTTAGCATTGGCTTGGATTCTTTCAGTGGAGTGGGCTTGGCTTGATTGTATGCGTTTGCATCATGAATTTATGATAGTAAATATTTCTCGTGACATTTTCACTCGAAGAACATTCAGCAGATTAGTGGGATTTATGACAATTTTGAAAGTAGCTAAACTGTGGGGGTTTTATGATCTCGCTCTTTGGTTGTGTGGTCGAATTGGGAGTGGGTGGTGTGGAAAGGAGCGTGTGAGGAATTCTTGCACACCTTCCACATGAAAATACGCACTCACAAAACTCACTTGGGGGTGGAATTACTATGTAGTTGTATTTTAACAAGTTAAGGTGGTTCAATGTAATGTAATGAAGTTCACTAACAATCTAATGCATCTTATGTCCACTTGGAAGATACCAAAACATTATGGGAGAATCAAAACTCACCATGATGGAGTGTGAAGGAGCATTATGTTGATGTTAAACCAATGTTCGCGCTTGATGGTTGACCCTCTTTCATTCCATTCATCATAATATATTGATACAACATCCTAATCTAACATGCATTGGATTTTTGAAAAGCTAATCTTTTAAGGAGCAATGTTACCAAATATTATAAGTTTTTACTTTTGAAAGCAAGAGTTATGCCTCGAAACAACAACATATTTTGACCAGATTTGAGCAAAAAACAGACAGTTCAACCCCTCTACTTCCAACAAGTGTAGCTCCCTTGCAGCAAACCCAATGATGTTGAAATTTTGAAAGAACATTCTACACCTTTTAAACTAAAATTATTTAAATTTTGAAACAAATCCAACGGTGGATTTGAGAGGAACAATTATGTTAAATAAGAATCCAAAAGCTTGTTCATGGAAATCCTTCCATGAACAAGTTTTTTCCATGTTCTTTGTTTGCACACATTTTTTCCATGAACAACCTTTTTTCACACATAATAACTAATTTTTTTTTTTTCACACACTCCTTCTCTACCTTTGTTCCCTCGGGCTTCAAAAAACACACACCATCCACACACTTAGTAAGCTTCCCATAACCCTTCCTTGAGCTTATTCCCCTTGTCCAATGGAAGCTTCGAAATCCTCCCCTCTAATCAATGGCCTCCTCATCCTTCAAGAGCCAATGAGAAGTGAAAATGATTTGCCCTCCACTTGATTTTAGGATGAGAATTTTTGGGCCCAATGAAACACAAAAAATATTCCATCCTCCAATCAAATAGGATGACAATTCTCATGACTAATGGGATTGCAGGACTTGTCCTTCCCTTTATCTTGGATATCTTGATGAGGTTCTTGAGATGGATCCTTATCCTTTCCGTCCGTTGACCCTCACATCCTACTTCTTCATCCTAATTATTTCAAGTAACTAACTACTAGGATAATTTATCAATAATAACAAGTAAACATCCTTGAGTCCTTACTTGACTAAATCAATTCAATGGTTGAAGTAACATCCCCACGTACCATTTACTCTTTTGATATCCCTTACTTATTTTTTTACCATGCATTAATTAGTTATGTAGTACATAATGAATTGGAATTAAAATTTGCATCACAAAAACCCCCCACATACTTCTAGATCCATCGTCGAAATTAGGGTTTGATGAATCTATTAGATCTAGGACGTTTGAGTTTTCATGAGGTTCTGCCGCCACTCCCACACCTTACACCTACCCGATTTAATTAAATAAAAAGCCTCGACCCCTTTTGAACACAAGTACCACATTGTTTCGGCTACCCTCTTGGTTTTTGTTGATGCATGTGAAAATTTAATCATGGCGGATGATGTCACTACGCCTTCGAATCCTCCAGTTTCACTAGTAATAAAAGAAGAGTTTGAAAAAACACCGTTTGACGTGAATGTCTCTCAATGGTCACGTGGAGAATAATTGTCTAGAAGAGTGGTGCGTAGTTGAGTCGATCATTCAGCATGGGATCGTTGATTGTCTCCTAACCCACATGCCTTAACAATCTATTTAAAATTTGTTCCTACTCGTGTAGCCGCACCAGAAAGGTTTGAAGAGTGTCAATGTGAAGATGACGATGTTCGTCTTCATTGTCGAACTTGGGTTCCTAGTGATGGCCATTATCGTTGGCTGCGAGGCCCAATCAACCCCCTTTCCATGGAGCATCGAGCCGAATACCTAACTCGCATGATTCGTCGCATTCTGGAGTTTTTGCAATTGTGATCTATCCCCTTAAAGTTGTTTACTAAGTTGTAATTCACTTGCGGCTACGTGAAAATGATAATATTGAAGTTTGATTTTGATTATATTTAAGAATCTAATAGAAATGAAGACTAAATAAAGATGTATTAGGACTACATTTTAGAAATCTTTCAAGTACATCATTAGTGCCTAAAGATTATTCTACAAACTCACTTAATATTTTCATGGCGAAATGTTATTGTTAATTATGGGCTTGTATTCCCAATATATAAATAAATCACATCTAATTCTACATCCCCTTTCCCTTCTGTACAACATAAAAGGATAATGCACTTTAAAAGGTTTACTAGGTCTTAAAATTGATTAAGTGTTACATCAATTTAGATAAAGAAATTTTCTATGCCTAGAAATATGCCAAAGGCTAATTCAACTATTAATAATCACTACTTGGAGGTTTATAAGGATTCAAATCATTAGTACTAAGGAAAATTATGGAACTAAAGCTTAACAATTTGTTGAATTATATTCCATGATTCACAGAGTGCCTCAGCAACAGCTTTCCAACGCACCAAAGAACGTTGGATTCCATCGAGTGGATCAAAAGTTATGATCGTTTGAAGTTGCTGGTGTGCATTTAACAATTTTGGTGACGCTTTTCTAGCGACGTTAATTTCTCAGATAAGTGGAAATTTCCTTGGAGAAAGTTGCTGAAAATTGGTATGAGTGTAGCTAGAGAGCCGATCTACAATTTGGCTAAGACAAATTGTGTTTTCATTGAGCGGTTTATGCATTACATTTGTTTTTGTGGTGATGGTTTTTTCTAGTTTGTGCATACCTAGTGCGGAAGCACTGTTCGATTTTTAGCTAAATAACCAAAAAAGATCAAGTGCTGTGCTGCAACTTTGTGGAGTTGTTGCTTGAGGGCTGAATTACATTTGGGAATTGTTTGGGATTTTTTGGTGGAACCGATTGGGAGTATTGGCCTTTGAAAGATCTCGAGTTTACGCAGATTTGCGCCTAGGTTTTATTAGCAATTTTTTGCAGGTTGTAGCTTGGCACACAAACCTTCTCTTTAGTTGAGTTTTGGAAGGAAGGAAGATCTGTTGTCCTCTGCATTCTGGTCGAAGCAGATTGGCATTTGGTGTAGGAACAATGGAGATATGGTCGTTTGAGTGCTTGCAACTCGACTTCTCAACTTTTCGTTATGGCGGATTAAGGATTTTGTCATAAATTGAACTTTTGGCTAATGGGGAGCACATTTTTCGACTTGTTGTGGTGGGTCGATTAGATGAGTTGAACCACTACTCAGCTAGGTGGTTGAGTTGAGTTCTCGTTTTTGGTAGCAAAATAGGCATGAGATTGACGGTAGTTGGTGGTGATTCAATTTGGTTACCGAGTTTGGTGATTGGGTCATCACGGAGCAATTTGGTGGTCTTGTAGGGGACCATGGTGGAGATGGTGGAGTTACACGTAGTGGGTTGAGGTATCAGGTACCTCCACCCACATCATTAGTTGTTGACAAGGACGAGGTTATCATGGATAACAAGTCTTCCATATTACCGTCTAGTATTGTGACCTCGTTGATTTGGGATATGGACGGGGGTTCTGGGGCCATGAAGGCCCCTGATGTTATTCGGGTGCAATGGGCACCATCGAATTGGAGGACTTCATTGGAGTTTGATTCTTGGTGCGATATGCAGATGTTGCGTAACGCCAGATTGTTTTCTTCTTAGCATGGAAGGGATTGTTTCAACACTTGGAGGGTCCTCTGATGGATGATTATCATGAGTTTCAAAGAGATCATGCTGCTGAGATTGAAGCGTGGAGGCAACATTGGTCTCCATCCTATGTGTTTATTATTCACCGCAGTGTTGCTAGTGGTGGTAATATTACGTCGTCTACTCTTAGTACGAGCACATAGGTTGTTCCCCCACCTCCATTTATGACGCGCTCCTTGGTCCCGAGGTGAACCCACTTGAAGGTTCGCCAAATGTCAAGTTGCGGAAGTTGGGACCCAAGGGCACGCTCCCGGCTTCCAACTCTAGAAAGGGGTAGAGGGTCGAGTTGGGAGCCCCGAGATTAGACTAGGAACTAGAAGATCAAGCTTGAATCTGCATCCAAAAACCAACCACGGGAGGTTAGTTTAGCATTCGGGACACCCTTGGGTGTTGGGACTTGCCATGGGCACTTGGACACACAAGACTCACCACGGCCCGAATTCGGGAGTAAGCCACCACCTTACTCTCTATAGTATTCTCTGCAGCTCGCCGTGGAGACTACATCCAAATGGCACAAATTCCCGGGACTCCCGAAATGGAGTCCCGAAATTGTCCCTGCGGGACTCCCGGAACTTTGAACCTCCATAACTCCCGACTGCAGAGTTGGATCGCAACGAGGTCTGAACCAAAGTTGTAGCCCTCGTCGAGATCTTTCCAACGCCATATCGAAAACTCAAATCAGACGTCGGGAAGAGGTCGATTCCCGACTTTTAGTGGTCAGGAGTCAAATTGGCAGTTTGACTCCCGGCCCTTCTTTTGCCCAAAACTTGGGCTGCAGATGTCCGAATTGCCAATGCGAGGGCATTTTCGATATCTACGTTTCAAGACCTTTTCAATGACACCAAGAACACCCCAATGCAAGGTGTTTTGCCCCTTGCTGTCGAGCTCTAAACATTCGGGAGTCCCGGAGGACTCCAAATCCCAACTTTTCCAAGTGTTGGGCTTCACCCCCACACTTGGCCAAAGTAGGGTTGCGACAATTTAACCCCGTCACATAGTTTTTCTCGAGGCTGAAGGAAAATTACCAGGGGGTGAAGACGGAAAAGTTGAGGAGTCTTCAAGAGTTTGAGTGGAAGACTAGTGAGAGTCTTTACGAGGCATACACTCGTATGTGACAGTTGATTATATTTACCCAAGGGGTGATGGAGGCTTAGGTAGTCCAGTTTTGGTATGGGATTCTAGACAAGGAACTGCGACAGAAAGTACGCAATGTGACTTTCATGAGTGACGATTCTCCCACATTACCTCATGTGTTTGTTTTGTCTGAGAAGATAAAACTTAACATGGTGGAGGAGAGGGTGGTGACATTTGGATTTAGTAGGGATACTACTACTATTTCTCGTGGACATCAGTCCACCTCACAGCCTCATAGTGGTGGTGGTGGGAGTCGTGGAGGTCAGGGACAACCCCAATTAGGTTCCGGGGGGATGGGTGCACAAAAATCATTACTTTCATTTGGTTGTCAACTACAAGGATAGACTTGTTGGACATGTGGTGGTGCTCATATTTGGAGGGATTGTCCACAAGAAAGTGATGGACGGATTTTGGCTAATGGATCTCAGTTGGCACAAGTTCAATGTGATAAATGTGGCCGGGTTGGCCATCCTCGTGAACATTGTTTTGACCTTTACCTAGAGTTGATTTCAGGTCGTGGTGGAGGTTGTGGTCGAGCGGCTCAGAGAGGTCGTGGTGGTAGAGGTGGTGGGGGTGGTAGAGGTACACCAACGGCTGGGGCACCTCTCACGACCACTCCTCCCCTTACGACAGAAGCAGCTATAGTTGTTAGGATTGGGCAATTGGAGTAGAGGCTTAGTACCATGGCAAGTCTCCAGCATCGATCACATTTAAGAGGCAAGGCTTCCACATTTTATGGGAGAAATGATCTCTCTTATATGGCTAATGTAGCACAGATTGAGGTGTTTGTTGCAGTGACGAGAGGTGTCACTTGAGCCTCAAAGCCACGTGGGGCAACTCTGGAGTTGGATTTACAAAGGGGTGAAGCAGGTAGACAGGCTAGGTTTCCTTAATCATTCTTATTGTCTAAGGTGATTAGGATTCCTTCCATGGTTCCTACACCACCTATCGAGCCGATAGTGGGGCCAACAACATCGACATCACGTGTAGTGGACACGGATGTATCATCGAGTGCAGTGTCGCGGATCGCGACTTTAGTGTTGGGATCCCCATCATTTTCGGCCAATGATTTGATGGTGTCAAGAATTAACTTAGTTCCTGTATTTCGGCTAACAGTTGCGTTGTGTGAACATTGGAGTGTTGTTGCTACAAGTGTTAAGGTGTGTGAGGGTGTTGATGTGGGGCAACCTATGGCAAGGGATGTTATCGTGGAGCAACCCGTGTTATCAGGTGTGGATAGTCCTTGGCAGGTAGCGGCGGCCAAGATGGATGCATTACCAGCTTGGCCAACCATTGATCGTGAGAGGCTTACACTTGGTGTATGTATGTTGGACAACCAGAGTGGTATTTTCTGGTTGGTGAGTCCTACGTGCCAGGTGTATAGACCAAATCGGGTTTTGTTAAATTCTGGTGCCCAACACTTGATGTTGGGGAAGGGAGCATGTATTGGTTTGGGTATTCAAAGGTTAGAGCTTGAGCCATGCCCATTCCAGATTCAAACATCACTTGGTGGAACCAGTGATAGGTCTCACTTCATGACACGTGAGAGATTGTCGATTCAAATGAAACCGGATCATGCGATTGATAGCTCTAGGTTGGGAATGACTACTATTGTTACAACAGCTAAGTCATATGATGTACTAGTTAGAGGTGTCATGTTGTATCCAATGGGATTTCAAATGGATTATTGGACGGCGACATTGGCTTATTGACTTGGTTGGTAGTCCGAGGATGGACAGATGAGCCAAGTGCATGTGAGGTTTATTTCTTGGGTTTGACCAAAAGGGTCTCCCCATAGGTGTTGGCATCAGTTGCTAGTTTTAGTGGAATGGTCACTTGGCCAGGTGACTTGTTGGAGGGCAACATTTCAGCCATTGACACTCTAGTCTATGAGGATATAGAGGAGGTTTCTAGCTTTGTTGCAACAATGTCCACCTCATTGAATGTTCCACTTTGGCATTCGAGTGGGGTGTTATGGCGGGATGCCGATCATTTAGTATCACAGGCTTGGCGTGAGGTTTTTGTGCCTATGGAGGAGGAAGAGGTTCCACGATGGACTCCTATTTATGGTCATGTTGCATTGTCTCCATTGGATACTACACCCATTACATGGGAATATCCTTCCGAGGGTATTTTCGTGTTGAATCTATTTGGTGGGATCAACACCGGTTTGGCAACATTGCTTTAGACGGGTATTCTAGTTTGGAAGTACCTTTACATGGAGAGAGATGAGACCATGAGGAGGGTTTCATCACGCCATCTTGCATTATTGATGTGACAATACCTTGAGTTAGCTATTCGAGGATATCAACGAGCTTTGCCATGAAACATTGCATTGTTGGGGGCGTAGGACTTTGCGAGAGTTGGTCCTATTGATTTGGTGATTGTTCGATGGCCATGCCAGGGTCATACTCGGGTTGGTCGTGCTGAGGGATTACATGACCCTCGATCTCGTATGTTTTGGGAGATGTTGTGGGTGTTACGCCATCTTCAGACACATCAGGCTCGTGCTCCCGCGTACATTTTGGAGAATGTACCTTTGCTGGGTGATACTAGGTCTCGTGTGATGGCGAGTGTACACAAGATCCGGTCTTAGATTGGACCAACGATTTTATTGGATGCAGCGAGGGTTGGTTCGCGTGCTCATCCTCTAGGATTGTGGTGGACGAACTTGTTGTTGAAAGAGGTGTTGAGATAGGCATATGAGATAGTACCGCGATCTTCTCGCCTCATAGTGGATAATATCTTGGATATTGGGCGACGTTCTCAGGTGGTGAAAGTTGTTGATAGGTCACCCATGGCAATGGTGAACTGAATGGGATAGCCTGGGATGGCTTTACCCACATTTATCAGTTTTCCAACATCACATGCCTATAGGGAGGGTGGTTTCGGGCTTGTTGGGACACTTGTTCGCAACGGTTGGTGGAGCCCAACACTGATGAAAGAGAGTGTGCAATGGGGTTTCCTACAGGAGTGACATCGGTCCCTTCCATTTCCGACGCTTCACGTTGACAGGTGTTGGGTTAAGCTATGGACCTGAACTATTTGACTTGGATTGTTAGCCTTGGTATGGCTGAACAACGTCGATTCAAAGCCACATCTGTAGTAGTTACACCTCTTGTGAGCTCATTGCCCACCATGACGATAGAGGCATCAGTTGGGGTGAGGAGAGTTATATTTTTCATCCTTGGAGTACATGGGATGTGTTGGGAACGCATGTGGAGGTTGTGACCCATGATGTTGGAGGAGTTTGTTACTCCAATGGTGTTCCATTGGGTGACATGGAAGAGTGTGTGGTTTCTCTCGAGGTTCTTGCGTAGCAACCCATGGCGTTGTCTTCTTCCTCTAATGTGTCTACCGAGGAGACTTGGGAGCCATTAATGGGGCCCAAGCTAACAGAAGGAGAGAGGCAACGGTTGACGCAATTCCTAAGGGCGTATAAGAGTTGTTTTGCCTTCAGTATGAAGGAGTTACGTGCTTTGATTGGACCTGGTATACGGATTGAGTTGGCTAGTGACACACCAATCTTCCGTTGTCCCTATAGATACAATGATATGGAGAGGGACTTGATTCGAAGTCGGACGTTGGATCTATTGGAGGCTAGATTAGTGGAGTTGTTGCCAAAAAGGTGGTGAATATGCATCAACCACAGTCATGCCTGCCAAAAAGGATGTACATGGCAACTACACGGATAGGCGGATGTGTGGAGACTACCGTCCTATCAATCGGCAGACTAAGTCCGATAAGTATGCCATGCCTACACCTGAGGAGATTTTTGATGTTGTGGGACATGCGAGGGTTTTCAGTATACTTGATTTTCGGGCAAGGTACCATCAGTTGCCGATTCGAGAGGAGGACAAGGCCAAGACTGCATTTTGGGGTGTCAAGTTTCATGGCAAGGATTGTTTGTATCACTGGAAGTTTTTACCTTTTAGGTTGAAGAATGCGCCTGCCGAGTTTCAGCGTGTGATGGATAGGATCTTAGCAGTGTTGGATTTTTTCTGGTGTTATATCGATGATATTGTGGTGTATAGTGATACCATGGAGGAGCACCATATTCATTTACAGATTGTGTTTAAGCAGTTGAAGGCTCATGGTCTACGTCTACATCCTGGGAAATGTAAGTTCTTCTAGGAGAATGTGGAGTATTTGGGTCATGTGATCTACCTAGGTGGTTTGGGAGTGCAACAAGTCAAGGTGGAGGCTATTGCACGTATTTCGCGTCCCACAGATGTGAGTAGGGTTTGCACTTTCATGGGATTGGTGAACTACTACTGCAGGTATGTCAAAGGCTTTAGTGCAATGGCAAAGGCTTTGAACATGTTGTTGAAGTTGGATCAAGAGTGGCAATGGGACGATGAGCAGGAGCGAACTTTTCTGGAGCTCAAGGCCAGGTTGGTTGCGGCTCCCATCTTGAGGAGACCTATTAGGGGGCGTCCATTCCAGCTACACACTGATTGGAGTATGTTAGGACTTGGAGCGGTGTTGACACAGTGTGATGATGAAGGGAAGGAGTTTGTGGTGGCCTATGCGAATTGTTTAAACAATGCAACAAAATCACGTTATAATTTGTACGAAGGAGAGTGTTTGGCAACGATGTGGGCTGTTGCACACTTTAGGTGTTACTTGTTTGGCACACAATTTACCCTTGTCACTGATCACGAGCCGCTCAAGTGGTTGATGGAGTCCGATAAGCTGACGAGAAAGTTTGCATGGTGGGTTTTTATGTTACAGGAGTATGACTTCTAGGTGGTGCGAACCTGGAGTGCAAACCTTGATGCCGATGGGTTGAGTTGGAACCCATGCATTGACCAAGAGGATGATACTGGAGCTAGATGGTATGGCGAGGTTGATGAGGAGATGGTTGTGAGCCATGGATTATAGCTCAACAATTAGTTAAGCTTTAGTTCCTTAAATTTCCTTAGTTCTAATGATTTGAATGTTTATAAACCTTCAAGTAGTGATTATTAAAAAGTTAAATTAGTTTTTGTGATATTTCTAGGCATAGGGTAATTCTTTATTTCAGTTGATGTAACGCTTAATTAGTTTAGGACCTAGTAAACCTTTAAGGTACATTATCCTTTTTAGTTTGTAGAGAAGGGGAAAGGGATGTAGAATTAGATGTGATTTATTGATATATCGGGAATACAAGCCCATAATTAACAATATTTCGCATGACAAGGTTGAGTTAGTATGTAGAGTGATCTTCAAGCACTAATGATGTACTTGTAGGATTTTTAGGATGCAGTCCTAATACATCTTTATTTAGTTTCACTTCTACCAGACTTTGAAATAGAATCAAAATCAAACTTAAGTAGCAACAGTTCCGCCTGAGTAGCCTCAAGTGAACTACAACTAAAGAACTAACTAAAAGGATAGATCATAGTTATAGAAATTCTAGGATGCGACGAATGGTGCGAGCGAGGTACTCGGCTTGATGCTCCAGGGGAAGAGGGTTGATCGGGCCTCGCAGCCAACGATATTGGCCGTCATCAGGAACCCACGTTCGACAATGGAGACAGACATCATCATTTTCGCACTGGCACTCTTCAAACCTCTTTGGCGCGGCTCCACGAGCAGGAACAAACTCTAGGTAAATTGCTAAGGCGTGTGGGTTAGGAGAGAGTCGACGATCCCATACCGAACGAGCAACTTGAGTGCGCACCATTCTCTTGGGTGGTTCTTCTTCGCGCGGCCGTTGAAAAACATCCAAGTCGAGCGGTGCTTCTTCAAGCTCTTCTTGTTGTACGAGTGCGACTGGAGGATTTGAAGGCGTAGCGTCGTCGTCCGCCATGACTAGTTGCGCCTGCATCAACAAAAAACCAAGAAGGTAGTACGAACAATGCGATACTGGCGTTTAGAAGGGGTCAAGGCCTTTTTATTTAACAAATTAGGGTAGGCGTAAGGTGTGGGAGTGACGGCGGAACCTCATGAAAACTCGAACACCCTAGATCCAGTGGATTCATCAAACCCTAAATTCAACGATGGATCTAGAAGTATGTGAGAGTTTTTGTGATGCAAATTGTAATTCCAATTTACTATGTACTACATAGTTAATTAGTGCATAGTAAAGTAAATAGGTAGGGAATATCAAGGAAGTAAATGGTACATGGAAATGTTACTTCAACCATTGAAGTAGTCAAGTAAAAACTCAAGGATTTTTCCCTTGTTATTATTGATAAATGATCCTAGTAGTTAGTTACTTGAAGTAATTAGGATGAAAAAGGGGGATGTGAGGGTCAACGGATGGAAAAGATATGGATCAAGCTCAAGAGGCCTCATCAAGATATCCAAGATAAGGGGGAGGATGGATCCTCGACTCCCATTAGTCATGAAGATTGTCATCCTCCTTGATTGGAGGATGGAATCTCTCTTGTGGTTCATTGGGCCCAAGGATTCTCATCCTAAATTCAATTG
Source organism: Sphagnum contortum (assembly GCA_963920785.1). NCBI lineage: Eukaryota > Viridiplantae > Streptophyta > Sphagnopsida > Sphagnales > Sphagnaceae > Sphagnum > Sphagnum contortum. Next base: position 5,634,238 of record OY987295.1, on the reverse strand, counting down.
GATGGCAATTCCTTCTCAAAATCTCATTGGCCCTTAGAGGATGAGGAGGCCATTGATTGGTGCAAAAGGATTTCAAAGATCTCATTGGACAAGGGAAACAAACTCAAGGGGTCATGGAGGCTCACCAAGAAAGAGGGCATTGTGTGTATGTGGAAAAGCAAGAAGGAGTGGGAGGAAGATTGGTTATTAGTTCTTATGTGTGCAATAATCAAGCATAAAAAGAGTGTGTGTAAGAAGTAGGCATGAAAAGAACTTGTGTAGCAAGTACTTGTTGTGAAGCCTCTAGACTTTTGGTTGATTAATTGTTTCTCACAAATCCACCGTTGGATTTGTGTCAAAATTAGATCAGTCTTAGTTTGGAAGGTGTAGAAGCTTCTCCCCAAATTGCAACTTGATCGGTTTTATTGGGAGGGAGTTGCAGGTGTTGGAAATAGAGGGTATTGAAGAGGGTTTCATGGAAGGATTTCCATGGTGAAGCCTCTGGACTTTTGGCTGATTAATTGTTCCTCCCAATTCCACCGTTGGATGTGCTTCAAAATTAAATCAGTTTTAGTTTAAGAGTTGTAAAAGCTTCTTTCCAAGTTTCAGCTTGATCGGTTTTGCTGTGAGGAAGTTGCAGGTGTTGGAAGTAGAGGGTGTCGAAGAGGGTTTCATGGAAGGATTTCCATGGTGAAGCCTCTGGACTTTTGGTTGATTAATTGTTCCTCCCAATTCCATCGTTGGATTTGTGTCAAAATTAAATCAGTTTTAGTTTAAGAGTTGTAAAAGCTTCTTTCCAAGTTTCAGCCTGATCGGTTTTACTGTGGGGAAGTTGCAGGTGTTGGAAGTAGAGGGTGTTGAAGAGGGTTTCATGGAAGGATTTCCATGGTGAAGCCTCTGGACTTTTGGTTGATTAATTGTTCCTCTCAAATCCACCGTTGGATTTGCGTCAAAATTAGATTAGTCTTAGTTTGGAAGGTGTAAAGGCTTCTCTCCAAGTTTCAGCTTGATCGGTTTTGCTGTGAGGGAGTTGCAGGTGTTGGAAGTAGAAGAGGTTGAGATGTTTGTTTTGTTTTCCTCAATTAAAGCAAGTAGTTTTAGTTTCGGGCTTAACTTTGGACAAAAACATAAAATAAAATAAAAAACCTATGAGATTTGGACACAACGCGTTAGATCATTAGTGAATTCACTACGTACTTTGAACCACTTACTTGTTAGACTACAATTACATAGTAGTTCCACTTCCGACCGGGTTTTATGTGAGTGCATATCTTAATGGTGAAGGTGTGCAAATAATCCTCACAAGCGGGAATACCTAGTCAAGTGGAAAGGATACCATGCAATAGAGGCTTCTTGGGTGAATGAATCTGACATGGAACATGCCCAAGAAACCATAGAAGAATTCCACACTAGACCGACAAAGAAAAGACGTAGAGCGTGATGAGGACATCACCTTTCTTTTAGTGGGGCAAAGTGTCATAAAATGTACCACATCAAGTTGCAAGTGAAATAAAAGGGCTTTAAAACTTCTAAGAGATTGTATCATGAGAAAATTTGTATAAGGCAAATAGGGTTGAAAAGTGGCATGAGACAAATGGAACTTTCTTGCGTAGGCCCAAATCAAAATCGGACTCCTATTTTGGGGTTGAGGAAACTTGGCCCCAAAAGAGGAGGCAAGCAAGGTGAGCTTGCGGGAACATGCACATGCCTTAAGTGCATCTCGAAGGGTTGGTTGGTAGTGTGGCCAACGCGGGAAGTCATGACCCCACTCACATACTTTAAGTGTAGTTTGGGACTTGGGTTGGCAAACCTAAGTGTTGCTTCTCGTACTTTGATAAACAAACCTTTTAGTTAAGGCTTGGTTGTTGTGACCAAGGCGCGAGATAGAATAAAGGAGTCATGTCAAGTAGCTTAGGTCAAGAGTAGACTTGATTTAAGTCCTCATGAGGGGAAGGATGGAAAAAGTTCCTCCCAAATGAGGGCTTCGTCAATTAGGCTTGTTTAGGCTAGTTTAGTCTTTTGATGAATAAAAGGAAGAGGGTTTTCTACAAGACCCTCTTGGACTTTTCAAGAAAGTGTAGGAAACTTGGGGACGCCTAGGTTAGCTTGAGACAAGGTCCAAGCCGTAAAGTCGGCAAATGGCCAAGGATCCAAAAGAAAGCAATTACAATTGTACAAAGGAAAAAGTTCTAAGTGTCAATGAGGACATTGACCTTTTCTTTTAGTGGGGGAGAGTGTTGCAACCCCACTTTGGCCAAGTGTGGGGGTGAAGCCCAACACTTCCAAAGTTGGGGATTTGGAGTCCTTTCGGGACTCCCGAATGTTCAGAGCTCGACAGCAAGGCGAAAAACACCTCGCATTGGGGTGTTCTTGTGTGGGTTGTGTGTAAGCCCGTGTGAATGGGTGAAGCTTGTCAACTTTTTATAGTCCCATCCTGGAGCTCCAACACGGCCCTCCACCCCTCAAAGTGTTGTGAGCTAGGGAGTGTGCCCCGGCTCCTCCCTCTTCCGCTGTTTTCTACTTGGACCCACATTTGGGTCCTTTGAGGAGTTGGGAGTGTGTCACGGCCCGGACTCGGGGGAAGCCACCACCTTCCCCCATATAGTATTCTCTGCGCCTCTCTATGGCACCTACATTTGAATGGTTTTTTGTCCCGGGATTTCCAAGGAGTCCCAAAACTGTCTCGATTTGGACTCCAACAACTTTGTGGGACTATAATTCTTTGCTTAAACCTCCGATTGGGACGAGGTCTAAAGTAAACTTGTAGTTCTCGTGGAGAGCTTTCCAACGGTGTGTTGCACTCCACTTGCATGCACCGGGGTCGGGTCGATTCTAGACTTTTAATGTTAGGGAGTCAAACTGCCAGTTTGACTCCTGACCTTTCTTTTTGTCATAACTTGTGTTGAAGATGTCCAAATGGTTCATGCAAGCCCATTTTCGACATCTACACTTTAATAAATTTTTAATGAAAAAAAGAACGCCTCAATGCAAGGATTTTTGACCCCTGCAATCGAACTCTAAAGTTTCGTGGGACTCCCAAGTCCCCATTTCGGGAGTGTGAGTCTCATCCTCACACTCTTTCAAAGTAAGGTTGCGACATCTTTAGTTGCGAGAACTTTAGTTGCATCATGGACAAATCCCAAATCCTCATCTATCTTTGATAACACCCTTGCACTCATAAAAACAAACACCAACCCACAAAAAAAAAAGGAAAATATTCCATTATATTAATACCTTGCCCATATAACTTGGAAGGTGAACTCATTTGAAGATGAATCAAAACACCTTTTCATCATGGTTAATGCGTGCATTATTCCTTGGACTTCAATTCAATCACAAATGTCATGACAAAAGCTTTAATGATTCCAATATGTTTAACAATTGTTATGAAGAAGCTTAGACCCAAACACTCTGATTCAACAACTTGTATTGAACAAAACTTATCATTACATTGAATAAATCAAAATTCATTTTAGACATTCAACATTTCAAGATTATAACATTTCAAAATAAGCCCCCTTTGAAAACACTTTAATGCTTGAAAATTGAAGATCATGGCATAACTTCAAATGTAACACATATTCTTGAATAACTATGAAAAAATCCATTTATGTATATGAGGTGAACAAATTCATAAATGAACATATTGATAAGAAAACATGTTGAACATATTCTATGTTTGAAGAAGTGGCATTATACGTAATAGAGTTTCACATTTGTGTGTAAAATAATGGCATTGTGCTAAAGCTATTGTTGCTTACTCATGTGAAGGAACATGTGCAACATTAAACTATGACTAGAGTAGTAGTTTTCCTGAGTGTTTGGACTTTAGTTCAACCTCAAATGTCATTCTATAAAAGCTTCAATGATTCCATGATTTTGACAACTGTAGTGAAGAAGCTTAAACCTAGGCATTCTGATTGAATAAGTTATCATTGTCCTTTGAGCATCCTATTAAGAATGTCTAATGAAGAGGATAATGACTTAGTTAAGTGAATAAAACACTAGACACTTGTTGAGGGTGCCATGTTTTAGGAATGTTCTAGATTGATGAAAATGCAAAAAATTAGGGTTTAGATTCCCACCTGGAATGTATTCATCGTCATTTTTTTTGTTTTTGTAAATTTTTTTTTGTTCATGTTGTCTAGGTTATTATCTATAAGCTCCAAACTTGTTGTGGTTGATGTGTTATGGCGAACAACCAACCTTGTGCTTCATCATGGGGGCAATAGGTTGTGTAGGTAAGAAGTTATGTGATCTTATTTCTCTTCGTAGTGAATGACGCATGTTTGTGAAGAAGAATAACAAAAACATGATAAGGAACAAAACATGCAAAACTGTGTAAAAAATATTCGATTAAGTTTGGTTGAAAAGCTTGAACCTACATGCATATATGCAAGTAAGTTCTCAATATGCAATACACGTTGACACTAGTCAATGATTGACATCGAAAGTGGGAAATTCAAAACAACCCACCAAAACCTAAAATTTGCATCTAAAAGCATGTTCATTGGAAAAGGCATTGATAAAGATTAAATACTTACAATTCTGCAATTGTGTCCTTAAGAGACTTCAACAAGTATGTAAGCTATGAAAACTCATGCATCTCTAGCATATTCATATTCACACATCTTTAATACAAGAAGCAAAACATCCTGACCTTCACCAGCACTTCACATATTATCATTTGACTCACACATCCCCCAATCAAAGGTAAGGTGTTCAGTGCAAAATCTATTAGTAGACATGACAAAATACCAAACCTAATAAACTTACATAAAGATTGTTGATGAAATGAATGTAAAAATTTAGTGACCACATTCATCCCTATCAAAACACTTCTTTTGACCTAAAATAATCCATGTAGAAGCTTAGTCCAACCACATTCATTTATGTTTTGTCATTTATCAAAATGCTTGTTTTGACCTAAAATAATCCATGCAGAAGCTTAGCCCAACCACATTCATTCGTATCAAAACACCTATTTTGACCTAAAACAAGTGTTCATAAAGCGACAACTTATTTTGTGCCACATACATAATGTAGGAAAACTTAGTCATGAACACATAAGTTATTGCACTATGACAAACATAGTTCATGTGTTTTCAAACCTAACTTAGAACATCCTTGTTTGATGAATGCTTGATAAAATTCTTGTTTCTAAACCTTATGTTGTTGTTTATAAATCCTACAAGTAAAAAGTGGAGACTTGTTTTGCAGAAACACCAAGGAGTGGAACCACAACGATGAAAAAGAGGCTTTCATACCTTATTAAAGCTTTTTTAGATGTTGCTTTTGAAATATGGCAATTTAGTTCATCAAAGGAAAGTTGCAATAAGAGCACCATTTTCAAAACTTTGTTCATGTTTTAGACTTTAGTGTAGGGGGCATTATGATGTTTAGAACAATAAATTCTCTAATTCATGTAATATTCTTGAAATGTTTGATCAAGGTTTTGTAGGAGTAAATTTTTTAAATCTTTGAGCATGTAAATTCATGAAGTTTTCTTTAACATACATTTCTACAACTTTAAAAAAAAACCATCTTTCCATAGGTAGGCTTTATTACCTTGCTCTCATCCTAGTGATTGATTTTACTTTCAAAAATATTTCCTCAATAATTGGTCATTCCATTTTGCAAATATATTGTGCAAAACAAAGCCCCCCAATTGAAGAGGTTATAACATCAAGTGTTGTGCCTTGTTTTGTAAAGTTTTTCACACATGGGGATTTCTTATAACTATAGGTAAGTTTCAATGATGTTTGGTACCTAAACATGTTCCTTATGATGAATACAAAAATATGCTAGTCATATGTTTGGACATAGTTGTGCACAATAACCAAAATCCATTATTGTCTATGATGCAATTTGAAGCAGCATTAACATTAACAAATATTGCATCAAACAACTCTGATCATATCCATGTTGTCATTGATCATGGGGTTGTGCCAATCTTTGTTCAACTACTTAGTTCACTTAGCAATGATGTCCATGAACAAGTATTTACCAAACCTTGATCTTATAAGTTGGTTGTTTAATGGAGCTTTAACATCATGTGAACATTTTGTTGTTCAAACTTTAGAGGACTATTAATTTGATTAGTTTTTTTCACACTTAATTAACTAGAATGTCATCTATTTATTTTCTATAAGATTTGATTTCTATGATTGGGCTTTAAATATAAATCATTTACCTTGTTTTTGTAGGTTGTTTGGGCTCTGGGAAATGTGGTTGGTGACTTTCCAAAATACAAGGATCTTGTACTCAATCATGGTGCTCTAATGGATTATGTTGGCACAACTCACAGATACTACCAAACTATTTAGATGCTAAAGAATGTAACCTGGACTCTATCCAATTTCTATGATGGCAAACCTTCGGCTCCATTTGAGTATGTATTTTCCTTATGATTATTGTTTTTATTATTTTAGTTTGTGTCTGAGTACTATCTTGGAATTTTTTTGATATTAGTTTGTTTTTTCATGTCATGTTTTGTGTTTTATTTATTTGTTGTACATGCAAAACCTGCTCTGCCAACACTAAAGTGTCTCATCCATTCAAATGAAGAGGAAGTTTTTACATATGCATGTTGGGTTTTCTCCCATCACTACTACAAAATGTGGGTGCAATTCAATAGTCCATGTTCACTAGACCAATGAATTCACTGCTTCTTCATTGGTCCACATTCATTATAGCCAGTGAATTCACTCAAAATCCAATGAAATCACTTGGTGTATAGGGACACCTTTTGTTGTAATGCATAATTTACACTATGTATCATATTAAAGTCTTGAAAACCTTGAAATCATTTTGTGAATGTTGTTATTTAAAAGTGCATGGTTCACATTCAAGTGCATTCGTGTTTCACCTTTTCATTCAACAACTACATTTAAAAGTTTAATGGCTAATTAAATAATACATTATTTATGTTTTGAAAGATGAATATTAAATTAAAATTAGTTTTTTTGACCTAGACATTGTTGCAAATTGTTTTAGATGTCCTAAATGTCAACATGTTTCATATGAAAGGTACAACATGTTTTAGTATATTTTAAACCATTAAATCACACTTTACATCTATACATTTTTTAATGAATTTGACATTGATTAATTTTCATAGAGTTCATAATTCAAGTGGTAATATTTCATTTAACACGATGATAGTTTTTGGTTTGTATTGAAAATAAAAATTACAAATAAATCAATATAAAGTTCCATAATAATTATAATTTAAAACTAAATTATAACTATTGACCATTTTATAACTAATATTGGTATTTTTTAATTTAATGATGGTTTTAATCAATTTTTAGAATTATAATAAATATTAACTAATTAAATAAAATGTAATGATATAAAACCATTAAGTTTCATCTTTAAAAAAGTTTAGTATTTTAGTGAACAACTTTTAATAATCAGAAAATATTCAAATGAACATTGAAAATAAATATTCATCAAAACATTTTAATCAAAGTTTGACAAGTCTACATTATTTACCTCAATGTTATATTTATGAAATTATATCAATTTCAATAAACTCATTCTAAAAACTAAACTTAATAATATTTAGTAGGAAGTGACATCTGACAATCTTTTAATATCACCTCCATACATATTCTTTCTCTCTCTCGCTTTTAACTTGGTGTTGAAGAGAAACCACGATACGATGGCCCTTCTCTTCTTCTCTTGAGCTTTATATATGTTTAGGCACTGTAGTAGCTTAGAGAACGAAGGTAGAGGAGCAGCCAAATAAAGTAAAAGGTCAGTAACGATGAAGTGCAATTGAATTAGGGCCGGCTCCATTCTCGCCTACACCTCTCGACACACACGGACGATAAAGCGCTTTTGCTGTTGTTCATTGTTCATTGCGGCTTCGCCTGGTTCTAATGACGGTGATCCTGAGCTGCGGCTGCCTGCGGTCGATTTGCGCACCGAAGAATTGTCGTTGTTGTGCTAGCTTCTGCAGCACTGCGGTGATTGTACATTACTGGTGGAATTTCCTGTTGTACTCGAATTCGTGCAGCTGCGCCTAATGATTGAGGATTTGTACAATGAAGGTAGATGTAGCTGCGGGTGCCGGTGCTGCCACTGCCACTGCCACTTATACTAGTCCTGCACACATAGTTCGCTGCGAATGCTGCTGTCACTCCGGTATGTGATCCTGGATGGGACTTGCTCTGCGTTCGAAGTTCCATAATTTACAGCGAGAGGTGCTGTTGCTGCGGCCCCGTGCTGTGCCTATAGCTAGCGGGATTTGAAGACACGCGGCCGGTTGATGAACGACTATTAGATTGGACTCCCAGGGTGAGCGAATTGCTGGTCGTTTGTAATCTGCACGGCTAGTAGTGCTGGTGCTGGAGCTGTTGGTTCTAGGAGTGGCACTGCTCGTGGAGCCGGCCTGCGCATACGGAGCTGCTACTGCGGAGTCGGTCGCAGCGGGCAAGTAGTTTGTCGATTGATCCGGCTTTGACAAATCTTGCATCTGGAGACACTGGTCTGATGCGGCGTTGCCAGGGCGGTCAGTGAACACGCCCAAATTCTCCATCCGTTCATACACCACAGAATCTGCACATCTCACGAGTCACACAATGCAGTGACTCTTGGCACTGGGGACATAAGCTTCTCTACGATTTTTTACGAATTCCGCAACGTCCATTTTTCGGTATCCTAGGAAGGGGAGTCGATTGAAGATCGCTAAGCTGCTATGGAATTGGAAATTTTGTGAAATTGGTCAGCAGTATAGCAGAATATACCAGGATTTTTTTACTGACCTAAATACGAGGAGCACGCTGCGGTTTTAGAGGCTGATGCCGTCATTGGAGATGCAGGACAAGCACCAATTGAACTGCCAGAGAAATAAGCTGAAGGCGACAGACCCCCCTGGCTTGATGCACTGGTTTTAGCACAGTCTACGTCTTTTCTAGGGTTCAGGAAATCGAGCTGCCATGATGTTTTGGGTGCCATGGCGATATTCGGCGCAGTTCTCATCCTCTTGTCCTGGCCTGCCTCTTGCTCTGGTATCAAATACTTGCTCTTCACAAAGCGAGTTCAGGCACCGGTGCGATATTAGGGGAAAAAGAATCTGACAGCTAGTGCACACACAGCAGTATAACTCTTGAAATCTTAAAGCACATGTTTAGCATAGTAAGCCTTTTCTGACCTCTAATGGTGAATCAAAATCTTAAAGGTTCACATTCAGGCAATCCTTGAGTATCATAGAAAGTAACGAAAGTTAGAAAAGTCTGGCAAGTACGTGTTTCCACAAGATTCAACACGGAAAGTGGGAAGAAGAAAAGGTACAAGAATGTCTTCGAGACTAAGGGACAATAAAGCAGCACTGTTGCGGGTTGCGTCGTCAATCAGCTTTGCCCCCTGACAGAATTCGCAGGGAGCTTGCGTCATCTCATCAACACTGGCATCAGGAAAGTGCAAGCAGCCTGCAGTAACGACATCGGGAGTAGCGTTGGTCTGCCCAGAATCAGCACCTGTGCCTAGCCTGGTGCTGTTCACAGAACTGGGCAGGGTTGGGGCATGATTTGTCGAAGATTGCATGCCACAGATCTCCTCTGTGGAAGGGCAATACGACACAGCGTTGTTTCGACCCACTTTTCGTAGCACTATGTACGTCTGCTGCGCCTGCAGACCTCCTGGCTGCTGCATTATAGTTGGACGTTGAACCTTTATTCCATCCATCATTGCAATCCTCCACAAGCTTCTCAATGGTTCTCAGAGCATTCTGATCATCACAGCCATATTGCTCATAGTTCATGAAAATTCTTCAAAACGTTGGTTTGCAAGCTTTATTTTAAACTTCTCAAGGTTAATGACGAGCTTCTGCATGGCTGACAGCTCCATAGATCTCGACTTGGAGTGAGCTCTTTACAACCTCGACCTCACCTGTTCTCTTGCTGTCTGGCCATGAGCGTTGTAGACAGCATCTAAATCATATAACGATGCTGCTCTGTTGGTCTTATCTCGAGCAACGGTCTCTACATCAAACTATTTTCCATGTGATATTGCAACAGCAGGAAACTGTAGTTTCAGTTTTAAAGGTTGGTAATCTTACTCTCTGATTTGCACTAGCCAAAGCTCAAAGATCAGTAGCTAAAAACGAGCAAAGATTCGAGCTAAAGATCTTTACACGAAAAGCCCTGGAGTAAAGAGGTTCATAGGGACACAAAAACCAACTCCATGAATCTAAGTCAGCAATACATAAAGACCTTTCCAGCAACCCAACTTCAAAAACAATTCTTAAAAGTGAAATACCTTGGCACCACAATTTTAGGTCAAAACTAAAGTACCCACCTCAAGATTCTGTAATCATTGTTGCATCTGGTTTAAATCCTCCGATCAGGATCAGGGAAACAGAGGGACACAGACACAGAGCTTGTGGGTGTGGGGTAAGAGATAAATTGGGAAGAAGTTGATGGGGAGAGTGAGAAAGCTCCATGGCTATTGGCTTCATCTGCATCCAAGGACCACACTACACAGGATCATACCCCTACAATCCTCGCCTGACCTCACAAACTGCTTTACTACTAATCTAGTTCTGGTAATCACCACTCCTAATTCCTCACCAAATTGTGTGAAAACCATTGTCTGTTTTGTGCTCTGACTTGTGCTGATCTGGTGGACAATCAACAACTCTTGTTCTGGTTTTATCTATAGTTGCAATGCATGTGTACTATGGATTCATCATCCCATTACACAGACTCCAATAATACTACAAGCAAGTGATGCATAAGAAAGTGAGCAAGTGCATAGAAACACCAGGGATGGATGAGTGACAGTTACACATAACTGCCACGAAACAAGCTCTCTGGATCATTAGGGTTAAATGCCTTGTCTTCTCTCTCTCTCATCTCCTCTACCATATGAGATGATTCCTGGCAGCTTATAAGAGTGTATTTGTTTCTGAAGAATACACCTGCTATTCAAAATTAAGCTTTTGACAGCACTTGGTTTACATAGCTTGATTGATTTAGTAGTGGGAATTTGCTCTGGGATTATGTGCATTTTGTTGTGCAGTTAAAACTGTTTCAATGTGGGTTTTGCAAGGGTTTTGTGAGCACTAATGTGTTGTTGCTAATTTTTCTCTTCCTCTCTCTATGGCCCAAAACCTGGCCTACATTCTTCTGTACTCTGCTCAGATTGGATTTTTATAGTATCGGAATGTTACATATTTTGCCTCTGATGCAAAAGCAGTAAACCATTTGCTTGTTGGAGCTGTGTTGTGGGCCCTAGATCTATTTGTAATCTTGTTGAAAACAAATCACACACATCACAACTCAGCTCAACCATTCAATCAAGCAACTTTCTTGCCTCATTTGACTCGCAAGGACATATCCCTTGCTCCAATGGAATTCTCAGACCTCTTATACCTATCTCAAGAGAGAATTGGGTCATTGACATGTATATTTTTGCTGTAACTATCTCATGTGTTTTATCATTACATAGCATATGTCTGGCAAACTTTCAGACAACTTTTCTGCCTTTAAAGATACTGGATGAGCCAGTATCACCAAAAGTGACCAGTTAGCTGGTAGTTGAAGATCAGGCAAGAGGGAAAACCCTTTCATTCTTTTATGGTTTGTGAAGTAAGCTGAGCAAAAAGTTGTGAAGAAGATGATGATATTTCCAACCCCCTTGAGCATGGATAGGGAAATTCCATTGGAATTGGCATTCTGAACATGGGAGCCATGGCATGTGAAGAATCTGCAATCTGCCAATTTCTTCAATTTCCATCATGGTTGGAAAGTTCAAGCCACTGGGGCAAAATAGATGTTCAGCCCACAAACAAGTAATGTGGACAGATCATGTGCAAGATGCCACTGACATCGATCCCTTTGAGGACTCCATAAAAGAGGTATGACCAATACACTATTTTCCAGTAAGTTATCTGGAGTCAATCAACAGTAAAGACCACTGTGAAGCTTTCAGAAGATTCAAAGTCCCAAAGATCTTGAAACTCTGTGGTTTTCATGCTTGGTATTTTTGTTTGAACTGAACAAGAAGAGTAGGTTTGGCATACTAGTCAAGAACAGGTGAAAGACCCTAAGAACATGATTTGGGCTCTTCTCTTGCTTAATGTAGAGGCATTGCTCTTCTCTTTGTATTGCTTATCAACCCCCTTGGAACTTAACAACATAGTCCTGCATGGCAGCATCAAAAAGATGCAGGCCGGAGTAGGGAGGAAATTGAACATCTGACAGTGGACGAAGATTTGAGTGACATTGAAAGGGCTCAACTTTTCTTGTCCCCAACAGCTCATTTGGTATAAAAGAACTAACCCTTCCTACTCCTGTAAGCATCCGAAGGATGGTATGTAGGCAAGAGGAAATTGGAAAGGAAAACCAAACAAATACCTTATGATGGTGCTTCTGATGAGGTTATAAAAATTCAATTGAAGCATTCCAAGTAGTTACACTAATTCTACATGCGGATTGACAGCTTCAACAGAGTTGTGCATTGGGAAGACTACCGCTGCTTTTTAAAGAGTATGGACTGGCTGCAGTTGAAGCCCTGTTTCCTGCCTTTGTCAGCTCTGTTGAAAATTTCAGCTACCATTGTCAGGTGATTTCTCTTGTTACACTACATATATGCTCATTTGGTCAAGTTTGAACTTCCAGTGCATATGTTTCCCAACATTCTTGGTGTTGCAACAGAATTAAATAGACTTGGGTCTCAATCTTTTCATGAAAATGTTGTGCCAAAAAAGGCCATAAAGAACTTTTTAAATGTGGAAGTGCATATCACATGAAAATCCATAAGAATTTCAGACATTTTTTGGGAATGAATTGGAACAATAGGTGGCAGCTGGAGAAGCTTTCACTCTCATTTTGCAAGACAAATCTATGCCAAAAGAGGTGAATTAAAGCCCTCTCTTTGGTTTATTGACATACAAATCCAAGTTATGATAACGTCTTGCCAGCAGGGTAGTTCTAACATGAACTTGTAGCAAAACTGAACTGAAAAAAATTGTTTGCTTCTCACCATTAGAGAGCTTCACACTCATTGGGAATAGTTGTGCCCTCTGCTTTGATAAGGGAACCTTAGGTGGCAATTAGGCTGCTGCCTATGGTCTTACACATGGTGAAAATTCCTCGTAGCAATGAAGTACTGCACTCCTGGCTATGTACCCTCCAAGTATTGATACCACTGCTCCCCCTTCAGGTAATGCCTCTATTGCATCAGAGTTCAGGATCAATTCATGATTTGGATATATTGAGTTTCTTAGCAGAGAGGAAAGTTGATGCACAAATGGATGATATGTAAATTGCAAAACTTACCACTTTCAATCCAACTTTGTTGAAAAAAGACAAGTTCTGAAGTTCTACACTGAAAATGCTTGCACTATCTGCAAACAATAGGAGCACCACTTTCAGATAACTGTTTGATCAAGTGCCACTGATAACAGAACAGCTCACCAAAACAGATTTGGTGGCATGTTGCCCTTGCAATTGAGTGAACCAAGTGGGGGATCTAATCACCCATTGGAGGCAGGTGGTGACTGGTGATGTGATGAAGATGGCATTGTCGAAGGGGGAGGGGGAGGAGAGTGTGCAAGCACATAAGGTGTGCTGCACAATGTTAGGAGCCATAGCTCCTATGCTGGAGGCCAAGGACATCATCCAGAATTTCCTTCCAAAGACCATGGGATTTTGCCAGGTATCATATTGTTCACTCCTGGGTATTGCCCCATATCCACAAAACCCTCACCTTGACCCTTCAGAGAAAGCTCAATATCACCAAATTGTTTCACAAGCTGATGAACAAATGCAATCATCATTTCCCAAGCACATGAACAAATACATTTTGCATGTGAACCCAGTGTCACCCTTCTAAAAGCAAGGTTTGGAGAATGTTATCACAGGATACAGATTTGGAGGTGCGACTATGTATGTGTCAGCAGCTGAATGCCATATCTCGTGCCGTTGGTGTTGACACTTTCATGGTTCAAAACTAATCATTTTCCTAACAAATACAAACCCCAAGACCCCAGGCCACTCCCCTCTCACAAAAACCTAATGGAATAGCAATGGCTTATGCCATATAGGAGCAGTGAAAGTGCTTGGACAAAACTCATGCCATCATATTTTGGGTTCATTGATGCTGCTAATACTGTGATACAAAACACAGGTTTTTGTGTTTCCGGAGCTTAATGAACTGCTGAAGGATGAGGAAGTGGTGGTTCAACTTGCAGCTGTTCAAGCTCTAGTGAATTTGCTTGACTTTCTGCCCTCTAGGATCCACAGTGCTGATGTCTTACCATTTATCCATTCGTGGGCTCCTCAACCCTCTCGCACATCGTGAAACATATGTGTCTTGCTGCTTAACATTTTGACATACCAATAGCACACTAATGAGTATAAGAATCCTCTTCACAAGTTATGCCAGCAATGCCAACATTACTCTTCTACAAACAAGTCTGCTGACTATCAAACAACAATCATGTGACTGACTCCCTTGTGTTTCTTGACCACAGACTATGCCCAACAGAGAAGACCCCTGTTTTGATTTGCTTGGCTCGCTTATTTGGTGATATTGCACTTAAGGTCAGCAACGATCAAACAAGTAGTGATCCAACCACATAAACACTACTCAGACCTTTTGGGTCATTATAGTGTATATTGTGGAATTGATCTGGTGTGTAATACAATCCAAGATCAGGATTCAACCAGCACTGCCCACTCTTAACTGGAACCAAGCTGTGTATCTTGAATGAATCTAGCTAATGAATCAAAATGGGACATGTGAATGACTCAAGAAATTTATGCTCTTGCAGATGGTTTTAGACATGTCTGATGAGGATGTACAAAGTCTTGTGGATTCATACAAAGAACTTGCTCAGAATAGCAATGAGGAAATTCGTCAGGTATGCATTTTCATCACCACCTCTAATATGGGGACCATCCTCTTTTGCATTAGAGGCACCTATCAACGTGCATGTCACTGCATTCCCTCTGTAACAGGGAATGAAACAAAGAAAACTTATTTCAAAGAAAAAGCTGTACAAACTCACATGAGAGAGAGAGAGAGAGCGAGAGAGAGTATCCCCACATCTTTATATGCCACTTTTGCTACAGGCTGAACCTAGAGAAGCAATCTGAGTCTCTAGCTCTGTTATGTGTCCAGAAGCCAAAAGGTGAAAATTGATAGGCTCATCCTAGTTTACATATTCAAGAAAAATCCTTCCTGGCTTTGCTTTTGACAACATTATAGACAAGACTACCCCACTACTTCAAGCATTATCAACAAGTTAAACTATCAACCGACCAATTTTACTAAAGAAATCCATACAGGATTTCCAGCATTCACATGTTCACAATAATGCTGCAAAACATCAAAAAGACTGATTCAATTTTTGAATTATAGAATTCTGACTTCATAAAAACCAAGATAAGGATTGTCTGCTGAAAATCAGTTGCAGTCCGGGCAAGAAATCATATGCACTCGGACACGTTTATTTGTTGAAGCTAAATCCTCACCTGCCTGTCCTGAACAACATCTCCACAAGACAATAACTGTGTTAGGGAAGATGGAAAACAAAGTATTCTCAACTTCTCTCAGTTACTCAGGTAGAAGAACCCACCCAAAACCGTCAGAGTAAGCACATTCAGTAAATCAGAATTTTCATTCTTTTGATTAATTTATTTTCCTACACTCATTTTCCCCTTAAAGACAAGACTTAAAACTCAAACTAAGTCGAAGATGATTTTTTAATTGCTTTTCTATCAGTTATGAATTTGCAAAGAATTGTGATAAGAGTACACCCTATATTGTCAACATGCGCCCCTTGAATGGCGGGTGTAGCACTTAAAATCCTCACAAAGACAGGCTCTTATATGATCAAATAAATGATCCTAAAACGGAAATCACATGTGCCCAAATTAGGCCATGGAATGGGTTGGATTTGAAAATATTGAAATGGGTTGGACTGTAATCTTAAACCACTTTTTCAATAACTTTAACCTGACATTCATAAGCATATTTGAACAATGGATGGGAGGCTATAGTAATTCGCAATTCAAAGTCTATAAAGCGCTGAGCCTGAATTCCACAGTTATCAAGAATAAACCCCTTAACAAGGAGGGGGAATTTCACTGGAGTAATGCATTCTTTCCCATGTAACAGGCTCTTTCCCATGTAATGCACACTTTCCCATGAAATGAGGGTGAAAAAAAAAAAGATGTGCCCCTTTCTTTATGCAGACAAATGCCCTGCATGTCAGGCATTCTTTAATTTTCAGCCCTGGGACTCAGGTTATCACCCTCAGCATCAGGGCTTCAAATTACAGAGTGCCCACCCTCTCAGGGCAATTCCTCTATACATGATGGTTTTGGGCATTCATACTTTTACCCTTTTTCAGAATTGAAGAAATGAACAAATCCATCGCATATCGATGAGCTAGTACAATAATGAATCTTTCTTCGAAGACAAATCAGAAAGTTAATAAGAAGACTAAACTTTTTTGATCTGTCCTAACATACCTATAAAGCCATACAAAATAGAAACACAGAATTTTTTCTAGGTGGTAGACAAATCTTCCCAATACCTTCAGGCTAGCTTTCAAGGACCAGCTACCAGGATTTTGATCTCTTTGCTCAAGATCACCAATGAAACTACTCTAGGCCATAGCAAGCCCAAGAATTTGGGAGTGTTTGTGTATGAGAGAGAGAGAGAGAGAGATGTAAGGCAAATGAGTGACATTCAAAATATTTGGCATGTTTGGGGGCAATAAGCAGTTATGTGCATACAATTTCCCAGCCATTTTGAAGGCAATTGGCACTCGTAAATACTTCATTATGTTGCACCATACATATGTCCAGCTTGCCCAAGACATCACTCCAGCTGTGCGGAGCACCATAGCGGCCTCCTTCCATGAGGTCATCCTCAAATCTTAACCCCCAAGCAAAATGTACTGATACATAAACTAGAGATAATGGATGGTAAATAAGATGATCCATTGTCAACTACAGGGCAATGTCAGCTAAGTAGTCATCCAAGCCCATTTGAGAAACTGACGTAAGTTCTATGAATTGCATGAGCTCAAGCAACTTCTCTGATGTAAGATAAGAGTGCCTCAAGACAAAAGAGAAGACTTCAGATACACAAAAAACATTAATGGAAAGCGTAAAAATTATGCCACTGCCATATCACTTACAGGTTAGAGCTTACATGTTTCCAATAAAGCAGTCAAACATTGATGTTGAGCTTGCTTTAGGTGTCCAAAATGCTTGGAAAGGAGCGAACAGCCACATATTTGAAGGACACATTCCTTCACTTGCTCAAGGACTACACAATCATTGTCCAAACAAAACTATTTGGCATTCTCCCACAAGTTTTGGGTTTGACTTTTGCTCTAGCATGGACTTGTGATAAGTACCTACAACATGAGATTAGAGTCCATATGTAGAGATTGCTACACATACTTCTGCAAGTGGCCATCCCAGATATGCAGTGAACCCACAAAGTCAGTATGTTCAGGGTTAAGTATCAATTTCTGCTGAATTTGTAGGTTAGGGAATGCTAAATTGGCAAAATTGAGGGTTACAGAATCAGTGTCAAAGTTTCTAGTCTATATATGCTTAAAAACTGAAAGAGAAACCAATCCAGCTGCCAGCTTACCATCGACATATCTGGATACAGGGCATTTTTGTGTGACAAATTCACAGTTAAAGATAGCAATATATGCTGCTATTATCCCTGCATTATTAAATGCTGAAAATACCATCAGTTGCACTACCCACTGGCGCCTCCAGCTCTCTCTACTCCAGGCATTTCCTCAATTTCCAGTTAGGTGACCATGCTTCCTAAGTATCAAGAAAATCACCTATAATAATAGATCAGGAAACACCCAAATCATAAATCCTCAACCAAATCTGTAACTTCAAACTCTGAATTCCATAATTGATATCTTATCATGTTACTGAAGTACTCTACAAGCCTGCATGTATTGATGCTATGGTCACATGAATGTGCAGGGATTTCTATCTAGTGATCAGATTTATGACAACTTTTTGCCTCTCTGTTTCCAATACATGACAGAGAATGTGTTACCTGTGAGAACAGCAGCTGCACTTGCCCTTGCCGTCTTCATCAGGTATCAACTCCACCATTTCTTTTACCTCACATCATCAAAGACAGTTCTCACCAGCAGATGACATAATCTGCAGAGTTGCACCATATTAAGCAAGCTCACTATGCAATCTGAGACATTCAATAGCATTGAGTTGATTCCAATCTCCTTCTCTGCCCAGAATATACAAAAAATAGCTCTGTATAACATGGTAGACAACTCCACTGCAAAGTGATCAAAACACTTATTTAAATGTCCAAATATCAGTACTTCAAAGGACATGAGGGAGAATTTCCATGTTTCCTTGGGACTGGAATGGGAACTCAGGTGTAACTGCAGGGCTGTTCAGCGCTACGAGTTGTCACAGAGGGTAGTACGGGAATATGGACAAGCACACAGCTATTGGTTACGTTTGCTCTATATTGATTTTTGTGAACACATGCTCAAGTATGCTCCCAGCCACACCCTCCCTCAATTGTTGTATAAACCCTGGACACACTATAGCAATCCACATCTGATCAGGTGAGAGATTCCTCTTTTGCAAGGCAGAAGGGCTAAACATGAAAGCCATTTAAGAGGACATGGTGCTTTTGTAAGTTTTGAACACGCTGAGCAAATGGTTCCTCATTTCTATACTTCTGACAACAGAATGAACATCCTAACAGTGTGTTCAGAGGGTTGCAGAATTGCAAGTTCCCGCATGTTCAAAGACAGCTTTCTTGATACTGCAGTTCTCACCCTCCAGGTTAATTTGCATTGTGAACTATTAACCTGAATAAGGCTCCCTATTATAAATCTCCTTTTACTACAACCAAGGCCATTCTCCATCACTGTGTTGGAACAGCACTCCTTCCTATCTGATTGCCTAGCATTCAAAAAATCACCTGCAAGACAATAAGCAAAAGATAACCTGGTGCCTGCAGGACGCAGTCCCCAGTGTCCGCATGCGAGCCTGTCAGATTATAAACCCTTTAAGAGCCGTCATAAAGTTACCAGACGATGTGTCTACACTTGAGAGAATTAATCACTTGGCCACCCAACGGTTGAATGACACTGACCGTGAGGTTGTGGCTGCGGCACGCATTGCTGCAGACAACCAAAAACGAGTCTTTGTTCAAGACCATGAAGCTACCAATGATCATGTCTCTTCACAGGTTCTGATCTGCTAATCATTCTGCATGATTAGTCTCATACAAACACAATGGTAAGTTGCAAATACAGACACAGAACCTGCAATGGTTCTTCAACAATTTTTTTGCATTCCTTCCATTTCTTCAAGTCTGCAGTTGCAGTGATGAGAGTGGTTTTAGCTATGCAGGATGAGTATGAGAAAGAGGACAAGCATCGAGAGGAGGAAGAGTGGCACATGCTTAGCAAAGACGAGCAGGTGCCCATACTACACCAGGGACCAAGAAAACTCATTAAAATTGCATGACAGGAAAACATAGAGGGTCAAGAAAGACAAACAGAAACAAACAAAGTCATGTTAACATCCCACCAGAGTTAAGGATGACAGGACAGTGTTTAAACAGAAACATTACGGATTTAAAATACTCTCATGGGGCATTCTCAACAGTGACCTTGAGATAGCAATTTGTTTTAGCAAAAACACCTGTTGTAGAAAATTGGTGCCAAGAATCAAACTTCCCTCAAAAAAATTGGCAGGAAGAAAAACAAAAGCTGGATGAGACATTGCACCGTCTTAAGCTGGATCTCAAGAGAGGTCTTGGGGCTGAGCAAAGCCGTTCACAATCTACCAATCTTTCAACACTGTTATCTGATTCAAGCACGACCCGACATACCACTAAAGCAGGGTCCACAAACAGAGGGTTGACAAATGGCAGCCACCTCAACATTGATCAAGGCAGGCCATGGACAAGGAGCAGCATTTCTGGTTCCAAGACCAAACTAGTGCAACACCCACCTTCTGGCCCGCAGACCTCAGCAAATCCTCCCCAATCTTCATCAGGAAGTTCTCAACATCAACCTACCATTCAAAAACGAGGAAGTATTAGTATCCCCAAACCAGGGCCTCCCTTACCAGGTTCAGTGATGCCATCCCATGGTGTTCATTCTTCCCTGACTAACCCTTCCAGTGACACTGTAACTGACACCAATGTGCCAACAGCAAGAAGAGCAAATTACAAAACACCTCCAACATTCAAGAGAGCCTCCAACTCTGGCTAATCCTCCATGTAGCTTGACAGAAAATTAGAAAATTCACTGTGATTTCCATGTGCTTGTTACTCTGTACAGTAAAAGGATACCTGCTTCTGCCTGGGGGATGAAGAGACCAAACTTGAGCTTGTCTAAGACATGCTACACAGTGAATTTGAAGTCAGAAGAAGCAGATATGAGAAGGGGCACAGATGAGACATACAAGTACAGCCTTCAGATTTGTATATTTAGTGTCCTCATCTTGCTTCTGCTTAGTGTGAACTTGTGACTGTGTCCAAAACTCTGCAGAGCTTGCACACAAGCCATAGACTAAAGAGGGATAGTGTGTCAGCATAGTGAGACCTGCTCTGAGGATTCCTGTTGACTGGACACCTTGAAGCCCATGCAATTGCTGTTGACTACAGAAGACACACAGAAACACTCATTGGCCAAAACACAACAAGGAACTCATGAAAGAGCAATGGTGATGATCTTGATTGAATATGAGCATACAGGTTATGAAAATGTACTCTCTGATTAAAATCCCTTAAACAATCAATGCAGCAAAGTAGACCACAGGAGGATGATTAAAAAGCACATCTCAATCATCACCCCAAGCTTCATCATGAAGTTGGTGCCTAGTGAGTTACTTAGTGCACCAGCTATCATACACTGAGCTAGTTGTGCTGATGTAGCAGGCCATGAGGATCCACATCTAGCCATTACCCAGCAGACACAGGCAGCACAGTCAACAGTTTTTACATTACCAAAGAGAAGACTTCACCTTTCTCCTACTATCTACCTGAAAGAATCTTCCAAGACCAAACTAGCCTAATCAATATCTGATTACACCCACACTCACATCAATTATGACCAAACAAGAGCCACAAGCACAAGCACATTTGTGTCTGATCAACCTCTTAAACAAAACAACAAGACTTATAAACAGTATGGAGGCTTGCTCCAAAATAAGCATTTTGCATATACTGACCAACTAATACACTTCCTTCACTATATCTCTGGAGCTTAAAATGTGGGTCATGAATGCTGGTGAGTGCTTGGCGAGCTGAACACCTCAAAAGAAATAATAAGCAAACAATGGAGGCCAACATATTTGCAGGCAGAGTATGCATAAGTTGCTTCTAGGATGGTAAATATTGACCTTTGAAAATGTGGAGATACCCAGAGCATGATTGCAAAACACAACCAAAGCAGTGTTTGAACCCAACGTCTTGAAACACCTTGACTTGAATGTGGCTTTACTAGATACTCTAGATCTTTGGTCTTTATCATTGGTGAAAACCCACTTATTACAAGAACATGGTCGGCCCCTCCATCCCCTGCCAGTAGCATAAAACTCTTTAAAATCAGGAAAACATGTTTTGTTGAAAGACAGCAGATCTGTGTGGCCATCAAAGGAGATTTGAGTTTTCAGTTAAAATCACATGCTAACAGCCTGCAACAACAAATCAAGCACACTTGAGTTATTTGCTGATCAGTAGGGTCCTCATTGAGAAGTTAGCCTTCAGAATGTCCTAAACCAACACCATCTAGTCTTGAAGGTTTGGAAATGTAGCAGGTACCTACAATGATCACTTCCTCCAGTAACTTCATTACATTCGACCACTTTAGAATCCTCCAACGTACCACATCTTTCAGCTACATCACTCTACAAGCCTGCACCTCCAATGTAGAACCCCTCCACCCCTCCTGCTTCTGCATCCGAATAGCCTTGTCTACAGAAGACCCTGAGTTGATAAAGCAGGTGGCTTTGCCAACAAACTTGGTAGAACAGCTTCCCAATCTGATTCCAAATTCAAGAATGCACAGCATGCAAGTGCTATCACTCCATGCTGAACTCCATCCTAGACTTCCAACCTGATGATTTCAGGGAATGGGGACAGTGATACTGCACTGAGCATGCTAAACAGTGCAAGTCTCTCATTAGAACCAAATCTCACAATTTAGCAATTGAAAGGTGTAAGGAGAAGATAGACATCAAACGATCCTTCTCATTGTAGCGTTCCCCTGCTGTGGTCAGCTCTCCATCCCTGTAGGTTCTACCATGATCAGTAACTCCCGGCGGCAGGTCAGCCGCTCTTTCGGAGGTTCCATCGTCAGCTTCGGTACGATCTTCAATCCCGACGGTGGCTAACCTGAGGCAACACCCCGCAAAGCTTAACGATAACGAGAAGAGAGGGATAAACATTGACGTCACGTACAAGCCTCCTAAGTCCTGCAGCGCTGCCGCCAGGCCCAATTTCGAAGCAGGGTTTTGCCCGACATTGTGCTTCTCAGTCACCTCCTCAAGAAGTTTTATGGCGCACCGTCATGATCATCTTTATCCACCAGATCCTCCACTCGCGCAGACCATCCTAGCAGCAACGCGTCGGATGTATCCGCTATCGGCAACTCTCTTCTCGATCTTCCCAAATCCCCACCCCGTTCTCTCTTTCATTTATCGAATTCTTCACATTATGGATGAAACTCCACTTCTCATTAATGAAACCCTTTTCCATACGGATGAACTCTAGTTCTCTTGGATGTTAAATCTCTTCTCATCCAAAAACCTTGCATGCAGATTTGTCCACCAATTGCATATTGAAAAAAAAGGGAGGATTTTCAGATTTTAATTTTAGTAAACAATTCAAGACATGGTTTTCATTTTAATTAATTTGTGGTACCCATTTTGTATAATTGATTCTTTTAGGTGTACACTGTACAAACTGTTTAAAGAAATTATAATTCAATGTCAATTGCTTATTGCGTGCAAACTGTTGATTAGTTTTGTATTGTTACTATTTTTTAATAAAAACCTAATCTGGCTTTATCCAAATGGTGCCAAATGGTTTAGGCAAACGGTTTTTTTTGTACTAGGCTGTCAAAGATTTGAGCCTTTTATTTGGTAAAAATGAATTGTAAACTTTTGGCAATTAAAACTAATAATACCCATGTGAACTTCACTCAGGTTATCCAAAAAGTGTTAAATAACCCCTAAATGCACCTCGTCAGCCTAAAGACCTTGTTTTGTGGCTTTTCTATGAATAATGCAATAAACTACTGAGCTTTATTATATTAATGGTTATTAAAGGCTATAGACTTTTAAGTACTTTTGGATGCAACTTGTAATCATTGAAAAAAAATTATCAAAAAATTTTATTCAAAATATTATTTTATCAAAATAATTACTTAAACATAGTGCCAAAATGAGTGTTATTTTTTAATTGATAAATTAGTTATTTAACTCAAGTTTCAAATTAGGTTTCTAAAAGCAAAATAAGTTTTTTTATTAGTTCTAAAAGATTTTGAGATTTTTTATTTAACTTCACCGGATCATTTTTATGCTATTTTTGATCTATTTAAGACCTTAGGGCTAATGCTTGGGTTCAAAGTGTGGAGATTTGTTGTATGTTAATTTTTTGTGAAGTAATTTACAAATAGCACATTTTTGAAATCATATGGGAAGTGTGCAATTTTGTGTCCAAAGTTGTATTTGTTTTTGTTGAAGTTGTAATTCATTTTAAAGTGGAATCTTTCCTTGAACTTATATTTGTTTTGACAACATTGAATGTCGGATCTTCTCTAGTTTGTTTCACATATTTTCACTTAAAAGGACAATAGTCTATTTGAACTATTGTTGCCCTCAACTGTTTCTCATTTCAAAAGTTGCAAGGTGAAATTGCAAGTATTTCACCTTTGCTCCTATTTATTTGATACACAAAACCTGGGAATTTATTGTTTCTATTAACAATTTTGAACCAAATCCAATATTGGTCAATGTTAACAAGTTGAAACCATACAAATATGTGGATCAGACATTAAAGAGGATTCAGAGTTCAAAGAATTAGACGTTTTTAGAATCCATAGATTTAGACCACATGGAAGAGAAATTTGATGAAGATTCAGAAGATTAGAAAAAAACAAAGATCATTGGTACTAATTAGATAATAGTATCAAAAGAAGCTTTAGTAAATCTGATGAGTCAGCAGGTCATGAAAATATTCAAAGACCATGATTACACAATTTCAAAATCACTAGACTATAGGTTAGATGGGTTTATTACATCAGAACCAAACTCTATCGATATGATGAGTCAGCATAGGACAAAAAAACACTATAATTTAGACAACACCAGGTCATCAAATTTAAAGCTATCAATAGAACAACCTAATGCCATGTTTACAGAGTGGCTAGGTTAGCAAACATTAATTATAGCCCATATTGGGGTCAATATGAACTCAAATTGACAAAAACATGTGTAAAAAACCCAGAAAAAAGGACAAATCATTAAGATAACCTTAAAGCAAAAAGTGAAACCTCACTTCTCGAAATGAAATGGTTGCATTTCAAAAGGTGGTAGATAACGAAGTGCTTCTTCATTATTTTCATTTTCTATAAACAGGTTTCTATCATTTTTTGTCTCCAAAATGAGTGTAGAAGAAAGCTTTGTTGAAAAATTGCAAAGATAATCCAAAGAGAGATTACAAAAGTTGAGAGAAGAAAAACAAAACAAATAGAAAGAACAACAAAAGTTTGCAAATATTTTACCTTTACAATCTAGGTCTTTAAAAAAGGGTCCGCCATTTCCTTCTCTTGTTTATTCTTCTTCTTCCTAGAGATCTTCTCCTATATACAAGTTTGAGAAAGCTCTTGAAGTAATTAGAAAAAACAAGAAAGATTCCAAGAAAACTTTGAGGAGATATTGTTTTAAGAAGCCCAAAAAAGAGGCAGGTCCAAGTGAGTAAGTCGATTCAATTTCCATTTCTAACTCTAAAGAAGAGAAGTAAAAACACAATTTGCAACAAGATCAAGAAGCGCCATTACATCAAAAGGAGCTTATCCAAAAGCAGACTCCAGAGAAGGTCTGCATTCCCAACAAGAAACGCACAAAAAGAACAAATCGACAAGCAATGACTGCAAATCTGCTTGGGACGAAGGTGTAAACTCACCAGGATGCTGAGTTAGGTACATTTTTATTCTATAAAGCAGAATTATAATAACAATTTGAAAAATATTTTGCTTTGGACAAGCTCTGGAGAGGTAGAGAAAACCTGCGCGAATAGAATTGGATTGGTAGGTTTGTTTGAGGTTGAATGGAAGACTCTTCATCACAACATTTTGGTTAATTTTTTGAATAACTGAAAGTTGGATTCTAAACATAACAAAATCAAGGTCATGTGGGGACAAGAGTAAAGAATTATAAATAAACATTTGTTGGCAGAGGTTTTTCAAATCTACCATAAAGAAGAGACAAAGGCAGACGAGGTAAAGATGTCAAATGCTAAAGTAGCATTGACAAACATAACTGATAAAATCCCATCTACTTACAACACCAATGAAGGGTGGGTTGTAAAGAATATGAAGTTGGAGTATGTTAATAAAATTATTGCAATTTTTTTCATTATTTATCAAAAAAATATAAAGTGCAATACTTTAGCAATAAATTTGCCATGATGATTTCTAAAGTAGATCATGGAAAATCTGTCAATTGGGTTGCAATTATGTATTTTCAATTGGTCAAAGAGTTGATCAAATGGGAAAAGTGTCAAAAGAGCATGATTGAGGGATGGAACAACCAAAACAGAGCAAAAAAAGGATGTATGCCATAATGTTATTATCTTAGAAGTTTTATTTTTAAAATGGTTTGCACTTCAAGGAACAGAACCACAAAAGAAGAAGTAGTAGACAAAGCAACCATAGGAATATAAGAGGAGGAAAGAGACTTTGAAGGAGAGGTTTATAAAAAACAAAAGACCTCTGAACCTTGCACATTTTTCTCCTAAAAAGGATAAACAGCCAGAAACAAGGACAACCAAAAGAGCAGTTCTGATGTCCCAGTTTAATGATGATGAGGAGAAGGGACTTTACTGAAGAGATCGAGAAGACAAGAGGATACTACAATGAGGGGTAAAGTAAATCCTCAACAAACAACAAAGTTGCTAAGGAAGTAAAAATAGCAACATCCGAAATAAAAGGAGAATTCAATATCTCCTAAGTTTGATCCAAGACCACAAATCTCTCCCAAGCAAAAGCAGAAATCAAATGGGCAGGAGCACTAAAGATGGCCCAAGAAGGAGCTAGAATCTCAAGCCCAGCAAACAACAAAGGAGTAGATATAGGACCTAAACCTAGATACACCAAAAGTAGAACAATATGTTCCAGTAGCATAGAATACTGAAGGTATGCTACCTTCAAGACCAAGTTTTGCAACATGAAAAAAAATATTTGGAGAAATTTGGATTGCACATAGAAGTTTAGGTTTTTCAAGTATAGTTCTAGAAGATAGACTCCTAGGTTTCATACATTAGGGTTTGTGCAATGGCTAGAAGTAGACTTGGATGAATATAAAATAATTGTTATTATGTTTCAATAGGCAACAAAGTACAATGTACAAATGACCAATATTTTGCTTAGATTTTCAGATCTAGAAATAAAAAATAAACAAATTATAAAGGAGGATATATATATTCAAAATCTGTAAGGGGCTTTGGAAAAAGAGTAGAAGTTCAAAGTAGATTTACAGGTCAAGAAGATGAAAATAGTGAGGCATTGGCAGAATTACAAACAACCAGAAAAAAAGATTAATGACATGGAGAAGCACAATAAGGATTTCGAGAACATCAATGTAGAAAGGGATTCTTTACAAGAAACTATGAAACAGAAAAATGCCAATTACTGGAAGTTAAAGATAAAGAAAGATTCTTTGAGTGTGGAGTACAATAATCTTCAAAGAGATTACATGAATATGGAACAAACTTTCTTGAAGTAGCATAAGGAGCTAGAGGAGCTCAGAGTAGACATTGGTAATGTATATCAAACCAAGAATGAGATACAAAGACAATTTGACTAAAGGCAAGCAAAGATGGATAAAAATTTGCAAAGGCAAATGGCTTTTATTGAAAGGTTGTAGAATATTTTGGAGGAGGCCCAAGGAGTCGAGCCTTTCAATTATGATGGTGTTTTCAAGGAAAATAGTGAATTCAAGAAGCAGCATACTTTGCTTTAAGTAAAATTCCATGCATTGTCAATGGAGGAAAAGGTGTAGATTTGTGGTGGGACAGAGTGTAGGATATTATCTAAAAATTATTGGAAAGGTCTACATAAGGTATAAAAGAAATGAAAAGTTATATAGGCATAGGATATCTTAGATGGAAAAGGTCATACCATCATTTCAATATGAACCTTTAGTCTTTTTCTAGAACCAAAAACCTCAAATGGGAAGAAAACAAAGGAAATACAAATGGTGCAAGACCATCAAGTACAAGAATAGAAGAGGAGGAACCAGGAGACTTCAGAGGAGGGAAGGATAGCCTTCAAAGGGGGGCTGGTGGTATGACATATGCATTAAAACAAACTTAAAAACCAATAGAATTTATTTTACATAAGGTTAATTCTTAGGATATGCATATGTAATCACATAAATAAGGGAGCAGATACAAATAAAGAACACAAAACTCAGGAGGTTCAAAAGGATTAGATTGAAGTTACATCAAAGTTGTAACAACAGGATTCAACTTATATTACATCAGAGCTGCAACAATAGGTACAGACTCATATTACATCATATCTATAATCACAATAATAGTTACAAGTTACATTAGAGTTGCAACAATAGGAACAGATTCAAAACACGTCAGATTTGTAATCATAGTACAGTTACAAATGACATTAAAGTTGAATTCATAGGAGTAGACAACAACACATCTTCAAATAACTACACAATTGTCAATAAAGGCACAAAAAGAGTAACAACAGATTCTATATACAACAGAGAATCAAACATTGGTTCAATCTAAAGTACAACAACCATAGATAGATCAGACTATAATACAAATAATTCAAATTGTAGTACATCAAAATCAGCATCAAATTTCTATTTCATTAGATAAATAATAATATCAAATTTAACTTTCTTAACGTATTTTGATTCAAAATTCCATGACATAATTTAGAGTACAAATGGGGTAATGTTAAGGGAGTAATTACACATGGTAATAATTAATTAATATATTTCTACTTACCTAGTTATTGTTTTAAAAACTACTAACTAGATTACATAATTCTTGTCACTGTTTGAATTTGAATAAAACATAGGATTACTTTCTTTTTTGATGACTATCTTTTGAGAAGAAGAAAAAAAGGATTAATTGTAGACCATTGAGTTTTGATAAAGTATGAAACAAGAATGATTTGCTTTTTGGAAAACCTTCAATTCCATAGCCAAATTTGTTGTTTTGATTTTTTTTTCATACTTTCGTGATTGGATTTACATTCTAAAACTAGATATGAATAGATTTGAATGAGTAGATTTTATTATATTAGTTTTATGACATATTTTAATCTATATTTAGATCAAAATATATAGAAGATTTTGTATTTACCATAGGTTGATGAACATTCATCACCTCCTCCCTTAGTATTTGCTTTAATTTATCATCAATAAATGGACAATGGTTGAATAGCTGTCCCATTTGGGTTAAAACATAGTCAAAGGACCCACAAAAGGTGTTGGATGTTAGATTCTATCATAAAAAACTAGAGATTTATTTATTTATTGCCATTTAAAATCATGGTAATCATGGCACATTATTCCTTTTTCACTCACATGAATGTCAAGAAACTCAAATTAAGAACTTTCCAAGGACTCATATAATAGAAATAAGTTGATGATAAAAAAAATGAGAGGATAATAACTTATTAAACACACTAGAAAAACATTCACAATTTCAAAAATGTAGAAATTTAAAACTTTGAAAATTCAAAGTATATACATTTGAAAATTTAGAATTTCAAAACTTCAAGAGTGTTTTACCACATATAAATGGGGTATAATGTAAATTATGCATTAAACAAAGTTAGTTTATATTACATTAAATTCAACTTTAAAATTTTAATATTTTTTGGTATGATTTGAAATTATCATCATTTTTCAAGATGAAAGATAAAATCGCAAGGGTTTTATACAAATTTACAAATTCATGTTATTTTAAAATAATTTAGAATTTTTTTTTTTACTTATAGGGGAAATTCTAATCATTTTTCATAACAAGTTGCAAAAAAAATCATTCAAATATTCATTCATATGAAAAAATTGTTTTTTGGGAAAAAAAGACATGCAAGAACTACTGTAAAGTAATGTTTGTGGTTCTTTTGATCTTGTTTTGACGCATATGTTGACAATACGATTGTTATAGTTCCAACACCTTGGTTTCCTTCGAAAATTAGTCATGGTGTGGAACTTGTGTCCTTTCATTTGGACTAGAATTGACCTCACTAGCCAAGTGCCTTGTTGGTATGTGGTTTCTTATTTAACAACTATGTGATGCGCCCCCAAGTTCCTTGTTAGACCCAAAGAGGGTCCAACTATGTCAAAATGCGGAAGTAGTTGGAACTTGGTGCCGCTCCCAGCTTCCAACTAAAGGGGGGTGAGAGGGGCATGCTGAAAGCTTCGGGATTAGACTAGGAAGAGGGACAACTTAGTTAGCTACTCGGTCTTGCATCAAAACCAACCCAAGTTGATTAGTCCTCATTCTGGATCAACCTTGGTGTTAGGACAAACCACGGGCAACACGGACTCACTTGACTCACCACGGCCTGGACTTGGACGAAGCCACCACCTTCCCCCATATAGTATTCTGTGCGTTCGCCCACAGGACCTACATCTGAATGGCTTTTTGTCTCGGGACTTCTAAAGAGGAGTCCCGAAACTGTCCCGGTTTGGACTCCCAGGACTTTGGGACCTCATAACTCCCAGCTCATACCTCCGATTGGGATGAGGTTTGAGCAAAGTTGTAGCTCTCCTCAAGAGCTTTTCAACGGTGTGTCACACTCCACCTGCACACACCGGGATTGGGTCGATTCCCGACTTTTAGTGGTCAGGAGTCAAACTAACTCCCAGCCCTTCTTTCGACCATAACTTATGCTGCAAATGTCCAAATGGCTCATGCAAGACCATTTTGGACATCTGCACTTCAAGACCTTTCCAAAAATATAAAGAACACCTGAATGCAAGGTGTTTTGGCCCTTATAATCAAGCTTTGAGTTTTTGGGAGTCCCGGAGGACTCCAAGTTCCCACTTTTGGGAGTGTGAGTTTCATCCTCACACTTGCCTCAAAGTGGGGTTGCGACATTATGGATGTTGTTCGAGGCTCAATAGGTTTTTAATGTCATATAAAAATTTGATTGATTAAATGGTTTTTGGTCAATGTGACAAAGTTGTTCCAACCTATTGAGTAGGTGGAATTGTTCCATCTTCGAATTAGTGGGTACCAAATTGATATTGGTGTTTGGTGGGTTTTTTTGAAAACTAGTAGATATTACAATTGGTGTAGATGCATCGATTATGGGCAAATTATAACATGGAGTTGTAGATCGCCATGGTTGTTGTGTGGAAACAACTTCATCAAACGGTAGAATTGGTTCTTGATTGTCATCATGATGAACACCCACTACCCGTGGTTGGGTTATTGTTCATGGTGTTTCTTGATGAGTAGTTGAAAACATTATTGGGTCTTTTTGCACAACCGATTTTGTTACATTTTGATGTTTTTCATTGATTTCTCCCCTTTATGTTGCATCCGTATTTGCACATTCACAAGTTTGTTTCCCATAGGTTGCCCTTGCTATTCATCTTGCTTTTGTATAGGTTCTGGAACAGGTTGATGTGGGATTTGACATCTTCTAAAATCAATAGGTTCTAGGAAAGCCCTTGCATTATTCTTGAAAATAATGTTTTTAGAATGACCCCTTTTAGTAGTTAAAAATTTATAAAAACTTATTTTTACAGATTGAACACCTATTTTACTTCAAAAAAATTTCACTAATCTCACCCTATTCTTAATGTTTTAAAATTAAATCAAGAAACATGAACTTGAATATTAAGAATTACACAAAAATAAGCAAAACATGAAACAAATTAGAGTTTCAAACGTGATTGCCTTTCAAACCTAATCTTCTAAAAATACTAAATCTAACCAAAAATTTTAAGAGTGATTGCTTTTGAATTTTGATCCCTAGCATGGTCGCCAAGTGTTAGCAAGTTTTCTTATTTCCATTAAGGTTTTCAACTTCTGAGTTTTTTCTAGCAACAAGTTTTTAAAACAACAACAAGTACATCTAAAAACTAATATAATTTCTAAATTAACATGTACACAAATTGCTCAAAGCTTCAAGAAAGTTGATTGAAAAGAAAATGCTTCATGTTCCAAAATGAAAAATAAAAACACAAAATCAAAACAAAATCAAAAGTATCCATGTCCAAACAAATTTGTCCTATGTGTCTTATACTAGCTATTCAAAATGAAACAATCATAACCAACTATTTAAATAATCATTAGCTTGCATTTAAAGTTACAGTCCAAATTTTTAAAAAATTGCACCTGTTTTACTACATGTTCAACTACCTGTTCTATTACTTGTTCTATACACTACAAGTTGATTAACCTATTAACCTATCTACCAACCTAGCATAGTACTACCTATCATGTTCAATAATGGGTTAGGTTAATGCCATAGGTTAGGTTAACTAACATGTTAAATCACTTGTTAAGTTAAACAACCTGCCTAAATCTATAACCTATTAGGTCATTTGTTATTAAATATGGGTAACATTGAGCCATTTGTAAAAACATCCAGATGGAAACCCCAATGTGGACACCATAGACATGGATCTTTGAGTCATAGGGTAAAGGAAGATTTAATGATTGTTGAATTAATCTAATATGTAGCAAATTTTAGTAAAAAGATGGAAGCAAACCAGAATTGAGTTGTCTAGATTCAAATTGTTGTGTGAAAGGAATAAAACAAAAAAGCAAGAATTGGAGGGTAAAGCTATAGTTGCAGATTAGGAGGTGATAAATCCATAACGTCAAATTAATGCCAATGAAGTTCACACCAAGAAGATACTTTAGGCCAAGGAGAAGGAGCTAAATAAACTACAACTAGAGATCATTATGTTAAATCAAAGCAAGGGGAATTTGGAATAGAAGCACTGGTCTTATGACATTATGAAGGAAGAGAGAGACTTGTTGAAGTTGAATCAAGATAGAGAGGATGCAAAGTATTGGGGAATAAGGGTGAGATGGGGTTTAGGGTTTAGGGTTTAGGGGAATAAGGGTGAGATTCTAAATATGCCCATATGTTCTCTTAACATTTGTAATATCATTGCGTCAATCAAACATTGTCCTAGTCATCAAGGAAACATTGACAACATTTTTTTTGTTGAAGGTGATAAGTTGGTATAACTTTATCCAAGATAGTTGTTTCCTTATATAGTTATCATATTAGAAGGTTTTTCTTTAAAACATTGTGTGTGGATGGTATTGCTAGCAATGTCGATTGGGTTAAACATACGCAACCACATCACAAACTTTCAATATCATGAAATTTCAATAGAATTTATGCAAAAATCATAAAACAATATGTTTGCGTAAAATC
The DNA here is from genome assembly GCA_963920785.1 of Sphagnum contortum. Taxonomy (NCBI): domain Eukaryota; kingdom Viridiplantae; phylum Streptophyta; class Sphagnopsida; order Sphagnales; family Sphagnaceae; genus Sphagnum; species Sphagnum contortum. The sequence continues at coordinate 5,601,588 of OY987295.1, read as the reverse complement.
CATGGGCTTCAAAATATAAAAATGACATAAAAATAGAATTATAAATATGTATTTTTAAAATATAAATGATGTGTCTTTTTTACTTGTGATGTCTTGATGTGAAGTACATACGATTTACATTTTAACTAAATTTGTGTAATTATCATGATGTAATTTTTGCTAAAAACTATGCAATTTTTGTGTATTAAACATGGACATTGATTTATGTCATTCAAAAAAAATAGTTCATCTATGTGAATATTTAAAATATTGAATACGCATAAATATTGTTCATATTAATCATAGCACAAAATTTATACAATTTTGTACGAATTTATGAAAATCGAATTTTGTGCAAAATTTGTACGAACCTATGAAGCGTAGTAAATTTGTGATGTAGGTAATGATTTGGAGCAATCTTGGATGATGTTTGGTCATGTCAAACAAATAGATGGATGGACCACCATAACATGCCATATTTATGAACATGTGTATTGTTGTAAAGAATTAACCATTGTTATTTATGACATGCAATTAGAAACCATTGAAGCTCAATGTGTCCTTTGGGCAAAGTTGGACAAGGTCATGCTCAAGCATCACATTTAAAACACCACGTCACAAACTTAACATCTCATGATTTAGAAATGGAAATTGTGTAACATTAGTTCATTCATAATTCATACGTTTCATACACTGATATCATGCATTGAAAACACATTTGACACACGAATTTATTGGAAGATGCAAAATTCGTGTGACATTTGTTCATTCATAGGTTTGTATTTCATCCATCATCACATTTATTCGTGTGTCAAATGTATTTTCAATGCATGATATTTGTGTGTAAAATGTACGAACCTATGAATGAACGAATTTCACATAATTTTCATTATTAATTCATTGCATGCTAAATTTGTGATGCAATTTCAAAAGGTCCATGGTGAATAATATGCAAACAAATTAGATAGTTGTTAGAATTATATATGGGTTAGGAAACCCCAACATTGATATGCATGGGAAGGAATGTACTTGTTTGTTTCATTGGATGTTATCACTTGATAAACATATGAAATAGTTGATTGCGCCCCAATTCTAAGACCACCATAAGGCTCTTTGCTACCAATACAAATATTCCATTTCTTGGAAGAGGTCGATGAACCTTTTGTTGTAATATGATGTTGGTGGTATTCCTCCAAGGTTATTGTTGAAAGTGTGATCCATGAATTAAATATTTTATTAAGGTTTTGGCATTTTCGTGTCAAATAATAGGGAGGACTCATGCTACATGTAAGTTCTTATTCAATGTCCAACTAGCAATTTCATTTCATATTTTATGTACATCATATTATCTTCACAATTTCATTCATTTGATGTTTGTCATGTTGATCATCATGTCATGCTCACGTTTTTCATTACCATTTGTTGTGGAAGTTTTCATTGGAGGAGAAGGCAGACATGCCAACATGTAATTTGTTTGAAACTATCCATAACATTTGGTTCCAACAATTATGAAAAAGGGGTAAATGTTTGTACATTGCAACTTCTAATGATTATTTGTGAGCCTTAATGCAGAATTATCTATATTGAACATACTTGCATGGTGGTCTATCAGGAAAAGGTCCAGATAGGAATGAGCTTTGAATTCATCTACATAAAGAATTCATTTACATAAAGTTAATGAGTCTGATGACTCTGTACAAAGAGCAAAATTTGTTGCAAACTTTTTATTAGTTTACTCATTTACATCTTGAATGTTGCACTTAGAAGATGAGGAGGTTTTCTCACAAACAAGGGGCAAATTTGCCAGCAAAGTTTGAAGGGGATTTGCACAAACATGATCATGGTAAATTCTCTTTTGCTTGAATTGAAGTAGCCTTTAACATCAACACTAGATCGAATGTTGATCGTGCTTTTCCCATTGGTGAAACCAAATGTGCAATTCTAGTTCACATTTAAAATGGTGAAGAAATGTGTGGATGTACTTTTGGATATGGTGTTTGGCATATTGAACATTGTCCCCCCAAATCCAACGTCAATACATAATGTTTTGCAAAAGAAAAATGGCCATGAATGCAAAGCAAAATTAATATTGTTGATCAAAGTTGTTGGTGTTCTTACTGCATGTTATGATTGTTTGTGGAATATTTTTTAAATTGGTTATTGAATGGATCACAAATTCTAGTTTTGTTGTGATGACTTGGACCGTCGTGTTGGAGGCAATAATATTTCCACTAGTACAAGTTCCTCCATCAAGATATGGATTCATTTGTAACATCAAATCTAGCATGGGTAAAAACAAAAGGCCCTATTAGGTGATAATTGGAGATTACCCAAATTTCTCTTGTTTGGATTTTGTCATGATGATGGCAAGCTTGTTAAGAGAACAAGGAAATGGGTGTAATGTAAGCACATTTATTACATTTTACAACATGTTATGGATTACAGCAAGTCCAAAGAGTTCATTCATTCTTCGAATTGGAATTAGAATGAAATTCAACATTTGGTTAATTGTGTTAATGAGTTTTCTTGTCCAATCTAGAGTTAAGTCCAATCCATTTAAACAAATTTTGATGTGTTCAACCTTTGGCAAATTTAGTATGAATGTAGATGGTTATTTTTTTATGTTTTGAAAGAGAGGTTTTCCAACATGAAAGAATTATTTGATGTAAGCTTGAATTTTTAAAACAATATAAGCTTTAAAGTTGATGAAGGTGAACCATAATTTCCTTCCACTTTCAACTACCAATATCAATTCAATGTTACCAACACCCATCCAACACCACATCCATGACAAGGTTTTTACATGTTTGTTCATCAAGGTATTTATGGATGTATGTATATAGGCCACGTGGCAAAATATTTTTGTCAAAGAATATTCTTGTTAAATAATATTTTTAACATATTATGTCTACATGGCAAAAAAAATTCAAAAATAGATTCCTCTAAGCTCACATGCCCTTGCTCACATTCACACTCTTGAGTTCACAATTTAGTGTTGTTGCAACCAAAGCATGTATGTTGGAAGTTATAGAAAAAGATAGACCTTGGTTCGAAGTTGGACATTTTATTGAACAAATATGGCACGAGAAAAAATGCATCACTTGGCCTAAAAAAATTGGGAAAAGAAATCAAGAATGGAACAAAGCATGCGTTGAAGTTGAAATTTGCCCAAGAAAGTTGAATACCCCAATGAAAAGAAAGTAATGATTTTTTTTAATATTATATATTGATCATTTAGAATTGGACAATAAACTAATATGTTTGTTTACAAGTTTGCTAACAAAATAATCATGTTTCAAGAAACATGATAATTTTGGCCAACTATTGTGCTTTATTACATTAGACAAATTGTTCTGAGAATTATTGGTTGAATGTCACCTCCTCTAATGTGGCACATCTTCTAAATCTCCATAGGTGCTTTTGAGAGAGATGAAACTGTTGAAGTATGAAAATGTAAAATAAATTGTCATTTAAAAAATATTTTAAATTTTTACTTTTTGTGATTTGAATATTTTTGTTTGTCATAACCAGTTTGTGAGAACCAGCTAGGGATATCTGATTGTTTTCACATTTATGAGAACCAGCATTTTGAGAACTGGCCTGATAAGACAATTAAATGTTTTGATTCCCTTCCCCAAAGTTTCTATTTATTTTTTCTTCTGTTACAAAGAATCGATCCTATTAAAAATCATTTCAGAAAACCGAATCCGGCAAGTATCTAGAAAAAAGAATTCTCACCCAACACCGGTTATGTCATTTTGTTAGGTTCATATTCCATGAGCTCCTTTTTTTCTAAACGGAAATTTAATGGCCAAACAATGCAAAATATACCGGTTCAGGCATTTGATTGGGCTCGTGACCTTAGCGAAAAGCCGACTGGCCCAACTTTGACCGCTCGCTCAGTAGGAAATGCTCCATTTGAAGTTTTCCCCGTTATTGGGGGCCTACTCTACAAAAGGGATTTTCCCGTTTAATTGATGGGCCTGTGCGCCCCTGGCCTTTTGGCTTTTCCTCCTATTGTACAAAATGGCTTCATATATGACCCTGACAATCCAGCAACAGAATGGGGAACGAGAGGGAACGATCTTGGGGAAACGTAGGTGCGTCGAGGGCGCGTATAGAAGTTGAAGCTGGCTCGTTGCCGGTGCAGAAACGGCCGATGCCAATTTCGTTGGTGCGCGAGGCGGTCTCTTCGTGTTGCATTCTTTTACCAAAATTTGCACAAGGAGAAGGTCGCGATCTGTACTGCAATCACCAAATTAGAATTGAAATTTGATCGGAACAAATCCTGCGCAGAATTCCTGGACATTTCCGACCAAATTTGGGCTCTTCCTTTGTTTTGAACTCGCTGGCGTCTTACGAGGACGAGGAACCGGAATCTAAAATCTGATCACAAGCCTGAAACTGCGCAAAATTACTGGAGATTTATTATCTTCGTTTGTTGGAGATGAGATGTAACAGTAAACAATCATGAGGTTAGAATCTGAAATTTCCTTGATTTTTTTCTGAAGGTTCTGTTCGTTTGGTGGAGAGCAAATTAGGCGAGGAAGCTTGAGGGAAATGAAGGAAAGGAGTGAAAACAAAGGTGGTTAAGCAGGATGTGCTTTGCTGCAATACGCTGGACTTTAAAATGTGGTTGAAAGATTTGTTGTGTGGATACAATGCTTTGAACCACCTTGAAATTGTTCTTTGGACTCCCGTGTTGGAGAGTGATCAGGTGAAGTATAAGGGGTGCGAAAGATCGAATGCAAAGAAGGAGAGCATTCCCTTGATAGAGCCTCGAATCAGAGGTTGAATTGCAAATTTCACGATACTGCGGAAATCAGGGAAGGAAGGATGGAAAACAGGTCTTTTGGAACTTGCAGTTTTCGGAATGAAAAGTTAGTCATACGAAAACTTATGCTAAAAGCCCGAGAGCTATTTTGCACTGTTGCGCAGTAGACAGATCAACTGAAGAAAAAGCTGAGAGCAAGTCCTGTGGCTGCTCGATCTGCTTGTTGCTCTGGTTCTAGAAGAGTCTCCAACGTATTTATTCTGTTACGTTTTGCCGCCATGTTTGGCCGCACGCCAAAGAAGAGTAACAGCACGAGATTCTACGAGGCTTTAGGTATCTCCGGGACTGCAACGCAGGAGGAGCTCAAGAAAGCTTACAGGAAGGCAGCCATCAAAAATCACCCTGACAAAGGAGGTGACCCGGAGAAGGTCTGCTGGCTCTATATCGTGCACCTTTCTAGCAATTGTTGTGAAGTAAGCAGAACTTTTAGGAATCAATAGATCTTCTTTATGCATCCTCATTCCTGAATACGTGCACAGCGTTATATCTCGTGGTGCCTGTAAAGGGGAATGCTAGGCATGCAAAGACGTGACTCTGTACATTGTAATGCACAGCTATTTGCTTCCTCTTTATATTTTGCAGTCTGGATAGTCTTCAAATTATGCTGTGGACCCTTTTGCAACCAATGATTTTGAACAATGCCTTATGCTGTGATATTCCTGAAACCATTCTCCAAATTTGTCAAAATAGATTTGCAATCCATTCCAGTGCCTACATTTTAACGATGGTGTATAACAACTGCACTTTAAAATCTCTTTGCAATTGCTGGTTTGCTATCACCTTTGTATCTTGTCAATTTGATTAATGTCAAGCTAAGACATTATGTCATTTTGGCACTAGTTGACCTTAGCAAATGCTGTCTCAATGCAGTTCAAAGAAATCTCTCAGGCTTATGAAGTACTGAGTGACCCTGAGAAACGAGAAGTGTATGATCAGTATGGAGAAGATGCTCTCAAGGAGGGAATGGGTGGAGGGGGTGCCACCCACAATCCATTTGACATTTTTGAATCATTCTTTGGAAGTGGTGGTGGTTCACCTTTTGGAGGTACACAATACTCTCTTGCAATTTCTTCTGTTGTCTTCTGAGTCAAATTTAATTTGAAAAAAGATAGATCTTAGAAAGTCCAACTATGTAGCTCTTGTGCAGGAGCAGAGTACTGCACACTGATGTTGCACATTTTACCTTTGCAGGTGGAGGTGGCAGAGGGGGGCGCAAGCAGAGAAGGGGAGAGGATGTTGTCCATCCCTTAAAGGCTTCACTCGAAGACTTGTACAATGGAACATCAAAGAAGTTGTCTTTAGCAAGAAATGTGCTGTGTTCAAAGTGCAAGGGGTGAGTGAGGCTTCACTCGTCTGATTGTAACAGCCATTTCTTATTTTCTGGCTCTAACCACATTTGCCAATTTGCAGCGTCACTCTCTTTGGCTGGTTCAATTGTCACATGACTGGGACTTTATCAGGATTTTTTTGCCATTGAATGCCTCTCTTTGAGCTGAGCACTACTTCATCACCTGAAGTGCCTAAATTCTTGCAGCAAGGGATCAAAGACTGGGGCATCTGGCCGCTGTTCTGGATGTCAAGGTTCTGGCATGAAAGTTTCAATTCGTCAGCTTGGTCCAAACATGATACAGCAAATGCAACATGTTTGTGCTGATTGTAAAGGATCAGGTTCATATCCATTATGCCTGTTTAATTCTCCTCTTCCGCAAATGTATTTTTTGACTTTTCTTAGTTGATGATCCCCTCAATGGATCTCACAGTAAACTCCATGATTTTCCTCTCATCACTTCTACAGGAGAGATAATTAGCGAAAAAGACAAATGTGGACAGTGCAAGGGACAAAAGGTTGTCCAAGACAAGAAGCTGTTGGAAGTTCATGTGGAGAAGGGAATGCAACATGCACAGAAGATCACCTTCCCAGGAGAAGCTGATGAGGCGGTAACACATCACTTTTGTCCACTGTCTTGAATTCATCCAGTATGTTCCCTCCTGAAGAGTTTGGTTAATTTTCACACACCCTAGGAGGATATTTGGTGCTGGGTGATACACATAGCAGTATGTACTTTGAAACTGTTTCTTCTGTTGGTTTTGGATTTCTTTGGTTTAACTCCCTAATCTACAATGGTGACCGTGTAACTGCAGCCAGACACACAAACAGGTGATATAATATTTGTTCTGCAACAGAAGGAGCACCCAAAGTTCAAGAGGAAAGGTGATGATTTGTTTGTGGAGCACATTTTGACTCTGACTGAAGCATTGTGCGGCGTCCGCTTCTCCCTGTCACATTTGGATGGTAGACAGCTTCTCATCAAGACAGGCCCTGGGGAAATAATTAAGCCAGGTTTGCATTACGCTTCGTCATCCCTGGAGTTTTGGTTCACCTGTTGCAAGAGTAGATACTCCTTGGACTAGCCATTGAGTTGCTAGCTAGTAGGGGGTTGGCAAATGATAGCTTTACCACTCAAAAATGGCATATCACTTTTTGATCACACAGATTCTCACTGCATTGGTGGACAGCCAGTCAATCTTTTGTAATACCTGTTAGTCTGCTGAGTGGAGATATTGGCCCAATAACTGACCTTTTGAATTGCAAGACCAATGACAACCAGATTTAACTTCTCAGGATCCAAGAATGAGAAATTCTTCCTTGCTAAAGTCCCAGGATTTTGCAGGTTCAGAAGATGTGACCTTGAGCAGTGAGAAGCAGAAGTATTCCAGCTTGGGAGTTTCTGGCCACAACATGTCATTACTATTCCTTCTTTGCAATACTCTATAAGTTAAGGATTGTTGGTTCATTTCTTTTAAAGACACCTCTGAAGTTTTGTGTCTTCTGCTTGTTCAGGTCAGTACAAAGCCATCAACGATGAAGGTATGCCCCACTATCAGCGTCCATTCATGAAGGGTAGGTTATACATCCACTTTTCTGTTGATTTTCCAGATCCTGGGTCACTCACTTCTGACCAATACAAAGCAATTGAAGATATCCTCCCTCGAAGAACAACAATCGAAATGACAGCAATGGAATTGGATGAGTGTGAGGAGACTACTTTGGTAGATGTCAACATTGATGATGAGATGCAAAGGAAGCAACAACAGCAGCAAGAAGCTTATGAGGAGGATGAAGAAACTACTGGACCTCGTGCCCAGTGTGCTCAACAGTAGCTACCGGTCACAAAATCCTCAAGCATTCCACAAGTTATTCAATTCTGTACTCTTACCCCATCTAACTACCAATTGAGGTTAAGAAATTTCCGTAATGCAGAAACATGACAGATTCATAACTTAACAAGGAAAAAGATGATAATGTTTCTCACCTAGGCCTTGTGGTAGTAAAATCCATTCAAGTTCTCAACATCAAACATAGCAGTCTTGGAATTGACTACTGTTCACAAAAAAACCAAATGGTAACAATTGTCTAAAAGCAAACTTCACCATCTTCAATAACATGTCTATACCCAGAAGCAAGCAATGATTTCCTTTGTATGTCCCTCCCTGCTGCAATAGCTTCAATGGTATTCAGATATTGTTGAAGGTGGTATCATAAAATTGTTTTGTTGCAACTTTTTGCATGTTTACATTCTAGTAGCAAAATGTCCTTGAAAAGAAAACTTCACAAAATCCAGAAGTCACTCTTCTCTTTGCAAACAAGATCCAAGAATACTGTGATGTGAGCAACACCCTGATTTGAAAAGAAACTGTCAATTGAATGCAAATGTTGAGACACCTATGGGTCAGTATTCCACTTCTTTCCAGTTGGGATTTCTATCCCACAAAAGATCAACATTCACCACCAGTAACTATGTAACATTACACCAAAGCCTACAAATAACAGAAAATAATACATTTCTTTTAGGTCATTGAAATGGGCAAAATATGCATGAATAGTTAAATGGCCCTATACACTTTCAATTCAGAACCATTTTATTTGGTCAATTTGAACTCAGACTAAATAAGTGAAAACAAGTAATTTCAATATACGCTCCTGGTTGCTTGCAACTTCGACTTGATAATATTCATTGATCAAATAATCATCAACTCCTTCAAATTCATTTAATTGATCAAAAAATGTTGAAGCTCAGGGAAACCAAGCTTATTGCAACCACTTCATTTTGAAATTTCATCTTGTGCAAACCAATTCGCTTCCTTTGTGACCAAAACATCCACATGCTCATGCAAATGCTTCATCTTGAAATTTTCTTTGTGTGCAAATCTGCTACAATTCCTTTGTGACCAAACGTTGTCCACACTCTACCATTATTGGGTGCATTGTTCATGTGGCTTCGTAAGCTTCCTCCTATTGTTGTTTCCTTCTCATCTCATTTTGAATGTTGACATCAAGAGAAGTAAACTCGTGTAAATGTACCTAAATATATATGTATTGTATAGAAGGATGCAATACAAGAATGGATGAATGTGACATTGATCCATTTGGATGTCATCCATCCATTTATCAATATCATGCATCCATGGAGAAGTCATGGATGAATTATATCAAACCAAAGGAATGCAAAGAAGATGAATGCATGAACATGAAAAAATTAGGGGAAATTATAACAAAAGTTCCAAGCAAAAGACAAGGAATCATTGTTTTTCCGAAAATTGTGGTCCATTTTTAATGTCACATCTATCCATCTTGATTGAACCTTGAAAAACCTTTTCACAAACTAAATTGCCAACTTAAAAAAAGTTTGGGGCAATGATGCATTACTAGATATTCTATAAGCATAATCTTTATTCATGGATGGATATAAGATGAATTGCTAGAATTTAAAAAGGGACCAAAACAAAAAACAATTGCATACTTCCTCCCTCCCCTTCGAACTGTCATAGGAAAGCACATAATTAAAGGCATATGATTGCAAACAACCTTAGGTTAACATTAATATTGTATATTTTTTGAAATAATGCCTTTGAAAAAACCCAACGTGTTTCGAAAACACATATGTTTTTTTGCATGATTATTTCATGTACAAGTGACCTACATCTAGAGTTAGACTTTTTGAACCTAATGAATATTTTTAAAAACTAGTCAAATGATTTAATAAAATAACCATTTCCCTTGTAGTAGATTGTTTCAAAATTTCAAGACTTTGAAATTTTCATATGATTTAATTTCTCATCAAATTGATCTAATGAACATGTACTTGCATACAATGAGTCATGGATTTTTTATACAAAAAGTTTGAAATCAATTGCATCATTTTATGCATTCATTTTGCATTCATCTATGTTCCCAAAAATGTAAGTTTCCATATGGGAACCTATATGTTCCCTTGTGAAATGAACACATTTGTAAAGCATATTCCTTCATTAAGAACACACATTCCTTGTGAAAAATGTGAGATGTGTGTTCCCTTGAAAGATTGTGGTCCCCCATGCCACATACGTGCTATGTCATGTGCCACCTAAGCAACATGGCATATGGCATGTTGCAATGTGCCATGTCATTTGCCACCTAAATGTCATGTTATCCACCAATGTGTCATGTCATTTGTCACTTAAGGGGCATGTCATCTACCACATGACAATGTGCCACATAATTTTGTACATAGATGCCATGTCATTGCTTAGTTTGCAAGGGTATCATAAATGTTGGTCCAAGTTAGCCCTTGGCAATAAATTTGTCAAAGATCTACAAACCCCAACTTCCACACCTAACCCTCCACACCCCGACGCCCTATTTTCCACACTCCAAATAATTGCCATCATCAAAAGGGTAATTAATTTGCATTGGTCAAGTCCCAACGATTGGTGTCTAATTCTTATTTCAAAAATAACCTTCAATCACAATTCTAACCTTATGTTTTTTTTCTAAGGAATCTCTAGTCCAGTCCTGAGATCGATTCTTCCAATTTTGAAAATATTCAGTTTTCATTATTTTCACGAAGAATCTGAAGTCAATCTAGTTTCAGACATGTTGCAATTCCATCTCCATTCCACACAACTAAACAAATTGAGTGTGTGAAGTGTTTGTTTGTTCAATTAGCCCACATAATTCAAAAATAAAGATTATGCAGTATTAATTATGTACAACCAATCAAATACAATATTTGCCTACAATGTAAAGGCTAATCTTATATTATTTTCTCCCTACAGCTGAACTTATCTACTTAGATACCCTGAACTTGTTCAAAATGAGATAACACCACCATTTACATTCTCATTCAATTTTGAAAAGAGACCAGGTTCCAATTGCAATTCTGACAAAACTTGAAACCTCCAGTCTAAAGCCCCTATAACCTGAACGTGGCTAAATCCCAGAACCTGCGAACTCTAGCCTCAACCCCTTGCTACCAAATTTATTCTGGTTTTTATTTTCCCTTGGTAATGGAAATGCAATAATGGTGTCTTAAGGGGCATATATCCAAGAATACAATTTCCAGATTGGTTTTTCAGTACATAAAATTTTGGAATTTAGCAGTTTGAATTTTTCTGGAAAAAGAATATGGAAGCACCCTGACTTTTAGAACAGGCAGCTCATCACATAATGCCTCTGCCCCTGCTGGCAAGTTTAAACCAGAAAGAGTTAAAACATGAAATGTTCAATGAAATTCCCAAAAAATGAACTCAGTAACCAGTAACACCAGATAAACAGTCCTCAAATCATGGGACCAGATGTACTTCGTTTCCTATTCCCTCCGTTACAGGGAGAGCCAACAAATAAACCAATTCCCAATGCATCATGCAAGATAAAAGGTGGGGCCAGTGGCCTCTGGGCTAACAGATAGCAATATATCCATGTGGTGATCAGGAGGCACACAGTGTGATGAAATGACAAAGACAAACTTTCCAGTTTTAAATTACAGTCACTGAGTGAGGTCATGCATTTTGGTCACTGGGTACAAAGGAATTTACTTTCACACCTGAAGTTGGCAGTGCAGTATCCACTGATGTGCATCTAGAAGCTTTCTAATGTACATCTTTCATGAGTGGGGTTGTGGTTGGGGGTTGATTTGTGAGTGGATTCTCAAGCTCTTCATGATGGCTGAAAGGTGGGGGTGGTGCTGGTGCTTTCATCTCAATTGCAGCTGCAACAGCAGCACTGGAAGAGCCAATGACCAAGCTTGGGCCTTGAGCTTCACGTGGGCTTGCCAGCTCTTTTTCCACTTCTTCAAATTTTGAAGTTGCCCATGGTGCTACACCTACAATCGGTGTTGCAGTATTGAGAACAAGAGATGAAATTGCTTCCCTTGATGAATACCATGAATTCCCACATTTCAAACATTCCAGCTGCACAGAGAGCACAGATTTACAGATGGTAAGGTTATCACCACAGAAAGCAGCATTCAATTTGAGATGGTAAACCCAGATTCAACTGGACCTGCTGCAATTTCAAGCTATGATATCTTGGATCCAAGCTAAAATACTCGGAATAGCCTGAAGAAAGTGAGCACCACACCAAGAGCCTAGTAGTAGGAACTAGGATCACTACCAGTGGGCTAAGCATCTTGGTCATCTTGCATGCAATCATGGGCTCAACATTCAAACCCATGAAGTGTTTTATAGCTATCCTGGACTACTGGGGGTGTGGAGTAGGCATATTTATCTGGTGTGAAAGGAAACCCAGGGTCTCTCAAGATGGCTGCCACCCATTTGGCAGCCTCCACATCAAAATGACAAGCAATGCCCAGGATCCAAACTCATAACATGCTGCTGGGCACATTGCCCTTCTATCTTCTCAAGTCCAAAGAACTACCTTGCAAATATGTGGATAGCATTTACCTGATAACGATCCCCAAAGCCAACATGAATAATATCTTTAACAGCAACTTCACGTTCACCACATAATGAACACCGCACATCTGCCATCTGTGGAATCACATGGTTGTAATAAGCTTTGTTCATCACCTGCATGCTTCTTGATAGCCTATGAAACCTTGAATGTCCCATACCTATTGGCAGATGCTTCACAATCAAGTGAAATAGCAGCAGGTGTCTAGCCCAATTCAAACTGGAAACTGTTTTGAAGGTCAGCTGGGACAAGACAGCAGGATTCATTACTGATGTCAATCTTACTGGAAGAGTAAAACCTGCTGTGCCCAAGTAACACAGTCAATGGCTCCTGGTTGGAAAAGTGGGTCCAGATGGTGATAGAGTATTACTCCCACAAGGAGCACTAGGAACCATGAGAAGCAAGGAAATTTTCAAAAAACAATACCTGTAATGTCCGTTCTTCTGGTGGTTCTTGGCCACTCTTTTCAGCAGCTGTAAAGCCATCCTGTAGCAAACAACAATTTACTGGAGCGAGCAATTTCTTGAGTGAAACAAGTTGTGGCCTAGGTCCATAGGGGTATAACTCAACTGTACAAATGAAGTGCAAATCAAACAATACAAACTTCACTACAGATTTGACAATGCTCATGGCATTCTCAAAACTCCAGGACCAGGCAAGTTTTGGAACCATACCTTTAGTTCAGCAGGACTCATGTTGATAACTGTTGCAGGCTCCAACTCTTTACTTAACAGGCGTTGTGCAAGGACTTTATTATTCTGCAATTTAACAAATGATGCTCCACAGTTCAGCTATAATGTACCAAAAGCTTCAGAAGACTGAAAGACATCCAGGTAAAACATGGATAGTTTTGTCTCCACAATCGTATATTCATAAGGAAGCAACAGCCTGATTCCTCAAAACATACCAATGCCCCACTGTAGCTGAATTTCACACCTAACATGCACTGTGTGGCTGGCTTTGAACAACTACTTGCAAGGTGGCAATGAGCCCTAACACTAGGCTGTTGCATGATGCTTGCAATCCTTAATCTAAAATTATCAGGCCCTTCTGTACAGCATTTACTTGAATGTGGAATCAGGTTTGCAGGAATGCTTGATTAGCATCACAAAGCCTAGGTACCTTGACATTAAAATCCAGTTGACGCATCTTGAGATTGTACTTGTGAAGGTCTGTGCCAAGCGAATCATGGCTGAGTTGTTCCAGAGCACAAACTACGGCCATAGCAGCGGTTGCAACCTCCGGCCATGCCAATGACCCCGCACCCTGCACCTCATGACCCTGTTCAGACTTTTGGCTAGCTCTTTGCCAATAATACTTCAGGACAAGCCCATGCACATACAATGATAATGATCTTGACACTAAAAGCAACTAATGCATTAGTGCATAGTTCCACATCCCACACACACACTCTTCAACATAGTTATTATCTCGTACTGAGTGGCATACCAAGGTAGACTCTCGATTCACTGGCAACTCATGATCTGAGACTTCACATCCATTCTGAGGTTTGCTTGCAGAACCCACATCTGTCTCATTTTCCTTAATTGTGTTATTGCCCACTCCACTTTGCACACTGAGGTCTTTCCCACCTCCACATATATCCCGCACTGTCTGCACCAATTTTTCAACCCACCGATCACGAGCATGCACACCCAACAGCATATCATGGACCTGTAACAATGTCGAAACCTCAGCATCTGTCCCAACAGCACTTGGTGGTGTCTCCACTCGAGCAAATCGATCAGACTTATTACTTAGTGTTGGCTCAGTCCGTGCCCCAACATCACTGGCAGGCAATACATTGTCACTCTTGACATTCAGAGGTGAGATGGTTCGTCTCACTGGACCCCGCCTCTTTGCCTTAATGTCTAGACTGACATCCTCTTCTCTGAGGCCCAAGATATCCTCTCCATCAATATCTGGCAAGTCTCCTAATGCTTCCCTCGTCTTCTGCACAAGCAAGTCAATTTCCTTCTGCATCTGGTCTTCATAGTCTTTGTCAGTCAGGTTGAAGAGCTTCTTCTCACAAGCATCATAAACCTTACGGACAATGAATCCTGGGTGTTTTGCTCGTAGTGGTTGAGGAAATCGTTTGGTGTGAGGAATGAAATGAACTATGCACTTATGCATTACTGACTCTGCTGGGACCTCATCCATGTGCAAGCTATAAAAAAGTTCCCGTGAGTCATTGGAACCCCACATGCCCCCACCCTTCTTCTCTGCTTCCTCTGGTCGGTAAAACCACTGTCCTGTCACTTGGACAGAGCCATCTTTAGCCTGCTTAATTTCCTAGAGAATAAAACCGCCCCCCAACACCACCAAATTAGTCCAACCCTGCTGTGCAATTATGTACTCCAAACAAAGATACTACAGCAGCTTTGTTGACTACCTAGCACCTCTGAAGAAAATGCACATCAAACAATCAGAATGTTGCCTGTATCTGGCCCCACTGGTCACCTCCTTGTACCAAAGGCAAACACTCAAAAGAAACAGGTACAACCATACTATTTCATAGCTAGAATCCCAATTCAAAATTACTGAACTTTCTCCAAGTCAACCAGAGACAAAAGGTTCCATGAGACATACTTTGATAATTGCCACATATGGTTTCTGTCCTGTTTTCTCTGGTGTAACTAACACTGGATCATCCTGCCAAGTACACAGAACTGTGAATACCTTATGTCTTGATTGAAGATTGAAATCTTCAAATCCATGGCAATCAAATGAAAAACCCCCTCATCTGTCAAAAAACTATGTAAAAATTGAAGGCCTGGGTTTTTGTGGAAGGATGGTGTGTCAAACCGGCATGACCCAACAAATGTTGGCAACTCAAAGATTGCAAGTTTCTTGACACAGTAATGACAGGAATACAATTTCAGAAGTGTTTACACAATTTCCATCAAATCCAGCAAGATTTTCCCCAGGTTTGCAAAACCCTTGCCACAATGCAAGAACACAAATTCAAATCCCTGACCACAATGCTCAAAAACACAAGTCCAGAGTCACAGTAATTTGAAAGGACATGGCTTTCACGAGGAAACAAAAGCAATAAAACAAGATCATGGAACTCCCTAATCAGAAAGCAATTCACAGACCTTGAGTGTCTTGACACAGTAACAAGAGAAATACAATCTCAGCAATGGTCACACAATTGCCATAAAATCCAGCATGATTTTCACAAGCTTGCAAAACCCTTACAGCAATGTCAGAACACAGATAAAACCTCTCACAAGAATGTTCAAAACACAAGTCCAGAATCACAATTGAAAGCATACAGATTCTGGAAATGGTTTTGTGAAGAAACAAAAGCATCACCGCACAGTCATGAAGCTCCCTAATCAGCAAAGCAATTCACAGATCTCAAGTGATTTGAACAATGTAACAAGAGGAATACGAATCCAGCAGAAGTTTCATAGGTTTGCAAAACCCTTAACACGATGCTCAAACACAGATCCAAATCCCTGTCCGGAGGAATGCTCAAAACACAAGTCGAGAATCGCTATTGAAAGCATGCAGATTCTGTACATGGTTTCGTGAAGAAACAAAAGCATCAAAACAAGGTCGTGACTCTCCTTAATCTGGTACAGATTTGAGGAAACCAAAGGCAAGACCAACGATCCATTCACGAGGTCGGATTGCGTCCAGTACACGGAGAACTGCTTCAGAAGCGTCATGCCAGCCAAGTGATGGAGTTCATGGAATTCTAGCAAAGTTTCCGTGGGATCCATCCGCTCAGACGAAGAAGCAGAAAAGTCCGTGGCGGTGTCAGAGAGAATCACGATTGACAATGTACTACAGGCAAACATTACTGAGTCCCTTCTTTTCCCTCGTCCATCTTCCCTCGGTTTAAGAGAAGCTTACAACATCATATCTACAGCCATCAACTTCAAAAGCTTGGTAATGCTTCCGCTCCCCCTTTCCTTTCCCTCCGGATCGTTTCAAAACCTGACCGATCACTTTGACCTCCACAGCCGATTCTTCATCACTCACCGCGCCTTCTGGAACCGCCTTTCTGCTCTCTTCCTCCTCTTCGTCCCCATCCACATTCGTACCAGTCCTTCTCTTCCCCATTTTCTCACGGAGATTATTGCCGCCCTTGTCCGAATTCCAAAATCTTGGAAAATTTGAAGATTCCTGCGAAGAAACCAAAAGGAAAAAATAAAATGTCCGTAACGAAACAGAGCGCTTGAGAGAGAGAGAGAGAGAGAGAGAACACAAGGGCTTCTTCGGCAACAGCAAAAAAGAAAGAAGCCCGCGACAATCGCACTCTAGAAATTATGCTGCCACAACATCGCAATGTAGCGTCCCCCACGAGTCAATCACAAATCCGGCCCCGTCAAGAAACTCTGATGAATCCCCAAACCCTAGTTTCTACGTGTCGGAAAAACCGAAGAAGACACGATCGCCAGAAAGAGAGGAGACGCTCACAGACAGAGGCAGCGAGAAGGCCAGTGACGATTGATACAGCTTCTATACTCCTTTTGCGAGAGACAACGGTAATCCGGGAGTTTTGACGACTAAATCGACCGCGAAATTGCATGTGAGAGAGGGAGAGGAAGGGAGCGAGGACTGAGGCAATTTCTGTACTCTTTTTGCGAGAGACAATGGTGATCTGAGAGCCTACGACAAGATCAAACGGAAAAAATCGCACATGAGAGAGCTAGAGAAGAGGGGAGTGAGGACTGAGGCGATTTCTTTGCGAGAAACAATGGTGATCTGAGAGTGTCTACGGCAAAATCGAACGGAAATTATGTGAGAGAGCGAGAGAGGAGGGGAGTCAGGACTCAGGCAATTTTTGTACTCTTTTTGCGAGAGACGATGGTAATCCGAAAGCTTTTACGACAAAATCAAACGCAAAATCGCGTGATAACAATTTGTTGCTGCGCACAACAGAACCAAATTCATGGTGGAAATCACACTCTCTAAAGTCTTGGTACATATCTGAAAGTTCTGTAGCCAATCTCCCGTGCAAACTTAGACATCCCTCTTGGTTCCATATCTGAAATCTCTGTTATCTAATGTCCTGTGGATAGAAATTCTTCTTGGTTCCATATCTGGAAGCTTGTGTCCAATCTCCTCTGGAAACTTAGAAACCTCTCTCTTGGTTCTAGATCTAAAAGCTCTATTTCCGATTCCCTTTGGAAACTTCGCCATTGATGAATTTCATCAATGGTGATGAGTGCTCTTGCAAAAAGGGAAAGAGCAGCAAATAGATTTTGGCTGATTGTGATTGAAGGAGGAAAATGGACGGGGATGCCCAACTCATGAAGGAAGAAGAACGGCGACCTGTCTTTTTGGTTTTGTACTTGGATTAGTGCTTCGTTTGTGTTCTTGTGTGTAATTGTTTGCAGGTGTTTTGAAGAATGACGGCGGGAATGCTTCTATAATCTTAAATGTTTCCTTAGAACGACATTAGAGATGATGCTCGTGCGTTCCAGAAACTGGCTTTCGCTACTTGAGGACGTGATTTTTGTCTACTGCCAGAGGTTTGGTTTTATGGTGGAGATGCAAGGGAGTTCTGGAGGTGTCAATTCTTGTTGGTTTTTGCGTTATGATGTTTGGTGTGCAAGCTTGGTGTGAAGGTCAAATACTAGAGTACTGGTGAGGCGAAACAGGGAGCCGACTTGAAGATCTTCGCAGATGCTAAGTATTCTAGTTAGGGGATGTGTAGTGCATACAGTTTTGAGTGTTGTGAGCTTAGTTTGGAGGAAGGTAGTTTGACCTAAACACTTGCTGCTGGAAATTTTTCACTGCTCCCAGCTGCGCCCAATTGCTAGATTTAGGTCAATTTTTAGGACCTTGTGTGATTTTTGCTATTGATAAGAAAATGGAATTGTCTTTCTAAGAAAAGGGTTGTGATCATGAGATTGTTGAAATCCTGAAAGCAGGATTATGAGTTTTTTTCCTTTGATTTATTGTGGTCGATTAGAATTCTAGAGCCCTTTCTTTTTGGTTACAGTTGGTCCTGTTTACTCTCAAAATGCAAATTCACAGTATGCTTGAAATCCTGTGTTTGCCATGGATGCAAAAGCTCATAAAGGTTTTCAATGGTATGCTTCCCAAAACCAACTATATCTTCTTCGATTGTGCAAACATCTGACTCTCTTTAGTCTCTGTGCTTGCAGAATACTACGGTGCAGAGACATTACCTCCATTACCTACACCAGCAGACACGGAATTGCATCTGATACGTAAATCCTTCACATGTGAAGAAAAAGAGTCAATGCAGGTCTCCATTCTCTGCTATACTAGGCTTATGAAGTGATGAGAAACACACAGTGAACACTGATCATTTATAGTATTAGCAAGTCCCTACATTAATAAAGTAAAATAAAGTAAGATTTTATTTGCTGCATGGTTGGTATATCTACCCTGATCAACTACTTGTTGCTTAGGTGCACTTCCTATTTGCTGCATGGTTGGTGTACACCTCTCCTGATCAACATTTATCCGACTACTTAGTCTGCACCAAACCATGTCCAAGCACTAAGTTCTATACAACAATGTTGGCTATTATATTTTCAGAGTGTGGTTTCTTGTTGTATTTATTTCTACACCTCTCAAAACACACTTGGATGAAGCAATCAAAGATGGTACAACGTGATCATCTACGGACAGTAAATTTAAGATAATGAATAATGCATTCTACCACTCCTCGCGCACTTCCGGGTACTATGTTACTCAACCAGCTCCTATAACTCTGACTGTTACACTCCTTAGCTAGCTCCTCCCACAGCTTTGACTGTTATGCTCCTCAACCATTTTCTTGACCAAATATCATATATATATAGTATTGTAACTCTTGGAAGCTTCCTAAACCCATATTAAGCTTGCAGTTTTCAAACTTCACTCTTCCTAGGGCTTTGGTCAGTATGTCTACTATTTGATCTTGTGTTGGAACATACTTTAGTCTTGGCATGAAATATTGGATTATGTGTTATTTTGATACTTGACTGATTATCATAGAACATTCAAATTGGTGTGTTGCTTGCAATAGTCTTTAAGCCAGACTAATTCCTTGGTGCTTTCAGTGATTGACCTATATATACTTTGCCTTTGTTGATGAAATGCAATAGTGGATCGTCAGTTGCTAAGCTAATCTACGAGCCCTGATCCCAATTAAAGTTTTGAACTGTTAGTCTAAGCACTGGCTAATGATTATTTATAATGGTTAGTTATGACTATTGTATTTTGAAATAACTAATATGAGACTAGGAGGACATACTTGTTTAAGAACTTTTGATTTCATGTTAAAGTTTGTGTTTTCGTTATTCACTCATGAAACACGAATCATTTTCTTTCAACCAACTTTTTTCAAGCTTTTAGGAATTTGTGTACATGTTAGTTTAGGATTTATAGTTAGTTTTAGTTTTGTTAGGTTTTGCATGTACCTATTGCTAAAAAATTCAAAAGTTGAATAACCTTAATGGGCATAGAAAAACCCATTAACATTTGGTGATCACGCAATGGATCTGAATTCAGAAGCAATCATGTTTAGAATTTCTAGTTTGATTTAATAGTTTTAGTAGATTAGGTTTGAAAATCAATCATGCTTGAAATTTTAGCTTGTTACATGTTTGCTTGTTTTTGTGATAACTTTAAGATTAAAGTTTTTGTTTCTTGATTTAGTTTGAAAATATTAGGAATAGGGTGAGGTTAGTGTAAAAATTTTGAAGTAAAATAGGTGCCCAATCTGTAAATGAAGGTTTATATAAACTCTTAATTGTTGGGAGGGGTTGATCAGAAAAAATATATATGTTAAAAAATAATGCAAGGGCTTTCCTAGAACTTGTTGATTTAAGAAAATGTCAAGAGTAGTTATTAAAAGTCTTAGAAAATAATTAGATAATGTTAGACATCAACCTATTCAAAAACATGCATAAGAGTAAGATGAACAAATGCAACCTATGGGAGATGAACATGTGAATGCACCAAACACAGATGCAACATAGAAGGGAGAAGTTAATGAACCACATCAAAATGTAGTAGAACCGGTTGTGCATAAAGACCCAACAATGCTCTCAACCACTCATCAAGAAACACCACAAATAATAACCCAATCATGGGCAATGAATGTTTATCATGATGACAATCATGAACTTCAATTGTTTGATGAAGTTTTATTCGCATGATAACCACGGCGATCTGTAACCCCAGGTTACAATTCACCCAAAACCAATGCATTTATATCAATTGCAACATTTGTTGGTTTTCAAACTCAATCACCAAACACTAATATTAAATTGGTACCCACTAAGTTAGAGATGGAATGACTTCACCTACTCAATAGGTTGGAGCAACTTCATCATCTCGATCAAAGATTATTTCATCAATCAATTTCTATACCACATTTAGAACTTGTTGAACCTAAAGCAACACCCACAATTGTTTGATAAGGAGTCACATATCCACAAGTCACTTGGCTTGTCAAATCAGTATTGGGTCTAGGTGAAAGATTAAGTGTCCTACATCATAGGCCGGTTTTAGGAGGAAACCAAGGTGCTCAAACTATAACCTATTCATATTGTCAATAGGTAGGACACTTATTCAACCACTGTCCATTTGTTGATGATAGATTAAGGTAGTTATTAAAGGAAGAGGTGATGAATACTCATCAACATGTTCTTCCAACCACTACAACAATAGTTCCCAATGTGCTTATATGAAGAATTCAAGCCATGAATCCGTATGGGTCATATGGTAGTACGTGTTAACTATCAAACAACTTGGTCATAACCTATTAAACCAATTGTACCAAGTAAAACCCGTATGTTACCTACTTGAACATACCCAATGTGCTATAATGTCATACCCTTTTTTATGCCTTTAAATCTTAATTTGTATCCAGCATATCCAACTGGAACAAAAGGACTTGATTCCTCAATCTTTAGGAATTATACAAGTTATGTACTTGGGAATGTGTACCAAGATTTGAACAACCTATTGTACCACCAATATATACACCATAATCTATTGGAAATTTGTTTCTTCTAGTGGTTCAACTAGTGATTGGCATGCACATATAACTTGTTTAACAACGTGTTACTACACCAGTTCCAACCATTATATAGATTATGTGAAACTTGAATTAGAATTGAGCAATTTGTTAAGTTTTAGTTCCATAAATTTGTTTAGTAATAATGGTTCAAATCTTTATAAACTTCCAAGTATTAATGATTAATAGTTGAATTAGCCTTTGGATGTTTCCAAGTGCAGAGGACCTTTTTATTAATTCGCTATAGTGATTAATTAATTTTGCAACCTAGTAATCTTCCAGAATGCATTATCCTCTTTATGTTACAAAGAGGTGAAAAAAGGATGTAAAATTAGATGTGGTTTTATTGATATGTTGGGACTATAAGCCCATAATTAACATTGACACTTCACCATGATAATATCGAAATAGTTTGATAAAATAATCTTCAGGCACTAATGATGTGTTTGTAACATTTTTGGTAATTTAGTTTTAGGACATCCTTATTCAAACTTCACTTGTATTAAGTTCTTAAATAGAACTGAAATCAAATTTAGATATTATCATTTCCACTTGAGTGAGACTCCAAATAAACTATGACCTAATAAACAACTTGGATGGGAAAGATCACAACTGCAAAAAAGTCCAAAATGTAACGAATGGTGCAAGCTAGGTACATAGCTCGATGCTTCATGGAAAAGGGGTTGATTGGACCTTGTAGCCAATGATAATGGCCATCATCAGGAATCCAAGTTTGACAATGAAAACGAACATTGTCATTTTTGCATTAACATTCTTCAAACCTTTTGAGTATGGCTCCACGAACATGAAATTTTTTTAAGTAGATTGCGAAGGCATGTGGGTTAGGAGATAATTAATGATCCCATGTTGAACAATCGACTTGGGTGCACACCATTCTATTAAATAGTTTTTATTCGCGTGACTGCTAGGAGACATTCACATCAAACGATATTTCTTTAAGCTCTTCAATTTGTACTTGCGCAATTGGGAAATTCGAAGGTGTAGTAACATCACCTACCATGATTAATTTTCACCTACATCAAGAAAAACCAAAAAGGTATCCTTGATATTTGCATTAACTTGGTATTTGCATTCAAAGGAGGGTCATGCTTTTATTTAGGAAATTAAAGTAGGCATAATGTGCGGTGGTGATGATGGAATTACATGAAAACCCTAACATCTTAGTTCCAATGGAATCAATCATGAAGCCCTAATTTCAATGATGAATTTAAAAAATACATGGGAATTTTGGTAATGGAAATTATATTTATAATTTACTATGTACTACACAATTAATATAGTACATGGTAAGGAATAATTAGGGGGTATTAAATAAATAAATAGAACATGAGAATGTTACTAATGCTATTGAGTTGATTTAATCAAATGGGAATTCAAAGATGTTTACTTATGACTACTGATAAATTATCCTAGGAATTAATTACTTTGAAATAATTAGGATGAAAAAATAGGATGTTGAAATAAAACAAAGGGAATTGGCAATGATCAAGCTCAAAGACCCCATTAAAATATACAAGGCAGGGAAAAGGATGAGTCCTCCAATTTCATTGGTAATGAGGATTATCATCTTATTT
This sequence comes from Sphagnum contortum, assembly GCA_963920785.1. NCBI lineage: Eukaryota > Viridiplantae > Streptophyta > Sphagnopsida > Sphagnales > Sphagnaceae > Sphagnum > Sphagnum contortum. The sequence continues at coordinate 5,578,450 of OY987295.1, read as the reverse complement.
TGATTGGAGGATGGAAACCTCTTAATGTTTCATTGGGCACAAGAATTATCATCCTAAACTCCATTGGTGAATCAAATCATCTTTGATTCTCATTGGTTCATTGATTGAAAGGAAGGATTTCCATAAACTTCCATTCGACAAGGAAAACAAGTTCACAGAAGGGTTATAGGAAGCTTTTGTTTTTTTTGGGAAGAGGAAAAAGACTTGAGAAGAGGAAGAGAATGGGTGTGTGAAAGGAGAACTAATTTGTTATGTGCAAATAAGTGTCATTCATTGAAACAATGGTGTGCAAACAAAGGAGCATGGAAGAAAGTTACGTGTAGCAAGTAGTTGTAATTGGAGTTCATGGAATAATTTCCATGAATAATCCTTTGCATTTTTTATTAAAAAATTATTTCCCTCAAATCCACCATTGGATTTATTTCAAACTTTAAGAAAATTAGTTAGGAGGTGTATAATGTTCATTCAAAGGTGGTAGATGTTTGGCTTACGAAAATGGAAGACTACTTTCATGTTGCCAAAGTTGGGCAACACTCAGCTGTGGAACTTGCCCACTCCTATTTAAAGGGCTATGCTTGCACATGGTGGAGGACAGTGAGGCAAGAGGAAGGGAAAACCCATGGCTACACATGGGAATTCTTTAAGGAATGCATTGAGTTGGAGTTCATTCCAAAAAAATTCGACTACATATCAAGATGCAAATTCCGGGACCTTGTGAATGCAATAAATAACGACTTGCGCCAATATGTGAAGGTGTATTCCGAATTCATGCTCGAGATTCAACATATGCATGAATTAGATTGTGTGTGCCATTTTGTGATGGGGCTTCCAACCAATCGGAGGTCTGAGCAAGGAGTTATGAACTCCCAAAGTCCCGGGAGTCCAAATTGGGATAATTTCGGGACTCCTCTTTGGGAGTCCCGAGAAAAAATGCCATTCGAATGCAGGTGCCGCAGGCAAACGCGGAGAATACTATATGGGGGAAGGTGATGGCTTCCCCTGAGTCCAGGCCGTGGTGAATCATGTGACTCCAGGGTCGCCCGTGGCTTGTCCTAGCATTGAAAGTGCTCCTGAATGTGAACTAACCAACTTGTTGGTTGGTTTGATGCAAGTTCGAGTAACTAAGTAAAGCTTGTCCCTATTCCTAGTCCCATCCCAAAGCTTCAGCACGCCCCTCTACCCCTTTTGGTGCTGAGAGCTGGGAGCGTGCCTCGAGTCCTAAACAATTTCGCTGTTTGATTTACTTGGACCCAACTTGGATCCAACAAGGGACTTGGGAGCGCATTATGCCCTTGTCACCAACCTAGCCCAAGGTGAATGTAATCACCTTATTTTCTTAAAAGGGAAGGTTTTTAAGTGGGATGTGTTATGTCTTCTAGACATAGGGGCTTCCCACATAACCCAAAAAAGTGTCGAAAGAATGGAGCTCCACTTGAAGGAACTCAAGGCACCCGTTGAGGTGCACTTTGCAGATGGAGTTCCCCATCCCATCACATTATAAGCAAGAGACGTGCCTCTTCAACTAGGGAATTGGAGAAGAAAGGTGGATTTGTTGGTCTTCATCTTAGGGGGAATGGAATGCATATTGGGAATGGAATTCATCACCCATAACAATGTGTTCATAGAAGGGCACAATAGGCTAGTTAGAATCCCATCCAAGAATGGGATCGTTTGAGTGAAAGCACATGAAGTGCCTAATGTGGGTGGATCGACCATCCACTTGATATTAGGAAAAACTTTGGAAAAGGAATGCATGAGAGGTTATGGCATGTTGTGTGTGTTAGACGAGTTTGAACCAAAGGAAATTACCAACTTGATGAGTTTTCCCAAGTGAATTAATTGAATCTTAGACGAATTCCTAGATGTGATGCTTGAAGAGTTGCCCGATGAATTGCCCCCAAAAAGACAAGTTGACCATGCAATCGAGGTGATGCCGAGAATGGCACCTCCCGCCAAGGCCCCATATCGAATGAATCATGAGGAATTGAAAGAGGTTAAGGTTCAACTTGAGCTTCTCTTCGCAAAGGGATACATCAAACTTAGCAAGTCACCATATGGGCACATGTCCTCTTTGTTCACAAGAAGGATGGGACGTTGAGGATGTATGTGGATTACAAAGCCCTAAACAAGGTGATAGTGAAGAATCGATACCCATTACTTCGAATTGATGATTTGTTTAATCGATTCTTGGGAGCTAAAAATGTTTAGTAGGATTGACCTATGTTTAGGGTATTACCAAATTTGAATCACAGAAGGGGATGAAGAAAAAACCGTTTGTTGCACAAGGTATGGCTCATATGAATTCTTGGAGATGCCTTTTGGCCTCACCAATGCACCCACCACATTTTGCACACTCATGAACGACATTTTCCGGGAGTGGCTTGATGATTTCGTGGTTGTATACATAGACGACATTTTGGTCTATAGCAACTCCATGGAGAAACATGTGGAGCATCTCCGAAAGGTGTTCCAAAGGTTGAGAGAAAACAAATTGTATGTTAAGTTTGAGAAATGCAAATTCGGGGTGACAAAAGTGGATTTCCTTTGACATAAGATCACCCAAGAAGGCTTGAAGATGGATGATCACAAGGTGAAAACGATTATAGATTGGGAGCCACCTAAGTTTGTCCGTGCACCAAAAGTGCTCCAACCATGCACTAACCAACTTGTTGTTTGGTTTGTGCAGGTTCAGGTGAATAATTCAGTTACTTGTCAATCTTCTTAGTCCCCATCTCAGAGCTCTAGCACGCCCCTCTACCCCCAAAGTGTTGCAGGTCAGGGAGCGCACCCTAACTCCTTGTCCTTCCTTTGTCTTCACCTTAGGACTTGTAGTGAGTCCATCGAGGAGCTTGGGGGTGTGTCACACTTAGCCTATCCATTTCCTTGTGGATAATAAACAATGAATCTAGTATGTCTAATAATGAAATGATGAGTAAGGTATCTGATTGCATCATTGATGAAACGGGTACCTTAATCGGTCACAATGGTTAATGGACATCCAAATCTCGTAAGAATGTGTTTGTATAAAAACTTGGTAGTTATTATAACAACGTTGGTGTAGGGCACTTGGGCTTCCACCCACTTTGTTGCATAATTAGTGGCTATCAAAATGTACTAGTTGCGTGACAATTTATTTGCAAGTTTAACAAGTCCAATAAAATCCAATCCCCATTTTTGAAATGGTTTTTCAAGTAATGTGGTAACTAATTTGGCCAAGTTTTGGGTTAATAAGTTACATGTTCTTTGACATTGGTCACAAGTTTGACAATATTCATAAACATTTCGATTCATCATTGGCCACCAATAACTAGCATCCATGTTCTTCCACATAGTGATATCATAAGAGAAATGTCCTCTTGCAACTCCATGTAGTTTTTGCAAAACTATGGACACTTGTTTTAGTTGTAGAATTCGACAAAACTTGGTATCTTGTTTGAATCTATACATTATTCCTTTTTTGAAGCACAAATGGTTTAGCCCTTTGGGCTAAATAATGCCTTTGGGATGTTGTGAGTCTTTCTGGCATCACTCCTTTTGATAGGTATTCATACACATTCTTAGGTTATAACATAAACATGTGAGCATCATAGGTTTGATAAGGTATTCCAACAAGTTCAATGTGGTTGGGTAATCTATTCAATGCATCTACCATTACATGGGATGTACTAGGTTTGTAAGAAAATTTGAAGCGATACTCCAAAAATAATAAGAGCCATCTAGCTAACTTTTAAAAAACTTGTGGCTTGTTAATTAAATATACTAAAGCCATGTGATCCACAAAGAATGTAAACATGTTGCCTAACAAGTTATGCCTAAATTTGTGTAAGGCATAAACCATAGCTAAAGCCTCTCTTTCTATAGTAGTATAGTTTTGCTCAACGGAATTAAGTAGTCTTGATGAGTTCATAATGTTGATCTATTTTACCTATTGGGTTTTGGGCCAATATGGCCCTTACTTCTAAGTGAGACGCATCAGTGTGAACATGAAATTCTAGTTCTCATTAGCATTGATAAATATAGGAACTTGAATGTACTAGTTTTTTATATCCTCCTAAGCAATTTGACATTCTGTAGTCCACACGAACACTTTTGATTTTTTGAATAACTTGGTGATAGGTACCATAGTAAAGGCAAAATTCCTGATGAAACATCTACAAAATTGGGCCATTCCATTGAAGACTTGAATCTCCTGAGATGTTTTGGGCACTGGCATTTTGATTAGAGCCTCTATTTTTGTAGGATCAGGTGTCTTCCCCGCTTTGGAGACTATGAATTCTAAAATGGTTCCAGAGCATACGATAAATGCACATTTATCTAAATTCAAACTAATGCCATACTTTTTGCATTTTAGAAAACACTTTATGATTTTTTCCAAATGAGTGGAGAGGTCATTAAAAACAGTAAAATCATCTTAAAAGATCTTCATGAACACATCAATGTATTCACAGAAAGCTTTGGTGACCGCCCTTTGATAAGTAGGTGGTTCATTTTTTACCCCAAAAGGGATTACAACCCATACAAAAGCCCCCCACTTAATAACAAAGGCGGCTTTGTATTAGTCTTCCGGTGCTATTGAAATCTGATGGTATCTAAAAAAAACATCTAAAAAATGTATAAACCTCATGTCCAGCTACAATGTTAATAAGTTCATCCATAAAAGGTAATAGGTATGGGTCCTTCTTAGTAGCTGCATTAAGCTTTTTGAAGTCCACACAAATTTTGAGTTTTCCATTTTTCTTAAGCACTACAACTATAGGTGATAACCAAGTATCCTCTTCAACAAGTTTCATAAAACATGTAACAAGCAATTTGTTAATATCTTGTTAGACAATGGCTACATACTTAAGATTTAGCCGGTATTCTGTTTGATGAACAAGTGGTATCGATGTGTCCAACTCAATCCAATGTTGAGCTACGTCAGGTGGTATTCCCTTCAAATCTTTATGATTACAGGCAAAAATGTCCTTGAACTCCTTTAGCAATTTAATTAGTTAATGACTGACAATAAGGTCCAGATCTACATTAGTTTTAACTTGTTGCAGGTTTTTTTTTTCAAAACCCAAATTTATTTGAATCAAATGTTTTTCTTCGATGATAATCCATCTCACAATGCAAAGGTTTTAAACTTTGATTCAAGCAAGCATCGCATTAATCTCCATTTTTCCTACTTCAGGTTGGAAAAACATCTCTGGTAAATGTTGTTGGAAAGTATGAAAGGGTACAAAGAGTTTGATGGGTCACATAGGCACCGGTTTAATAGGTATATTAGATGAAATAGGTGGCTTAGACAGAGGTTGAACATGTTTATTAACTTGTTTGACTAAATTGAAACCTATTGATGTAATCAACTTAATAAGTTGATTTGACCAGATTGATGTAGGAACATCTATGCTTCCTATTTTGAAAACAATCCTAGTTCTATAACAAACATTAAGTCCTCTTATTCGTTAGATATTCCATAATGGAAAACATAACAAATTTATACTTCTAAATGTTTAGTTGGTGCTCCAAGTTTTTTAGTAACAAGTATGGTTCTAACTGTATCGGCTCCTTGTATGGTAATAGTGTTGTTGCCCCAATCATGAGACACTTTAACATCCTTTAGCCAAGGATGACCTAACAACATAAAGTAGTTAGAGTCAAACACACTACTTTGAAATTACAGTAAAAATCATTGCATAGGGAATTCCACGAACAAGAATTTGAAGATTTTTTTATCAAACCTTTATATTGGTTTGATTAGCCATACGCAGGTTAAAAGGTGCAGGTTTTGGTTTTGGCAAACCTAATTGTACCCTCAATTTCTTTGTAATATATTAACTCCATGATCACCATCTAAAAGCATGTATTGAATGAAGTTTTTCCTTGCTTGAATTTGTATTACTACCATTTGATGATCAATGGCAACTAATGTAATTGTCGGTTCTTGTAAAGTAGATTTTGGTGGTATTGGGCTATAAATGTAATGTTTGATATCAGGGATTGCTTGCAATAGTTGTCCCAAGTTCAATATATATTTGGTCTCCAAAACTTGTTAACTGATATCTCTTAAAATTTCTTCTAATGTCTTTTTTACAATAACCTGTTTTGAAATGATAGGTTGCTTATTCATTTCATTGGTTTGATTACTTATAATCGGTTGAGTCGTGTTGAATTATCAAGCAATCCAACCCAATTACTCTACAATGAACCCACTTTCATTGATAATAGTAAGTTGTTTTTCAGCCCCATTATGTTGTAATGTCATGCTCATGTGCATGGCCTCATACATGATGGTCAGTTACGGGCATGCCCATAATGTCTTTTAGGGTTAATGTACGTTTGTAAGGTTAATGTACATTCTTAAATGACTGTACGCTATTAGGTGTTCAAGGTTTCAACTTTTTTGTGGTTGTATAAAAGGCCAAGCCTTTCCATTCTCCTTTAGTTTTTCTAGAATTCCTTTGTCACGAAGAATTTCTTTCATAGTCAGACAAAAAATTTAGATGCTCACGGCGGCCATTACACGGCCACTGTTTACATACAGTACATGTTATTTCTTTCTTTGCAATTCAATTATAGAAAAACTCTACTCTCTGTTACTTAATGTTGAAAGCGACATATTTTTTTTGGCTTTGAGTTCTTGAATTTCTTTTTTGCTATTGGTGGTGTTGCGGCTACTGGAGGGAGCTTGTGCTGTTACACCTTTGCCAACCAACAGTGCCAGGATTGGAGGAGTTGGGAAGAGCGATACCAAACGGGTTGTGACATATGCTAGAGCAAGTTTGAAAACTCTTTCTCTTTCTCTTTCTTGATTTCTTTTTCACTCTTTTTCTCGCGCGCAGAAGAGGCGATTGAAGACTTTTGAAGCTGTCGAGTAAAAAAAACAAAATTTTTTGCAATGCCACCCACCATCACTGTCGAGCAATGTTGCTCGCCATCCCTGTAGAACAGTGCAATGCCACCCACCATCGCTACCGAGCAGTGGCGTAAGTTATAGTGTTACATTGTCGTTGGCCATCGCTACGGAACTCATGGGCGCTCTACAACATCGTGGCCTTTGACGGTGCGTCATAGACTTCATTTCGTCCGTCAGACTTCTATCTTTGTCCTATGTCTTGTCATCTTGTCGTCTTACCGTTCTATCGTCTTGCCATTCTATTTTATGTCCATCAAACCTTCATCCGACCTTGGTGCGACGTCCGTATTCTTCAAACCATATGTTGTGTTAGAACTTTGTAGTTAGTGCTCTATATTGTTACAAAATTATGGGGCATGGGACAACACCATGTCCTCAGATGATGAGAGCACTATCGCTCAACTAGAGCCTAGGTATTAGTTACAAAGTAACACATAATCCTTTGAACCAATATCTTTGAGTTCACGATCTTCACAACGATACCATCAAGCATCTACAACACCACCGTCATCCAATACAACTCCTATACCGACAAAGTATGGTATATATGTTGGTGGTACAACATTTTGTTCAAATATTGGGTACACATTCCCAGGTACATAACTTGTTAATTCTTAAGGATCAAGGAATCAAGTCCTTTTGTTCTAATTGGATTTGCTTGATACAAACCAAAAATCTAAAGGCACAAAAGGGGATATGACATTATACCACATTGGGTATGTTGAAATAGGTAGCATACTGGTTTTACTTTGTACAATTAGTGTAACAAGTTGTGACTAGGTTGTTTGATAGTTAATAGGTACTATTGTATGAACTATACTAGGATTCATGGCTTGAGTTCCTAATACATACACATTGGGTATTGCTATTATAATGGTTGGAAGAACAAGTTGATGAACATTCATCATTTCCTCCCTAAGTAATTGCCTTAATCTATCATCAACAAATGGGCAATGATTAAATAGGTATCCCATTTGAGAATAATATGAACAGGTTATAGTTCCAACACCTTGGTTTTTTCTTTAAATTAGTTTGTGATGTGGAACTTGTGATCTTTCACCTGGAGCACGTATCGATCTTGTTGGCTAGGTGCCTTGTGGATAAATAACTCCTTGTTGAACAACTGTGGGTGTTGCTTTAGGTTGAACAAGTTTTACATGGTATAAAAACAGATTAATTAGATGGTCTTTGGTCGACTTAACAAAGTTATTCCAACTTATTGAGTAGGTGAAGTCATTCCATCTTTGAATTAATGGGTACCAAATGAATGTTGGTATGTGATGGTTGGTTTTGAAAACCAACAAATGTTGTAATTGGTGTAGATGCATTAGTTATGGGTAGATTGTAACTTGTACCCATAATTAATGCAGGTTCCAGATCGCCATGGTTATTGAATAGATATGACCTCGTCAAATGGCTAAATAGGTTCATGATTGTCATCATTAGAACACTCACCACCTTCGGTTGGGTTATTGTTCGTGGTGTTTTTCGATGAGTGGTTGAGAGTGCTACCGGGTCTTTTTACACAATTGGTTCTGCTACATTTTGATGTTGTTCATTGACTTCTCCCCTTTGTGTTGCATCCATGTTTGGTACATTCATAAGTTCATCTCCCATAGGTTGCACTTGTTCATCTTGTTCTTGTGCATGTTCTTGAACAAGTTGATGTCTGACCTATTCTAATTGTTTTTTAAGACTTCTAATAACTATTTTTGACATTTTTTGAAATCAACAAGTTTTAGGAAAGACTTACATTATTTTTGAACAATAGATTTATTTTTTCTCATAATGACCCCTCCTAGCAATTAGAAGTTTGTATAAAATTTCTTTTACAGATTAGGCACCTATCTGTCTTCAAAAACTCTACATTAACCTCACCCTATTCTTAAGGTTTCCAAATTAAATCAAGATTAGAAACTTGAATCCTAAAGTTTACACAAAACAAGCAAACATGTGACAAATCAAAATTTGAAGCATGATCGTTTTTCAAACTCGATCTACTAAATTACTGAATCTAACAAAAAATTCTAAGCATGATTGTTTCTAAATTCTGATCCACTACGTGATCACCAAATGTTAATGAGGTTTTTCTATTGCCATTAAGGTTAATTCACCTCTAGGTTTTTCAGTAACAAATTCCTAAAGCAGCAATAGGTACATACAACACACAAATTGCTCAAGCTCGAAGGAAATAGGCTGCAAGAAAAATGATCCATATTCCATAATTGAAAAGTGAAACACATAATCATGAACGAAATCCAAAAAGTCTTTCAAAAGGTTTGTCCTCCTAGTCTTATACTAACCAATTCAAAATACGTACAATCATAACTGACCATTATAAATAATCATTAGCCAGTACCTAGATTAATAGTCCAAAGTTTCAAAAAATACAACTTGCTTAACTACATGTCTAACTACCAGTTTTGTCAAGTATAGGTTCTACCGATTACTTGTTGATTAACATGTCAACTTATCTTCTTACCGTAATCATTACCTACCATGTTTAATTAACTAGTTAGGTTAATACTACATGTTAGGTTAAATAATAGGATATGACACTTGTTAGGTTTAGCAACCTGCTTATATTGTTAACATGTTACCAAATCCAGGTAACATAGGTCCACATGCTTTTGTTGAAAATGAACAATGGAATGTAGTCCACATGAAAAAGGAATTTCATGCAAAATTTGTAGCTATTTTGTAAATTCTTTACCAAAGGGATCGATTAGCTTATTTTAACAATCAAATTATTATTACTTTTGACCTAGCCAATAGGGTGCAACCTGGTAATTAGTGTTCCATAGTGTTGACCCAATTATTGGTTGAATTAACTCATTAGACATAACGTCAGAAGAAGGTAGTAGCTAACCCAATTTCTAGCAAAATTCAAGCAAATAATTGTTATTCAAGGCCTATCCTAGATGTATTGTTTAAGAAATGGTTCCGTTTATCTAAGGTTCACCATGAACAACAACCCTATAGGAACCTATGTCACTTGCTAACCAAGAATGACAAGCTGTGCAATAGCGACACGTTTCATCTCAACTTGTTATAAGGGAGGAGTTTTTGAAGGAGAGAAGACCAACATGCTCAACTACAACATCACCTTTACCAACACGTAGTTTCATTGACTGAAGATGCATATAGAACTACTTACACTAAGGGACAAGTTAAGCCCTAAACTTGTTACTTCACCACCAAGAAAAAAGTCTAGGACTACTTTCAAATCATTGATTGTTGATTTAGAAGAGGATGAGGAGCAAACCTATTTAGATGAAACTAGGGGTGGAGGAGGATAAGATATTTGTGCAACAACTACATAAGGTAACATTAAGGAAGGACCTGAACCCAATCTGGATCAGGTAATTGACAACATCCAAGTTGAACCTGTTGTGTCTATAGAACTTGTAATATCCATTGCAAAACCTACACATCCTATAGTTGTAGCTACAAAATCACCCCACCTATTCAACTTGTAGTTGAATTTGTGCAAATATAAAACCCATAGTTTTAAAAATTCTAACTTGTCCCAATTTCTAGTCATTCCACAAAAAACTTGAAACATATTACTATTTTTTAAAACAAGTTGTTCAAAATGCCACAATGTGGTCAGAGACATTGCAAAAACTTCCAAACCTTAGAGTTGAGTCTGAACAAGTTAAAAAGAACATATTCAAAACCCATAATCGCTTGTAAACCTATAGCCTAGAGCTAAAGAGAATGCAAAAGATTGTGAAGAACCGTGATAGAAAATTGGTCATAATCAAAAGGCAAATGAATAGGGTCCAACATGAGAACTAGAACCTGTTCAATAAGTTGAAAGAGGTAGAATAGGCTATTAGGAAAATTGAGAACCTATAGCAAGAGTATGTTGAGCTCAACCAACTTAACTAAAAAACCCACAACAATCTGAAACGTCTCCAAGTTGATTTAGAGTGAATGATGTGGGATTACACCAAAATGGAAGAGTCCAGTTTGGAACAACAACATGTCATAACTGGTTTGGAGCAAGCCTATCAAGAACTCAAAGAACAACATGTAGCTGCCCACATAGAATTTGAGAAGGAAAAGCAAAGTCTGACTACCCAAATCTAGGATTAGAAAGGTTAGTACAAGACAACCAAGGTACAATTGAATAAACCTAGCCCCATTCTACTTCTTAGGATGAACAACAAGTTAAAGGAGTTCGAGGAGTTATTACTGGACAATACATTGCTCAAAGTGTAAAACCAAGCCTTGGGAGATAGATATCCCAAGTGGAAAGAGTGGTGGCAAATTGTTCAAGAATTCACGGAGGAGCAGATTTAGGACAATATGGAGCTAGCTAACTCTGATGAACAACGGTACTAACTTGAGTTACACACCCATTGAATTGTTTTTTTTAATTTCAAATATGAAGCCTTAAGTTTTGTATCTGTGGAAATCAGAACTAGTAGCAGAGTTCCAACACCATCTATGGTACAACATGTTGTCATTATCAAACCAATTAGTCCACTAAGAGGTGGAACAAGTTTAGAGATCATACCCTTACATGTTCAGACTTTCACTATACATGTTTCAATGTCTACTATTGTCAGTGAACTTGTGAAAAGTAGTGAAAGATCTTATAAGGAACATGTTGAACATATTAATCATTTATTCACCATTCTAGACAATAGAGTAAAATCTTTGGGATTCTTATCTACTAGTTTACGTCTAACCCACACCAAATAGGTATAGTTTATGAGATTACTTTAATCTCAAGTACCGAACATGCTTTAGAGGTATTTACGACAACCATAACGACCTTTGAAGACACATCTAATCAATAAAATACTATAGCGCCAACAAGTTTTCAAATTTTGATTCAAGCTAAGCCTGTGGAAGAAGCAAGTGCTGAACTTGTCGAAAAAGCCATCAATCTAACCTAAGACTTTGAATTAACATTTCAAAGATGAAATGTAGTTTTCAAAGGGGGATAATGTTACCCATATTTTGTAATAGGTGACCTAATAGGTTGGAAATGTAACAAGTTGTTAAACCTAACGGGTGTCTTAAGTACCTTGCTATTAAACTTAACCTATAGAATTGACTGAACCAGTTACTAAACATGGTAAGTAATGTTATATTGGATTAAGAAGACATGTTGATAGGTTAGTCAATAGGTAGTCTACAAAATTTATACTTGGTAGAATAGGTAGTTAAATAACTAGTTAAACATGGTGTAATATTTTAAAATTTTGGACTATTAGTCTAGGCACTAGCTAATGACTATTTATAATGGTCAGTTATGATTATCGTATTTTGAAATAGCTAATATAAGATTAGGATGACATATGTGTTTAAAAACTTTTGATTTCATTTTTGAGTTTGTGTTTTCATTCTTCACTTATGAAACATGAATCATTTTCTTTCAACCAACTTTTTTCAAGCTTTTAGTAATTTGTGTACATGTTAGTTTAGGATTTATAATTATTTATAGTTTTGCTATTTTTTGCATGTATTTATTGTTGTAAAAAAAATTTGTTGCTGAATAATTCAAAAGTTGAATAACCTTAATGGGCATAGAAAAGCCCGTTAACAAAAACATATATTTAAAAACCGATTAAGCTTGTTTAGCTAGTAGAAGCTGAACCTGTTCAGCATAAACATGCATGTGCAACAATGGCCAGTAACTACCAGATTGTAGTAATTCAAGTCCAGGTTGGTAAGAATTTTATTAATGATGTGCTTACTGATGGAGGTTCTGGAGTTAATATCATTACTAAGAACTTGAGGATATTATTAGGTTTGCCAAAACCTAATATAGTGCCTTACAATCTACATATGGCATATCAAACTATAACTAAAACCACTTAGTATTACTAGCGATCTAAAAAAGTTTGTTCATGGTATTCCCTGTATTGTTACATTCATTGTCATTAATAGTAGTGTTGTAGATTTTAGTTACTCAATGTTGTTAAGACACCCATGGTTAAGGGATGTAAAAGTATCCCCTGATTGGGGAACCGCTCCTAAAGTCCCTTGTTAGACTCACTTGAGGGTCTAAGTATGTTGAATTGCGGAAAGTTGGGACTTGAGGGCCGCTCCCAACTTCTAGCACTAAAAGGGGGTAGAGGGGCGTGCTAGAAGTCTTGGGATTAGACTAGGAAGAGGGACAAGTATTATTTCACTCGAATCTGCATCCAAAACCAACCACAAGAGGGTTAGTTCACATTCGGGAACACCCTTGGGTGTTGGGACAAGCCACGGGCATTTGGACACACTTGACTCACCACGGCCCGGACTCGAGGGGAAGCCACCACCTTCCCCCATATAGTATTCTCTGTAGCTCTCCGTCGAGGCTACGTCCAAATGGCTCTTTTTCCCGGGACTCCCAAGGAGGAGTCCCGAAACTATCCCGGGTTGGAGTCTTGGGACTTTGGGAGCTCATATCTCCCAACTGCGACATCCAATTGGAGCGAGGTCTAAACCAAAGTTGTAGCTCTCCTTGAGAGCTTTTCAACGCCATGTTGCACTCCTTCTACAGACGTTGGAATCATATCGATTCCGGACTTTTAGTGGTCGAGAGTCAAACTGTCAGTTTGACTCCTGGCCCTTCTTTTGCCCATAACTTGGGTTGCAGATGTCCAAATGACTCATGCAAGGCCATTTTGGACATCTACACTTCAAGACCTTTCCAATGACATTAAGAACACTCGAATGTCAAGAGATTTGACCCCTACAATCGAGCTTTGGGTTTAGGAACTTTTGGGAGTGTGGGCTTCACCCTCACACTTAGCCCAAAGTAGGGTTGCAACAATTATTATATAAGGAATAGGTATGGTAAAAACCATACCTATTTCCAAGAAATTTGGTGCTCAAACCAAAAGACCATAAGTTTTAATATGTTATGATTTCCATCATGGAATATCATATGAAGAGGAGGATGTAATGTTTGCTACATAGTTGGACCTATTTTCAGTAGGAACCATAGAAGTAACTACTCATATTGAATCAATTTCAAAACCAGTCCATATACCAAATCTTAGTATAAAAAACTTGGTTTCAAAACAACTTGTTGAACCGATATGTGTGTTAGCTATTAACTTAGCTATAGCCCTTGATACTATTAAATAATACCTACCTGGAACTTTCTTCCATCTAAAAGTTGGAGAAATGATCATTGATGAAACACTTGCTCAAAACCAAGTACAATATCTAACCATAGCAAGTTGGACAATTACTAAAGAGGAGCAAGAACCAAAATCAAATTGGGTACCAAGGAGAATGTGCAATAGGTGAAATTGAATTCTACATTTGAATTGGTTGTCACCAACTAACTGATTAAACTTCTAAAGGAGTTCAAAGATGTATTTCCCTAAACATACAAAGACTTGAATGGTATTCCATTAGAGATTGTTCAACATAAGATTGAATAGGATATCACAATACCACTTGCTCATCAAGCAAAGTACTGGTTGAATCATAACTATGTTGCTATTGTTAAGCATGACATAGACAAGTTACTTGTTGCTGATTTTATCAAATCGGTTGAAGAAGCAACCTGGCTATCTTCAATAATAGTTGTTCCCAAAAAAATGGGAAGTTGAAAATATTTGTGGATTTTAGGAAGCTCAACATGACAACAAAGAAAGATCCTTACCCATTGCCTTTTATTGATGAGGTTATTAACACAGTTGTCAAACATGAAGTTTATACCTTTCTAAATGGATTTTCAAAATATCATTAGATTTCAATTGCACCATAAGACCAACAAAAAACCGCCTTTGTTACTGACTGGGGGCTTTTGTGCGGCTTGTGATGCCATTTGGTGTCAAAAATGGACCAACTACTTATCAAAGGGCAATAACCAAATTATCGATGTATTCATGAAAATATTCCTTTATGACTCTACAATTTTCAATGACATGTTAACACACCTTGAGAAGCTAGGGAAATGTTTTTTCAAGTGTAGAGATTTTGGTATTAACCTTAACCTAGAGAAGTGTGCATTCATGGTATTTTTAGGAACTATTATAGGTTTCATAGTATCCAAAGAGTGGAAAGTTATGGATCCCAAAAAGGTTGAAGTTTTAATAAACTGCTAGTACCTACTACGTGCCAGCAAATCCAAGTTTTCAATGGGATGGCACAATTTTACATGTGTTTTATCAAAACTTTGCCTCTATTATGCTACCGTTACCAAACTATTCAAGAAGTCTAAAGTTTTTGAATGGACTATAATGTTTGATAGTTTGGGAGGAGATTCAAAATAGGTATATACAAGCCCCTATCTTGATTAATTCAAACTTGGAGCTTGAGTTTCATGTTCACCCAAATGCATCTCAGCTACTAGTAGGATCCATAATTGCCCATAACCCATGAAATGCAGAAATACCATCTCAAGGAGCAACCTACTCGTATAATCTCAAATTATTTTACCTTCCACACTTTTTAATATAATAAATACACGACAAAACACATCAAGTCCTTCAACCATTTTCCATTTAAATCACATACAAATACAAGGACATTTCTTCATTATTCTCTCCTTTCTAATAGCACAACGCACACTTCTCCCATAAGTCCATTCCAACTCTCCTCCTAACAAAATGTCAAATCCCCTCAAACCCCCCAATAGCTCCTCTAATCCTCCTTCTCCAAAAAACCACACAAGGCCCACATCGAATCCAAGAAATTAGGGCTCTTATCCTAATCCCTTTCTAGAAATCTCCTAGATGATTGGGTAGATTACTCCCAACCATTCACTAACATGGGTTACTTAATTTCATTAGATTCACCCCTTGGATAAAGGATGGTAAGTCTACCACTAGTAATTATTAATTACTTGGAAGCCCATGGAACTAACTAGTCTAGAGATTTTTACCTATGAACAAAGGTGTGAATACACACAAAGGAGCTAAGGGGATTACTTTACAAAAGGATTGAGTCTTTTTAGTCCTTTTTCATTTCCTTTGTTGATTTTGCCTTCAACCTCTCTTCAATAACTTATTGATTTATAGATTCAGAGCAAATTGCTTTATCTTTGGAGCCTTCTCACAGGCCTCCATCTCTTATTTCATTCCTCATATGAAATTTGTTTTGAATGAAATCTTTTGTGGGGACCACATAGATGCAAGTCTTGTCAAAGTACTTATTAATAGACTAACTTAGTCGAAAAAACTACATAATGATAGATTGTAGATAGAAGAAACTATTGGGAGTCAATAGTGGAATCGTGTTCTGTGGAGTCAGTAGAAGTACAGAGGAAATAAGTTCAAGTTTAGAGATCATGTACTTTGGTTCCCAAAAGGATAAATAACGCATATTGGGAAATTTACCAAGAAGTGGTTTGGTCCATACAAAATATAGTTCTTTCTACCAAGTAACCATATGCTTTTGGTCATTTTACATAAATTTGACCCAAACCTTGTGCTTATTAATGTGAACAAGCTAAAACCTTATTAGTTTTTGGATGAAGAATCATAGACTATAGATCAACCTAAACTAGTGTATTGGGAAGGACAAACAAATATTGAGATGGATGATAAGGATGACGATCACCATGGTGGATTTTTTTTTATGGTATAGATGGTACCAATTGATGGAAATTCCATGCAGTAGATGACAAAAAAAATTGTGGAGGTAAATTTGGATGACCATTGTCTGGATTTAGTGACAAGTGGTAGCACAAGGCGTACTATTTCAAATCTTGAAACCCTAATGGGTACAATGACACATCAAGGGGTGCAGGAGGTAGTGTTGCCAACTTGGCATGATGTTGATTGTTACATTTGTTTGATTTAACCTCTTCCAATCTTCAAGAATTTTAGTAGATTAGAATGAATGACAAGAGTTCAATAAAAAATTTCAAAAGGATTACTCAATAAATAAAAAGTGCCCAAAATTTTAATTCGTCAAAAAGAAAGAAAAACATAAGAAGATAATAGATGTGGATTTAATTCCTCTAAAACCACTCCATACTTATTGTAACAATAAATTTGCACTACAAATATACATTCATGCTCACAATTATGGATTGATTTTTAACACACATATATTTGCAGTCCATCAAAACACTAGGTTCATGAATATTTTTGATAACCAAAATCTATATTCTAAAATATAGTTAAAAAATTATAAACAAAATTACAATTCATTTTCATGATAATTTAATACCATGTATGATTCACACATCAAATTGAATATACAAATCAATGGAGAAGTCTGTACTTTTTTTATTAAAAATTTCAACAAAATTTCAATAAAAATCCATGTTCTATGGAAGTGTAATAAAATCCAATTTGTAATATTCAACACAAAAATCTATAGTTTCTCTACAAAATAACTATATATCTAATTTTATTCCAAAACCCCCATTCTTGGGCAGTCCCCAAGTCATTGTCAATAGGAACAACAAAACCAAACTCAACAAGAATTCAAAATTCAAACCTCCAATTGTCCAATGGCCTATTCTTATCCATAGTGCCTTATAAGCCCCAAAAACTATGTAATCTACCTACTCCCTTAACAAAAAGTGTTTTTTATAAACTTTCAAACACATGATGCGGATCATGTTGCACATTCTAGAATTACAAATCCAACACCACTTCAAGTTTGATCTCTAGATTGTTCTTAGACTACGATTCAGGGAGAAGGATTAAAATCACATTATGAACTTTAGCTTGCACAAGGAATGATGTCAAAAAGTGGTTGTGTTTTTTGAGAGAACACATGATTTTAATACCATAAGTTAAATTGGAAATGATGGTGCTGACAAATTTGGAAAACGAGGACAAGGATGATGACAATCTCTGTTTTCTTCAAGAACTGAAATAAACGACAACTCTAACACCATAATCAATTGTAGACTTAGTTGCACCACTAATTGTTCTAGGTTCCTCAAAACCTAGTTAGTCTAAGTTCGAGAAGAAGTAGAAAAGTACTATAATGTGGCATCAAGCTAGATCTATTCTTTCACCATAGCTAGAGAGGTTGATTTTCATGGTAATAGAATAGACATATACTCAATAATTGGAGATAATTACAACCTAGGTCAAGATGGGAAAGGATGAGGAGAAATGGGCATCCAAAGTCAAGTTTTTTTTGTTAAATATGAATTGTTATATTTAAAATGATGTTAAAGAAATTCATTAATGATAAACTTGATGTATGATATATCATTGCAATGGGGGTTTTAAACACAAATACCTTATATATAATTACAAACTGTGTGTGCGTTCGTGTGTCCGTCCGACGACGTTCTGGGAGCATTTTTCTGTGGCGGAACCGGCCATAGAGATTTTCTATGGCGGAACCAGCCATAGAGACCATGACCACCGGCTACTAGCGACCCAGGTCCTGAGACTCAGGTCCCGAGACCCAAGTCCTGAGAGCCAAATGCAGCAGCCCCCGCCCCCAAAATGGCCAAAATTACTAATTTAGTCATAACTCATAGGTCCTCAGGGTTAACCAATGGAGGCCAACTTAATTAATAACAAGCTATACTTGGAAACTTAGGTCAAGCCAAACTAACTAAAATTATCTTTGGATTTTAGCATAATACTAGCCAATGGGTGAAGAAGAAAGACTCCAACATTGGAAGATTGCTTGAATTTATGCAAGTTGCTTACTTGGAGGGTGACATTGTTATTTTAGTGGCAGACTAGAGCAGATTAGTGAAGTGAAGGCAAAAGAAATTAATAAATTAAAAAAAGAAGGAAAGAAAATGCTCCCAAGGGACTTCATAGTGTCCGAAGGGCACGGGCACCCACTATATATTTTAAATGTTGAGATGTTTACTTTTGTTGAAATGCACACATTTGATTTATCTATAAGATTATCATCACTTTTTGAATTTTCATGCAAGTTGCATGGGTGTAATTGAATTAATGGGTGAAGTAAAACTTGTTAAATGGATTATTCATAATCACAAAATACTTGTGGCATTGAGCCATCATGATTCACAATGACAGTAATTGTAATTACCATGTAACCTTTTTATAGACATAAGTTTATCAACATTGTTTAAGTGAATTGTTAATTTAAAATGACATGTTATATTTTATTCATTTAGGCATTTTGGGTTACGCACACATGATAAAATAGGCCAAGTATGAAAAAGATATGAAACATCAACTTTTGTTTATTATACAATGTGGAGATCAGTCTTGTAAAAAACAAATTCCAAATATGTAATGCAACTTTTGGATTTGTGCAAAAAGACTCATAGAGAATACATTAGACTTGCAAAGTCTTTTTTACACATATACAATAACAATTTAAGTTGATTAATTTTTTTGTTAATGAGTTTAGATCAATTAAAAAATATATTCAATGATAAAACAAGAATAAAATGTCTTGTTGCATCCTAATTAACCAATGTAAATTAATGGGTTGTAAGCATAATTAACATCATTTGAGTTACTCAATTTTGAACATTGGAACATTGTCAATATAAGGACCATATCTACCCACAAAGAGGCTTCTAAAAGTTATTTTCACATCTGTGTCATTTTTTGTGGCACTAAAGTCAACACTTTTGGTCTCGCATCCAATGTTATATGAGGAATAACTTGTGCTATCCAAATGAAGTATTAAGTGTTCGAGTCTTTCCCACTAGGTTGCCCTTCCAATTGCACAACAATAACACGGACAAGAGAATAAGGTAATGTTGGATTTGTTGTTATGTCAAATAAGAGAGTGCATTTAAATGTATTGCCACTAATTTGAACACTTGTGCTAATGTTGGCATTTGTTGAATTTGAATTTTAACTCCAAAAAGATTTTTGAATTGTTAGTGAAAGCTTGAAACCATTCAAGGCTCGTGGCATAAATCCAAATGCACCCATTTTCCAAGTTCCATTTAGTTATAGCTTCAAAATGGTATAATTTGTTAAGGTGGGCTATAAATTGTGGGATCCAAAACTTGGACACCCCCATGCACACAAATCCAATATGGTATTAAAGTATAAATGCCATTGGCAATCGTGTCTAATCAATGATAAAGGTCAAAATGGACACCCAAGGATGTGAACTTTCCATTTTGTAGGATGTTTAGGGGATCACAATGTGTCCCATGTATGAACATCAAATAACATGTTACTGTAATGGGAACCAATATTTGGTACAATATTATGAAACTAATAATAATAAATGTTGTTCATTCAAATCTACTCATATCTAGGTTTAGAATTTTGATCCAATCATGAAAATATTTTTTAAAAAGTCAAAACATCAAATCTGGCTACGAAATTGAAGCTTTTCCAAGAAACAATATGCCCTTGTTCCATATTCTCTCAAAACTCAATGTTTTACAATGAATACTTTGTCTATTAAAAATGATAATCCTAAAAGAGTCCTATGATCGATTCAAATTCAAATGGTGATAAAACTATGTAAACTAGCTAATAAATCCTGGGAAAGTAACTAACTAACTAAATATTAACTAACTAACTATTTTCGATGAGTAATTATCCCCTTGACATTACCCCACTCATACTTTGAATTACATCTTCAAATTCTAGATCAAAGTATGTTAATGAAGTTAAATCAATTATTATTTTTTATCTTGTGAGTCAAAAATCTGATGTTGATCTTGTTGTACTATAATATGATATATCTATGCCTACTATAATTCATATTGTCAAAGGGCTGATACTTTATTCTACTCAATTATTTTTTGTTATACTTCTTGTACCTTTGTTTATAACTATGCATTTGTTTGTTGATCTATTGTTGTAAGCTCCTATGACTATAACTTTGATGTGATTTATATCTACTGTTGTGAGTGCAAATTTGGGTCTCTTCATGTTGTTGTAGCTCTAATGTTGGATTAATTTAATCCTCCTATACTTTTTCAATTTTGTCTTCCCCAATTTGTATTCACTCTCTTATTTCCATGGTTGTAAATCCATACTCCTGGGAACTAACCTCATGTGGAATATATTTTAATGGTTATAAAGTCTATTCTAATACATATTTCATACCACCAGCTTCCTTCTAAAACTATTTCTTCTTCTTTTGGGGTCTGTTGGTTCCTCTTCTTTTGTTCTTGTCCCCGATAGTCCTACACCATTAATATGTCCTCTTTTTTCGTCCTCAATTAAGGTTTCTGGTTCTAGAGTTAGAGTTAGAGGTTCATACTGGAATGATGGTATGACCTTTTCCATTTGAGATATTTTATACCTGTAGAGTTTTTCACTTCTCTCATACATTCTACAAACTTTTGTTATATCCTTATGGACTATATCTTACATTGCATCCCACCAAAAATTTGCAAACTTCTTTTCCATAGTTAATCCTTGAGTTTTACTTGATTGCTTCTTGAGTTCATTGTTTTCTGTAAAGACGTTATCATAGTTGAAGGGGATTCCTTGGGCTTTACTCTAAAACCTATTACAATTTTTCATTAAGAACCATTTACTTATGCAAGTTTTTGTCCATCTTTGCCTACCTTTGGTCAAATTGCCTTTATATTTCATTATTAGATTAGTATACATTAGGGTGCAATCACAATCAAATGAGCCAAAAAACACATCAGGGGACCAAAAAAAATTGCAATTCTATTACAAATATTTATATTGTGCCACTTTAATGTCATGTTAAACATGGGAAGGTGTGTCAAATGAGCAATATGAATGTCTGGGAATTCAAATGAAAATTTCATTTAATTTATTTTTGGGTTTCAATTAAATAAAAGGATTTTTGAACTTGAAAAACAATTACATCAAAAGGAATATATTTTACAAAGGACTATGCTAAGGACTTTGTTAATAAAGAATTTTATATGATAAAAATTTACATGATGGTAACATGTTACCCACATTTATAAAAAAAATCATAACTAAAAATTGATGGAATTTGAATTTTTAAAAAAATTCAATGTATTTTTTATAATATCAAAAGTTCAAAATTCCACTACAACATGCAAATGTTGTGTAATACACATGACATATAAAACAAAGTTATAGCTTGTGATTAAAAGAACTAAAACCCAATGACTTTAACATATGTTGGAGGAATTAAAATTATGATAATTTTTTAAGACAATATGCAAAATCTAGCAAAAATTTTACACTTTTAACAAATCATTATATACTTGAAAAATA
Organism: Sphagnum contortum; assembly: GCA_963920785.1. Lineage (NCBI taxonomy): Eukaryota > Viridiplantae > Streptophyta > Sphagnopsida > Sphagnales > Sphagnaceae > Sphagnum > Sphagnum contortum. The sequence continues at coordinate 5,556,481 of OY987295.1, read as the reverse complement.
TTAACATAAAAATGTGATGCATTAAAGAAACTATGATTATTTTTAATCATAAGTTACAAAGATTTCATTTTAAAATTCCTTTATTTACAAAAGTCATGAGGATTAAAGAAAGGGCCATAGTCCTTTTGCAAAGTAATCATGTTGGTTTGTTTGATTATGATCATACCCATTACTAATATCCTTTCTAAGCTCCACTAATTCCTTCTGCTGCTTTAAGAAAGTTTGTTCATGTAATCTCTCTGAAGTTTATTGTATTCCACATTCAAAAAAATCTTTTTTGTTTTCAATTTCCAGTAATTGGCATCCATCTACATCAAAGTTGCCTACAAAGAATCCCTCCAACTTTGATTTTCTCCACATCCTTATTGTGTTTCTCCATGTGGTTGATTTTCAGTCTAAATGTTTGTAGTTTTGCTAATACCTCATTATTTTCATTTTACTTCACCTACAACTTTGTTTTGAACTTCTGCTCTTTCTTCAAAGCTCCCTTCAAATTTTGAATAGATTTGTTCTTTTCCTTTATGATATGTTTATTTCTAATTCCTAGATCAAAAAATCTAAGCAGAATATTGGTCATTTGTGTGTTGTACTTTGTTGCTTGTTGAAACATACTAACATCTCCCCTATGTTCATTTAGCTTGCTTCTAGTCCTTGTACAGACCTTAGTGAATGAACTTAGGAATTTGTCCTTGGGAACTAATATTTGAAAAACTTAGACTTCTGTGTGAAGTTCAAATATCTCTAAAAATGTTTATTCCTATAACATAACTTGGTCTTGATGGTAGCATACCTTCATTATTATGTGGTATTGGAACACATTTTGCACATCAAGCAAATATGGTTCCACCTTTTATATTTACTCTTCTATCTTTTATGTTTAAGATTATGGGCTCCCTTTTGGGCCATCTCTGGTGCTCCTGCCCATCTAATTTTTGTTCTTGCTTTGGAGAGATCCGTGGTCTTATATTTGACTTAGGATACATGGATTTTTACTTTTGTTTTTGTTGTTGTTGCTATTATTTTTTAACAACCATGCCCTTCATTGTAGAGTCTTCATGACTTTTCTACCTCTTCAACAGAGTTTCCCTCTCTTCATCATCATCAAATTGGGATATTAAAATTGTTATTATGGTTGTCCTTGTTTTTGGTTACGTATCTTTTTTAAGGAGAAATATGTATATGGTTTAGAAGTCTTTTGTTTTTAATAAACCTCTCCCTTAAAAGTCTATTTCAACCTCTTGTCCTCTTGTCAATGTTCAATTTATTTTTTCTTCTCTTGTGGTTTTGCTCTTTAAACTAGAAACGATTTCTAAAACATAACTTTTAGGACAATAGTAGAATGGCATACATCCTTCTTGGGCTTTCTTTTAACATTTCCTTCAATCATGTTTTTCTGACACTTTTCCCATCTAATCAAACTCTTTGACCATTATGAACACATGATTACAACCCAATTAACAAATTTTCCATGATTTGCTTTGGAGATCATCATGGCACATTTTTTGTAAAAATATTGCACCTTATTTTTTTTTATAAGTAATGGATAAAATTACAACAATCCTATTGATATAGTTTGGTTTCATTTTCTTCACAACCCATTCTTCATTGGTGTTGTAAGTATTTGAACCCTATCAACTATGTTTACAATAAATATTTTAACATTTGACATTTTTGCCTAATTTGCTTTTGTCTTACATGTATGGTAGATTTTAAGAACTTTTGCGAACAAATGTCTATCTATACTTTTCTAATCCTCTACCATCATAACTTTGATTTTGTTGTGCTCAAAATCTAGATTTTAGTTGTTCAAAAATTCAACCAAAATATTATGACATGGAGTCTTCCATTCAATCGTAAACATACCTACCAATCTAGCTCTGTTTGGCCATTTTCTTTCCTTTCTAGAACTTGTCCAAAGCAAAATGTTCTTCAAATTGTTATTACAACTTTGCTCTGTAGGAATAAAAATATATTTAATCTTGTCATCTTATTGGGTCTAGACCTTTTTCCTCAAAAATTAACTCCCAAGTTCCTAGTTAGACCCAAGATGGGTCTAAGTTACTCAAACAACGAAATTGTGAGGAACTCGGGGCATGCTCCTTGCTCTCAGCACTAAAAGGGGTAGAGGGGCGTGTTTAAGCTCCGGGATGGGACTAGGAAGAGTGACAAGCTTTAGTTACTTACTCGAACCTACATTAAACCAAACAATAAGTTGGTTAGTTCATTTTATGGAGCACCTTTAGTGCTAGGACAAGCCACAGGCAACTCTAGACTCATAAGATTCACCATGGGCCAGACTCGGGGGAAGCCACCACCTTCCCCCATATAGTATTCTTTGTGCCTCTCTGCGACACCCACATCCGAATGGTTTTTTGTCTTGAGAGTCCCAAGGAGGAGTCTCGAAATTGTCTCGGTTTGGACTCTTAGGACTTTGCAAGATCATAATTATTTGTTCAGACCTCCGATTGGGATGAGGTCTAAAGCAAGCTTGTAGCTCTCCTCGAGATCTTTCCAACAGTATTTTGCACTCCACCTGCATGCACCAGGGTCCGATCGATTCCCGACTTTTAGTGGTCGGGAATCAAACTGTCAGTTTGCCTCCCAACCCTTCCTTTTGCCATAACTTGTGCTGCAAATGTCCAAATGGCTCAAGCAAGCCCATTTTTGACATCTACACTTTAATAACTTTCCAATGATATAAAAAACACCCCAATGTGAGGGGTTTTGAACCATGCAATAGAACTTTGAAGTTTCAAGAGTCCCGGAGGACTCCCAAGTCCCCATTTTGGGAGTGTGAGTGTCATCTTCACACTCTTCCAAAAGTGGGGTTTCGACAACTTTCAATTTGGAATTTGGACATTCTCTAAAGTCTACTCTTGTGTAGGTTCCTTTTATTGTGATGGTCCTTATTGTCGTTACAAATTGTCCCTCTCCCACTCTTTTTGACGCGCCCCCAAGTTCCTTGTAGACCCACTTGAGGGTCCAAGTATGCGACAATGCGGAAGGAGTTGGAACTTGGAGCCGTTCCCTAGCTCACAACACTTGGAGGGGTAGAGGGGCGTGTTGGAGCTCCGGGATGGGACTAGGAAGAATTGACAAGCTTATTCACTCACACGGGCCTGCACACAACCCACACAAAGTGGTTAGTGCATAGTTAGAGCACCTTTGGTGCTAGGACGAGTCATGGGCAACACGGACACACAAGACTCACCACGGCCCGAACTTGGGGGAAGCCACCACCTTCCCCCTTATAGTATACTCTGCAGCTCTCCATGGAGGTGGCATCCAAATGGTTATTTTTCCCGGGACTCCCGCATGGGAGTCCCGAAATTGTCCCGGGTTGGAGTCTCGGGATTTTGGACGCCGATATCTCCCAACTGCAGAGTCCGATTGCAATGTGGTCTGAAGCAAAGTTGTAGCCCTTGTCGAGAGCTTTCCAACGCCATGTCGCACTCTCAAATCGAATGTTGGGAAGAGGTCGATTCCTGACTTTTAGTGGTCGGGAGTCAAATTGGCAAACTGCCAGTTTGACTCCCGGCCCTTCTTTTGCCCATAACTTGCCTTTCAGATGTCGAAATGAGCAATGCGAGCCCATTTTAGACATTTACGTTTCAAGAGATTTCCGTTGATATAAAGAGCGCAACAAATCATGTAGTTTTGACCCCTCAAAACGCTCTCTGAAGTTTTGGGAGTCCTTTTGGGACTCCACTCTCATCAACTCCCAACGTGGGAGTTCACTTGGGAGTGTGAGGGTTCATTCCCTCACACTCTCTGGACTCTTTACACTCCCGAGGGCATGTGATATGACTCCCGGGTCTACTTCTAGGTCGTCAACCTCGCAACCCCCTTGCCTTGGTCGCAAACCAAATGCTAGGGTTGCGACATTTTTTCAATGTCAACAATGAAAATCGAACCAACCTATTCACTTGTGCCTCCCTTTCTTTTAAGGTTTCTAAAATTGTATTTCCTCAACTTTTTTTTACAATCTTTATCATTGTTTTAATTGCTTCAAAAGCTCTTTCAAACTTAGACAACAAATAAGATCCTTGAAAAGAAAATTAATAAACAGGAGGAAATGGTAAACTTTTCTTTAGAGACGTAGACTGCAAAGGCAAAATGTTTGTAAAATTTTGTTGTTATCTTTGTCTTTCTTACTTTTCTTCTCTCAATTTATATAATCTTTATTTGGATTATCTTTGCAACTTTTCAACATAGCTTTTTCTACACATTTTGGAAATAAAAAATGACAAAAATTTGTTTACAAAAAACGAAAATAAAAAGTCGTTTTGTTCTTTACCAGTTGTTGAAACACTTTCATTTCGTTTCATGTAATGACATTTCAATTTTTACTTTAGGGTTGTTGTCTTCATGATTTGTCCCTTTTTCTTATTTTTTGACACTTGTCAACTTTTGTTCAAGTTCAATATGGGCTAGTTGCAAACGACTACAAGTCGCATGTAGTCGTAAATGGAGTGGTTACATTTTGGCTAATTTCTATTATTGAATCTTGTTGCTAATATAGGCTAAACGTACTCTCTAATAAAAAAATTACAAAATAGTTGCAAATCCGACATGAAATTCCTCCATGCATACTACACTCCATTGTTCATTTTCAACGAAGGCATGTGGACCTGCAATTTTTTTCAAAACAATTTTGGTTTCATCAAATGTTGCATTTGTAGCGTCCATTGCTCTTTCCTTGGAAATCCCAAGTTGTTCATGAATAGGTATTTGATTAATTGGAATTTCTTGACCACACACTCACCCTTCGATTCTATCATCCTCTATTACTCCCCATGTTCGTAAAAAATCTCACAATGGGTCCTCTTGTGGTGTAGTCCACTACAGGTTGAACAAACCTTCCAAACCAACTCATTTAGCCCATTTGAGTTTGTTGGAGTCCATCTTCATCCATTGTAGCATCTTCTAGTTCTCCTTTCCCTTAATTTTTTTTTTAAAAAACATGTTTCTTAACTTCTTTTTCTATAGGTGCTTTGCCTTTTTGTTCATCATGGCTTTGTGACGCACTCCCAACTCTTCAAAGGACCCAAATGTGGGCCCAAGTAGAAAACAGCGGAAGAGGGAGGAGTCGGGGTGTCGCAACCCCACTTTGGCCAAGTGTGGGGGTGAAGCCCAACACTTGGAAAAGTTGAAGATTTGGAGTCCTCTGGGACTCCCGAACGTTTAGAGCTCGACAGCAAGGGGAAAAAAACCTCGCATTGGGGTGTTCTTAGTGTCATTGGAAAGGTCTTGAAACGTAGATATCGAGAATGGCCTCGCATTGGCCATTTGGACATATGCAGCCCAAGTTATGGGCAAAAGAAGGGCCGGGCGTCAAACTGGCAGTTTGACTCCCGACCACTAAAAGTCGGGAATCGACCTCTTCCCGACATCCGACTTAGGAGTGTGACATGGCGTTGAAAAGATCTCGACGAGAAATACAACTTTGGTTCAGACCTCGTTGCGATCGGACTCTGCAGTTGGGAGTTATGGCCGCTCAAAGTTCCGAGAATCCCGCTGGGACAATTTCGGGACTCCATTTCGGGAGTCCCAGGAATTTGTGCCATTTGGATGTAGCCTCCATGGCGAGTTGCAGAGAATACTATAGGGAGTAAGGTGGTGGCTTACTCTCGAGTCCGGGCCATGGTGAGTCTTATGTGTCCAAGTGCCCGTGGCAGGTCCCAACACCAAAGGGTGTCCCGAATGCTAAACTAACCTCCCGTGGTTGGTTTTGGATGCAGATTCACACAAGCTAAGCTAGTCCCTCTTCCTAGTCTAATCTTGGGGCTTCCAACTTGACCCTCTACCCCATTATAGAGTTGGAAGTCGGGAGCGTGCCTTTCGATCCCAACTTTCCGCAACTTCACATTGGTGAACCTTCAAGTGGGTTCACCCCGGGACCAAGGAGCGCGTCACGGGGCATGCTCCTTAGCTCACAACACTTTGAGGGGTAGAGGGGCATGTTGGAGCTTCGAGATGGGACTAGGAAGAGTTGACAAGCTTCACTCACTCACATGGGCCTGCACACAACCCACACAAGGTGGTTAGTGCATAGTTGTAGCACCCTTGGTGCTAGGACGAGCCACGGGCAACACGGACACACAAGACTCACCACGAGCAACACGGACACACAAGACTCACCACGGCCCGGACTTGGGGGAAGCCATCACCTTCCCCCTTATAATATATTTTGTGGCTGGCCACGGAGCCTACATCCAAATGGCTTTTCTCTCCCGAGACTGCAGAGTGGCTCCAGAGTGGCTCCAGAGTTGGAGTCCCGAAATTGTGCCAACGGGGTCTCCCGCGACTTTGGAGCCCCATAACTTTGTAAGTAGACCTCGGATTGAGATGCAGTCTGAAGCAAAGTTGTAGTTCTTGTTGAGATATTTTCAACGATATGTCGCACGCCCTTTTCAAACAAGTTAATCAAGTCAATTCTTGACTTTTTGTGGTCGGAAGTCAAACTGACAATTTGACTCCTGACCCTTCTTTTGGCCATAACTTGTGTTTTAGATGTTTGAATGAGCAATACGAGCCCATTTTCGACATCTACGTTCTAAGAGCTTTTCAATGATATAAAGAATGCCACAAGCCATTGAGTTTTGACCCCTGAAAGCGCTCTCTAAATTTTTGGGAGTCCACCGGGACTCCATCTCCCAAAGTGGGAGTTGCCTTGGGAGTGTGAGCGTGAGGGAGTGAACACTCCCTCACACTTTTTTACATTCCCGGGAGTATGTGATGTGACTCTTGGGCTTCTTCTTGGCCCGCACCCTTGCGGCCGCTTTGCCTTGACTTTCGGGCTTCCTCTTGGCCCGTACCCTTATGGCCTCTTTGCCTTGACTCCCGGGCTTCCTCTTGGCCCGCACCCTTATGGCCTTTTTGCCTTGACTCTCGGGCTTCCTCTTGGCCCGCACCCTTGCGGCCTCTTTGCCTTGACTCCCGGGCTTCCTCTTGGCTTGCACCCTTGCGGCCTTTTTGCCTTGACTCCCGGGCTTCCTCTTGGCCCACACCCTTGCGGCCTCTTTGCCTTGATTCCTGGGCTTCCTCTTGGCCCGCACCCTTGCGGCCTCTTTGCCTTGATTCCCGGGCTTCCTCTTGGCCCGCACCCTTGCGGCCTCTTTGCCTTGACTCCCGGGGCTTCCTCTTAGCCTACAACCTTGCAACCCTTTTGCCTTGGTCGCAAGCCCAAAGCTAGGGTTGCCACACTTTGGTTCTTGATCTTGGGTGTTGAGGATTAACATAACAAACAAGTTTTTCTCCAAAGAGTTCTTAGATAAACTCTTCTTGATGAGGCATTAGGGTACGTTCCCTGGTTCGCAACACTTCGAAAGTAGAGGGGCGTGTTGGAGCTCTGGGATGGGGACTAGGACGAGTGACAAGCAAGTCAATTATTCACATGGACATGTACAAACCAAACAAAAAGTTGTTTAATGCATAGTTGAAGCACTTTTGGTGCATGAACAAGCCACGGGCAAACACAGATTCACAAAGATTCACCATGGCCTAGACTTGGGGGAAGCCACCACCTTCCCCTTTATAATAATCTCTATGCCTGGCCACGAGGCCAACATCCAAATGTCATTTTTTTAGCCACCACCTTCCCCTTTATAATAATCTCTATGCCTGGCCACGAGGCCAGCACCTAAATGTCATTTTGTCTTGAGACTCCCAAGTTGGGAGTCCCGAAATTCCCGAAATTGAGACTCCTACAACTTTGGAGGCCGAGAACTTCTTGTGTAGACCTTTGATTGAGGTGCGGTTTTGAAAAAAATTGTGGCCCTTGTCAAAAGCTTTTCAACGATATGCAGCATGCTACCTGAGCATAAATAAATCAGGGAGATTCTTGACTTTTAGGGGCCAGGAGTCAAATTGGCACTTTGATTCCTCGCCATAACTTATGTTTTAAGTACCCAAATGGGTCATGTGAGCCCATTCTAGACATTTGTGTTCCAAAATCTTTTTAATGGTATAAAGAACTCTTCAATTTCATGAGTTTTTACCCCTATAATTACCTTCTAAAGGTTCAAAAGTCCATCTGGACTCCAATTCGCAAGGTGGGAGATCATTTGGGAGTGTGGGGGTTCATTCCCTCACATTCTCCTGCACTCCTGGGAGCATGAAATGTGACTCCTAGGCTTCACTCTTGGCCCGCACCTTTATAAACACTTGTTTTGGTCGCAAGCCCAAGGTTAGGGTTGCGACATTTCTCCATTATCCTTGCTCACAAATTGCTACAATTCATCTTCTTCCACATGTCTTGGTTCAAGAACTTATTCTAATTATTCTTTAGCAACATATTGGAATAAAATTAAAACCTCCTCTAAGTTTAAAATAACTATTACTTATGGTGTTGAGGTTGTTATAGAAGTAGTGTTTCTCCTATGAAAATTAAGAATTATTTCTAATTCCTCTTTTAACTCCTTAATTTTTTGTTCTTACTCAAAAATTCTAACTTATTTTGCTATGGGTGCATGCAAAGCTAGTGGTTTTATGTCGCAACCCCACTTTGGGCTAAGTGTGAGGATGAAACTCACACTCTCAAAAGTGGGAAGTTGGAGTCCTCCGGGACTCCCAAAAACTCATAGCTCGATTGCAGGGGTCAAAACACCTTGCATTGGGGTGTTCTTGGTGTCATTAAAAAGGTCTTGAAGTGTAGATGTCGAAAATGTTCTCGCATGAGCCATTTGAACATCTAAAGCTCAAGTTATGGGCAAAAGAAGGGCATGGGGCTGGGAGTCAAACTGGCAATTTGACTCCCGACCACTAAAAGTTTGGAATCGACCTGATTCCGACGTCTACAGATAGTGTGCGACATGGAGTTGGAAAGCTCTCGAAAAAGGCTACAAGATTGCTTTAATTTTCATCCCAATCGGAGGTCTGAGTAAGAAGTTATGGATGCCCAAAATTTCAGGAGTGCAAACCGGGACAATTTCGGGATTCCACTTTGGGAGTCCCAAGAAAAAGTGCCATTCGGATGTAGCCTGGGCGGAGAGTTGCAGAGAATACTATATGGGGGAAGGTGGTGGTTTCCCTTGAATCCAGGCCGTGGTGAGTCAAGTGAGTCCAAGTTGCCCGTGGCTTGTCCCAACACCAAGTGTGTTCCCCGAATGTGAATTAACCCATTTGTGGTTGGTTTTGGATGTAGGATCGTGTAAGTAAATAATTGTCCCTCTTCCTAGTCTAATCCCGGGACTTCTAGCACGCCCCTCTCACCCCCTTTAGTGTTGGAAGTCGGGAGCGGCTCCAAGTCCTTACTCCTTCTGCATTTCCGCATAATTAGACCCTCAAGTGGGTTCAACAAGGGACTTGGGAGCGCGTCATTTTACATAGATTGCTCCAATTAGTTTAACTTGTTTCACTCTTTCCCTCTCTATTCACTCTCTCCTAAAAGCTTCAACTTTTTTCTTGAGTTTTCTCTCCCTTGTTTTTCATTTTAACTTTTAAAAGTGCTTTCATTCATGACCTCTAATAGTATGAAGAAATAAACAAAAATAAAAAGGTAAAACAAAGGTTGTGACGATTTTTTATATTGTTTCAACTAGCAACAACCATATGGTTGTGAATAGACATGACCTTTAGGGTTATAGACTTCTAGGTTATAGACATCAATCAATGTCCCACTAAATACGTCATTTTGATCATTGCGAAGAATTACATTATTGTCCTCAACATGCACATCATGAAAATAATGAATAGGTACATCTATTCTTATAATATTGCCATGTGTCAAATGATTATTAATCGGTTCGAACCCTATAGGTTGAAGATATTTAGATTCAATAAGTAATAGTGCAGATCATTGGTTTGAATCAGTTCATCAATAACCATGTTTCTAGGTTTAGTTAATACAAGTTGTAGAGTTTTATCTTTAATGAACATGTATGGTTTCAACTTGTTGATGTTGACAAGGACTGGGTTAGGATCAAACTTATCAATAGTGACAAATAGAACAATATTATTGGACAAATAATATTGGATTCTATATGGTCCAAACCATCATCTCTGAAATTTCAAAGCATGTTTGGAAATAGCCCGTGGAAAGCATAACACGTAGTTTCCAAATTGAAACTTGGTTTCAATGAATCAATCCTATATCCATAATGACCTACTCCATTGGTTAGAAGCAACTAAATCTTGCATAATCAACCTGTTCTCCTATAGCTTTTCTAACTTAGATAGTCGACTAGTATGGACTTTAAGAGGTTGTGGATATTTGTTTTCACAAGGTCTAGATGGTAACAAATATTTTGTAGGCAATAATGGATGTAATCCATACACAAGCTAAAATGGGGTATGACCGGTTCCAACTTTATATGCAGTTTGATATGAGAATAAAATTGTGGACATGTGTTCATCCTAATCATTTATGTTCTCATTAACAATTCAGTTAATAAGGTTCCGAAAACCTTGTTTATAACTTTAGCTTGTCCATTTCCTTGTGGGTAATAAATAGTAGAAGTTGTATGTCTAAGGATAAAATGGTTAATAAGATATCTGATCACATCATTGATAAATTGGGTACCTTGATCAATCATAATTGTTAATGGACATCCAAATCTCGTAAGAATATATTCGTACAAAAACTTGGTGATTATTGTAGCAATGTTGGTGCGAAATGTTCATGTTTCCACCCATTTTGTTGCATGGTCAATGGCCACCAAAATATGTCGGTTATTTAACATTTTGCTTATAGGTTTAATAGCTCCAATAAAATCTAATCCCCATGTTTGAAATGGTTTTTTAGGTAAAGTAGTAATTGTTTGGCCATATTCTATGTCAATAGGTTACATGTTTTTTGAAATTGATCATAGGTTTGACAATATTCATGAACAGTTCGATTCGTTGTTGGCCACCAATAATGAACATCCAAGATTTTTCTCACAATGATGTCAAAAGAAAAATCTTTTCCTACAACTCCATGCAATTCTTACAACACTGTGGTTACCTGTTTTAGTTGCAAAATTCGACAAAACTTGTTATCTTGTCCAAATATGTAAACTCCTTCTCGAATCACAAATGGTTTAGTTCTTTAGATTAAATATTGTCTTTGGGATGTAATACACCCCTTGATTGGGTAATCTATTCAAAGCATTTGCCATTAAATGGGAGGTCACAATTGTAACATTGGGTTTGTGATTAAGTGTGGAATTGAAAGGCCCATGAGGCCAAGAGAATGTGTTTAGGTGTGAAACACACTCTCACAAATGGGGGAGAGTGCAAGGGATGGAACCTAATGACTCCCAAATGCACTCATACTTTGGGAGTTACACTCTTATAGGAGTTGCGAATGTTCAAAGCCTTGGTTGGAAAAGCAAAAAACACCAAATTGGGCCTCTAGGACACCATTAAAAAAACTTTGAAGTGTAAATGCTTAAAATGCCCTCATATTTTTCATCTAGACATGATTTGCATGAGTTATGATCAAAAGAAGGGGCAAGAGTCAAATTGGAATTTGATTCCTTGTCGTAACCCTAACCTTGGGCTTGCAAGAGGGGTTGCAAGGTTGCGGGCCAAGAGGAAGCCCAGGAGTCACATCACATGCTCCCGAGAGTGTAAGAAAGTGTGAGGGAATGAACCCTCACACTCCCAAGGCAACTCCCACTTTGGGAGATGGAATCCCGATGGATTCCCAAAACTTCAGAGAGCAATTTTAGGGGTCAAAACTCAATGGCTTGTGGCGTTTTTTATGTCATTGAAAAGCTCTTGGAACGTAGATGTCTAAAATGGGCTTGCATTGCTCATTAAAATATCTAAAACACAAGTTATGGCCAAAAGAAGGGCCAGGAGTCAAATTGCCAATTTGACTCTCAACCAGAAAAAGTCAGGAATCGACCTGATTTACTTAGTTGTAGACAACGTGCCACATACCGTTAGAAAGCTTTTGACAAGAGCTACAACTTTGCTTGAGACTACACCTTGATCTGAGGTCTGCTTGCAAAGGTCATGAGGCTCCAAAGTCGCGGGAGTCCCCGTTGGCGCAATTTCGGGACTCCCACTCTGGAGTCTCGGGAGAGAAAAGCCATTTGGATGTAGGCTCCGTGGCAAGCCACAAAGTATACTATAAGGGGGAAGGTGGTGGCTTCCCCCAAGTCCGGGTCGTGGTGAGTCTTGTGTGTTCGTGTTGCTCGTGGCTCGTCCTAGCACCAAGGGTGCTACAACTATGCATAACCACCTTGTGTGGGTTGTGTGCAGGCTTGTGTGAGTGAGTGACACTTGTCAACTCTTCCTAGTCCCATCCCGGAGTTCCAACACGCCCCTCTACCCTTCAAAGTGTTGTGAGGTAAGGAGCGTGCCCCGACTCCTCCCTCTTTCATTATTTTCTACTTGGACCCACATTTGGGTCCACTACTAGGAAAGTGGGGTGTAGTTCACTAGACTATTTAACTGTGGAACCATAAAAGTGAATTAGTTCACTATAATTTTAGTGCTTTTACCTTCATTGCTGAAAATGGTTCACTATATGGTGTACATGTTTACTAAGGGTGAAGTTTGTTTACTAGGTTTGTTTCTTTTTTAGGGCGAGTTTCTTTTTTAAGGCGACAGAAGTAGCGCGCGTAGAGTCCATCATTCTTCTTCCTCTTTAAGCTCTTTCTGCCACTTCGCTCGTGTTTTCTCCGAGAGGTTCTATGTTTTGGGGTTGCGTTCACAAGTTTGTGACTGAATTGTAGTTATTGAAAATTGGAATAGAGCAAACGGACTGAGCAAGAGGAGCAATGGGTCAAGGATAATCGGGCGGGTTGCCGAGCAAACAAGGAGGTACATGGGATCGGAAAGGCGATGCTAACAATAAGAAGGAGAAGAAGTATGAGCCTGTGGCACCGCCGACCCGCATCGGCAAGAAGCAACGGAAGTAGAAGGGACCTGAAGCAACCGCTCGCTTGCCCATGGTTCACGCTTGCCACCAACTGCAAGCTTTGGCTTCTGAAGCTGGATCGCGTGAAGGATTACCTGCTGATGGAGGAGGAGTTTGTGGCGGGTCAAGAGCGTTTGAAGTCGTAGGGAGATAAAAACGAAGAGGATTGGTCCAAGGTGGACGACCTGAGGTCTGCTTCCTTAGATTCTTCTTTCTTTCTCTTGTTGTTGCACCATGCAAGGTATGGCGATGGATGTGAGTCGGAGCGCAGGGGTTTGTAGAGCTCTGTCATTATTTGCTGCTCCCCCAATAGTCGCTCCTGCGGGAATGCACTCCTTTGTATACTTGGAAGATCTGAGGGCGAAAACCTTCTGTGGCAGCCTGAGTGACAGTTTGAAATTAGTGAGAAGGCAGCGAGATAGTATCATGCATATTTCATGCTTGGCTTTGAATGATTCAAGAGCTGGAGATGATGATATCGGTGCTAATTCTTCCTTGAAGAATGCCGAAAATGGAGCTGCGGTCGCTAACACATCGCCCATGGTAAATTCGAAAATGGCCATGTCTGCATTGCAATGTTCTGAGCTTTTGTGTTTTCTAGGACTAAACTTCGTTACGGAGCTACGGGTTCTCACTAAGGTTTTTAGGGTTTCAGTCTAAAGCTGGGAGAGCAAGTGAGAGCAGTGGCGTAATATCAAGCAAGGGTGGGGGGAATGCAAATGTTTCTTCAACAATAGTTGGAGCTAATAGCAATCGTGCTGGATTGTTCCGCACTCCAATATCCAGAGGTGTGCAAAGTGCAACATCATCCCATGGCCTTCCTGACCTTGCCATTGCCGTCCGCAACCTTATTGAGCAGGTTCAGTCTTCTCTTGTCATAGTTACTAGTTTTGAATTCTGATAATTTTGAACAACATAGGGAAAAGACTTTGTAATTCCTTTTGCCTTGATCACTGATCAAGAAGATCATGGTGAAGTGATGCAACATGCTGACAACATCTCTTGGAAAGTCTGCTTTCCTGAGGTTATTGGCAAATGACAACAGTACTTGGAGAATATTTTGACCTAAGTCTGCTTGGACATGGAAAACAACCAGTGGAGTTGAAATAGAATTTTCTGTTTAGTGTTGTAGTTCTCTCTGTGATGTTGAGAGAAGCAGCATAATGTATTGTTGATGGTGAGATTGTCTTGGAGATGGTGTAACTTCAAACCTCCCAATGCCTTTCTACCCTTGTACACATTGTCACTTGTGGAATGATGGCTTTCAAGAAGGTTCAAACCTAACTCTTTTTAGGATTTTATGGAGGCACGATATGCACACTTATGTATTATCATGTCAAGGATGCATCATCGTCGTCGAGGGTACCCATTTGGCTCACTTGTGGACTTTACAACTAATGCTTCGGGACGTAAGCATCTGTTCTTGAATTCTTGACCTTTTTGAGGAAAATTGGTTGTGTGAGTGTGTTCAGGGTGATAGAGATTTGATATTCTCTTCTGTGAATATGCACAGATCCCATATTTTCATTATCACCATTGGCAATCCACACTAGAAACCTTCTGGCAGATCCACAATGCACTTTGGTGGTTCAGGTATGCTCCATTTACATTTTCTTTTGCATATTTTCTTCTTATAACAGACTCTGGCAAGTCTATCTGATTGATTCTGTCTAGCATTCATTTGTGAATATTGTTGGGGTTCTGGCACTTCCAGCAGATAGGTGTTTGGATATTGTCCTGTTTGGAGTTATTAGATAAGGCTTCACTCATTTTTATTTGTGGCTGCCCACCTCCAGGAATTGAGATACTTAACCTATTGGTAGAAGGAGGTGAACTGACATTTGTGGTGAAGACTCAATTGACCAACTGATTTTGAGGGAAATGGCAGATACCTGGATGGAGTGGGCTTGCAAATGCTCGGGTCACAATTTTTGGGGATGTGTATCCACTACCTGAGGATCAACAGGTTGCAACAATATCTTCTTCCTCCAATTGAATAGTGAGAAGATTTGTTGACATAATTGTGCAAATGATGATGAGTTCTTTGAATTGCACTTTCTTGTTGTGACATTCCCGGTCCTCTTTTTTTGCAGGACCTTGCACATAAGTATTACATTGCAAAACACCAACGTCAAGGTGCCTCTCATCAATGGGGGAACTTCACCTTTTTCGTATGGAGAATATCAGGTCCCATTTTTGTCTTCTCACTATAGATGGCTAGTAAGGTTGAATCTCTGTACAGAGAAAGGAGATCTGGATATTTAAATGTTCGAACATGTGTAACATACATTAAGGTTAGAACAAGCCAAGTCCACCCTGAGTTTGTGAATTGTAGACTTGAGATCAAATCAAATCTATGACCTTGGAAATTTAGAGTTGTTAGAAAGTTCAGGTTGTAAAAGCTGATCATATCTTCATTGCTCATTCTAACTCCCACAACTAGGATGTTGATTCTATGTCCAACCAAAAAGTCCAGTATCTTAAAAAAGTCAGCTTTGTTATTAGTAGGTATGCTGAGGACTAACATATATGTTGTGAAATATGCAGTGACATCTACTTTGTGGGTGGTTTTGGAACTGTAGCGTGGGTGGATGTGAAGGAGTATGAGAAAGCACATCCTGATACTATTGCCGCCAATGGTGCTGAGTAAACTTTAAAGGTGAATTTATCCCATGCTGTAATGTCTGTCAGGTTATCAACATTGACCACTGCATATTTTCAACCATGGGTCCATTCCATGCTGGCAGTGTAAGGTTGTTGAAAGGTTAAATGCTTGCGTGAATTGACAAAGTTTGCATCTCTTTACCCTGCTAAGGAGACCAAGATTTTGGTCTACAACTCACCTCCCTATTGTCTGGATGGTTTGCTTTTGTAGTTTAGCAATTCCAACTGAGCTTTTAAAAGTGATTTCCTGATGCAACTAAGTTCTCATAGTTCTAAGGTCGATATTGCAAGGTACAATCTGTTGGGCAGTGTTCTTTTCAGAGTCCTAAATTGCATGAACATCCTAATTTGTATTATGGCACATGCCTGTAGGTGCTGAATACTCAATTTTCAAGACCTCTAAAAGAGTTGTTATCAATTGAAGTAGAAGTGGATGATGCTGCCCTCATTTCCATTGACAGCAAAGGTGTTGACATTCGTGTTCGTCAAGGTGCTCAGGTAAGCATGCCATGTTTCCCTTTGTTGAGCAAAATATAAACTTTAGTAATAAATCCATTTAGAAATTTAAGGAAACAATCATGCAAAAGTCCACATCCTGATTTTCTCCAACATTTCTGGAAGCAACTCAGTCATGATGTTCACTTGTAGTTATCTACATGCACTGTCAGGAGCTGATGAATTAAGTGGGGGAGTAATGGCAGGCTAGTTACTGCTAGTTACCGCCAGTCACATGATGAAAATGATGTGGTACATTGTGAGTGACCCTCACAAGGTTATGACTGCACTCATTCTTGTCATCTGCTCTTTGATTTGGCCAAAACTGAGATATTATTATATGTTGAAGTTTTCTTGGCAATTTAATAGATATCTTGTCTAGGTTGTGTTGTATGCAATTCAATGTGCAGCGAGTGTCATTTGAGGAAGGTCATGCTGTGGAGACTCTGGAGCAAGCAAATAAAGCTTTGCAACATGGAAGCAGCTTTGGGTTTATCTGCCTTTCAAGAGGACCCTCTGTTCCTTTCTGCCTTGTTTGGTTCTTGTGGTTTCCTGACAGGTCCGCTTCTTGACCAAGATTTACCATCCCAATATTGATAAGGTTTGATCTCTTCCTTTTCCTTGTTCTTTCTTTCTATGTTCCTCTTGTGCAAATCTTCTGTGTCTTTAGTTGGTATTACATGCCGAGGTGACTTTCTCTCTATCTTTTCAGCTCCTGTGCTTTATTGTCTTTTGCGTGCTTATAATTACCCTATGTGCCATTCATAATTCCAAACGGTTTTTTCGTAGTACATCCATCACAACAGGATCTGTGGTCTCTTTGCGTACACAACTCGGACGCATATGCTTAGACATACTTAAGGACAAATGGAGCCCTGCACTTCATATTCGAACAGTTTTGCTCAGGTTTGTCTTGAGAATTTGATAGTTTTGGTCCCTTTCCATAGGTGTTGATTTTGGGAACTTTTCCACTATAAACAGTTTTGTTTGTAGTGGAAGTATTCCCAGATCTTGCAGATCTTGTGTGCGCTCTGAAGGGGCACGTGGTGCTGCATTTTAAGGTCATTTTAGTGTTGAATTTGGAATGCTAATTTCTGAGAGGGTTTGATGGAGATCTTGGTGAAGCTCAACTGACAGTGTTTCATGTTTGCTAATTATGGCAGTATTCAGGCACTCTTGAGTGCACCCAATCCAGATGACCCTCTAGCAGAGTAAATTGCTAAGCACTGGAAGAGTGATGAAGCCAAGGTTGTAGCAACAGGTCGGTATTTCAATTCAACACTATGAATTTTTCACTTCATTATGTATATTCTTGTTCAGAGCAATAGAAGCTTTAAATTTGGTGTGTAAAGATTGTGTCAGGTTGGATATAATTTGTTGAAACATTGGAGTGTTAATAGTGCTTTGTTTTGGACTTTGGCAACTTAAGTTTGCTGATTGATGATGTACGTATGCTCTTATAAGTACCAAAGAAGCTGTTTGTAGCATCATTATACTTACCAAGAGCTTCTATTGTATCCTGGGCTTGGGAGCAGCCAGAGAATGGACACAAATTTATGCAATTGCAAATTAACGAGGTGTGGTTTGTGATCATTAAGGACCAATGTTGTATGTTCAAAATCAGGAAATTGTGATATGTTGTTACATACATTTAACCACTAGATCTATTGATGAAGGGACTTGGCTGAAACAAAAATTGAAGAGATTTTGTGCACTTATAAACCTACTGTTGTGAAGTGACTGTGTAGCACTCTTTTGGCAAAAGCAAGTGCAGAGCTTGCATGTGGTCAAAATGATTGGTTATAGACACTTGCCAGCCTATCAAGATATGTGATACCAACATTGAAAGCTATGAATTTCTCATGGAGTTGGCAAATATCAGGTTCCTAATTCAGCTTCTGGCAATCGGCTATTGATTTTTGTGATTCTTGAAATGATGATGATAGCTGTGAAGGATGATGGGTGTCAGCAGGAGCAGGCCATCTTGCATAAGGCCCGAGGCGCAATAGCAGAAGTACCATCGGCACCACAACCCAACAAGCCTTGGTGTTTAAAACCATGAAATAATTGGGCTACCCAACGACGACCACACCCTCAAAGTACAAGGACTACACTAGATGAAGCAGCCCCATTGGGCACAGCGTCCTCACAGTCCTACATTAACCATAGTGCATCTAATGGAATCAATGGTGATAGCCAGGTTGCAGACATTGATATGTTGTACGATGGATATTTTAGGGGCCTTTTTCCAGCTGAGAATGGAAGAAGCAATGAAGCAAGCACATCCCAGACAAATGAGGTTAGATGGTTTCCTACTGGTGGGGAGTTTGGTCAGACCATCGTGATGATGGTCTGGCACTTTGTGAGTGAGCTTGTTGAAGACTATAATTTCAATTTCTATTAGATTTCCTCTTATCCACCTATTCTCAATTTTTTTGTTTCACCAAATTTGTCTCACTCAGATTGTCCATTGTCATAAATTTATTGATGTGGTGTGTCTAGGTAGTCTAGGGCAACAAAATGTCATCCAAGGGTAGTGGTGACTCTTCACTTGTATAAATTGCAAACACACTGAAAGTTCAAACAAGGATCATCAAACCTTACAAGTTTCTATGCATGTTTCTATACTTGTCATCTTGAGTTCTTAGATGGACACATGGAAATTACAAGATGAAAATATTATGGCGTTAATTACCCATATTTAATGGTTAACAGATGGAAAAATCTCCCTAAATCAACCAACCATAATTTGTGAAATAACTCTCTTAAATTAACTAAACACAATATGAAAAAATAATTTAAATTAATTAATCACACCAGGTGAAAAAACCCTCTTAATTGATTAGTGTTTTAGGTTGATTTAACTAATAGGTGTAATTTCCACCTGAATTTGGACATCACTTGTTTCCATCTTGTTTCACTAGCTTAATTGACCTGTCCGTAGCAACTGGTCCCCGGTCACTGGGGGATTAACCTGTAGTTAAGTTGTTTTACCATGATTGGCCTGTAGTTAATCTGTCCTAGTTCACTCAAATCTGAGTGAAATACAAGGTGAACTTGGCCACATCTGGCTAGTAGTGGTCCTTTGAGGAGTTGGGAGTGCGTCATTCCTGACCACAAGCCCCTTGAAATTAATGGTGAAATGAGGTCCAATTTGGGGTGTGCTATACACCATTGCAAACATATTTTTTAGAGTTATAAAGTAATGCCATTGCATTTTCAAACAAATTTGATTTAAGAAAGATATGAACATCCAAAGTTTTGGGACAGTAAAAGTCCTAGTTTTGGGACTCCCATTTGGGAGTCTTGTGGAAAAGTGACATTTCGATGTAATCCTTATGGAAAGGCATAAAGTATACTATAGGGACGGGAATGGTGCCTCTTCCCAAAGGTTGCAGGCCATGTAAAGCTTGTGTTTGAGGTTGTCCCTACTAAGTCCACCACACCACTTTCATTCAACTTGCACTAACCGCCCTCTTTTCTTGGCATAAACCATAGTTAAAATCTTTTTTTTTATAGTAATATAATTTTTTTCAACAAAATTAAAGAATTTTAATGAATATGTAGCATGTTGATCTATTTTACATGTTAGGTTGTGGCCCAATATTGCCTCTATAACTAGCTGAAATGCATCAGTATGAACATGAAACACTAGTTCCTAGTTAGGGTTGATGAGGAAAGGAGATTGAATGTACCAGTTCTTGATGTCTCCCCAAGCAATTTGGCATTCAACATTCCATTCGAGTACTTCAATTTTTTAAAGTAACTTGATGATTGGTGCCATAACAAAAGCAAATTTTCTAATGAACCATCTATAGAACTATGCCATTTCATTGAAGACTTGAATACCCTGAGGTGTTTTAGGTATTGTCATTTTGATTAAAGCCTCTATCTTCTAAGGATCAAGTGTCTTTCCCTCTTTAGAGACTATAAATCCAAAAATAGTTATGGAACATACCATAAATGCACATTTTTTTAGATTCAAATTAATGCCATATTTTTTGCAATTTATAAAACATTAGTTTTTTCAAATGAATGGATAGGTCACTAAAAACTATAAATCATCTTTAAAAAATTTCATGAATACATCAATGTATTTTTAGAAAGCTTTGGTGACTACCCTTTGATAAATGGGTGGTCCATTTTTTACCCTGAAAGGCATGACAACCCATACAAAGGGCCCTAATTAGTAATAAAGGCAGTTTTGTATTGGTCTTTTTGTGTTATGGAAATTCGATGGTAGCAAGAAAAACCATCTAAAAATGTATAAACCTCGTGTCCAACTACAATGTCAATGACCTCATCAATGAAAGTTAATGGGTATGGATCTTTTTTAGTAACAACATTAAGCTTTCTAAAGTCCACACAAATTCTCAGTTTCCCATTTTCTTAAGCATTACAATTATAGGTGATAACCAAATAGCCCATTCAACATGTATAATAAAACATGCAACAAGCAATTTGTCAATATCCTCTTTGATAATAATTGCATAGTTAGGATAACGGGCACCTTGCTTGATGAGCAAGTGGTATCGATTTGTCCAACTCAATGCAATGTTGAATTATTTCAAGTGGTATGCCCTTCAAGTCCTTGTAGGTCCACACAAAGATGTTTTTGAACTCCTTCAACAATTCAATCAGTTGGTAATTGACAACAAGTTCCAAATCAACATTAATTTTGACATGTTGTAGGTTTTCTTCAAAACCTAGATTGATCTTGGTCTATTGCTCTTCTTCGATGACTATCCACCCAATAACACAAAGATTTTGAACTTTTATTTGAACAAGCGTTTCATCAATTTCCATTTCTCCTACTTCAAATTAGAAGAATTTTTTTAGTAAATGTTCTTTGAAAGTATCTAGGGGATAACTATCTAAATATGTAGTTTAAATACCAATTTGATAGGTATATCAAACAAAACAAGTAATACATATACATGTTCAATAGGTACATATACCTGTTAAACTAGGTTAAAGCATGTTGATGTAATCAACTCAACAAGTTGCTTTAACCTTGCTGTCGATGTAGGGACAACTATGGTTCCTATTGAAAACAATCCCAATTCTGTAGCAAACAACAAATTATCTTCTTTGTTAAATATTCAAAAATGGAAATTATAACAAACTAACACTTTTAAATATTTAGTTGGTGTTCCAAGTTTTTTAGTGACAGGTATAGTTCTAACTATATTGATTCCTTATACAATGATGCCCTAATCATGAAACATTTAAACCTCCCTTAGCCAATAACGGCCTAACAACATAGAGCAGCTAAAGTCCAACACACTATTCTATATTCTAGCAAAAGTTACTGCATAAGGAATTCCATGAACAAGAATTTTAAGATCTTTTATTAGACCTAAAGCTTTTTGCAATGGTTTTGGTTAGCCGTGAGTAGGTTATAACGTACAAGTTTTGGATTTGACAAACCTAATTGCATTCTCAAATTTTTCATAATGATATTAACTCCAGAACCACCATTTATAAGTATATCTTTAATGAAATTCTTCCTTACTTGAACTTGTATTACTGCAATTTGATGATCAATGGCAACTAAAGGAATTGTCGATTTTGATAAAAACAAGTTTTGATGGTATTGAATTAAGAATGTAGCGTTTGATATTAGGGGTCACTTGCAACAATTGACCCAAGTTTAATGTATACTTGGTCTCTAAGACTTGCTTACTAATATCCTTTATAATTTATTCTAAAGTTTTTTCTATTGTAACATGTTCTGAAATCACAAGTTGGTTTGCATTACTAGTTTGATTGTTTTCAACTAGTTGAGTTGTAGTAAAATTATAAAGCAATCCAGCCCAATTACTTTACAATGACTCTTCATTGATGATAGTAGGTTGTTTATCAATCCCACCATGTTGTAGTTGTCTAACAATTTCAATAAATGAATCCCATAGATGCTTTTCTTGTTGCCAATCTTTAGCTCCTTTGACTTTAACCGGCTCCCTTTCTTTAAACACATGTTCTGGTTGTTGATTATGAGTGGTAACATCAACTACCACAATGACTGGGACATTGTTAATTTTAAACGGTTTAGGTGTTATCGTAACATTAAAATTAATAAGTTTAATTCTAAACATGTTATGTATTTCAATATTTTTGGGACATTCTCCAAATTTATGTTTTGCACTAAAACAATTGGGGTTGATAAGGCTAACAAATCCGAATTACGTAGCCGCTGAACGACAACATTTACCAAGCCAACGGGTAACGACTTGGTCTCGTAATCGATTATTTTGATTGCATAAATCCCTTGTGCATTCTTGGTGTCTTGTCAAAGCTCAAAAGTAGACTACATAGGTTATAGGCATATTTTACAAAGAGCCCAGTGCTTAGAGAGGGGCTCGTTGGGTTCTATGGGGGCTTTCCCTAGTTGAAAATTGGCAATCGCAGAGGGCAAAGCCTGCTTGAATTGCATAGCTTATTTTCCCGCAAAAACATAGTAGTGACATATTCTCAAATTTTTCAAACATACACGTATTTTACGTTTTTTTGGGCTTTTTAAAAAATACTTGAAAATACTTGATACAAAGGCCAATTTTCAAGCCTTTGTATTTTTATAATGTTTTTTAAAAATACTTGAAAATATTTCTTTTTGAGCACCTTCGAAAAATACTCGTATTTCGTATGTCACTAATATGCGCAAAAATGACCACAAAAAGTAATACAAGAGCACAGTAGCTCAATTTGTGTTGTTAAGACATGTGCTTTGGATTAAAAGGTCAATTATCAACTACTTAAGACTGATGAAGACCACGCCATTGAAAAAGGATACCATAACGCCATGTGGCTATAATCATACACAATTGGGTACTTCGACGAGCACAATTCTCATAGTGTAACACACATAACAATGTAGCAATCGGTCTTTGTAAAAGTGATTGACAAACTATACCATGTACTGCACTCATAAAAAACTACTAGTGATATATTGGAGGAAGGTGAAGATGACGTCAAGTTTGCATGGCCCTTATGGGTTGGGCTACACATGTGTTACAATGGTAATTACAATAGGAAGCAAGGCTTTAAGACAAAGCAAATCCAAAAAGATGGCCTTAGTTCGAATTATTCTCTACAACTCGAAAACATGAAGTTCACCACTACATATTGTGCCTTTTTGCGAAGGGCCAAACAAAAAATCTGAAGGGTTTACGAAGGAAAAACAAAAAACCTGAAGGGTTTGCGAAGGAAAAACAAAAAACCTGAAGGGTTTGCGAAGCAAAAAAAATCTGCCAAATTTGTGATGCGATACGCATCGCAACTTGTGGTGCACCACTCATCGCAAATTGATAATGAACCTTTAATCATCGCAGCGTTTTTGCGAGATACACGATAAACAAAACTTTGCGACCCTCTCAATCTTTGTCCACCATAGCGATATTCCGCACTTCGCAACGTTTAATTATACTCAAAACATCGCAACTTTTACAATACACAGAGTATCGCTACAAACTTTGAGACTCACAAGACATCACAACTTGCATTATTCGGCGCCTCGCATTTTGCGTTTGAATATGTATCGCAAACCTCACCACAGATTTTCGTAAAAGTTTCCTTTGGTGGGCGTATTGCAAGTTGCGATGTGCGTTACCTCGCAAAGTAGTGAAAGGGTTACTGGAGAAGGAAGTTTCGCAAAAGGGTTTCGCAATGTCATCTAATTCCCAAAACGCCATAAAAAAAAAAAAAAAAAATCTTTTAGACCAAATGGAAGTTATAAATCCACTTAACCATTATTATAATCTATATTACCTTGGTAGACTGAGTGAAAATATCAATAAAATACGCATAGTAGTGCTCCTATTCTTGAAAATAAAATTACACAATGGAGCATAATAGGCAGAAAATGACACAATGAACATTATACAGTAATAGAACCACAAGCCTCAATGGCAATTTGCATAAAATTAATGAGTAGTACATTATACGTGGTCATCATCCACCTTAGAGGTTGTAAACACAACCTCTGGTTTCTCACCTAGAATAGAACGGGACCGTGGCACATATGTGACAACAAGTGACCACTCCTTTGGGTTTGGGGGATAAGGAAGATAAAAACATTGTTCTACATGACTGGGAAAAGTAAATGGCTCTGAAGTTTGCCAATGAGATGGCTGATAACTGGTGGCAGATGTCTTTAACCGTGTGTGTCCGCACTCATCCTGAACTACAGTGCAATTTGCACCAGCAAGGTTCACTTTAAACCACTTGCACTTAAACACATACTCTTCAAACTTTGAATGTGCATCATAAGATACCACCAAGATCTCTTCCAGCTTTCCATAATGTGGCACAATATCTCGAACAATATTCCTGTCATGCCGACTGCTTCTAGAGTCCTGAATGAATTGCCCTTGAACTCCACAGTCAAAGGTGCGGCCCTCTTTTCATCCAAACTGGAAATCTTGAAATTAATATTGTGTTAAGCATTGTGAGTCTTAAACTTATATGATAATACAAACTTCATGCCCATAAAAATCATCCTAGAACATTCTAAAAAACTTGTTTGGAATATGAAGATGAGTTAATATGCCTAATGAAATAGAAAAAATAAATACATGAAATGTCTTCCTTGTGTCCACATTGCTGAACGTGTTGTCACAACTCTTAGTGGTCCATGAACCATGGTGCGAGCATCATCTGTGATCTCTGGAAAACATGCTATACTTTCTCCTTGTGCCAACAATTGATCCACTTCAACCAACTTCTCTTTCATTCCAGAACATGTTTGCGAAATCTTAAGTTTCACACTACTACATATTGTGCCTTTTTGCGAAGGGCCAAACAAAAAACCTAAAGGGTTTGCGAAGCAAAAATAACCTGTTATATTTGCGATGCGACACGCATCACAACTTGTGTAGCACCACCCATCGCTAATTTATAATGTACCTTATTTCATCGCAACACTTTTACGACATATACCACAAACAAAACTTTGCGACCGGCTAAGTCTCCGTCCACCCTAGCGATATTCCACACTTCGCAACGTTTAATCATACTCAAAACATCACACATTTTATAATACACAAAGTATCGCTACAAACTTTGAGAATCACAAGACATCGCAAGTTTGCGTTATTCGGCGCCTCGCATTTTACGTTTGAATATGTATCGCAAACCTCATCACAAATTTTTACAAAACTTTCCGGTGGTGTACGTATTACAAGTTGCGATGTGCGTTAGCTCGAAAATTAATGAAAGGGTTACTAGAGAAGGAAGTTTCGCAAAAGGTTTTGCAATGCAATTTTAAAATTTTGATATAGATTTTTTTTTTTGCCTTCCAAAGTGACTCCAAATGAATATAAACCATGCTTCCAAAATAAGAATACAGTGCCATGCTCTTGCGATACACATTGGATCTCAAAACCATTTGCGAGTCATAATTCTTCCACTACTAGAAATTCTGTCATATGCAACCACCATGTTTGCAACTGGGATGCAACTGCTGGTCGCATGCAACTATCTTTGGTTTTTTATGCAACTACAATGGATTTTTGCCCCCTTTTTGGGGGTGTATGTAACTATGGTACAACTATGATCACCTTCATCCCAACCTTTGGATGATTTTTGTGATATATCATCATATATATTTGATTTGCATATACTCATAGTTGCATGTGTAACCAAATTATGCCAACTATGGTCTTTTGGTAAGCTAGGTACACATTTTTTGTAAGCATGTCTAGGATTAGGGCTGCCTACAAATGACAATCCCATTGATAAGGTTTAAGATATAGGTGAAAAATAACTTAATTTCTTTTGCCACACCTAAAATAATGTATCTGTCCCCAACTTTTAGTAGCTTGCTCCACAAACATTTAGAAGATAATTGACAATTGAAGATATCAATTTTACTTACAATAGTTTATCACTTGATGAAACAAAACAATGTATATGTGTATTCAACAAGAAGGTCCAATTAATCCCCTCAAGATTACAATATGTGGGTTTGACATGTGGAAATAATCTATTTTATTCCAACAATTATCCAGTACAAGTGAGGGTCTCATGGCACATATACACCTTATAGTCCATGTAATGCATGAATTAGTTCCAAAGTCAGCCCTGATAGTCCTGATGGGTAGACATGTGAATAAAGCACACATCAGAAACCATACATGAAAATACATGTTGTTGTCCCCCTTAACAACCATAACCAGACAATATGCAAACCCTGGAAAGGGTTACAAGTGGTGGTATATTCATAATGCTAGTCAAATATATACTTGAAAAACACATTACTTGCAAGTGGTAGATTCCATTGTTTCAACCATAACAAGCACAAGTGGATAGAAAGAAAGAACACCATTGTGAGAGAAGTTAGAGTGTCTTAGAACAAAATGTCACTTTCAAACAACACCATCACCATACATCTTACCCAAAGAATATCTCATAATAAGAAGCTCTATCTGAACCCCAACTTCACTCAATACATATATACCTAAAAAACACGTTATATATATAATCTTCTACTAGTTTGAACCCTGTGCCTAATGCACAGGTGTGTTATTTCAACAATGTTTGGTTCATGTTTTAGTTTTTAAAAAAAACTTTTATCTTTTTTATTTAGCAGGGTTGAGCAGGCACATATGGATCAAAGTTTCCAGAGGGTGCTGTAACATGTTTAGACAAAAAGGATCTTCCATTGCTCCACCACTCCCTCACTACTCTGACATGCCCCCTTGGGGTGATAAACAAAACATGTATGAGGGCTTAGCCACACAACAAAGGATTGATTATGTTGTTTGAATCTTAGTCCTTGGCTAAAAAAGTGGGCGTTGAAAGCAAAGTATCTCATGGTCTTGGTTGGTCATTCCTCAACTTGTTATGAAGAAAGAAATGACATGTAGAACTACTGGTGGTTTTTAAGGCTGCTGCACTCTTCCCATCTTTTGATTTACTGGCCCTATATTCGACATCACACCCAAATATGGCATTTTCTACAGTCCTGGTATTTTTTGAACTCTTTCTCATTGAGCTTTGTGACCTTAAATGACCAATCAGACCCATCTATTATTTGCCTAACACAGGTGTGAATACCAATGTTTTAAATATTACACTATTTCACTTGATTACGATGGTGGGTCTTTCTTTTGTTTTTTGGTTGTATACTAATTAACAGTGGCATCAAGGTGTTATATTGATCAATATCAGGTTCTTGAGCATGGCTTAGGCACAGATGTATCCTGATCGACATGCTAATTGGCCCGTACAGACCGCGAACGGTTTGCACTGCCATACAGCCCACGCCAATTGGCCCTTACTGACCGCGATCATCACTGATCGAGCGGTCTATAATGCCATATAGCCGGTCAGGAGGTGTGCATCTGCGATAACTAAAAAACATGCCACACTTTGCAGAAAAGAACACACTAAAAAGGGGAGAGTTGGATGATCAAGCAAACCTGACCTTCCCTCAATAACACATGGTTGACAAATACGGAGGGGAATCATACAAACAGTGAGAAATTTAAGGTGACGGGTTCATGAAGTTCCATTTTTTAAGAATCGAAGGTGAACACCTCCTACACGTTAATTGGCCCGTATAGACCGCGAACGGTTTGCACTGCCATACAGCCCACACCAATTAGCCCTTACAGACCGCGATCATCACTGATCGAGCGGTCTGTAATGCCATACAGCTGATCAGTAGGTGTGCATCCGCGATAACCAAAAAACATGCCATCCCAAACCCAAAAAAGGACACACTAAAAAGGGGAGAGTTGGATGATCAAGCAAACCCGACCTTCCCTCAAGAACACAGGGTTAACAAATATGGAAGGGAACCATACAAACGGTGAGAAATTTAAGGTGACGGGTTCATGAGGTTCCATTTTTTAAGAATCGAAGGTGAACACCTCCTGGACGCTAATTGGCCCGTATAGACCGCGAACGGTCTGCACTGCCATACAACCCACGCCAATTGGCCCTTACAGACCGCGATCGTCACTGATCGAGCGGTCTATAATGCCATATAGCCGGTCAGGAGGTGTGCATCCGCGATAACTAAAAAACATGCCACACTTTGCAGAAAAGGACACACTAAAAAGGGGAGAGTTGGATGATCAAGTAAACCCGACCTTCCTTCAAGAACACATGGTTGACAAATACGGAGGGGAACCATATAAACGGTGAGAAATTTAAGGTGACGGGTTCGTGAGGTTCCAGTTTTTAAGAATCGAAGGTGAACACCTCCTGCACGCTAATTGGCCCATACAGACTATGAACGGTCTGCACTACCATACAGCCCACGCCAATTGGCCCTTATAGACCGCGATCATCACTGATCGAGCGGTCTGTAATGCCATACAACCGGTCAGGAGGTGTGCATCCGCGATAACCAAAAAACATGCCACCCTAAACCCTGAAAAGGACACATTAAAAAGGGGAGAGTTGGATGATCAAGCAAACCTGACCTTCCCTCAAGAACACGGGGTTGACAAATATGGAGGTCAAATACCAGGCACTGCCGGAGAAGCTCTGGGATCATCAAATGCCCAACCTTACTTTTCCTCACGGGTTCGAATGGGTCCTTGGACAACAGAAGAGGAAGAAGAAGAACAGGCCAGATTCACTCTTATAATAATACTTCGGTGTAGCTTCACCTCGGTCTCTGTTTTCACATAATCCTGGTGAGGCCACCCTCACCAGTGTTGCCAGAGACTTTCAACAAAGTTATAGGTAGTACTGAAGAAGTCCCGAAAAGAGGGAGGGCAGAAACAACTCACATTTCCCCTAAAACCTCAAGCTCATCGTGATATCTCGCCGACTGCTGTCCTCCTTCGACTACCAGCCAGTTCAACTATTTGAAATGAGCTAATAAAGCCAGCACATCTACTTTCGTCAACTATTAAATTTGAACTTGAGCAATCAATGTTCTACAGGTCAAGATGCCTTACAAATGCATTTCTCCAATGCAACCACAAGTGGGAAGCATTGCTCACGTACACCCTCGACACTATGCAGACTTCTCTCAGCTCCACAAGCATATGGTAGCAGCTGACAGGAAACTCAAAAAAAATCAAATAGCTAGATGGGAATGTTGTACCATCCTACCTGTCTCTCAAGTAGAGCATCTCCTTATGTATTGACCCCACAGCCTCCTCCAACCGCCTGGGCTGAAGCTCCATTCCCTGCACTCAAATTGAAAGCCCAAAAGCAAAAGACGGAAAACAAGCAATGCGAAAGAGACAAAAAGAATGCGAACCTTAGCGATTGCACTAAGGCTTAAACCTGGGAAGTGGAGACGACCTTGTAATCACCGACGACGAGAACATCACTCAGAATCTCCTCCGCAATGCAATGCACTTGGTGGTCTTGCCAATCACCTCCAACTGCAATCCTTCCACTACAGGCTAGGCTTGCACAACAGCAGCAACAGTAAAAGCAGCAAGAGGAGGAGTGGACTTGCTGACAACAAGAGCTTGGCATCCATGACAGGATCTGGCGCGAGGAAGGATGCCGACAGTTGCTTTACCAATACGATCAGGTTGTACACTAAAAGCTCCCTGAGCATCCACAACTAAGTACAACATAATAATCCGGGAGATGAGAAGGCAAACCTTGAGGAAGCCCCGCAGTAGCACACGCCATGATCATAGATCGTCCACACTCACCGATGCGATCCAAAAACCTAAAAAAACACTCATTCCTGCTGCTGCTCTTCTCTCTCTCTCTATTTCTCTCTCTTTCTCTCTCTCGATGATACTCGATGATACTTACTACACAGACCTAGATAAGACGTCCTTCGCAGGCAAACAGGCTACAAACTCTTTCTATTTTCTCCTGCTTATTTCTGCACATATCTGGTTGATACTTTTTGTCACAATCTACGCTTGTGATAATTTTGCAAGATGAAAGTCAGAGAGCAGGGCATCATCACAACAACATTGTCTCTACGGTGCTCAGGCATCTAGTTGAATAGGGTAAGACTCCTTGTCAGGTTGCTACTGCCCATACACAAATTGGCTTGATCATCAATTGTACATGAAAAGCTGGATAGCTCTCACAAAGCTTCTTCTGGTACCCATGAACCTGTTTTGTGTGCTTATATACTAACCACCACAAGCACTAACAGGATAAAGATTGCTGTCCATGCAGGAGTAGAAGAAAGACCTCCAGCACCCTTCTGTTGAGCATCCCACAGTCAAACAAAAACAAAACTTATTGGTGATATCATCCCTGAACCAACCACCCTGGAAAAAGCTTTCCACCAACAATCAAGTAGAGAAATGCTTCATGCTTCATTGGCAACAGAATAAACCAAAGGTTTCATCCTAAAATAATTACTTACAGACGGACCAGGAGAAGGAGCTAGTGCTGGCATTCCGAGCACAGATGTTGGAGCCTTAGAACTGCTTGGAGCAAGTGCAAGGGTTTTTTTTGCTGGTGCAGGAGCTGGAACAAGAGCAGGTGCAGCAGCTTTGCCACCCTTAACCACCACTTCACATAAGACGTCACATTTCCCTCACTTTTTTCACAAAGTGCGAATGAACACAAAGCTTGTGGTTGCACCGGAAGAGGCCAAAAAAAAGAGGAGCCGACAAGCAAGAGTAAACACAAACACAAAGCAAAAGAGAAAACAAACCAAGACACTGCGAATGATTTCAACAGCCTACAACAATGTTGCAACGTGCAAGAACCTTTGAACAACTATTGTGTTTGTTGTAAAGCGCTGAAAGCACTCCCCAGAAGATTATGCGTACCAAAATGTCAGAAAAAGACCCAACAAAGTGTCTAGAGCTTGCTGTTGCTGCACAGATGACGATGGCGTAGCTGCCTGCCTGACGAATATGCATGGCCTCGAGAGCGAGCGAGGAAGTGAGTTTCTTTGCGAGAGAGAGAGAGAAGAGTGAAGAGAGGTGGCGTTGATCTCTTCTGCCCCTCGCTTCTCTTCTTCCCCGACCGGTCTGTCTTTTTTTTCTCATCCAACTACATTTCATCCAAATTCAGATGAAAAGTCAAAAACCTTTTGTTTCCCTTCGTGAAAGCGATTACATGGGATGAGATATGCAAACGAAGAGAATCGATAGATGCATATTCCCTGATCGATGCATTAGGGACGGAAAATCGACTACCCTTCCGCTCTCGGTCGTCAATTATAGGTGTTCATCAACCTCTAATCCGTCGGGCAAGAAGCCGTCGCCGGCAACGGTCAGGGATGTTCAGTGTGAAACGTGCCCGTTTCCGGACATTCAAGACGAATTTAGGTGATCAATCACAACTAAAGCTGGTCCAATTGTTGGGCAGAAACAAGAGACTGAGATTGGCGGGTAGGGTCAAATTTTGAATGGGGTCCGGGGGAGGGGGGTCCCATGGCCCTCAATCATCGAGCTTGGAATTGGCCCGGGATTTCGTCTGGAGACTTGGGATCAGGGTTTAGGTACTACGTAGTTAGGATTTAAACCCATTCCTAAAACGTCACTTTCCTTTTTTCGTCAATTCACCAGGTTTTGCATTTGCCCATTTGCTTTCTCTAATTCTTTCTTGCCATTGCAGCCCCCCCCCATGAGCATGGGGCCCTATTGTTAGTTCTACTAACTAGTTGAACTTTGTGGGGCAGGGTTTTTTTCTTCTTTTCAAATTCCTCGAGCAGGTCCAATGGCGAGGATCCCCAGCATTAATTAGCCATTAAATGGCAACTGTCCTAAATGGCCTGTAGCACCTTTACAAAACTGCCGCTACAAGTGGCGACCTAGGAAGTGCCTAGGTCTAGATGTGGTTAATTTCATTAAAAAAAATTTCGAAAAATGGCGAAAAAAGTCACAAATTGTGTGACCCTATTTGTCCCTAATTTGACGGTCCCTAACGTGTCACAAGACATCATTACACCGACCCTTAAAATTCCTTAAAAGTCACAAATTTGAAGCACTGTTGGAAGGGTGCATTCAAAACGATTTTTTTTCTTTTTGTGATGGGCCAATCAAGCCTCTTTGATAGGCCCATCATCAAAAAGGAAACATTCACCAAATGAACACTTCTTAAATAGGGAATAATTATGTAGCCATTTCCTTTGGTCTAGCTACAGAGGTTACAAGGATAAAAATTTGGGCAAAGGACATGTGTGGTGTGAACAGGAACATTCTTGGGAAACGCATTGAGAATTTGCAAAACCAGTTTGGAACTAATTGAGAACATATCAGGAACACATTAGGAATGTAATGTGAACACACTGAGAACTTGATGGGAACACATTGGGAACATCAGAATCCAAACCTCCAGCCCTCGCCAAAGGAAAAAGAATTGAGGGTCTTGGCTGCTTGTTGCCTCGTCTCATTGGTTGCAAAGGAATTTGTGTTTCTAATAAGGGTGTTCTTCATCCGACAAAGCTAAGGGAAATCCCAAACTGGGGTTGAAATTCCCCTGAGGACCAACGAATTTAGATGAAAGAAAACTAGTTTAGTCACCAATTATTTTCCTGTGTACTGTTTTCATCTTGACTCCTCATTTAGTCCCCAGTTTGATCAAATGGCCACACAATTGTGCCCCAAATTGGAGTGGGGTACCCATAACTATAATAATGTTAGAAAAAACATCTAGTTTTACCTCGGGGCTGACAGAATGAAATGTGTGTGATTTTGTCAAGGCAAAAAGAGGCAAGTGGTTTGTATGTATTATTATTGTACCCTCTGTTTGGAACTTCGTGCCCAGTAGAGAGACCAAGCGGATTACAAAGCGCTTTACAAACAACTACCAACCTTGCAAAATGCTCTTTCGGCAAGTGCTTACAAGTGCCTTTGTTTTGAAGCGGTGCCTACACCTTGGTGCATCATGGTATTGGGGCAATGCTACTGTGATGGCCCATCCACTATAGGGTCATGCAAAGTGCACCGCCTGCCCATGCCCTTCTTTCTTCATGATGGTGCAAATGTCAGGGATAATATTGAAGCCCTGGTCCAAGCAATGGTTTCTGAGGGGTGAGTTGAGGTGTTTAGGGTTTTCCCACGGTAATGAGCTCTTGCATGGGAGTGTTTGTGAGCCAAGGGCTTTTGGTATAGGTCCTAGTGGGAGGACCTCACAACATAATCCTTGTACCCATGGAAGATCCTCATTTGAATTGGAAAAGACCTTCAATTTCTGTAAGGTTCCAAAATTTTCAAAAGTTTTTTCTTTTTCATATATAAGAAATCATTTTGAGCTCTTCCTGGGTTTGGAGGCCTAGCTAAGTTTGATTTTTTGACATATTGTCTTTGTTTGGGCACACTTGAAGGGGCCCCTTGAAACTTTCTTGAGGGCACACTTGAAGGGCTTCTTTGATTTTTTTTAGACTTTTTTTTTTAAAACATGCACTTTGGAGGGACTTCTTAAAGCTTGCACTTTCAGGCTTTTTATTTTTAAAAATCATTACAAAGTTATTATAGGCTTTGCATTGTGGATTAGATAGGATGTTTTTGAAGGTGTGTTTTACATGGAACTATATAAGTGGGTTTTTCCAATTTTCACTTGTGGTAACTTCAGTACTTTTGGCCCGCACTTGAGACTCTACTACATAAGGTTTTTTCTAAAGCTTATTCATACGTTGCCCTTTTCATTTTGGGGGAGCTCCTTTGATTTTCACTTTTTGTTTGAACTTGTTTTTTTGGCTTCTTGTATAATTTTATCGCCCAATGAGAACGCACCAAGAAGTTGTGCGCCTCCAGATCGAGGAGTCCACCAGACTGGCACTAATGAGAAGTCGGCACCTGGGTTTGAACAAATGGGGTTTTTTAAGATCGTTGG
This sequence comes from Sphagnum contortum, assembly GCA_963920785.1. Classification (NCBI taxonomy): domain Eukaryota; kingdom Viridiplantae; phylum Streptophyta; class Sphagnopsida; order Sphagnales; family Sphagnaceae; genus Sphagnum; species Sphagnum contortum. The sequence continues at coordinate 5,522,736 of OY987295.1, read as the reverse complement.
GTTTCTATCTCCCTTGTTGGCTGTGTGTGAAAAGGGATTCAAATAGTTTAGCATTCAATTTGGGTAGGTAAATGTGCCCTGGAATGGGCACGCAATTTACTCAACGGAAAAGTGCGGGGTATCCTGGGATTTCATGGCCTAGGGGAAAAAATCATTTTTAAGGGTGAGGGCCAATCAACTTGTGCCAAATCAACAAAAAAAACCCCCCTTTGGCGCCATCTTAGATGGGAGGTTGCCCATTCGAAAGGTGTAAAAGGCTGAAAAATCAAAAGCCAGCGAAAAAATAAACAAATACTTACGAGTTCGCACATAGGGAACACAGAGATGATGAGAGCAAATTTTTTTGAACTGATGAACTGGGGTTAATTATGAACTGCCACTTCAGTTAGTTTTATTGGCATCACTTTTGGCCATCTCCCATTATTTGGTCCCTTTTTGATCCCATTCATGAATAAATTGCCTTTGTTACACTTGCCAGTTCTTGAGTAGTGCCGTTTTATGGTAAGTGAATGTGAAACGTGTTAAAATTCGGCATCGAGCAACGTCTAGGGGCTTGGGGGTTGGCAATCAAGCCTTTACTTCTCATCAAATCTGGGTAGTTCAAAATGGGCTTTTGGCCAGCTCTTTGTGAGGCCAAATTTGGCTCTTGACCAGAGTTGTGACGGGAAAAACCAAATAGGTATAGCTCAAATGGAAGGGAAAATGTTCCCTCCCCCCCCCTCTTTCGGGCCTTTGAGCTTTATGACCATTTGACCCTAAACCCTCTTTCTTTTCACTCCCATCCTCTTTTCTTGTGTTTTGTTGTCATAAAGTTTGGTGGGTTTACATCATTTGTTTATGGACATGGGGAAACCCATCCTATCACCTTTGCTGGACGTGTTCATGTTAGGAGTTCACTCTTTAATGGTGATTATCAATTGAGTTTGCGTCTAATGAATGATACATTGTCAACGTCAGTAGTGAGAGAGAGATATTTAGATGGATGAATAATTTTAAGGTAAGCTTTCATTTATGTGATACTTTTAAGGTAGGTTTTAATACGCATGGACCTCCAACATTTATTCTACATGCAAAAGGATATGCTTTGCATTTCAAGTCATGCTAGCAAAATATTCAAGAATTCATTGAATTTGCTCTTGATTTTAAGGACCATTTTTTAGTAGTAGGTCTTCACTAATTTTCTACCCTTATATATTACCCTTAAAATAAAACATATTCCTGAACATCAAGTTGTCCAACATGTTTTGGATGAAGATTAGTGAAAATTTGTCAGAATAGGGCTTTTATTTAAAAAATAGCTTGGGCTGAACATTTTTTTTGAATATGTTGAGGGTCACAAAAAGCCATTGCATAGTGTGATGCCTACTCATCGGCCCAAGTACACTTGCTATTGAGACACGTAAGTTATCTTGATTGTGTTTTCTCACATGTCCATGTTCTGTTATGTATCGTACACAATATTCATAATTTGGTAATGAATTAAGGAATTTATTGCACATTGAGGTGAGAATTCAAAACATTAAATATTAAAATTCAATGGTTTTTGGGAATCAAATTATTGTCAGAAGTATCCATGGGCATTAATTTTGTGAGATTTTTTGGCTACTTAAGCAAAAAGAAACGATTGTTATTGTGGTTGTCTCCATTTTTTTATGTATGCTTTGGGGTTTTGTCTACATCACAAAAGTTGAAAACAAATAATTTATGAATCATCACTTCTAGCTCCCTATTTTTATGAACATCCTTTTATAGTTTTTTTTTAATGTAACAATTTCATAAAAATGACTCCATCCTTCTATGAACGACTTTTTATAGGGATGTTCTGACTATATATTTGATGAAGAAAATATAAACTGAGAAAAAGTGAAATTTGCGGGTTTTATCACCAAGTTTTGGGGGAAAAAAGAAAAAGAAAGAAATACCAAGAATTCTATGTTGGGTGCCCGTAGTTAGGAAACAATATAGAAGAGTGCTTAAATCGTTCCACTTTCATATCTTGTTTATAGCCCAATTTGGCTAAATCTTTGTTATGGAGGATCACCCCTTCAACTACACCACAAAATTAGAAAGGGAGAAACAATAATCACACCATTTAAATAAAAACTATCCTACATTTTTTATTTTTAAAAAAAAAGGATCAAAGAAACCCAAAAAGATGGAGAAAAGAAACATTTTCCTCTATTTTGGGATGTTATCTTTTTTTTTTTGATGAAAAAAGTTCCTTTGGTTCACTAATGTCAGTGATTGACCCAGAAGGTGACATTTGATTGGGCCTTTTTAATTTACACTATTTTAGTACCTTGGACAGCTTCAGGGGAAGGAACTTTCTTCCTTTACAATATATAATGATAATCAAGTGAGTTCGGTGAGCTTTGCATCGGCCTACTGAGCACCTTTTTGCCCCCACCCACCAACCAATGTGCCATCTATGCACGTTACACAAACACCAACCATCTGCAAGCATCGACCTACTTGCCTTCGACCTACCGATCCCTGACATACTTGGTCCTACCAACGGCCCACGAAGCAATTTTGATTTTCCATAAGACTTTCAACTAGGCACAATCTTATCCAGCCAACGGGGGGGCAAAAATTGATGTGATGTGTCAACTTTTCACTGGCAATGATGTCAACATTCTAACAAATTGCATTGGTTCCGCCATCATATTTGGCACCCATTTGGACTTCAAGTCCCTTTCAAATGCAAGCGGATCATACCTTAAGGCCTGGTATAGAAAATAATACCAATATAGGCCATGTATCAGTGACCAAAAATAATCTACCCCATATTGGGGTTATATATCGACGATGGACGTGATCCAGGGGCATTGGGAAAATGAAAATGATCTACGCAATTGGTGTTTTTCCAGGCAGTTAAAAGTGATCTCAATAATGTGTGGATGACCAAAAATAATCCACATCATCCATGCCTTACCAAAAAAGGATCCACCCTATGGAGTGAATATAAATCATCTCTTTCGTCCATGGGTGATTGAAAATGATCCACGACATCCACGAATGTTTGGAAATGATCTACCCCATCCATAAACGATTAAAAAAAATGATGAACGTTTTTTGGGAAAGTGATTGTGCATGATGTCTAGCATTCATATGTTAGAATTATTACCAAGATTGCAACCCGACTCAAATTACCTTTTGAATAGGCTCTGAGAATGTTGGATTTGCGAATGTTCAGATAAGTGCACAATATCGAGGATCCACGTACTCCGTGTTAGGCTTTAAATAACGCTTTGCTGAATTCTTTCCTTTCATTAAAGATTTTGTTTGTTGCTTATCGGTGGACTTGTTGGTGCATCTATTGATTGTTCATTCATTCTTTTCCATGTGACTAAGAAGTGCATGTTCAAGAATGATGAACCCACAATTAATATATCAAATTGGTATTGTTGCACTTTAATTATATTTGTGTATAAATGTTCTGAGAACATCAACATTCACATGAGGGTCTGGAAAGCGATGTATGTGTGTGTGTGTGGAACAACATTGCGAGTGTACGCACCAGTTAAGTAGAAGTAGTAGTAGTGGTTTTTTTCCCTTTTTTCTTTCCTTGTTTTTTATTTTTGTGTGTCTTCAATGGCCAATTTTGTGATGTCACCAAAGTGACCATCATCCCCAAAAAGAAGAAAGAAAAACAGAAAAAAAGGGGCCAAATTCGCCAACATCACCAACTATGAAAGTTTTATTTTTCTAAAAAGAAGGAAAAGGGGGTCCTTCCGTAGTATTGGCTACCTAATAGAACTTACCATAAAAGTCTAATGTTTCAGCAACTTTTTTTTCCCACAAAGTCTAGCCAATTTGGGACCATTTATTTCCCACGAAAAATCCTTCAAATCAGTTGAAATTTGAAATCATATATTTCAGGTGCAAATTGGCAAAAAAATCTGGCAATAAAAAAAATCAAGGAGCTGCATGTAGGCAGTGGTATGTACATTACTACGCATACTAAATAGGCCAATCACGTGGATGCCCGAAAAAAAACTAAAAATATATAAATAAGCGAAACGGAAAATGGGGCAAGGGATGATGGGGAGGTCAATGACGGAAAAAAGGACAGATGGACGGAAGGACGGATGAACGGACGAACACACAGACTCAAACTAAGAAAGACAAAAAGAAAGAAAAGAAGACGGACGTACGTAGAGCTCTTTCATCCCATTGCCCTAGGCACAATTTGCGAATGTCTGTGAGGAACACACAGACAAAGAGACACCACCACGTTTGTTCTAATACTAGTGGGTAACCCGAGGCTACGCCACTCCAGCCACCCCCAACGCTTTATGCTTCCATGTTTGGATTTGTAGCCAAGTTTGGCTAAATATTCCTTCAAATAATTGCCCACTTTTTCCACATCTTCCTACAGATGATGGCCATTTTGGCTACAAACAAAAACAATTCGCAAAAAAAAAAAACCCACTGGTGCTATTATTACCATATGGTTGAAGAATGGGTACCTTTAAAATAAATACACTTATTATTACATTTTCTTTCAAGGAGAGGTTTATAAAATTTAAAATAATAATAATAATACAATTAATATGATTATTTTGGGGTGCACAAATAGACATATCCATTTCAGAAATGGAGAAATCCATAGTTTTGACTCTTACCCAAAATTGGATCTGGACTTCAAACCTTAATCGTTGGATTCAAAGAACCTAGTTTGGGAACCTCAAGCTGCACGTGGATCAAGACGTGGACCTGGAGCTAGACTTGAAACCCTAATATTTGGCTTCGAAGAACTTAGATTGAGACCTGGTTTGGGAACTTCAAGGTGCAACCGTGGATCTGGACTTCAAACCCTGAATCTAGGGTTTGAAGAAGAAGAAGAAGAAGAAGGAGGTGGGGACATGGTTAGGGAACTTCAAGCTACACATAGACAAACATACATACACCATGTTTGCTTTGATATATAGGATATAGGATCCTGCAATGTGACCTAATTTCACAGGAGAAGAAATCTTGTAAATACGATTTAGTTTACTTTTACTATCATTTGTAAGAAAAATTAAACAATATCCCCTTTAAGTAAATTTTTTTTTTCTTATATGGTAGGGCCACCATGCGACGCATGCCGTGCCCGTCGTGTTTTGTTTGTCCTGGATGGCGAACATGTGTCGTTCGGATAAACCTTGGCCGAATTGTGTGGTGGATGAAATTGAACCTGAAACCTAGGCAAATTGGTCCCATGAATGAAGATTTGATGTGAAACGTATTAGTTTACAATACAAACATCGGTCGCGAAAATGAAAACTAATATTAAATTATTGGTAACAGAGCGGGGGAAAATTGATATTTACTTAAATTGATGTCATATTAATTTCCTTAAACAATTACTTTATTTTTTCCATAGGAGGGTTCAACAAAATGGGTAGCCCGATGTTTGAATCATTGCAAAACTTCTCGATGGCATAGTTGGGAACGAACCAAACAGTAAGCACTACGCTGACTGCTCCATTGTGGGTCGTCGCATCAATGGTTCAACCTGGATTGTCAAGACCGAGGGGGGAGGGGAAGGAGGTTCAATTCCCTGCACCCCCGGTCCTGTTACTCTTGTCTGAACTCTAGTTCGACGACCAGCCTAAACCCCCCTTGCCACACCCCCCTCTTCCCTCTTCTACTTACGATTGGTCGCCTTTTGTTATTTTTCGTCAAGCCGCACCCGTTTTCGCCCTCTTCTTATTCGATTTTCGATCGCTCAAATCGTTCATTTTGTTAAGATGTCTTTTTTTTACCAGCGATTAAAATTGTTGAACTTTTTCCCTCCACAAACGAATGTAAACGCGAAGAGCCCAGAGTTCGTTTTATCAGACCCCTCAAATTTTTGAAAAATACATGGGAACCCCTTGAGGATTCTTTTTGTCTGTTTTTGTTTTACGAATACATTTAACAGGGTATAAATATTTAATGTTGTGTAAAGAGGTATTTCGTTTGAAGATCGTCATCATTTGCATCATTTTTTAGCAGGAGTGTTGTAGGATTCGTGCCTTCCAAGGATGTTCATAGCTTGATTGAATGGGAAAAGAAAATCATGCCTTATGAAATTTCCCGGGTTTTTTTTTTTGTTTCCCGGGCTTGAATGACCCAACACCCACCAATGCCCCATCCACAAATCTCGTTTTAGGGTTTAGGGTTGAGAAATTTTTCTCCCAAGAAAATTAATAAATAACTCGGAGAAAAGGGAGAAAATATACTTGTAAAATTAAAAATCTATACCATAAAAGAGGTATTTGATATGAATTTGTCTGGAACAACCCAAGCCACATCACAAAATAAATCAAGAGGTTCTTTTTATGACGACCAAATAACAATTAGGGTTGTTTTGGGAAAAGGAACAATATTTCAACGTCGCAGGGCATATTTAACCAAATAATAATTAGGGTTGTTTTGGGAAAAGGAACATTATGGCAACGCCGCAGGGCATATCTAAAGTATGTCATCGTGGCGAATCGCGGTTAATTTTAATTAGTAAATATTCTAGGACATTTTTGGTAAACAATATTGGAGTTTTCACGCTTGCACAAAATTTAATATATCACACATCCTTTTTATTCTATAAACATTCATTGTAACAAAACTTTATTGGGATGGAAGATGAATTAAATGTTTATTAAACAATGAGAATAAGAATCAGATCTATTTCCCTCCAAAATGGCCACGGTGTTCCCATTTGGTTGTGGACGGCCAATCCCAATGTTATACAGGTCAGTTTATTTAACATGTAAAAATTATAAAATATGTTTCATATATGGTGCACGGGATTTTTGTACAGGCCACATTAAATACTTAAAATTATGTTCAACATTTTCCCAAGTGTATTGAAAGAGGTGGCACCCATATTACAATGAATACATAATCGTATCAAATCTAACACAAAGTAATCTACCTTTTTTCAAAATTAAATTCCATTTATCCAAATAAATAACATATATATGCATGGACGGCAATAAAAAGGTACGACACGTGACAAACAAAGGGGGGAGTATATATTAATTTTTTCCCAATTTTCTTGTGTGTGCAAGAGGAATATGTCATGTAAAATCCCACAATTTGGAAAACCAAAAGCTATTTTGTATGTGTAGTATAGCAGTGTATAGCACTAAGCGCTTGTTCCTCGGGTGAGCAACACAACATATATCTCCATGTAAAATTCACCAATCCATTTTGGAATCTTTTACACATGGTTCGCCCAACATCCGAACTGTGAACAATTGAATTATCATTTTTTGCATATGTTATGTCGGGAGGGAGCATGGCATCACAAACATCGCATGTTAAACTTTGCGTGCAGGATTTGTTGGGATGGAGGATGAATAAATGTTTATTGAATGATGGGAATAAAAATATCATCTATTTCCCACCAAATATACCAAAGATAAATTGGCCATGAATTAAACAGGTCCGCAAATGTTATGTGCTACATCAATTATCATTGAAACAATACCAAAAATAAATCAATGCAATCTAAATCTAAACCGGCAGTATTAACTTAGACATGTTCTACTATAGTATGTGAGCACAATGGAATGGCATGACCAATGTTTTTCTTCAAATTGTCATATTGAAAATTTGGTGATTTTTTCAAGACATAACAAAATTAGTTGAATTTACATAAGAATTCTTAGATTGATATTAAAACAGTTAGGTTAATCCATAGCTTCTTTCCCTAACCACAAGGATCTAGTCTAAAAACTTTGGCTTCTTCTTTTTTGGTGCTCTTATCTTCAAGAATTGACATAGACAAACCAAGGATTTTCAATCTTTTCATATTTATCTTCATATATTTCCAATTTCTAACTTACGGTAGGCAAATTCACCCTCTAAAAATTATTGTTTTGTTTTGAAACATAATAGTGTGCCATATATATGATGTTATAATTTCCTCGAAATTTGCCTCAAAATAACAAAATTGGTTGAAATTAAATTAGAAAGTAACATTGTCCAAAATTTCTTGGATTTTTATACAAGAAAGGGATAATTCACTCCCCAAAAAAACATTGTTTATGAGGCATATGGCCAAAAACAGTGTTTTATGAGGTATATGGGGGTTGATCAATTTGGGGTTTGAAGGGTTCATGGTTTAAGAGCCAAGTCATTAGGGTCCAGAATAAGTGTGTAGTTTGTACCAAATGTACATGCACCTCCATTATCACCTCAACCTGACAAAATTTTGCCCACGAACAACACCTGATTCTAATGTACTAGATAGTCTTTTAAATAACCCTTTATGAAAATGACGACTACCTATAATGACAAAATCTGTATGGGGATGCGACAAAGAAAAGACTATTGCTTACATCAAGCGTGCTTTCAAGCAATGTCACAGTAAAGTTGCTAGTTCAGAGGTACCACTAGGATTCAGGGATTGAGCATCTCAGAATTAATCTAGATGCTTGTTGTCGATGTTCTCGTGAGCATCCGGTATATCTCAGAAGGCACAAAATATGTCTAGATTGGTATGGTGTTCATGGTAAACTGAAATGCAAGCATATCCCAAGATTTGTGAATGATCGAGCAGCATGAAGGTTGTTGTTTGTTCAGAAGCTCAACTTCACAGAAGTGAATTTCTAGGTGTGATATAGAGTTGTTCCCCTATTTTTAGATCCTTTTCGACTACCTCCAACTTTTATCTTACAAACTAGCGATGTTTCTTTTAGAATGCACAATTGCTCAGAGTTCACACAGTGGGTCAGTAGATTTTAATAACCTAGTTGCTAATGGAGGGACTATGGGGGACTCTACAGGTATTGAGCAATGTTGATGCGAGTTTTTGTCTTGGTCACAATTCGCAAGGTCCTTACCACGGGCCAAAGGCCGAAGAGAAACCTGACAGGCTTGGAAGAAACCTTAAGAGTTATTAATCCTTGCTAAAGTGAGATGGACACACGAATGGGTGTTGAGATGGAGTTGAAGGTTGTCAAGAAGGATTTGCAATTTGCATCTACCAATTCAAACACCAAGGTGGTTAACATGGTGTCCCCTGCACCACCATATGCTCCACCGGCCAAATTCAAGTAAGCATCTATAGCAAGGGCTCTTGTAGAATCCAAATGTTGTATAAAACAAAGCCCATTGCTCGGTGATTTTTATATGGCGAATTTGCATATGTTTATTGTGGGCTCAATTTAGCTGCATTACGTTACAATGGTTGTTTCTGGGTTTTCCTAACAAGAGTCCATGCTCCATCAAACACGGAATAACCTGTAGGGGAACAATGTAGGAATAGAAAGTTCCTTTTAGGATTGTTTTTCTTTTAGTGGTTAGGCATCTATTTGGCTGTGGCAGGTATGAATGGTACCAAACAACCAGTTTGGTTGTGGTTTGTATTTTGGCAAAGGTAGCTAAAGAAGAAAATCTGAAAGTTCATTTCAGTGAACACATTGTATGTTCCAAGTTCTATATACTCCCAGACCTTATTTTGTTTCTCAAATAGTTTGGTTGTATGTTAGTTGGGCTTCTAATGACTTGTATGTGTTTCCAGATCAGCTGCACAATTTTTACAGCAGTTTCTTCACCCTGCATTGAACTGTCCAAAAGAATGGCTCCAGGCCTCTGTTATCAGGTCACCGTGTGTTTTTGAAGGCCCAGTGATAGATGGGCCAGTGTTAGGGTCTCTTTCCATTAGGTTGCTGTGATCACAGTTACACACAGTGTGTTGTGATCATAGTAGCCTAATGGAAAACCACTGACATATTAGCATCTTGTTTCTTACTTCAGGGACAGTCGATTTCCATTGGAGAATTACAAGTGTGGTGAAAATATGTAGTTAATTAAAGGTCATATAAAATGATGGATGTTGTGATTTAATGTCACTTACAGCAAATGATGGAATGTGTGTTGGCAGTTAGGCCTGGTCATTAATCTCAGGGAGCCATTGTTGTGCATGCTACAACTCCCCTTGTTTGGTAAGGTGACTAATTATAACTATGCCATTTGTGTTACAGTAGAAGGATAAGCACATTGCTAATGTGCCTAGGCTCCTCACTAGGTTAATTCCCACACGTTGACTGTGCAGGTGATCCTTGCAAAGTGTAAATATGCCTGCTTGAAAACCAAGTTGGAGATCAAACTTGTCAAGGCTACGAACATTCATTGGATGCAACTTGGGTGCAACACAAAATGTGGGACTGATTGGGACAAGTTAGAGGCAATTGTTAAAGAAGAGGTGGGTGTTTTTCAGTCTTGATATTTTGTGACAAATATGCCATATGGGTAAAACTATATGCACATTTTGCCTTTAGTAGTAGACCTGTGATCTAACTCGGGCTGGTCTTAATAGGTAAACCACCCACCACCTATACAATACACTACAATCCAAAACAAAGGTAGTGAAAATTGGGCAAAAAAGTACAATGCATTAGAGGCCCGAATATGTGAGCTTGAGGAGAAGATGAATGCAATGACCTTGGAGCTGAAAGAGGTATGCCAAACTGTATTACTGAGTTCATTAGTTCCCTTGCCTACACAACCCAGCCACCTTGGTGCAAATCCAAAGATAGTTGCAGAGGTTGCAAGGTTGTTTTTCCCATCATGGGAACCACTTGAACCATGATTTTTTTAACTCCCTAATTTTTGATACAAAGCTGCTTGATGAGTGTCCATATTAAACCTTAATGGATCCTAAAATTTTATGTGATATTAGTCGTTGAAGGAGCTAAACTGATTGAAGTCAAATGTACCCAAGATTGTCACCTTAGTGGCACTGTAGATTTGTGAAACCTTTTTGGACATCTCAGCTTGCAACATACAAGGTAGCTATTCCTTAGAGCAGCGTAGTCTAAAAGGATCTGAGTCCCTAGCTTGGGTGTCTGTATCTTGTGGGCAGAATAGGACATTTTTCCTTTGAGCTTCATTCTCCTTCTAGGCTGCAAAAGCTCCTACCATTGTGGCTGTAGGGTAGAAATAGTGAGTAAGGAGTGATTTCTGTTCATGATCTCATACTTTGTGAATAGCACCCAAAAGGTAATCACTAGACTCATCTTGTAATTGTGAATCATTCTTATGGAGTTTTCTTCAAATCTCAAAAAGATGAGTCAAGTGTGATGCCTTGTGACTTGATAGGATATTGCAAGTGATGCAAATGATGAGACTTTGTTGGCTTCAGTGGAATCATCTAGTTACCCATTTGATATTGCAAGCAAAGGGGCTCAGTGGGTAATTCATGGCCATGTACAATGGAAGAACAACAGATGCTGCCAAAGTGGCTACGTTTAGAAAGACCCTGGCTGCTTCTGCTATCGACATTGGTGTGTTCTGTATGTGTATTGTGGCATTTTTGGTGGGTGCAACAGAGTTGGTGATCTTGACGACTTGTCTAAGGTCCAGAGATGAGATTGGTTATGGCCCTTGGACAAAAAAAAAGGTTCAAGTTTTTTTCAAATCAGGAGTCACCTGCTTTGTTTCAAACATCTTTAGTTTGTTCATATTGTTCGCTGCTTGTCTTTGTTTTCTTTGCAGCCAAAACGTGGTGATTTGGACATGAATCAGCATGTCAACGATGTGAAATATGTTGGATGGGTGATGGAGGTAAGCTTCTCTTAGCCTGTTTTCTCAAAAGTCAAATAAAAGATACCTATTTCTTTTACTGATTACTTACATACATACCTTAGTTTGTGATGACCAATGGTGTGTGACAGCTCCTTTTGAGAGCACTTGGCTTCAAGAGTAATTATGTTTTTCTACCTGATGTTTGGGAGATTTGGTGTTATTTTATGTCATCTAAGTGTCGTGCTCATGCAGGATACTTGTTTCATTGTTTGGCTGGTCAATAGGAAATGTGGAGACAAGGCTAATTCAGAATGTGGCTTTGGCTGCAGAGTGTTCCAATTGTAATTTTTGAAAACTATGAACTTTCAAGCATGACACCCAAGTACAGAAGACAGTGTAGCCAATTTGATGCTTTACAGTCAATGTGCAGTCCTACATCTTGTACTGCAAAGCTAGAGAAGGAAGCCGAAGTAGAGGTGAATGGAGCAGGTTGTTCATACACAGCTCGATCTCAAACATCAATTCCAGATGTTGCCAAGTGTGTACCTCCACACTTACAGTTTACACATTTGTTACGGTTGCAAGTTGATGGTGCAGAAATCCTCCAGGGTAAAACATAGTGGAGATTAAAGAAGTCTAAACACTTGCATTGAAACTGGGTGCTTTTTGTAGGGTAGAGAAGAATATTATAGGACACTTAAATTTGTCATGATATGTTATGATAGGTGTGTTATGGAAGTCTGTCATGATATGTTATAATAGGTGTGTTATGGAAGTCTGTCATGATATGTTATAATAGGTGTGTTATGGAAGGGAAGGTAGGGGATCTAGTAACATTATCTGAGAGTTGTGCAATCCAACACTTCATAGAGCCACCTCCTCGATTCCCAAGGGTTACAAACCCTTTTACATTGTAAAATTTGAAATTTTGATATAAATATTTATTTTTGCCTTCCAAAGTGACTCCAAATGAATATAAACCCTGCTTCCAAAATAAGAATACAGTGTCATGCTCTTGCGATACATAGTGGATCTCAAAACCATTTGCAAATCATAATTCTTCGGAACACTGTAAAAGCCAAAAGACCAAATATACCATGTCACAGACATCGCTACATTTTTACGGGTAAAATCATTCTAGAATAGGTTTGCGAAATCATAGATTTTGTAAACTTTTAGCGGCATTTTGAGAATCCCAAAATGTTTGCGTTAAATCTTACATTGGAAACAGATAGACTTTTGAGTCGATTCGCTAAGTCGTTGCGGTGATGGGTTTGTTGCAAATAGTTTCCGATGTAATGTTAATCGCAAATTTTTAGCGACATCTTGAGAATCTCGAAATGTTTGCGTTAGATCTTATATCGAAAACCAATAGAGTTTTGAGTCGATTTGCTAAGTTGTTACAGTGATGGGTTTGTTGCAAATAGTTTCCGATGTAATGTTAATCGCAAACTTTTAGCGACATTTTGAGAATCCTGAAATGTTTGCGTTAAATCTTATATCAAAAACCGATAGACTTTTGAGTCGATTCACTAAGTCGTTGCGGTGATGGGTTTGTTGCAAATAGTTTCCGATGTAATGTTAATTGCAAACTTTTAGCAGCATTGTGAGAATCACAAAATCTTTGCGTTAGATCTTATATCGGAAACCGATAGACTTTTGAGTCGATTCGCTAAGTCTTTGCGATGATGAGTTTGCTGCAAATAGTTTTCGATGTCATGTGTTTCGCAAACGGGTAGCGGCATTTTGAAAATCGGAAAATGTTTGCGTTAGATCTTCTATCGAAAATCGAGTCAGTTTTAAGTTGATTCGCTAAGTCGTTGCGGTGATGGGTTTGTTGCAAATAATTTCCGATGTACTGGGAATTGCAAATGATGTATAGAAGAAATTATAATCGAAAAAGTTTTGCGATTGTATCAATTTCGGGAGTTGCGAAGAACTTGCGATTGTACGGGTGCGAATGTTATGGTTTCGTAACAACTTAAGAGTTTGCAAGAAATTGTGGTTCGCAACTATGGGTTTTCAAAAACTTTTTTCTTTGTTGTTTGCGATGATATTTGGATCACAATATTCCCCCTCTTTTGTTGTAGTGGTTGGTAATTTCTATTGAAAAACAAATTGTGGTTCGTGATGTTAACATAAATTTTCATTACACGGTTTGTATAGTGGACAATTTTGTTATCGACTGGCAGATGAGCAACAATGCAAATATTATACAAGGATAAGGAACATATATTCTTCTTGATTTGACAAGTTGGGTTCTAGTTTATGCTACAAGTTTTATATATTTAATTGTGGCAGTTGATACAACTGGTACCTCTCCTTTCTTGTTATGATAAGTCTCTAATGAATGTCCTATTTTACCACAATTGGTACAGGTTAATGTTGATTTAGTTGTAACAACATGTACTACATGTTTAATTATTATATTAACATTTAGTGTGGTTAGCAGGGTGTCGTAACTCAAATTAACACGTCCATTTTCCTCACATACTACAACAATTTCCTTGTGCTCAATCAAGGTATTTTTCTTCATACCTAAAGTTACTAATATTAGGTAAAATAATAAACCTACCCTAAAAATAGTGGTGAGAAATATATGTGTTGTTATAACTTGTAAACACTAGTTTCAACAAGCATTCATAGTAAACCTCGACACATTTAACGGTTTGTTGTTATATATTTCACAATTACATGTAGACTTCCGTTCTTTATAATTTTGAATCGTTTGCAAAATGCTTGCTCCAACTCTTCAAAAGTGCAATTTGGATGGTCTTGAACATAGTTTTCTCCCCATTCAGAGATACTATCCTTTGGAGTAGAACCAAATAGGTTGATGATGCTAACATCCACTATTTCACCATTAGCTTTAATGGCCTTCTTGAATTTCTAATGTAAACATTAGGAGCAATGCCTTTGACATAGGTTGGAGATTGTAGCTTCATGTATGGCAACTTGGTTGTTAATTATGGTACAAGTTGCACAATAAGTGGTTGATACCATGGTGGTATAAACATGCGTGGGTTAGGTGTTGGCCATCCATAAGATCCAACAAGTGGATTAAAAGTGGTCCTCTAGGCAAATATCCTTAAAATGAACTTCCTCTAAGTGAATCTCTAGGTTGTTTTCCATCCGGGGGTTAGTGAGCAGAACCTTTAGGTACATAAGTTGGTAAACTGGTAGTAACCTATATAGTTGTTGGTATTGGTATAATAACAGGTTGTTGACAAGTTGTTTGTCCTTGTTGGTCATTAGTTGAACCATTATAAGAAATTGATTTCCAATAAAGTATGGTGTATATGTTGGTGATATAACAAGTTGTTCATGTATTGGGTACACATTCCCAGGTACATAACTTGTATAATTCCTAAAGATCAAGGAATCAAGTCCTTTTGTTCCAATTAGATATGTTGGATACAAACTAGGATCTAAAAGCACAAAAAGGAGTATGACATTATACCATGTTAAGTATCTTGAAGCAAGTAACATATTGGTCTTATTTTGTACAATTGGTGTAACAAGTTGTGACCAAGTTGTCTAATAGTTAACAGGTATTGCCATATGACCTATATTAAGATTCGTGGCTTGAGTTCTTAATATATACACATTAGGTACTGCTATTGTCGTGGTTGGAAAAACAAGTCGATGAATATTCATCACCTCCTCCTTGAATAACTGCCTTAATATATCATCAACAAATGGGCAATGATTGAACAAGTGTCCCATTTGATAACAATATGAGTAGGTCATAGTTCGATCACCTTGGTTTCCTCCTTTAATAATTGACTTCATCTATCATCAACAAATGGGCAACGGTTGAACATGTGTCCCACCTGTTGACAATATGAATAGGTTATAGTTCCAGCACCGTGGTTTCCTCCTAAAACCGGTTTATAATATGGAACTTGTGATCTTTCACCTTGACCAAGTATTGATCTTGCTAGCTAAGTGTTTTGTGAATATGTGACTCTTTGTTGAACAACTACGGGTGTTGCTCGGGGTTCGATAGGTTTTAAATGTGGTATAAAAACTAATTAATCAAATGGTATTCGGTCGATGTGATGAAGTTATTCCAACCTATTAAGTAGGTGAAATCATTCCATCTCTAAATTAATGGGTACCAAATTGATATTGGTGTTTGGTGGATGGTTTTGAAAACTAGCAAATGTTGCAATTGGTGTAGATGCACTAATTATGGGTAAATTGTAATTTGAGGTTGTAAATTGACATAGTTGTCGTGTAAATACAACTTCATCAAATGGTTGAACATGTTCATGATTATTATTATGATAAACATTCACTATTGTGGTTGGATTATTGTGCATGGTGTTTCTTGATGAGTGGTGGAAAGTGTTGTTGGGTCTCTCTGCACAACCGGTTTTGCTACATTTTGATGTTGTTCATTGACTTCTCCCCTTTGTATTGCATCCATGTTTATTGCATTCACATGTTCATAGGTTCCACTTGTTATTCATTTTGCTATTGTGCAAGTTTTGGAACAAATTTATGTGTGACATGTTCTAGTTTTTTTAAAAGATTTATAGTCACCACTCTTAACATCTTATAAAATCAAGAGGTTCTAGGAAAGCTCTTACATTAATTTTGAACATAAAATCAATAGAACGACCCATCTTAGTAGTCAAGAGTTTATAAAAAACTTATTTTACAAATTGGGCACTTGTTTTACTTCAAAAACTTTACACTAACTTCACCCTATTCCTAATGTCTTAAAACTAAGTAAAAAAACAACTTAAATTCTAAAAACCACAAAATAAAATAAAATCATGAAACAAATCAAAATTTCAAGTGTGATTACAAACCTTATTTACTAAAATTACTAAATCTAACCATCGAGAATTGAAAACCATGCAAAATTAAAAGTGTATTCAATTCCATAGCAACCTTTTCAGGTTCATCACCAGAAGCGGGATCGACTTACAATAAGATCACCAAGGTGCGAGAGTTTGGAGAAATACGATAATACTAGGCTTAAGGGGGTTCAACTTCAAGACAAGCGCGCACCTTTTGAGGTTTGGGATCTTCATCACAAGGATGTTGCATTAGGGTCAAATTTAGAGATGACTTCGAAGGCAATTCTTCATTCACTTGTGCAGCTCAGGGCCCGTAAGATGTGGCCATACGCAACGCCATAATTTCAAGGAAAGGAAAAAAACTCAAATCTTCAATCAAAATCAAATCAGTAATGATGGTGTGGAGGACTTGTTACATCAAGATGCATGGTTGTAATTTATAGTTTGAGGAAAAATAAGCAAATGCTTAAGTAATGGCTTAGAACCATGGTAAAGTAAAACCTTAAGATCAATGGAAAAAATGAAGGTTTAAGTAAAATTTGTTGTTGGGAAAGTGAGAAGAGGTCAAAAGGTGCTTCTCCTTCTCCTTCCATTGGCCACCAAGTTCGGATTTTTCTTCACCTCCTTCCATCTCCTTCTCTTGAAAAAGGGCCAATTCGAATCATTTAGGGCTTTCTTTTGGACATTATTTTTTATTTCAAATCTTGGGAATACTTGTTCACACAACTTTCATTGGGAGGAGAAGAATGATCAGTCCTGGTAGATGGTAAAAGAAGCAAAGTAGAATGGATGTTCGTAATAATTTTGAAAGAATGGAAGTGAATAAGGATAGTGTTGGGAGCTTGAAATCTTAAAAAAAATTCACAAACCCTCTCGGGTTTTGTAGCACAACTTCTTATTGGTTTAGCTACAGATCTTAAGATTTGGTAAGAAGATGCCCTTGTAGTTAGCTTTTTAATGAGTTAAAACAAGCTAGATTTGAATAATGTATGTGATAGGTATAATATTTTAAATGACTAGTGGTCTGCAGCCAAGTTGAACTTACTATTTTCATAAAACCCTCTCAGGTTTGGTAGCACAAATTCTTACTGGTTTAACTGAAAACCTTAGGATTTGGTAGGAAGGTGTGCCTTGTAGTTAGCTTTCTAATGAACTAAGGCAAGCTAGATTTGAATAATGTATGTGATAGGTATAATATTTTAAGTGACTAATGGTCTGCAGCCAAGTTGAACTTACTACCTTTGTAAAACCCTCTCGAGTTTGGTAGCATAACTTCTTACTAGTTTAGTTGTTGAACTTAGGATTCAACAAGAAGGTGCGCCTTGTAGTTAGCTTTCTAATGAGCTAAGGCAAGCTAGCTTTGAATAATATATGTGTTAGGAATAATATTTCAAGTGACTAGTGGTATGCAGCTAAGTTAAACAGGGTGTTGAACCCTTAAAAATTAGTTTAAATGAATGACAATTTGATATAAAATTATAGGATTTGGAGTGTTTGAGCTTGGGAAATATACCTACTGATTTTAAATTATAAATGATGCATTGGAGGTAAGCTACTGGTTTCAGCTACAAATGCAATTAAATATATAAAAATACATCTTTTCCTTGACCAGTAGCATGTGTACTTTCAAGTATAGTTACCTCATATAAAATTGGGAGTAGACGGATAGAAAGTTGCTTTACACTCACTTGTTTACCTTATAACCTCAATGGTTACAAAGTGTGTATGAGTAGGGAATGATGTTAGGAAGACTTATAACATCCCAAAGGTAGTATTTAGCCCAAAGGGCTAAACCATTTCTGCTTAAAAAAGGACTACTATACATATTTGGATAAGATAATAGGTTTCATTGAGTTCTATAACCAGAGCAGATGTCCACAATTTTGCAAGAATTACATGGAAGCATTGCAGGAAGACATTTTTCTTCTAATGTCAAAGAATAGGTAACTTGTTGACCCAAATTTTGGCCAAATTAGTTACCACATTACCTGAAGAACCTTTTCAAATTTGGGGATTGGATTTTATTGGACCTATTAAACCTGCAAGCAATTGTTAAGCAACGGATACATTCTAGTAGCCACTGGTTATGCAACAAAGTGGATGGAAGCCCGAGCACTTTGCACCAACACTGTTGTAATAACTGCCAAGTTTCTATATGGATACATTTTTACAAAATTTGGATGTCCATTAACCATTGTGATCGATCAAGGTATCCATTTTATCAATGATGTGATCAAATACCTCACTGACCATTTCATCCTTAGACGTACTAATTCTACTATTTATTATCCATAAAGAAATGGACAAATAAGGTCTACAAATATGTTGAGTCTACAAATAAGGTTTTTGGAACGTTACTAACCAAACTAGTTAATGAAAATAGAAATGATTGGGATGAACACCTGTCCATAGATTTATTTTCATATTGAACTGCCTATAAAGGTGGAACGAGTCATACCCCCTTTCAATTGGTGTATGGGTTACATCCATTACCTACAAAATATCTATTACCATCTAGACCTAGTGGTAATATATATCTACAAATTGTTAGAGTCCTAATTAATTAATTATATGAGTTAGAGAAACTACAGGAAAACATGTTGATTAGACAGAAACTAGCTGTTTCTTACTAGTGGAATAGATCATTCTGGTCACAGAATTGGTTCATTGAAACCAAGTTTCAATTTAAAGATTATGTATTATGGTTTCCAAGGGTTGTTTTTTTTAACATGCTCCCAAATTTCAAAGACAATGGTTTGGACCTTATTGGATACAATATTGTTTGCCTAATAATATCGTTTTACTTGTCACCATTGATAAGTTTTATCCTAACCTAATGATTGTCAACATCAACAAGTTGAAGCCATACATGTTCATTGAAGACAAAACCTTGCAACCTATATCGGTTAAACTTGGTGACCTAGTCACTAACAAACCTATTCAACCTAAAGAACATGTACCACTACCGGTTGAACTTGAAGGTTTTCAACCTATAAAATTTGAACCGATTAGTAATCATTCAACACTTGGTAGCATTTAAACAACAAATGTGCTTGTTCATCATTATCATAATTTGCATGTTCACAACAATAATGTAGTGGTGTGTAATGATCCAAATGACGTGTTTGGAAAGGCACTTATTGATGTCTACCTTTTAGAAGTTTCCAACCCTAAAGGTTGTGTCCATTCATAGTCGCAAAGTCATTTTTTACATAAAACAATATAAATAACCATCGAATTCTTCATTTTGTTTCTTCATTTTCATTTTTTTTTTCATATTAGCAAGGGGCCATGAATGAGAGTGCTTTAGAGAAGTTAAGATGAAAAGTAAAAAAAAAAGAGGTTGAAAAAAAAGTTGAAGCTTTTAGGAGGGAGCGGATTGAAAAAGAGAGAGCAAAACAAGTTCGATTAACTAGAGCGATTTATGTAGAACTGCTTGTTTCACACGCAACTACAGCAAAAAATATATATATTTTTGGACAAGAACAAAGAAGTTGGGAGCTCAAAGAGGAAGTACAAGCAACATTGAACTTTACAAAGAAAACCACTATGTCTACAATAGAACCAGTACCACATGTTAGTGTTATTTCAAATTCTGAAGAAGAAGTGGAGAGTAGACCTCAACATGTTGTTGAGGAAATTTCACAGTTAGTTCCTACGTCAAGACTTGTGGAAGAAGGAGAGTTGCAACAACCTATTGTTGAATAACAACCAAAACTAGTTCTTGTACCAAGACTTGTGGAGGAGAAAAGCTGCAACAACCTGTGAATAATGAAGAAGCATTTCTCTTTGAAGAGGGACCTATTTCAAGCATTATTCCTCAACGCCCAAGATCAGGAACAAGAACTATGATCAAAGTGCCTATAGAATAACAAGTTGAAAAACATATTAAGAAGAAACCAATGTCCAAGGCAAAGGAGAGCCAAAAGATGTTGTAGTGGATGAAGGTGGACTCCAACGAACTCAAATGTCTAAATGAGCCGATTTGGAGAGCTTGTTCAACATGTAATGGACAACGCCAAAAGAAGACATGTTATGAAACTTCCTCCAAACCTGAGAAGCAACAGAGGATGGAATAATTTTAGGGTGAGTACGTGGTCAAGAAATTATCATTGATCAAGTAATAATTCATAAGCAACTTGGAATTTCCAAGGAAGGAGCAATAAATGTTGTTATTGCAACTTTTGAGGAAGTTGAAACCGCTTTAAAAATAATTGTAGGACCATGGTGCACATGAAAAAACAATTTCATGCAAGATATGCAGCTAATCTTCAAATTCTCTAGGAGAGGGAGAGGTTAGCTTATTTCAGTAATTGAATTGTTATTAATTTTTACCTAGCCAACAAGGGGCAACCTGTTAACTAGTGTTCAATAGTGTTAACCCAGTTAAAATTTGAATTGACTTGCGGGACTGAACGTCAGAAAAAGATAGCAACTAACGTGGTTTTTAGCAAAACCAAAGAAAATAATAATTATTTAGGGCCTATTTTAGACATTTTTTTGGGAAATGGTTCCTTTTATCTAAGGTGCCTTCACTAGGAACATTAAGTTTAAAAGAACTTGTATCACCAATCAATCAAGAGCGCCATGTTGTACAACAGCAACAGGTTTCACGTGAACCTATTACTAAGGAGCAGTTCTTGAAAGAGAAAAGACCAACACACTTCACTACAACATCACCTTTACCCACACGTTAATCCCATTGACTAAAGATGCGTACATAACTGCTTACACCAAGGGACAAGTTAAGCCTTGAACCTATTACCTCACCACTAAAAAAGAAGTCCAAGACTACTTTTGGATCACCGGTTAATGATTTTGAAGAGGATGAGGAGCAAACATGTTTAGATGAGATTGGAGGTAGGGGAGGAGAATAGCTTGATGTAGCAATTACACAAGGCACCATTGAGGAAGAACCTAAACCCAACCTAGATCAAATAATTAATAACATTTAAGTTGAACCTGTTGTATCTACTGAACTTGTAATTTCCATTACAAATTTTGTAGTTGCAGTTACAAAATCATTCCAATTTGTTCAACCTATAGTTGAACCTATATAAATGGAAAACCCATAGTTTTTTAGATTTCAACCTATCCCAATTTCTAGTCATTCCACAAAAAACTCAGAGACATATTAACATGTTTTCAGAGCAAGTTGCTCAAAATGCCACAACCTAGTAAAGGACATTACAAAAACTTTCAAACCTTAAGGTTGAATTTGAACAAGTAAAGGAAAATCTATCTAAAACTCGCAACCACATGTAAACTTGTAGCCTAAAGCTAGAAATAGTGTAGATAATTTTGAAAAACCATGACAAAAAATTGGTCACAATCAAAAGAGAATTGAATAAGGTCCAGCATGAAAACTAGAACCTATCCAATAAGTTGAATGAAGCAAAATAAGATGTTGGGAAAACAAAAAACCTATAGCAAGAGTATGTTGAGTTCAACTAGTTCGATTGGAAGACTCGTAATGATTTGATTCATCTCCAAACTGATTTGGAGCGAATGAAGTTAGATCATGCCAAAATGGAGGAGTTGAGTTTGGAACAATAGAGTATCATAATTGGGTTTGAACATACCTATCAAGATTTCAAGGAACAACATGTAGTTGCCCGTATAGAATTTGACAAGGAGAAGCAAAGTCTTATTGGTCAAATCCAAGACTGGAAGGGTCAATATGAGACAGCCAAGGTACAACTAAAAAAACCTAGCCCCATTCTACTTGTTAGAATGAATAACAAGTTGAAGGAGTTTGAGAAGTTGTTGCTAGAAAACATTTTACTTAAGGTGCAGAACCAAGCCTTGGGAGATAGAATCCCCAAGTGGAAGGACTTTTGGTAAACTGTTCAAGAGTTCACATAGGAGCAGATTCAAGACAATACGAAGTTGGCTTACTTTGATGAACAAAGTTATCAACTCGAACTGCAATCCTACTAGATTGTTTTCCCTGATTTCAAATATGAACCCTTGAATTTGTGTATGTGGAAATTGGAACCAGTAGTAGAATTCCAGTAATGCCATTTGTGGTACAACTTGTTATTAAACCGGTTATTCCACTAAAAGGTGGAACATCTTTAGAAATCATATCCTTATTGGTTTAAAATTTTATTATACATGCTCCAATGACCATTGTTTTCAATCAACTTGTGGAAGGTAGTGAAAGATTTTATAAGAAAATGATGAACTTGTTAATCCTTCATTCACCATATTAGATAGTGGATTAAAATCTTTGGAATTCATATCTATTAATGTACTTTTGACACCACATCAAATAGGCATAAGTCAGGAAATTACTTTGATATCTAATACCCTGCATGCCTCAAAGGTATTTATAACACCCATAGCAACCTTTGAAGACACACTTGATCAATAAAATGCTATAATGCCAACTAGTCTTCAACTTTTGAGTCAAGCAAAACTTGTGGAGGTAATAGTTGCTAAATCTATCGAATCAGTCATTAATCAAACCAGTTATAAAAGGCAAAATCTAACCTAGAAATTTGAGCTAACATTTTGAGGAAAAAATGTGGGTTTCAAATGGGGATAATGTTACCTAGATTTGGTAACATGTGATTTAATAGGTTGATAGTGTAACTAGGTTGTTAAACCTAACAAGTGTCTTAACCTAACTTAAAGTATTGACCTAACCAGTTATTAACCCTGGTAGGTAATGATTGGGTTAAGAAAATAGGTTGACAGGTTAGTCAACAGGTAATTTGTAAAACCTGTACTTGATAGAACTGGTAATTGGACATGTAGTTAGATAGGGTGTATTTTTTTGAATTTTGGATTATTAATCTAAGTACTAGCTAATGACTATTTATAATGGTTAGTTCCGACTATTGTGTTTTGAAATGGTTAATATAAAACTAGGAGGGTAGACTTGTTGAAATACTTTTGGATTTCATTCATGATTATGTGTTTCACTTTTCAATTATGGAACATGGATCATTTTTCTTTCAACCTATTTCCTTCAAGCTTGAGCAATTTGTGTACATGTTAGTTTAGGATTTGTAGTGGTTATGTTTTGTTTTGTGTGTTGTATGTACTTGTTGTTTTAGGAACTTGCTGTTGAAAAATCTAGAGGCAAAATAACCTTAATGGGAATAGAAAACCACATTAACAATGATTGCTTGTTAATTCTGATCCCCAACATGGTCGCCATATGTTAACAGGTTCTTTTGTTCCCATTAAGGTTATTCAACTACTGGTTTTTCCAACAACATGTTTTAAAAACTACAACAAATACATGCAAACTCTTACAAAACTAAAACTAACTATAGTTCCTAAACTGACATGTACACAATTTACTTGAAGCTTGAAGAAAGTTAGTTGAAAAGAAAATGATTCCTGTCCCAAAGTGAAGGAATGAAACACGAAATCAAAATGAAATCATCAAAACAAGTCTATCCTCCTAATATTATACTAGTTATTTCAAAAATAAAATAGTCAGTAGCTAATACCTAAACTAATAATCCAAATTTTCAAAAACTACACCCTATTTAATTACCTATTTAAGTACATGTTCTACCACTTGTACTGCAAATTAACAGTTGATTAACATGTCAACATGTCTACTAACCTAGTATAATATTACCTATGAGGTTCAATAACTGGTTAGGTTAATACCACAAGTTAGGTTAAATAACAAGTTAGGTCACATGTTATTAAATTTAAGTAATAGTTTTTGTTATTTTTTATTCATTGGATTAATTTCAAATTAATTCACATGTTCCCATGATATATTAAAAGTACAACTATATAAACAAATCTTACAATTTCAACATCAAATTAAATTACGACTTTAAAACATGAAAAAACCAAGTGAGTGTTACACTTGTTATGGTACATGTTATTGTGACAACATCCACTTGATTTGATTGTCTCTCTAAACTTTGGGTCACCATGTGATTTATGTTTGTCACCATTCTACCATTCATCTTTGGAAATTTAAATCCTTACAATAGTTATTTTTAAAAATCTAATTCCTATCAATTTAAAAACTAATTTGAATTCATAAAACTAGAGAAAAATAAAATAAAATTCATAGTAACTTTATGTGTTTATCACAAAAAAACAAAAAACAAAAACAATCCATAAAAACTTGCATTTCTACCCCACGTTCAATCATGGGATGGTTGCCAAATGGTAAACATTAATATTCTATGTTTATTTAATTAAAAAAAAACATGTTATACAAAATTTGTTTGATAACAAACTACATAAATCAAAAACAAAACTCACCAAATCCATTACAAACCACAAATTTATACAATTTTGACTTTTGCAATGATCTAAAAATCTTTAAACTACTTCTCCTTTCTTAGATTCTATTTTTTCCTCCAAAACTAATCTATTAACCCCCTTCCTCATAACATTTCTTTATAGATCTACTTATATTCCCACCATAAAACTAGTTTGAATCAGGCCTCATTAGTTCTAATCATGCACGGTCACCTTCCACTTTTGTCCACCTTGTCAATCACTAAAACTACTTTTGTCTAGTCTATCCAGTAGGGCTAGCACAATTCTTTGTCCAATACCTCCATCTAGTCTGTCCAACAAAGACAATATAATTTTGCCCTTAACACAAGGGTGTTGAAAAGGCATGTTGGGTTGGACATGAATTGGTTTATTTTTGGGCAATAAGGGGCATCAAGACGTTGAAGTATGAGGATGTTGGATACATTTTGAAGGACAAAAAGGTTTACATAGGGAACATTTTGGGCATTAGGGTTGAAAATATTTTATGTTATGTATATATTTCAAACTAGGGGTCTTTGGGAAACATGGTAGGATGTACATTGGGGGATGTTGGAAAGACCCAAAATGAATTCTTTTGAGGCAAGAAGGATGCCAAAAAGGACTTTATGGATGTATAAATATTAATATTTTTGTACGTGAAATTTAAATATCAAATTCAAAAATTAATGGAAGCAAAATGATTTCATAAACAATTTATACCATCATGGATTACCAATGTCCATTAAATAATTACAAACTATATTAATATTTTGACCATATGTTAATTGATTGTTAATTCTATTGTGAAGTAATGTGAACCCCAAGTTGTTTGATTAATCTAACATGAGGTAGGATTAAAATAATTTTATTTTGTTGTTTTATTTTGTTGTTTTTATTTGTTCCCTTGTGTGAACTGTGCAAGGGTTAATTAGCTCCAAAACAAGAGATGATTAAATAAAACAAAAATATCTTTATTAAACCTAGATGTGAATCTAGCTCGAGAATTATCACATGACTTCTAACCAATTTATGCCATTTAGATAAGGCCCAAAAAGGTGGTGACTAAAAAGATGAAAGTTGGAAGGACATGAAAAACATTAATAACTTGTTGAACTTCAAGAAAAAACACAAATGATACACAACTTTTTCCATCCAAAAAACAAACAAATAAAAGTTACAAACATTGTAAGAAACTTGACTTTCATTGCATTGATTATGATCCATCATTTTTAAATTGTCAATAAACATTAGTAGGGAAAAATGTCAAATGAAAAAGACCAAGATGGGGAAGAAGGATTGGAAGAAGAAAAGCAAATAAAGGAAGCTCCAAAAACAAAGTTCCTTTCTGACAACCAAATCCAACTAGCAAAGGAAGCAAAATACGTGGCCAACAATTTTGATAATTTGATTCTTACTACAGCAAAGATACAGGTCAATGTTCACACAACCTCCTTTTTCCAAGATACCACAATTTAAATTTGCTAATGCATAATTTCATGGCCAATTGGTCTACAACTAAACATGTCATAATGCTTAGATGATTTGCATAGTAATGGTTTAAGAATAATATAAAGAACAAAAAAACAAATTGGACATGATGCAAAATTGTTTTTGATCTACTTTAGAACCTAATTCTCAAATGCACTTAATGAAGCAAAATTAAGGAATTCTTAATATCAAATGAAAGTTTCAAATTGAATTTTATGCAAAATTTGTTCCAAAAGTGAATTACAAAAATGTTGACTCATTTGGGAAAAAATAGTCACATTTCAAAACAATCATACAAATAACATTGTTTAAATTTGAAGGTGTTTTGAAATCTCTAACCCTAATAAATCTACCTTGCATTTCTAACAATGTACAAATGCATGGACAAGTGATGCAACTTCTTATTTTAAATCTTTAGCCCACTGTCATGTGATGTTTAATATTATCATTTCAAATTCTAATTTAGCATCATCCAATTCAATAAAGAGCAACTCGATCAAAGGGTATCATCACAACAACCTTTGCTTGAAAATTTTACATTGACATAGGCAACACTTGGATACCAAAGCAATCCACAATTTGAAGAAATCAAAAAAGAAACAAATCCTAACTTAAAGAAAATTCATTGAAGTGGTGTCTTAAAAACCATTCACAACATATTTCTCCTTCCTTGTTAACCAAACATTTCATCTCTTCTAACCCTAAAACTAGTTTGGTTCCACATGAAAGTGTAATAAATGGGCTTGAAGATCAATTGATAATGCACATGTGATGTATCAATGTTTTCAAGTTGTTTAGGCGGATATTGCAACTATGAATGGGACCATCACATCCAATTATGAAACTCTCTTGAAAAGGCTCGCGGATATTGAAGTTAAATTAAAAGAAGATCATGGACTTCCAAAGCAAGTTGAAGCCCTTGAAAAGGTCAACGATATTGCAAATGAAAAAATTGAAGAAGCCAAAACTACAAGCGAAGTTGCATCAAACTCTAGTAGTCCTCCATTTACCCCAACTCTTGATTCAACGCCACTTGAAGAAATGGTAGCTAGTTGATAAATATTTATTGATATCTCACATTTCCTTACAAAACCATGCATTCAATATAATTCAAAGCCATCAAGTTCCTCAACACATTTACAGGAATACAAGGTATTACTTTGGTGAGGAAATACGTGCATAGGCTCATGAGGATGTGGGTTCATTTTTTGGCAAAAAACCTAGGGAAATATTTTACATTTTTAGCATACAAAATCTGAATTAATGAATGTCCAAGGCCCTTGGATACTCATGATAATCATCTTGTAAACATAAATGTTTTTATCTCCAATTTGAAAGGGACACATGTGTTTTTAAATATAAATTTGTTTTGTTTTTACTGTTAATGAGACAAGCAAAGTGGAGTGGGCAAATAAAAGATGTGCAAACTGAACATAAAAACTTGGTGAATTGTACAAATATGATACCCTTGTTCAAAGGGCAAGATTTCAAATTCAGCAAAATCGCCCCCTTCCCCACCCTCGCATTACTCTCCTCCCCCCCCCCCTCCCCTTTCATCTTATGTCCGCATATGGTTCTTAATAGATCATTCTTATTTATAGACCAAATTTCAAATTTGTATCTTTTCATGTCCATGTTCATCATTATGAAAGGGGTAAGGTATAAATTATTTTAATATACATGGACACATGATAAAACACATGTTAATTCGCCTTTTCATATTCATGTAAGTGGGCAAGGAAAATATTGAGGCTAATAGCTTGAAAGAATTAAAGGTTCAAATGCATATGTAAACACAGAAAGGCTTCGGGGTCACGGAAAAAGCAATGGATTTGTGTGGAATGTACTCTAATAGTTAAATAAATCTTTCAAATTGAATTGAACCTTCATTTTGAAAATGTGAGGAAAAAAAAAAGGGGAATAATTCGAGTGACATGAGAATTGGATTATATGGGGTGGCTTGCAAAGAAAACATTCATATGTCGCTTCTACACTATAATTCCGATCGTATGATTGTCCCTAGACAAATTTCAGAGATGATTTCGATCGAAATTGAAGCTTCCGTGGCAATTTCGTCTCAAATCCAACTGACGGTACGACTTCTTTTTGACTGTTTCTGTGAACGAGCGAAAGAGAGTCTTTGTGGTGAACGAGCAAAGCGCACACTCGATCCATTTCTTCACTACCCATTGAGCGAGGGAAGCGATTGCAACTGTGAGCTTAGCTCTTGTACATTTTCTAATGAAATCACAGTCAGGAGGGAAGCTTGCAGGTGCTATGGGTGTTGGAGGCAGCTGTGGAACTGCACTCATTGCTCTGTTCCCATATGGGTATTGCATGTTCCCATGTGTGGGGAACAAGGCAGATTCTAAATGGGTTTCCCTTGTGTTCTCAATGTGTTCCTTGTGCATTCTCATGTGGGAATACAATTTTCCCATGTGCAAACATTATGTTCCAATTGGGGAGTGTTCCCTTTTGGAAACACAATATTCCTTTTTGGGAATGTGATGCTCCCATGTGGGAATGCAATGTTGCAACATTTCCACTTTGGAGCCTGATGTTCCCATTGGGGAACAGATTCTGGATTGAGAATATAATGTTCTCAAGTGGGAAAACAACATTCCCACTACATTCCCATCTGTGCCATATCATCACCATGTCAGTGTGAGTGTCATAAATGCAGGTCCATGTCAGATTTTTGCACCTTAAGTGAATGCTTGGCACCCCAATCTACCCCAACTTCTTCGGCACCCCATCCTGGACACCCTTAATTTCAAATTGAATATTTCAGAATTTCAACATTAAGAATAAGTACACACAGCATACCCTTATCTTAAATTTATAGAAGTAACCCAGTGGCTAGAACATTTGATTGTGTCTGATACGTTGAGTTCAATTCTCAAAAAAGATTTCAGCAAATACTACTAATTTTTTTTCTGTTTTTTGGCCACAACTCTTGAGGATTATTTAATGGCAAAAGCCAGTCACCTGGATTCAGGTCCAACATGTGTTCCTCAGTGCATAGCATAGTGCAAAGTGCACTGGCTGAGAGAATCACTCACCAAATCAGCTTCTCCATTTTAATGCTTTCATGTGCTTCTCCATGGTTCAATTTGCTTGCCAAAGAGCTTGAAAGGAAGAATTTGGCTGAGATTGATTCTGCCACACTACAGATAGAATCTGACACACTTCTTGTGGTTCCAAAAGATAAGAATATGAACAGATGACAGGTTTCTTGGCTCCCCTCATTCTGTGTCAATAAGCTCAATGGAATCATGGGCAGGGCACATTTGTTACAATCTGGAAACAGGCAACCAGCTTTGCAAAACACGCATATAACATGTGTCAATATTGTGGAACTTCTTGTAATTTCACTGCAACACTGCAAGCAACACATGGAGAGGAAACCAAATATCTTTCATAAGAATAGAGAAATCTCCATTCTCACAATGAAGAAGAAACAGGAAGCTTAACTCTTCCTCAGGAAGCCACAGAAAGAACCAAACTAGGGAAGACAGAACAATAAAAACAAAAACACACATCGGTATGAACAAAAGTGCCAGTCTCACACCTGTTCAGGGACCATCAACAGTAGTATGTATGATAGTGACTTAACTACCACAACTTCCCCACTGACTTCATCAGCTCCCTACACTGGGTAAAGGCCAGTGACAAGCACCAACCTATGAACTGAGTTTCTGCTGCAATTCCGGAAGCAATGGGAAGACTCAGCCATACTACTGGCTAGCAACAGACCACAACAAGAAGCTCCCCACTTACAAGACCCGAAGCAAAATCATTTTGAAAATGCCAAAAGCAGAAATTCAAACAGGAATTTTTCTTTAATAAGCAAACCACTAGTTCTCTTTAGAATAATTTTTAAAGGGTAGCCTGTTGCCTTCAGAAAGACAGTAAGACTGACCATCGGAAAGACAAAATACATCTTACAACTACAAAATCTCAAGAATCTGTAAAATTGACTATTGATAACCCCCCAGCTTCGCAGTCATTGAGACATTGGAATGAACATGAGGCATTCTAATCATTTCAATACTTGCATACTCTGGTTGAGAGTGTTTGTCAAAAATTACATTCCATTTACCCTCCATTTCACCCTCAATGCAAAAAAAAGCCCAGCTGGTCACTACTTGGATGCAGAACATCCGCTAAAGTGACTGGAAAAACATTTCCCTCATTGTTGACTTGAGGCGCATCTGGTGGTCACCAAGTGTGTTTTTTCCTCTGGTCCTCTGGTGTTTTTTCACCCTCAATGCAAAAATTGCTCACTTTGAGAGAACAGAGAATGTGGATCACTTACATTATCAGACCACCAAATTCTGCAAAGAAAGGACACTTGAGAGTAATCAATCCCCTGAAGCATCTTAGTTGAAGGGTGAATCTCGAAGGGAGATCTCATTATCTTCTAAAGTTTTGACTGAGAAGCAAAGCTGTGAAATGGAGGCAAAGTTCCATTGTCACAACATTGAATGGAGTCCTACTACATTCCAATTCCATAAAGAACCAATTTCCATAAAACCTAATAGTTGCCTCCCAAGAAAAAGTTAGAATATGTTTCTAACTTCCAAGCACATGTGCCAAATGGATTCAAATATCCACAATAGGAATCATCACCAAATCCTCTAATCCCACGAGGAAACCATTTCTCCAAGAAATGAACATATCAGGTTGTCACTTATCAAGCAAGTCAAAGCAGAAAACATCTGTGGATGACCACAGAAAGGCATTACAAGGGCACATTGGAGGGATAGTCACTCCCATGCCTGCTGACAGTTGCTCTTATCTCCTCTTCTTGATGCTTTAGGTTACTTGGAACTAAGTCATATACATCTGTAAACAAGTTAGAGAGGGATGGTTTCTTCAATGACCCTGCAGTCCTTATTGCAGCCAGTACCTACACATCATACAACCATACCTTGCTAGCTAAGAAACTGAATGACTGAAAATAAACCTTTTATAACCTGATTCAGATGGGGATACTTGCTTGTTAATCAAAAGAACCTGTACAGCTGGTTGCTTTTCAAAATTGAGGGTAATTTCCATTTAGTAGTAATTAAACAGAAAATTGAGTGATCATTTCAAGTGTTGCTCACTGGCCACACCATTTGACCATATGACCAGAATCATGAGACACATCAAATAAAGAATATTTCAGAGCACACAGTTTCAAACGTTGTCTTAAACTTATCTCAGGAAAAGAGTACAAGACTCATACCTCATTTCGTGATTCAGATCTTAGCTGCTTGTCTGCCTCAAGATCCCACCACCCTTGACCTTCTAGCCAACATTGAAATCGTAAGACAGGGTCCCGTGTCATCTTCCAATGCTGCATCTCATCTTCCTTGCGGTATTTGGCCGAATCATCAGATGTTGAATGATGGCCAACCCGATATGTCAGCGCCTGTACATCCCCACATCAAATCTTACTGCAATTTCTGAGGTGCACTTTGAAATTCTGCATCTGCATCTAGACTGCTCTTCTCAGACCCCACCAAATCTCTAACGGATGTTGACTTCTAATTCTAACAAAAATTGTATCATTCAGTTCATAACATTCTACCTCAATCAAGATAGGCCGATTTTCACTGATAGCCATTTCACGTGAAGCTTTGATGGTGGCATACACTGCCAGAGTGTCATTACCGTCAACACAAATGCTTCGAATGCCATATGCTTGGCCCTTTGCAACCACCCCATCACCTGCAATCCCATTTTCTTACATTTGTAGCAAACAGAGATTGCACACATGGTGGGAAGTGAATCACATAATACAACATTGAGCATCTTTACCACCATTTGCATGGATGGTGAATCAAAGATGGAAAATCAGACCCTGTCTTCAATCCAGATTACTATGTCACAGGCAATAAACAACAGAGGTGAGGATGTGCAGCTCACTCTTGAATTGTTCTGTAGTTGGAGTGCTTATAGCAAAACCATTGTTTCGACAGATGAATAACACAGGTACCTCTAACACTGCTGCAAAATTCATTGCAGCATGAAAGTCCCCCTACACACACATACATAAAATTGCAATCATACCTGCTTAACTATTCTCAGAAGGAATCTAAAAGGTCTCTAGGTGAGTGGAATGTGAGGGAATTGCAAAGCTCAATCATTTTTGGAGGTGGTCCCAGAAGATACATACTTTTGCATAAATGAATTCTCACTAATAGCAAGGGATAAGTGGGGTGGACCTCACTCGAAGCACCATCACCAAAGAAAGTGACAGTGCAAGCAGGCTTGTTCTGCATCTTCAATGCATATGCAGCCCCCACTGCATGTGGTAGCTGTGTTCTGCACATCAAAGGTCGAGGTTTGGCTCCTGTTTCTTATGTGGCATGGGGCAAGGCAGAAAACAACTGACCTAAAGCTTGCACATCTGAATTAAGTTCAGGTACCAACATTTTCACACCCTAGGAGAGAGATCAAAGAAAAGGGAAACCAGAAAGAGAGAACACAAGAAGAATATTTCGATTAGCTACCTATAGATGATTGCAACAGACTAGTGCAAGAGTAATGCTGCAATTTAGATGGCTAGTAAACATATGAGACAAATCAACTCGCTCTGTCTTGACGTGACCCAAACACAGTTGAGCAATCATAAAATCTCTGTGCTCTACAACACATTGTGCCATTGTTCCACAAGGGCTTTGCAAGTGTCATTCATTTGTTTTGATGCCTGATTTGCAGGAGAGAACCTACGCTATTGGAGATGACACAGTGGGGTAGTTAAGCTTGCTCGAACCATAGTGTACTGGCATCTGGCGACCCATCCCATAGTCAAGATTGTTGGTAAAGCACTGATTTGCAAATTCATTCAAGGTGAAGCCACGCCATAACAGCACCCCTGGCTCCCGGTACTGGATACCACACACACCAGATTGTCATGTTTGAATCCCAAAAACATACTACCATGGAGAAGCTAACTGAAGCCTTCTTCATCATGAGGTATTTGGCACTTTGCATATGTCTGTACTGGCAATACAGATACAAGACAACAAACCTGTGCATAAACAACATCATCATTGCTTAAAGCTGCTGCAGAAGCAATGTTGATTGCTTCTTCACCAATGGTCGTCACATAGAATGTAAACTGGCCTTGTCTTTGTGCCTCATAAAACAAAGTGTCCATGGTCTGAAGCAACACCATGTTATGGTACATCTTCAAAGCCAGCAATTTGTCCACCTGCACAAGTTTGGAAATTCAATTACTTTGTGATTGGGAAGAAACCATAGACTTAATCAATTTGCAGCCCATGATGTGTAGTACACTGATAACTTCAGTTCACCAAAATGCATGCAGGTCAACCACTTCACCTTATCTTTTCCAACCTCTTGCAAAAAGTTCCACCTACAACAAAGAGAGATACATCATGTCTCACCTTGGGAAGACAAGTGTGCTCAACAAATTGTCCAAAACACATACAGGTCAACCAATTCACCTTATCTTTTCCAACCTCTTGCAAAAAGTTCCACCTACAACAAAGAGAGATACATCATGTCTCACCTTGGGAAGACAAGTGTGCTCAACAACTTGTCCAAAACACATACAGGTCAACCAATTCACCTTATCTTTTCCAACCTCTTGCAAAAAGTTCCACCTGCAACAAAGTGAGATACATCATATCTCACCTCTGGAAGACAGGCGTGCTCAACAACTTGTCCATATTCATCCAGCAACCGAAAGCAAGGAACTCGAACAGCTGAAGATTCTGACACAAACTGCACCTCGTTTATGTATGGAACATTTCCACCTGGGAAATTCAGAAACTGCACAAAACAGGTGCATCTGTCAAACAACCTCAGCTTCGTTTACATATGGAACATCTCCACCTGGGAAGTCCAGATACTACACAAAACAGGTACATCTGTCAAACAACCTCAAACCAACAAACCAGGTTTCGAATTCAGCAAGACGAATTACAAGTTCTGATAAAAACAAAACTTTGCACCACATTCTGTGTGGTCTTCAACCCTGCCTTGTACCAGAGATTCACTTAGTGTAGGCTTTCGTGTGTGGGTTTGAAGAAGACAGGATGCATGTCCTAGTTAATAAAGCCCCAGGTCAACTTCTTCTTCAGAGTATCAGAAATTCACTTTGTGTAGGTTTTGGGTGTGATGTTGGAACCGACAGGATTGCATGTCCTAGCTAGGAAAGCTCTTCCTCTGCAGTGTACCAGAGGTTCACTTCGTATAGGGTTTTTGTGTGTTGTGTTGAAGAAGACAGGATGCATATCCTAATTGATAAAGCTCAACGTAATCTAGATTTCAAGGATAGCTGTTGTCCCGAAATTCCAAACCTCAATAGAAGAAGGCTTCTCCTTCTCGTTGCCGCAGCTTTCTTTCTCCCACGCTCCCTTCTTCTCAGCTTCCATACTCAGATTCCGATAATTACAACTCCAAGCAACGTCCCGCCACGGCCTTATCTTGGGAACCGTACTTGGGCGATTTTGCGAATGCCGAAACTCTGAAGAATTTTGACTAGTGAGAAGTTCCGTTGAGCAAGAGCTCGCTAGAAAGATGGACCTCGATCGCAACAACAAAAGCGAACGCGAGAGTTGGCGAGACCGCCATAGCCAGGAATTCAACAACATGATGCCCCCAAAAAGAAAACTGGTCGTCCAGATCCTAGCCCTCAATTTTATCTCCTCTCACAACTGCATAAATTCGGTACCCAGATCATTCAATTCCTCTACAGAAAAAGCACATCTCGACCAGAATCCCGAGCAAAGACGATTGTTCCGAACTCGAGACCAACAAAGTAAAATCTGCCAGACTAGAAACACCTGATATGGGTGGGATTTTTTCTTTGTATTGTTCTTGTTCTCAAGTTCTTTCTCTATCTTTCACAACAAATTCTTAATTACAACACAGCAGCATATGCGATATGAGATTCTACATCGTGATGAGGAGGGATTGATGAGGAAGAAGATAGAAGCTGAGGATGGTAGATGGATTAGCCTCGTGAATGCACTGACTAAACGAGCCCCAATAAGTGGGATCACATTTTGGGGCGAACAGTTCTACTGTAACAAGCAAGCCAAAGATTGTTGCGATAAGCAACGTCGTGTCCTGGAGGGCGCTTTCAGAGAGTGCGTGGGGGCAAAATAATGCAGGTAAAGCCTTAGGCTGTACCGTGTAAGCTTTTATTTTTACTTTTATTGCTGCCGCCTCCCTCCACCTTTACCCCCCCGGACGGGATATCTGCTGGGTACGTATCACAGGTGAAACGAGACACAAAGGGGCCATGGACCCTGCGTTGGTGGGAGGAGGCGGCCTTTTTCACAATGGTTTTTTTTTTGGGGGGGTGAAGTGGTGACATGGATAGAAGATGTTTCATGTGTGCAACCCCATGTACATTAAATTCGTTGCAAGTTAGATGCATGGGAAAAGTAAAACGTCATTTACAAAATCTGCAACAATTCCGAAGCAAGTTTAAAATTGAGAACCAAAGTCCATGGAATGAAGTAAAAACAAAAAAACATCTTGCAATGATTTTGACTCTAGATGTTTAGGGTTTGAGAAATCAAAGATGATGAATCTTAAGAGTCAATTATTAAAAAAATTAGAATTGTATATTGAACGTTTTTTATTAATAAAAAAGAAATCAACATTCTTGAGATTTTGGGGTCGGTGGTTTTTAGTGGTACCACCCAAATAAGCCTTCACCCAAATGGTAGTGGGGAATTCATTTTGAGAATATGGCAAAAAAAATTAACATTTTCAAACATTGCAAAAACTGATTTTTGTTTGATGTCCCTTCAATGACAAGCAATAATGGTTTTTGAGGGGCTACAAAATTTTGAAATAAATATGGTAGGACTGGGTTTTCATTGTCATTTAGATCTGTTGTATAAATATGTCCAGATAGGAGAGACTTTGCCCCTTTGGTCATTTTTGTGGGATTTGGGTTTTGTACTATGATAAACTTGGTTTGTATTCCTTTGACATCAATGCCATCCTTTTCTGGCATTTGCAGTAGCTAGTGTTTCAAGGCGCATTAGATCTTGCTTTTTGTAATGGTATATCATTAGCACCACCATTTATGATTTACGTTCCTATGCATAATAGACATGTTATCAATGTAGGATTTGTGTAGTGCTTTTTGAGCTTATACGGTGTTATACATTATCCAAGTCCATGAATCTACCTCTGGCTTTCATGGTTTGAAAGGGATTTATCGATAGATTTGTTTTGAGGTGGTGAAAGGTTTGTTACCATGTTTGTGCAGGAACTTGTCTCTGGTAGGCTTAGCATTGTTGTGGATTGCATATGATTATAGGTATGCGACATGGAGGCATTTTCCACTCTTCCAACATTGTGTTTAGGTGAGCTCATACTAAAATTTTCATTTTTTTGTGCATGTGTTTAATGTTGTTATTTAGTAGTTGTCATTATGGTGCTTATGTGTAAAGTGAGTAGTTGCAACTCTATGCAATTCTATGTGTATGAAATTGTAGGTGCTAGTTTTTTCATTTGGCAGTATTGGGTTCCATTGGGATGATGAGTTGTTTGCAATAGCTGGTGTTTCAAGGCGCATTAGATCTTGCTCTTTGTAATGGTATATCACTATCATCGCCACTGTCTGTGGGTTTGTGCCAGTGGTCATGATATCAATGCAGGATTCATATAGTGCTTTCAAAGTCGATATGGTGTTATGTCCATCCAAGTTCATGAATGAACCTATGGTTTTCCTAGTATATTGACATATATGTTTTGAAATGTCGTTAAGAGGTGTGTTAACATGTTTGTGCAAGTTTTGAATGAGTTTGCCTTATAGTGGAAATTTTAATTAGGTTGCAAAACTCAACTTCTTATGCTGGAATAAGTATATCAAACAAATTATTGTTAAATTGGGCTATGAAGGGATTGTCACTTTGCGAACTATAAATAGACAGCAAATATGTTTATCTTTATTAAGATGAATATTTTAGGTAATATTATTTCATGTTGGTAGTTAATCTAACCTCTAGTAATTATTGTTTATCCATGACCCAATAAAGAAGATTACACGGGAATTAGCATGGTGAGTTGAAAAATAAGTTAATGCAATGAATCATGGAGTAGGAGGGTCATGATTTATGTAATTACATACAAGTATTGCAGTCAATAACAACAATTGTGGATGTATATGTTGAGTTGGGGCTTTATTTGTTAAAATCTAGCTAATGATGTTGCAACCCCAATCTTGAAAGAGTGTGAGGATGAAAACTCACATTCCCAAAATGGGAACTTGGGAGTCCGTCAGGACTCCAAAAACTTCAGAGAGCGATTTTAGGGGTCAAAACACCTCGCATGGGGGAGTTCTTTATATCATTGAAAAGCTATTGAAGTGTATATGTCTAAAATGGGCTTGCACGACCCATTTGGACATTTGCAGCACAAGTTATGGCAAAAAAAAAGGCCAGGAGTCAAATTGATAGTTTGACTCCCAACCACTAAAAGTCAGGAATCGACCCGATCTCAGTGCGTGTAGGTAAAATGCGAATACTGTTGAAAAGCTCTTAACGAGAGTTACAACTTTGCCTCAAACCTCATCCCAATTGGAGGTCTGAGCAAAGAGTTATAGTCCCACAAAGTTGTGAGAGTCCAAACCTTGGTAGTTTCGGTGACGCGCTCCCAAGTTCCTTGTAGACCCACTTGAGGGTCCAAGTATGCGGCAATGCGGAAGGAGTTGGAACTTGGAGTCGCTCCCTAGCTCACAACACTTGGAGGGGTAGAGGGGCGTGTTGGAGCTCCGCGATGGGACTAGGAAAAATTGACAAGCTTATTCACTCACACGGGCCTGCACACAACCCACACAAAGTGGTTAATGCATAGTTGGAGCACCTTTGGTACTAGGAGGAGACACGGGCAATACGGACACACAAGACTCACCACGGCCTGGACTTGGGGAAGCCACCACCTTCCCCCTTATAGTATACTCTGCAGCTTGCAGCGGAGGTGGCATCCAAATGGCTATTTTTCCTGGGACTCCCGCGTGGGAGTCCCGAAATTGTCCTGGGTTGGAGTCCCGGGACTTTGGACGCCGATATCTCCCAACTGCAAAGTCCGATCGCGACGCGGTCTAAAGCAAAGTTGTAGCCCTTGTCGAGAGCTTTTCAACGCCGTGTCGCACTTTCAAATCAGATGTCGAAAAGAGGTCGATTCCCGACTTTTAGTGGTCGGGAGTCAAATTGTCAATTTGACTCCCGACCCTTCTTTTGCCCATAACTTATGTTTGAAATATCCAAATGAGAAATGCGAGCCCATTTTAGACATCTAAGTTTCAAGAGCTTTTCATTGATATAAAGAGCGCAACAAGCCATGGAGTTTTGACCCCTCAAAACGCTCTCTGAAATTTCGGGAATCCTTTTAGGACTCCACTCTCACCAACTCCCAACGTGGGAGTTCACTTGGGAGTGTGAGGGTTCATTCCTTCACACTCTTTGGACTCTTTGCACTCCCGAGAGCATGTGATGTGACTCCCGGGTCTACTTCTAGGCCCGCAACCTCGCAACCCCCTTGCCTTGGTCGTATGCCAAATGCTAGGGTTGCGACATTCGGGACTCCTTGGGACAAAAAGCCATTCAAATATAGGCGCTGTGGAGAGGTGTAGAGAATACGATATGGGGGAAGGTGGTGGCTTCCATCGAGTCCGAGCCGTGGTGAGTCTTATGAGTCCAAAGTCGCCAATGGCTTGTCCTAGCACCAAAGGTGCTCCAAATAATATTTTAACCAACTTGTTGGTTGAATTGATGCAAATTCGAGTGAGTAATTAGAATGCTTGTCACTCTGCCTAGTCCCATCTTGGAGCCTCAGCACGCCCCTTTACCCCTTTGAAGTGCTAAGAGCTGGGAACATGCCCCAAACTCTAAACATTTTTTATGTTTGATTGACTTAGACTCACCTTGAGTTTAACAAGGAGTTGGGAGCATGTCACTTAGTATTAGAGCTCTGGTCGAGCTCAATTTACTTCTTGAGAGTCTTGATGGCACCCAAGAAGAACCGTAAGCAAGCACAAGAAACCATGTTGGAAGAATCCACCGAAGATTAAATAGTCCCACCGAAATCAATTGGGGAGGAGGAACCAAAACTCCAGGAGGACCAAGATGAACCTGAAAGTGAAAAGGAACAACGGAGCTCAGTCCTATTCACCCCAGAACAATTGGAAGTCAACCTCAAAATGAATAGGTTCGACTTCAGTGAGTTGGTTGCTACCCTCAAAGGGGGGTCATCCAAAAATGCGAGATTTCAACCAGCCAAACCCGGGAACTTCGATGGTGCTCGCGATCGAAAGGTTATGGATGCTTGGCTTGCCGAAATGGAAGATTACTTACATGCTGCCAAGGTTGGACGACATTTGGCTGTGGAACTTGCCCAATCTTACTTGAAGGGTTATGCCTCCACATGGTGGAGGACAGTGAGACAAAAGGAGGGGAAGAATCATGGCTACACTTGGGAGTTTTTCAAGGAACGCATCAAGTTCGAGTTCGTCCCAAGGAATTTCGACTGCATCTCAAGGTGCAAACTCCACGACCTTGTGAATGTCACAAATGACAACCTGCGGCAATATGTGAGGGCATACTCCGAACTCATGCTTGAGATCCGACATATGCATGAGCTTGATTGTGTGTGTCAATTTGTGATGGGGCTTCCAACTTGGGCCAAGCGTAAGCTTAAGGAGAATTGGCCCGCCTCACTATTCTAAGCCATCATGAAAGTGGAAGGCTTCTCGGATGTGGGACAAGGTGAAAAATTCGGGTTCAAGAAGGACAATAAGTTCTTTCAGAAGAAGCCGCGCTATGAGGGAGAGTGGAACCGAGGGCAAGACAACCCAAGAAAGGAAAAGCCCAAATAATTCCAAGGCTTGGGGTTCAAGCCCAAAGGATGGAACTCCAATTGGAGGAGCTCAAAGCACTCGTTGAGGTGCACTTCGCAGATGGAGTTCCCCATCCCACTACACTACAAGCAAAGGAGGTGCTTCTTCAACTATGAAATTGGAGAGGAAAGGTGGACTTGCTGATTTCCACCTTGGGTGGAATGGATTGCATTTTGGGAATGGAGTTCATCACCCAAAACAATGTGCTCATAGAAGGGCACAATAGACTAGTTAGAATCCCATCTAAAAGTGGGATTATGCAGGTGAAGGCACACAAATTACCTTATGAGGGCGGATCAACCATCCACTTTATGTTAGGAAAAACATGGGAAAGAGAATGTGTGGGAAGTTATTGCATGATGTATGTGATGCGGGTGTTGGACGAGTTTGAGCCCAAGGAAGCCACCAATTTGGTGACTCCCTCCAACTGCATAAAGTGAGTCTTGGAAGAGTTCCCGAATGTGATGCCCAAAAAGTTGCCCGAATACCTCCCCCGAGAAGACGAGTTGATCATGCAATCAAGGTGATGTCAGGAGTGGCACCTCTTGTTGTCACCCCACTTTGAAGGAGTATGAGGATGACACTTACACTCCCAAAATGGGGACTTGGGAGTCCTTCGGGATTCCCAAAATGGGGACTTGGGAGTCCTTCGGGACTCCCAAAAACTTAGAGTTCAATTTCAGGGGTCAAAACACCTTGTTTTAAGGTGTTCTTTATACCGTTGGAAAGTTCTTGAAGTGTAAATGTCGAAAATGGCCTTGCATGAGCCATTCGAACATCTGCAGCACAAGTTATGGTCAAAAGAAGGGCCGGGAGTCAAATTGGCAATTTGACTCCCGACCATTAAAAGTCGGGAATCGACCCGACCCCGGTGTGTGCAGGTGGAGTGCAACAACTGTTGGAAACCTCTCAAGGACACTCTTAAGGAGAGTTACAAATTTTCTTTAGACCTCATCCCAATCGGAGGTTTGAACAAGGAGTTATGAACTCTCAAAGTCCCAGGAGTCTAAACTGGGACAGTTTTGGGACTCCTTTTTGGGAGTCTCGGGAAAAAATGCCATTCGGATGTAGGTGCCACAGGCAAACGCAAAAAATACTATATGGGGGAAGGTGGTGGCTTCCCTCGAGACCGGGCCGTGGTGAGTCATGTGAGTCCAGGGTTGCCCGTGGCTTGTCCTAACACTGAAAGTGCTTTCGAATGTGAACTAACCAACTTGTTGGTTAGTTTGATGCAGGTCCGAGTAACTAAGTAAAGCTTGTCCCTCTTCCTAGTCTAATCCCAGAGGTTTAGCATGCCCCTCTAGTGCTGGAAGCTGGGAGCGTGCACCAAGTTCCAAACAATTCCGCTGTATGACTTCTTTGGACCCTGTGAGCCATGGATTATAACTCAACAATTAGTTGAGCTTTAGTTCCTTAAATTTCCTTAGTACTAATGATTTGAATGCTCATAAACCTTCAAGTAGTGATTATTAAAAGTTGAATTAGTTTTTGTGATATTTCTAGGCATAGAGTAATTCTTTATTTCAGTGCATGTAACGTTTAATTAGTTTAGGACCTAGTAAACCTTTTAAAGTACATTATCCTTTTTAGTTTGTAGAGAAGGGGAAGGGGATGTAGAATTAGATGTGATTTATTGATATATAGGGAATACAAACCATAATTAACAATATTTCGCATGACAAGGTTGAGTTAGTCTATAGAATGATCTTCAAGCACTAATGATGTACTTGTAGGATTTTTAGGATGTAGTCCTAATACATCTTTATTTAGTCTCACTTCTATCAAACTTTGGAATAGAATCAAAATCAAACTTAAGTAGCAACAGTTCCGCCTGAGTAGCCTTAGGTGAATTACAACTGAATGACTGACTAAAGGAAAGATCACAGTTGTAAGAATTCTAGGATGCGACGAATGGTGCGAGCAAGGTACTTGGCTCGATGCTCCAGGGGAAGTGGGTTGATCGGGCCTCGTAGCCAACGATAATGGCCATCACCGAGAACCCACATTCGACAATGGAGACGGACATCATCATCTTCGCACTCGCACTCTTCAAACCTTTCTGGCGCGGCTCCACGAGCAGGAACAAACTTTAGATAAATGGCTAAAGCATGTGGGTTAGGAGACAGTCGACGATCCCATACCGAACGAGCAACTTGAGTGTGCACCACTCTCCTGGGCGGTTCTTCTTCGCGCGGCCGTTGAGAAACATCCAAGTCGAGCGGTGCTTCTTCAAGCTCTTCTTGTTGTACGAGTGCGACCGGAGGATTTGAAGGCGTAGCGTCGTCGTCCGCCATGACTAGTTGCGCCTGCATCAACAAAAACCAAGAAGGTAGTACGAACAAGGTGATACTGGCGTTTAGAAGGGGTCAAGGCCTTTTTATTTAACAAATTAGAGTAGGCGTAAGGTGTGGGAGTGACAACGGAACCTCATGAAAACTCAAACACCCTAGATCCAGTGGATTCATCAAACCCTAATTTCAACGGTGGATCTAGAAGTATGTGAGAGCTTTTGTGATGCAAATTGTAATTCTAATTTACTATGTACTACATAGTTAATTAATGCATAGTAAAGTAAATAGGTAAGGAATATCAAAGGAGTAAATGGTACATGGAAATGTTACTTCAACCATTGAAGTAGTCAAGTAAGAATTCAAGGACTTTTTTCCTTATTACTATTGATAAATGATCCTAGTAGTTAGTTACTTGAAGTAATTAGGATGAAAAAGGGGGATGTGAGGGTCAACGAACGAAAAAGATAAGGATCAAGCTCAAGAGGCCTCATCAAGATATCCAAGACAAGGGGAAGGATGGATCCTCGAATCCCATTAGTCATGAGGATTGTCATCCTCTTTGATTGGAGGATGGAATCTCTCTTGTGTTTCATTGGGCCCAAGGATCCTCATCCTAAATTCAATTGAACGGCAATTCCTTCTCAAAATCTCATTGGCCCTTGGAGGATGAGGAAGCCATTGATTGGTGCAAAAGGATTGCAAAGATCTCATTGGACAAGGGAAACAAGCTCAAGGGGTCATGGAGGCTCACCAAGGAGGAGGGCATTGTGTGTATGCAAGAAAGGAAAAGGAAGAGGAGAATGAAGTGTGAGAAAGGTTGTTAGTCCTTGTGTGTGCAAGAATCAAGCATGGAGGAAAAGTGTGCAAGAATCAAGCATAGAAAGAGTGTGTGTAAGAATTAGGCATGAAAAGAACTTGTGTAGCAAGTACTTGTTGCAAGCCTCTGGACTTTTGTTTTAATTAGTTGTTCCTCACAAATCCACCATTGGATTTGTGTCGAAATTGAATTAATTTTAGTTTAGAAAGTGTAGAAGGCCCTCCCCAAAATTCAGCTCGATCGGAGTTTTTGTGAGGGAGTTACAAGTGTTGGAAGTGAAGGGTGTTGAAGAGGGTTTCATGGAAGGATTTTCATGGTGAAGCCTCTGGACTTTTGGGTTGATTAATTGTTTCTCTCAAATCCACCGTTGGATTTACTTCAAAATTAAATAAATTTTGGTTTAAAACCTGTAGAAGCTTCTCTTCAAATTTCAGCTTGATCGGTTTTGTTGTGA
Source organism: Sphagnum contortum (assembly GCA_963920785.1). Lineage (NCBI taxonomy): Eukaryota > Viridiplantae > Streptophyta > Sphagnopsida > Sphagnales > Sphagnaceae > Sphagnum > Sphagnum contortum. Next base: position 5,479,241 of record OY987295.1, on the reverse strand, counting down.
GGGAGTTACAGGTGTTGGAAGTAAAGGGTGTTGAAGAGGGTTTCATGGAAGGATTTCCATGGTGAAGCCTCTGGACTTTTGGGTTGATTAATTGTTTCTCTCAAATCCACCATTGGATTTGCTTCAAAATTAAATCAATTTTGGTTTAAGACCTGTAGAAGCTTCTCTTCAAATTTCAGCTTGATCGGTTTTGCTGTGAAGGAGTTGCAGGTGTTGGAAGTAGAAGAAGTTGAGATGTTATTTTGTTTTCCTCAATCAAAGTAAGTAGTTTTTAGTTTCGGGTTTAACTTTGGACAAAGACATAAAATAAAATAAAAAACTCGTGAGATTTGGACACAACGCATTAGATTTCTTTTAGTGAATTTCATTACGTACTTCGAACCACCTTACTTGTTAGACTACACTACATAGTAGTTCCACTTCCAACCGGTCTTTTATTGTGAATGCATATCTTAATGGTGAAGGTGTGCAATAAATCCTCACAGACCCCATTTAGGTCTAACAAGGGATTTGGAACGCGTCACCTCCCGCCAAAGCCCCATATCAAATGAGCCATGAGGAGTTAAAAGAGCTTAAGGTTCAACTTGAAGAACTCCTTGCAAAAGATTATATCAAACCTAACAAATCACCATATGGGGCACCCTTCCTTTTTATTCACAAGAAGGATGGGACGTTGAGAATGTGTGTGGATTATAGAGCCTTCAACAAGGCAACGGTGAAGAACCGGTATCCATTGCCTCGGATCGATGATCTCTTTGATTGTCTCTCGAGAGCTAAGGTGTTTAATAGGATTGACTTACGTTCGGTATATTACCAAATTCGGATTGCAAAAGGGGACGAAGAAAAGACTGCTTATCGCACAAGGTATGGTTCATATGAGTTCTTAGTGATGCCTTTTAGGCTCACCAATGCACCCGCCACATTCTACACTCTCATGAATGACATTTTTTGGGAATGGCTTGACGATTTCGTGGTCGTCTACATAGACGACATTTCACTACTAGAAATTTGTCATTTTACAATTGTCTTTTGCAACTGGTTTTCAGTTGCATGTGACACTTGCAACTAAAATTTTTCCCAGTTACCTAAGACAAGTTACAGCAAAATTGCAGTTGCATCCGACAGTCCGTATATGACAAGTATATACGATTGGGTTATACGGTTTCATCCACCCATATTCTATACTAACAGTTGTAAGTGCAACTGCATGCAACTACAAGGGTTGCATTCCCATTGCATTACATGTTAATTAGCTAACCCAATTGTATGCGAACACGTGTACTTTTATTTTGTAATTAAATATTTAATTTTAAGAACTACTTTAATTAATCTAGACCGTCCAAGTCGTAGCTGTTGGGGTGCGGACACGTGTTGGGTTTAAGGCTTGATCAACCATGTTATGTCATTCACATGGGGAATATTAGGGTTAGGGTTATAGGGTTTAACACCCATTGAATTATCAGGATGATGCCATATGGCAACTTAATGACCGCACAATGTAGTTGCAAATGCAACTAGTATTTTGAGAGTTTGAATTGCCATGTGTCACATGGTCCCACTTTACAGGTGTTAGGGTTAGGGTTAGGGTTTTTCATCATACCGTTTATAGTGTGCCACATGGCAGCACAACAACTGTTAGATTTAGTTACAAATGCAACTGCTGGCCCATGGCATGCAACTTTTGTCATTATTAGTTTTAAGGTTAAGGTGTGCCACTATAGTCACATGTGTAACTAGATTAGCAGCATTAACCATTGCCTTGCCCATATTGGGGTTCCTTACACACCTACACCTACTTTAACTAATGTACATTATACATATCATGTATCTATTATATCTATGTTATAACAATAATTATTTAGTGTCACTTAGATTTAATAAACATAATCATCTATAATTATTTATAAAAGTGATTTATTATGGATAACATTAGTAGAAAAAACCCTTGAAACTCAATCAATAAGTTTTTGAATTAAAATATAAATTTAAGATTCCAAAATAGTAATTCAGAATTCAAATATCAATTTTTAGATCAAATAAGTTTTTTGAAGTTAAATAAAAACTTCAGAATTGAAATGTTAATTTTAGGTTCAAATAATAATATTCAAATTTAAAATTTCCATTTGAAGACTCAATTAATAATTTTCTGGATTGAAATATTAATTTTGAGAATCCAAAATAATAATTTGGAATTCAAATTTCAACTTTCAAGTCAAATAATTTCTTAAAATTTAAATTTTAAACTTCATAATTCAAATATCAAATTTCAAGTTCAAATAAAAAGATTTAAAATCAAGTTGCCGATTTTTAGATTCAATAAAGTTTTTTAAATTGAAATAATAATTTTTAGATTCGAAAATAATAATTTAGAATTCAAATATCGGTTTTTAGATCAAATAAGTTTTTTGAATTTAAATAACAATTTTCGGAATTGAAATGTTAATTTTCATATTCAAATAACAATATTCAAAATTGAAATGTCTATTTTTAGACTCAATTACTAATTTTTAGACTTGAAATATTAATTTTGAAATTCATTTTATGAACAATTTACATATATATATATATTACATACATTAAAATACATCCTTATGTCATTGTAGAATCCTTTAAGATGTAACTAATAGGATGAAATTTCTAATAGTTGTGAAAATGACCAAAATAGTTGAAAGTTGGTCTTGTAGTTGCAAATATTCACAAATCTAGTCGCAAACGACTACAAGTTGCATGTAGTCGTAAATTGAATGGTTACATTTTGGCTGAATTCTACCAATGAATTCTTGTGGATTAATTGGATCAATCACATGGTGCCACATGGTGACTGTTGGTTCACCTAGGCAAAGTTAGGGTTCCCCAATTATTTAAATTGTAATGAATTTTAGCAAACTCATATTTGCCACATGGTTCTACTTAATCATCACAAAATTAAGGTGGATTAGGTTTAGCAGTCCAGCAAGTTGGAAGGTCTGGTTAGGGTTTAGTTTACACAAAACATGTGACTAGGGTTTGTATAAAAAATACCACATCTAGATCAATCTTAACTAGATCCTACAACCTTCATGTACCCAACACCTATTTTTTTAACATAAGATTTTATGGCCACGGTAAAATGTAGTTTGCAAACAAACCTTGATTGTAAGAAAAATGTTTAGACATTATGCATCCCAAGAGGCCAAGTTTGCGTTGTTATGTATGGGTTGTTCAATTTAGCATAATGAGTCCACTAGACAACAACCCAATCCACTTCATCAACCTAGTCCACTAACATCCTATTAAGCTAACATAAACCAAAACAAAATGAGCTTCAATTTGAACTCTTTAAGTTACTGAAGAACTGCACTATGCACGTGTACCAACGTTGTTGCAAATCATGAATGTATAATGTAAGAATGTACACAACCCTTTAGCACAAATTGGAATTGTCTGGACATTGGCATATGCTTGTAGTTCAGGGGCATTGGGTGCCTCCTTGAAGGCAAGCTTTGAAAAACTTGGCTGACCAAATCCCAATGGCCCCTTCTAAGTCCTTCAATTCTTTAATTCCCATTATCTCATTATGTGGTACATCACAACAGGTACAAACACTTTTACCATTTGTATAACCACGTAGTCAACGAGTATAATATGACCTCCAATCTTGTTGCCATGCAGCCCATGAATGATTACAGTGGCAACTTTTTTTTTGGAAACGGGGTCCGAAAGGTAAACATTGATGCGAACCTGCATTTGTAATAAACACATGTAGCATATTATTGTACATGTCCAAAGGTTATTGTAATATTATTATTTGTTCTACCTTACCAATATTACCCAAATTATATATTGGCCAAGCCACAATATAAGTGGGTTGTAAATCAATTACCTGCCATCGACTGGACTTTCATGCTATAGGGGGCACTTTTGTTGTTTTTGGCAAATTGGGTGTTGGGTCCTACATACATGCCTTGCACTCGTAAGATTGAATTACATGCACAATGACCTAAATGCTATTGGTGGACAAGACAAAAATTATTGTAGTGGCATGGATTAATGGCCACACCAATATGGGCAGGGTGTTTCCAATTATAATATGGATTTATAGTTGAGATAATTGAGGAGCCATTATGGTGGCATTGTGTTAAATAGGGGACATAAACATAGGAACAAACATCACCTAAAATACAAGCAACATATTGTGAAAGGGTTTTCTATTCTTGCCACATGGAGATTGCAAAATTGCTTTACCATTTCATGCAATCTTGACCTAATGCATGCATATGAAGCCTACCAAAACAAACCAATGTTCAAGAAAATGTAGACCAACATGTTTTTGTTATCTATTACTCCAACCATTTCATAAGCATGCGGTATTCAAAGTTGTAGAGTCTTATAGCTGGGGAACATATTAGTTGTGTTGATGGACTACCCTCATTTATTGCACCTTGCAAACACATGTTCTTAATTTATATATACCATCTCATAAGCATGGGATTCAAAGTTGCAAAGTCTTACATCCCAAGAACATACCAATGGCGCTTGAATTGATGGACTACCCCCATTTATTACACCCTACAAACACATGTTCATAACTTATATATGATCAATGCCAACATACACATGCACAAAAAAAATTATTCAGTCTTATAAACCTAGATGGGTGCTGCACCAAGTGTTGTGGTTGGTTTGGTTGAACTTGTACTCCCTTCATGCACAAAATTGTTTCCTAACTCAGATATGATCAATCCACTCATGCAATGAACTCTTTAGCCCATATTGTTCAATTTCATTGCATTCACAAGTTAGTGATGTTTTAAGGTGTGGCAATGGATGTGTGGGTACCTACGGCAGATCTCACAAGATACCTTGGCTACTACAGCCCACCTACTCATGGGCCCCAACTTTAACAACAATATTGGCATTGCATTGAACATCACCATCACCTTCATGAACAACTTTGTTAAGATGCACACCATTTCTAACATCCCCATGTTTGTCAGTTGTGCCCATAGTCAAAGGTCTTTTGTAGTTTTCTTCATTAGTATGCTACATTAACATTGTTGCTTGCAAGTTTCCTTTTAGCATCACTTGAACACCAAGCTTCTCCATGAACACCTTTTACATCATAAGGAGGTTGTTGATGCATGATTGTATTTGGATTCATTGATGTTATAGACTCATCCTCCATACAACATTGTAGTTCCCCTTGTCATCAATCCTTCCACCTTACTTGCAAGATCTAGCAATTCTCCCTTGTCAGGGTCCTAATTCACCTCCACGTTATTAGTTGTTGGTCAATATTGACAATAATGGTTTCATGCATTGTTGTCCACACATTTGTAAACTAAAAACAACTTGGCATGGACACCAACATGTAAGAAAGGTCTGACATAACATTAACCACTTTCAACCTACATTGTGGAATACCACCCTCAGCACATATTGACAACCCTTTATGATGCCCCACCAATATGCATCACAAACAACCCCATTCATAGGTAAACCCTAGTCATGCACCCCACATGGGTTGTCAAGCTTTGTATTTCATGTTGCTTCATCTGTGAGCTATTTTTGAATTTTTTTCGATGTTGTCAAAGAACTCGAGGACAACCACATAGTTGCAATTTCCCACAATCACATTAAGTGTCCCCTAAGGCTACAAAGCCCAAGGCGTTTGCACCCATTCAAGCCAACTAAGACCACACACTAATAATGACAACTAAATCAATAATGTTTTTAGATCCTTGAGTGGATAATTCATTGACACAAGTTATTGTTTTCAACAAACTCGAGTCACCCACAAGTTCCAGAATTCCTAGATGTTGAATCAAGAGTCCTTGATAGTCACAACCTTGCAAGTGCCATAGTCTGTCACCTTGGCAATACTTTCTATTCCATGTTATTGTATTTGTTATTGAAGTCCAATAAGCAAATGCCTTGCCATTTAAACTCATTGGCCTTGATAAATGATGGTTTAGTTTATAGACTTGGAGGTGTGCTCCTTCAAAGAAACCATATAACTTGGCATTCTACATAATATTATACTAACAAAAAAATGCCACCTAGATCCATAATATCCACTACTACAAAGGTTGGCAACTAAACAACTCACTGCATATACGTTGCTCAACTCTACAAGACCACCACTTCCACTATGTATTTATGCCAATGTTGGTGCTTGTCCATGCATTTGAACCCGAGCCCCGCAAGCATGATACTGCATGTAAGTCTCTACACTTTAAAGCATCATACTGCTCAACATATATCCCAATGCACTTCACCAGATTGTGTATCATAGATGGGTCTTCAATGATATGCACGAACAAAATTTTAGAAAATTATAAAGTCTAAAATGTAGTCTAAACACAAATACTAGTTTAGGAAGGGGCAATTTAACTATTTTTGTAATAATATTAGACTTCAACCCAATGTCCATCAGCAGATTTTAGATGTATAACAACATCAACATCAAACAACTTTAAATATTCCTAAAATACACTCAACAACACTCCCATTAATAAACACCTATAGTCTCAATACTACATGAGCTACCTCCATTTCGTGAACTACATAATTGTTGTTGCAATCTATGCCCATACCCTTGTAGCCTTATACTAACATTAATGATAATCAGACACTTATGCTCTACCCTTCAACCCAAAATATTTTCAACCTGCATTGAATGAATTGTGTCCACTGTCACACATAGAATATAGCCCCATGCATTTGCAACCCTAGCTTGGTTATGACACACTTATAATGCACGCTTCTTGTTCCGTAGGCCTAGCATGGCCTTTTTTTGATGGATTTTTGACATGTGCATGTGCACATGTCATGAAGCCCTATTTTTTGGTAAAAGCTTCACTACTCCAATACACCATCAATGCATCCCAAGTCGTTTCAAAACAATTATTGGGCCTTGCACCACTTACAACCCCGCTTTTAAAACATTGTATGTGAGTTTCCAGTACACTATTAATTATGTACACAAACTAGAGACAAATGATGTGAACCTCATACCTGAATTCTAGATTTTGTACCACTCGGTCCGTCTTGCCTTTAAGATATTTCTAGCTGTGAATCGCATATGGGAATATTTAAGACTTGGCTCTCTGTAGTCAAATTGTATTTCCAGGCATTCTTTCACTTTATTTGTCTTCTCCACATTTTGCAGATTAATGGACTTGGCTACATCAAGCAATTCGCATGTGTGGCGTTTTAATGTTGCATGCCATTTGTTCTTGCTTGGAACCACAGTTTCTTCCCCTCTTTTAGTGCTGCAACATGCTCCATCTTGGATTGCTTTAGGGCAACCCTATTTTGTCAACGGATTACATTTACCCACATGTGCTTCAATTCATTCACTAACAATTCAACTTGTATTTATTTGGATCTTTAGGAAAAACTTGTTCTTCAACCTCCACAAAGGTGGGCCATGTAAAATGCTCCAATGGAGTTGTAGGGTAGACCGATGGGTGGTACTTACCTCCATTTGAATATTGGGTTTGATGATGTTCGGGGGTAGGGGAGTATGTGTGTGATGTATTTGGTCCTCCTTTATAGGCCGGTTGATATTAGTGTGTGTCAGGAGAGTATGCACCTAACATATGTGGTGTTGGTGTGTAAAGTTGTTGATATTGACCCGTTCATGTTGTAGGTGGTCATGGTGTGTAAGGTGGTTGATGTTGTTCTATGCCAAGAGTGAATGTATGTGTTACAATTGGCCCTTATATACCTAGTCTTGGTTTGTAGGGTGCATAGGTAACAAGTGGGTAACCCACACTATTTGGAGGTTGATGTTGGTGTGGAGAATGGTGCACAAATGTGTTGGGCGGTTAGCTGCATTATTGTTATGCTCCAACCATCCCAAGTCCTAAAACACATGCACGCTTTGCTAGGCCCTATATGTAGCATGATAAGAAAAAAGTCTGCAAACAAACAAAAGTACAATCACATATATAACACAACGATGATTTACATCTACATTACTGTTAATGGCTTCTAGGAATGCTCAATTAGTCTTTGTGTTATAAAGTGTTACCATTATTGGGAAATGTTCAATGAACCCTTTCTAGAGTTGTAAAGGCTTTAGGGTTTACCTTAGGGTAAGCTTAATTGTGTTGTTATAGAAGACTTTGCAATTAGCTTGGATAAGTTTGCCTATCATTGGGGGGAAGGAGCCACAATGTCATCGCCACTATCACCTATCCCCTCATCTAATGTGGGGCAGAAGTTTTCGTTAGGGTCCACATTTTTTTCATCCTCAAAATCTTCTTGCATCATGGTTGCAATGTCTTCATCTTCAACCATGTTTAGCACTACGATTGTTGCTTAGCGATTGTTGTGCCCAAGAGGCCCTATAGTGAAGCACTTCTAGCAATGATAAGTTTGTGACGCGCTCCTTGGTCCCGGGGTGAACCCACTTAAGGGTTCACCAAATGTCAAGTTGCGGAAGTTGGGACCGAAGGGCACGCTCCCGGCTTCCAACTCTAGAAAGGGGTAGAGGGTTGAGTTGGAAGCCCCGGGATTAGACTAGGAAGAGGGACTAGAAGATCAAGCTTGAATCTGCATCCAAAAACCAACCACGGAAGGTTAGTTTAGCATTTGGGACACCCTTTGGTGTTGGGACTTGCCACGGGCACTTGGACACACAAGACTCACCACGGCCCGGACTCAGGAGTAAGCCACCACCTTACTCCCCTATAGTATTCTCTGCAGCTCGTCGTGGAGACTACATCCAAATGGCACAAATTCCCGAGACTCCCGAAATGGAGTCTCGAAATTGTCCCAGCGGGACTCCCGGAACTTTGAACCGCCATAACTCCCGACTGCAGAGTTGGATCGCGACGAGGTCTGAACCAAAGTTGTAGCCCTCGTCGAGATCTTTCCAACGCCATGTCGCACTCCCTAATCGGACATCGGGAAGAGGTCGATTCCCGACTTTTAGTGGTCGGGAGTCAAACTGCCAATTTGACTCCCGGCCCTTCTTTCGCCCATAACTTGGGCTGAAGATGTCCGAATTGCCAATGCGAGGGCATTTTCGATATCTACGTTTCAAGACCTTTCCAACGACACCAAGAACACCCCAATGCGAGGTGTTTTGCTCCTTTCTGTTGAGCTCTGAACATTCGGGAGTCCCGGAGGACTCCAAATCCCAACTTTTCCAAGTGTTGGGCTTCACCCCCACACTTGGCCAAAGTAGGGTTGCGACAGTTTGGGTGGAGTTGTACTTGTGATGTATTCTCTCGAACTACACAAAATAAACCTTCAAGGTAGATTCACCAGGTAATAAGCAAGAGTCCTTAGACCCACCTCACAAAATCAAGAAAAACAATTTGAAAGTAATCCCTAGTGCAACTTATAATAACCTTACCAAAAAAGAATAAGTATGCATATGGTTTTTAAACTTAAAACATCGTTGATACTATGCATGACATCAAACACACATTATGATTATGAAAGCTTATTGTTGTGCAGCCTGTAACATGACATTGAATTATTATTATTTTTTTTAGCGATCCTTTGTTGCTTTAGCTCCTCATAAAAGGTTGGGGTCAAATCTTGCATTTGATTGCTTGAGCAAAAAGTCATCTCCATGAATAATAATATGCACACCCATACAACCATTGTACCAAAGGTGCTATGACTATTAGTTGCATTTTAAATTGATTGCCAAAAGTTCTACAACAAGCAAATCAAACATACTGCAAAACTACAAATATGTGTGCTTAATGAGAGAAGACACTACTAGTAACATGAGTCTTATAGTCGTAAGCTTCCTTAATGCCAATTCATCCTTCTAATTTTTTAGTTTGCGATAAACTATGGCTTGCACATGGCATGTTTGTAATTAGTAGATTTGCAAATACCAAGTCCCCTAAAAGATAGTTGATGCAATTGATGGAGTTGACCCTCTTTTTGTTCAATGTTTTGATGTTGACCCAGTGGCAATAATCCACAAAGAAATTCAATCACCTTCAGATATAGACTTGACATTGAAAATAAAATTTTAAAAAATATTTTTAATATCATGGTTATGTGTTTAAACAACGTGTATAAACGTTATAATTTGTATCATTTTTTGTCTTTAAAAAGAAAATGGATATACAAAAATTAGACAAATAAAATCTTTTGTTGAATATCAAACATTTAAGCAAAAATTCATAGAGTTGAAGTAGCAAAATCATCTAGTAAAATATACTAGTATCTTGGCCATATCAACATTATATTATTTTTCAGAAATGTTGACACATTCAAAATTATTCCTTCCAAGTTCTAAGTCATGAAATATTGTGAAGGCAAATACTAAAGTTTAGGAATATTCCACTTGTTGAAATTGATATTCCAAAATTAATTAATTGTTTGACATACATGTTGAAATATTATGATATGCCATATTGTGGTCTACTAGGGCAAAGTAGGAGTTCTAGTTTTATGGTGTTAATTCAAGGAAATATACCCACTCAAATGTGTGTTGCATCCTTGGTGTGCTCAAAATATATATTCTTGCAATATATGAAAACTTGCCTTTTCTTTACGCTACCAAATAGCACATTTTGTCGCAACTTGTTTCCCCAATTGTTTGGAAATAATTATGTTCATATATCTTTATATCCCAAGTTGTCCTAACTCACTTTTAACTAAGCGTGGTTTTGACACCAAGTGACAACTTGGATTGCAGACTCCAAGAATTGATGGCCAACACTACAAAATAGTCATACACAAAGTCACATCAAAATAAAGTTCAAACACTTGCCCCAACACTACCACATTGGAACCCTTCATCACAACACACCTAGTTTGAGTGTCTGGTCATCTAATCAACACCACCAAATAATTATATATTAGATGTTTATGCCAAGAAAAGTATATAACATGGGATGTTATATCTCAATGTACGTAATAACATGTACATATACATTAAACATCTACGCTAAATAAAAAAAGATGACCACATTTACCCTGAAACTCACATCAAGCAAATCTTCAACCAATAAGGCAAATTCTATGGATTATCCATGTTAATCACAATTACAGGGATTGACCTCAAATCATTGTCAACTCTCATTTGATTGGATCATCATCCTACACCCATTATTGTATATTAATCACTTTGAGTTTTGTGACCTTAGCTTAACTCAAATAACATCAAAGAGTAGTTCTAAATACCAATGCCACCTCCTTTAGCCATGACAATGTCTCCATGGATTTATGTACAAATATCCATTGAATTTAGCTTTTCAACATCCAATTAATCACAAATTTTACATGTCAGTCCATGTAGATTAATCATGGTTGTGTTGGTGTTATGAGAAGGTAGAGACCAACCATGAGGTCTTTTCTTTTTTACACAACATGAAAAGACCTCATTAACAATAGGCCTTGGTTGCATCAACTGGGGGATGTGGTTGTAGTTTGAGGCCCATCAAGCATACCTTTGGAAGCATTGCTGCCACATTAATGGTCAATTATTATGATTCATATAATTAACTCCAGTGATTCAAACCCCATGCCTCACTTACCCTTCTTTAATACACAAGTTTTGCTAGGTCTATATCAATTGGATGAACCAAACAATTTAGGAGGATCTATAGCTTTTGAATAACCCCTATGAATCTCAAGCAGCAAATGTTAATCTTCAATGCAAGCAATGTTTCAAGTGTTTAATTCATTTGAGGTTATGATTTTAAATACATCATCAACTAACCAAATATTAATAGTCATTCTTAGTTTATAATGTAAATTATCAAATCTTTGCTACTTTTGAATGAGTAGTGTTGTGATTTCATTCCCCAAATTCAAGCCTATGTACACATTTCAAAGTGCATTACAACACTACAATAGTGGGGGCATAAGGGGGCAATCCAAGGGAAGAAGGTAAATTAGAAATAATCATTATGGGGTATACCATGCACATGTCGTAGGTCATCTATACTACCACATCTAAAGAAGTTATACCAAAAAATAATAGATTAATTATATTCACGTTGATCATCTAGAAGGGAAAATCAAATTTAGGAATCAGAATTCACATGTTGCAGTTGGTGCAAGAATTATCCTTGTAGGTCAACTCAATGCATGAGGAAAGGTTTGACATGGGGTGTGTTGCTTGGTTATGTTATGTTTTTTTATGCAATTCATTAACGCGTTCCCAAGCTCCTTGTTAGATCCAATATGGGTCTAAATTAATGAAACAACGGAATTGTTAGGAACTCGGGGCACACTCCCAGCTCTCAGCACTAAAAGGGGTAAAGGGGCGTGCTGAAGCTCCGAGATAGGACTAGGAAGAATGACAAGCTTTTAGTTACTCACTCGAATTTGCATCAAACCAACTAACAAGTGAGTTAGATCATTTTCTAGAGCACCTTTAGTGATAGGACAAGCCACGAGTGACTTTGGATTCACAAGACTCACCACAGCCCGAACTCGGGGAAGCCACCACCTTCCCCCATATATTATTCTTTGCACCTCTCCGCGGCACCTACATCCGAATGGCTTTTTGTCCCGGGACTCCCAAGGAAGAGTCCCAAAACTGCCACAGTTTGGACTCCAACAACTTTGCAGGACTATAACTCCTTGTTCAGACCTTTGATTGGGACAAGGTTTTAAGCAAACTTGTAGCTCTCATCAAAAGCTTTCCAACGATGTATTGCACTTTACTTGCACGCAGCATGGTTGGGTCGATTCCCAACTTTTAGTGGTCGGGAATCAAATTGCTAGTTTGACACCCGACCTTTCTTTTTGCCATATCTTGTGTTGCAGATGCCCAAATGGGTCATGCGAGCCCATTTCAGACATTTGCACGTCAATAACTTTCCAATGATATAAAGAAATCTTCAATGCAAGGTGTTTTGACCCTTGCAATCGAACTCTGAAGTTTTGGAAGTCCCGATGGACTCTCAAGTTCTCATTTCGGGAGTGTGAGTCTCATCATCACACTCTCTCAAAGTGGGGTTGCAATATTCATTATTGAATATGGAGCTTCACATCCCTCTTGAAATGCTTCTAAAAGTGTTGGAAGGTATAAACCTTTTTCAATGAATGCAACCATTCACAAAAAGATGGCAATAACGTCATAAGCTTTTTGGGCTCTAGTCGTTGTGAGGCTTGCACACAGTGTACTCTTTTCTAATTCTCTTTCACATCCTAAAGTTAAGCTTTGGTCTCCTTCTCCTTTAGTTGCCATTCTACTAATTCCTTTTTCACAACCTCTTTGTTCCAAATTTGGCCATGAAACATCAACCCTAATGATAGTAATAATAAAAAACAAACATAGTTCTATCTGGATAGTGAATAAGACAATGGGTTCCAAGGAAAATCATATCTTGAATTAACCTAGCCCTTTGTGCCTAATCCTTCCCTGTTATGTGCACAAACTAGGCTCAACAAGAGAAAAATATTCTTGGAGAGCATGGCAACATGCTAGAAAAGAAACAATGTTTGTTATTCCACGATGATCCTTTAGATTGAATCCTTTAAATGAAGTAATATGAGCACATCTTTGGAGCTAATTGATTTTATGTAATGCATCATTTAACCTTTGTCTTTGCCTTTCAAATTGCTTGCCAACCAACCTTTTAAAGTATATTTTTAATTTCACCAATACCCACTTTGTTGGTTCACATCTTGTGAAAGAAGATGTGTATAAATTATGCACATATGTGTGTAAGTAGTAATGTTTGATTTAGTAATCTAGACAAGTGGGCATTGTACATTAACATTCAAAGGTGGGTGAAAGTTTAAAAACCTTCAATTTTGATGGTTTTTGAGTTTCACCTCGTAGTTTGTTTTTTTTGAGCAGTTCAAGTGTTACTAAATATTAGGTTGGGCATGTGCCAAGCTCAAAGGGGCAAATGGGGGGTTGGAGTGGCAATGTCCCCCTTTGCCCTTAACTAAAAGCCTTTGAGATGTATGCCCGACTATAACATGCAAATTGTAGTTTTGTAAACTGGAGATATTCGTAAAGTCAAAGAAAGATAGCACAATACCCTAGGTTTGGCCATAGGGTGACAAAAAAAAAACCTACAAAAAAATACATTAGCATTGAGGGTGGGTGAAAGTCAAATAACCAAAAAATTTGATGGTTTTTGAGTTTCACCCTATAACTTTTTTTTCTTGAATGGTTATATTGTTGCAAAATATTATGTTGGGCACATTATACCTGTAGTTTGATAAACTATGCGGAATCAAGGAAAGATAACACTAGCCTAGGTTTGGTCACACACATGGTGAGATTTTTTTTAAACCTACAAAAATGTAGGTTATCATTCAAGGGTGTGAAAGAGTAAAAAAGACTATCAATTTTGACGGTTTTTGAAATTCACCCTATCTTTTTTTTTTCTTGAACAACTCCATTATTGCTGAATATTATGTTAAGGCACATGCTAAGCTCAAAGGGCTAAATGGGGGGGCTAGAACGGCAACGTCCCCCTTTGCCCCTAATTAAAACCCTTGAGTTTTATGCCCAACCTTAAAATGCAAATATTAATGCCCATAACATGCAACCTATTTAAAATTATAATACTAATAATATTGAATGTTTATTATTATTCTATCATATTATAATTACTCATGGTAGTAAATCGATTGTTAATAAGTTACATTAAATAGCCTATAAATATCTATTATTATTTTTTAAAATTTTAATTAATATTAATAACTAATATTTAATAATAATAATATTCTCATTATCCTTATCATTTTTCTTCAATAATGATTTTTTTGGTTTTATTGCAATGTTATTAATTATTATTAGAATGTATATGGCTAATAAGCTACACTAAGTTACCTAGGCCATATCATAATATTGTTAATTAATAATAATGATTATAATTAATAATTAATATTTTATTTTATTTTTTCTCCAATATGTATTATTTGAATTTTATAACGATATTATTATTATTGAAATATTTATGGTTATTATGCTACATTAATTAGCCTATAAGTAACTTAGCCTAAGTTAAATACTGACCTAAACTAGGTATTGACTTATATTATGTAAGAATATTATAACATTATTGGTTACCAATTATTATAAATAATCACAACTATTAAAATTTTATTATATGTATGATATTGTTTTTTACTAACCTATTAATATTGTTATCATTATAATATATTATTACCACCGATTAACTTTTTTTTCTTATAAAATTATTAATATTTATACTAGGTAAACTAAGCTAGTATGGCATGGGTACCATGTAGTAGCTGGTTGTAACAAAAAAAATTACCCCATATTTTTTTGCCCTCCGTATGCACACCATATAAGTAAGTGCATTCGTTTTATTCACAAATGCAATTTGGGATGAGCCAATGAAAGAGGTTCTGTAACCTAAAAAGAGAGGGTGCAAGACCAAACAACACTGACGGTCTATATGAACCTAAACATAGTTGTTTCCTCTGATTTGCTGAGACAAAACACAACCACTGATCCTTTCCTTTACACTTCGTCACTGAGCATTCCTATGCACATTCTCTGATCAACAAGCAGACACAACTTCTACTTATGCAAATAGGCAAAACAAAATTTCAGAAACCAAAGTTCATATCTCGTATTTCACAGAATTCTCCCGACAGCACAAGCTTCCTCACTCCAGTATGCTCATCAAAATCAAGCATCCTACTCAGCTAAGTTGTTGGCATAGCGGAAAATTTCAATAGTTCAGCCAAGTTTTCCACGAATCAGACATCCAGAGCTATATGTCTATACATTTCTGAGCTTATTTAACATCTTCAGCTCTACTCTTCCATCTACAACACAAACTCTAAGAACAAAAATTCGTCTCTAGTTCTGCCTCAGCCTCTAAAACTTCTCTACTCCCAGCATTGTTCATCAAAATCCAAAAAAACTATTCAACCTAATTGCCCTCTTCAAAGATAGACCTCTCAATTATGTTTGTCAATGCACCTCAGTCCTCATCTGCCACACTCCATTTCCCTAGACCTCCTCAAAAATCCTCCCATTCCCGAGCTTCTCCCGCAAGCTATCCTCCTACCTTCCCTCCTCTTCTGGTCCTCCTTCCTCACCATAATTCACTCCGCCTTATAGCACCGCCGTCATTCGCCCCACTTTCCATTATTAATGTAGCTCCACTCACTTCCACCACTTGTGCCGCCTAATTCCTGTACCTCAAATCACACACACCTAGAAATACCTCCCCATGCACTCCCATGCAACATTACTGAAGAGATTTTCGCCGCAAAAATCAGGGCGGCTAATTAAAACACAAATCAAGCCTCAAAACCAGTTGTGTTCACACTGGTGTGGTGACCTATTGTTGGGTCACAGTTCAACTTTAAAGGCTAAACCCAAACATAAAAATTGGATTATTTTTAACCTACTTAATTAACTAGCCCTACACAAACAAATGCATAATTGCCACGTAACATTACCCTGCCCGTTATGTATTAAACATGTGTCAAAATTTTATTAATGTTAACTTGTAGCTTGATTAATAATAATATTTTTTGAAATAAGGTTCAAATTGTTTATGTCATCATTTCCTTGATGCATAACATAAAATCTTGTCCATCCAACTTTCAATGGTCCACATTTAATTTCAATTAACAATAATTGTAAAGTATTAATGGGGGGTTTATGATATTATAATAGTTATAACTAATTAATGTACGCGCTCCCAAGTCCCTTGTTAGACCCAAGTGGGGTCCAAAGAAGTCAAACAGCAGAATTGTTTGGAACTTGGTGCACGTTCCCAACTTCCAACACTAAAAAGGGTAGAGGGGCATGCTGAAGCCCCAAGATTAGACTAGGAAGAGGGACAAGCTTTACTTAGTTACTCGGACCTGCATCAAACGAACCAACAAGTTGGTTAATTCACATTCGAGAGCACTTTCAGTGCTAGGACAAGCCACGGGCGATCCTGGACTCACATGATTCACCACGGCCCGAACTCGGGGGAAGCCACCACCTTCCCTCGTATAGTATTTTCTGCATTTGCCCGTGGCACCTACGTCTGAATGCCACTTTTTCTCAGGACTCCTAAGGAGGAGTCCCGAAACTATCCTGGTTTGGACTCCCAGGACTTTGGGAGTTCATAACTCCTTACTCAGACCTCCGATTGGGATGAGATCTAAAGCAAACTTATAGATGTCCTTAAGAGCTTTCCAATGGTGTGTTGCACTCCACCTGCACACATTGGGGTCGGGCCGATTCTCGACTTGTAGTGGTCAAGAGTCAAACTGCCAGTTTGACTCCCGGCCCTTTTTTCGACCATAACTTGTGCTGCAGATGTTTGAATGGCTCATGCAAAGCCATTTTTGACATCTACACTTTAAAAAAATTCCAATGGAATAAAGAACACCTCAAGGCAAGGTGTTTTGACCTTGAAATCGACCTTTGAGTTTTTGAGAGTCCCGGAGGACTCCCAAGTCCCCATTTCGGGAGTGTGAGTGTCATCTTCACACTCCTTCAAAGTGGGGTTGTGACATTAATAATATCTTGGGTTAATTACTACTAATTCAAATTAAGCTCAGCCATGATGATGTAGCCAAGGATAAAAATTTAGTAAATAGTTATTTATTGTTTGTTATTAATTATTATTATTGATATGAATCAGTAATATGCTTATGAATATTGTCTAGCTATAGGTGATTGTATGATAAATTAATTACATGTCAATAATAACATTGTTGTTGTTATTATTAGACCATAATACCTTTAAGCTAACCAATATTTTCCTGAAGTTACGCCTATGTTTAGCCTTACAATGTAACAATACTCACGATATTATTATTACTAGTTAACAACACCCTTGGGATAGTTAGTATGAACTCAAGTTATATTAGGTCAATTTGCAGCCTATGCAATGTTAATAATAATTTTTAAAGTTAAAATTTTATTATTGTGGACTATTATTGTTGATGCTAACAATCAATACATTTGTAATTAAAATGTAGTTACCAAAAGTTTTAGGATAGGTCAAGTAATGATATATTCATAATCCCTTGGATTACTTAAAATACCAATGTAAATTATATGACGTGTATTTGACCCTAAGGAATTAAAATTTATTGTTGTGATGATGACGAATGTTTATAATCTATATTGCTCATTGTTTTTTATTGTAATGTCATATACTTGGCACCCTCATGGATTAAAATGTGTTTTTAGTTTTATGAAACGAGGTTCAATCATATGATATATGTATAATTTAATTTGATACAAAAGCGAGATAATGTATAATTGAAAATATTATGTCAAACGGGGAAGGGGGGGGGGGGGGGGGGAGGGGGGGGACTCTTAATTGCGAACAAGTAAAAATGTGGCAATCTTTATATAGGTGGAAATGGATTCACTCATATCACGGATCATCATGAGATAATTGCAATTGATTATCAAAAATTCATAAACATGATTTGTAATAAAATACGAACTTTTCTACAGTATTTCAACATCATACGAATGTTTTATGAACTTTTAATGACACCAACAATGGCCATTAAATCCCTTGTCATGGAATTGTGGAATTTTTTTTTAAAAATCATACAAGGTGTCACCTAGTTTGTATTGCATAGTCAAGTTTCATTACTTTAAAGAAAATATGAATGTTTCTTGATATTCGATTTTTTTAAATTTGTGAATTATAACAAAAAAAAGGGAACAAATACTTATAAGGCCTTAGAATTTTGCTGAAAGTGATCCATTCGATCTTATAAATTCTAATGATGTTGATAGTTTGTAAAATAAAATAATTGTAGCCATATTTAATTATAGCATCATGTATTTGTATATTTAACAAAATTCATCAAAAAATTCCAATGCAAAATAATTTATTTTGATCATTTTTTTATACATGCAATGTCACAAAAACATGGCAAATAAAAATGTTACACCAATTACGAATGAATATATGCATATGAACATTATTTTCATGTGACGATGGTAGGTTTCATGTTGATTTTTATCGTTTTTTCTAATTGCTTCAAAGTTTTCTCAAACTTAGACAATGGAGAAGATCTCTAAGACGAAGAAAAAGAATAAACAAGAGAAGGAAAATGGCGGACCTCTTTTTGGAGACCTAGACTGTAAAGGCAAATTTCTATTGTTTTATTTATTTTTCTTGTTTTTTCTTTCAAATCTCTTTCTAGATTGTTTTTGCAATTTTCCAACAAAACTTTATTATGCATTCATTCTAGAGACAAAAAATGATAGAAACATGTTTGTAGAAAATGTAAGAAGAGGTGCTATGTTGTTTGCCACCTTCTAAAACAAAATCATCTTGTTTTGTGAAGTGATGTTTCACTTTTCACTTTAGGGTTAATGTCTTAATGATTTGTGCCTTTTTCTATTTTTTTGACACCTGTTGTCTTCTGTTAACGTTCATAATAACAACAATATAGGCTACAATTAATGCATGGTGACCTAACAACTTTATGGACATGGTAGTAAGTTGTTCTGATGACAACTTTAAATTTGATGACTTGGTGTGGTCTACACTACAAACTTATTATGTCTTATGCCAAGTCATCAAATCGACAAAGATTTGTTCTGATGTGACAAACTTATTTGACCTATAATCTAGTGATTGTGAAATTGTGTAATCATGGACTCTAAATATTTTCATAACCTATTGACTCATTATATTTACTAAGGCTTATTTTGATGCTATAGTTTTTTGTCAATACCAATGATCTCTATTTTTCTTCGATCTTTTAAATCTTCATTAGATTTCTCTTCCATGTGGTCTGAATTTATTGACTCTAAAGACATTTAATTCTCTAAACTTTGAATCCCTTTCATGTTTGATCCACATATTTGTATGGTTTCAACTTGTTAACATTGACCAATACTGGGTTTGGTTTCACAATTATAACCAAGAAGAACAATATTGTACCTTCAATGGACCAAACCATCTTTTCTTAAATTTACCTAGGTGTTTTTTTTCTCCTTAAGTGTCGCAACCCCACTTTGAGGCAAGTGTGAAGATGAAACTCACACTCCCAAAAGTGGGAACTTGGAGTCCTCCGGGACTCCTGAAAACTCAGAGCTTGATTGTAGGGGAAAAAACATCTTGCATTGAGGTGTTCTTTATATTGTTGGAAAGTTCTTGAAGTGTAGATGTCGAAAATGGCCTCGCATGAGCCATTTGGACATATGTAGCACAAGTTATGGTCAAAAGAAGGGCCGGGAGTCAAATTGGCAGTTTGACTCCCGACCACTAAAAGTCGGGAATCGACCCGACCCCGGTATGAGCAGGTGAAATGTAACACACCGTTGGAAATATCTTGAGGAGAGTTACAATTTTGCTTCAGACTTCATCCCAATCAGAGGTCTGAGCTGGGAGTTATGAGCTTCCAAAGTCCCGGGAGTCCAAACCGAGATAGTTTCGGGACTCCTCCTTGGGAGTCCTGGGACAAAAAGTCATTCGGATGTAGGTGCCATGAGCAAATGCAGAGAATACTATATGGGGGAAGGTGGTGGCTTCCCCCAAGTCAAGGCCGTGGTGAGTCAAGTGAGTCCGTGTTGCCCGTGGCTTGTCCCAACACCAAAAGTGATTCTAAATGTGAACTAACCAACTTGTTGGTTGGTTTTGATGCAGGATCGAGCAACAAAATAAGTCATCCCTCTTCCTAGTCTAATCTCGGAGCATTTAGCACGCCCCTCTCACCCCCTTTAGTGCTGAAAGCTGGGAGCAGCACCAAGTTCCAACTACTTCCGCTCTTTAACATAGTTAGACCTTTTTTGGGTCTAACAATGAACTTGGGGGCGCGTCATTAAGAAACCACAAAACATATTTGCCAAATTGGAACTTTTTATTTATGTGTTTCTCTCGACTCCACAAAAATCTATTCCACTAGTTTGCTCCAACATTATTTTGAGCCTCCAATATGTTCTCCTACAACTTCCCCAACTCTATAATTTTGGTAGTTAGTACTATAGTTGGTTCTGCATTTTTTGGTTCCCACTAATAGTTGGTAGAACACATTATATTAACATTAGAGGATGTAAACCACAGACTTAACTGGTAAGGTGTATATCTTGTTGCCACCTTGTAAGAAATCATATAGGAAAACAAATTTGTGGACATATGTTCATCCCAATCTCTTCTTTTTTCATTGACTAACTTGGTCAATAATCTACCAATGACTTTGTTAATAGACTATGCTTGTCCATTACCTTGTGGATAGTAGGTTGTTGAACTAACATGTTTTAATAGGAAATTGTTCTGTCATATGTTTTATTGTGTCGTTAATGAAATGTACTCCTTGATCTATAACTATGGTCAAAGGACCTCCAAATGTGGTCATAATATACTCATACAAAAATATGGATGTAACTACTACAATATTGGTCTTCAGTGCCTTTGTCTCTACTCATTTAATTGCATAATCTATAACTACCAAAATATATTTGTTCCTTGTTAGTCTTCTTGTTGGTTTAATTGGACCTACAAAATCTAGACCCCACTTCATAAAAGGTTTTTCTGGAAGTGTTGACACCAACTTGGCCAAACTTTTTGTTTTTATTCCTCTAATTTTTTTATAGTTATCATAACTTCTGCAAAATTCATGAATATCCTTGAATAAAATTGGCCATCAATATCTTGCATCTAGAATTTTCTTTGTAGTAATATGTGTAGCAAAATGTCCTCTTGCCACTCCTTCATGTTGCCCCTCCAGAACAATTTGTGCTTTTAAGGTGGTCAAACATTTGCGCATTTTGTTGTCTTGTGTTGAAGTGAGAAGATTTTTGTAATCAAAACCAATCTTATCATTAAATCTAGTAGAATATTAACTAAAGCAATGTAATCGAAACTGATTTTATGTAATCGAAACCAAATTAAAGTAACCAAAACTGGATTTATGGAACCAAAATTGGATTTGTCTTCATCGAAACTGAATTTAAGGATGTTTATTTTTAAAACCAAATATTTAGAAATGATCAATTGGATTGGTAATTAGGATTTTTTATATGGTTTGGAAGGTATATACCTAAGGGGATTTTTAGTTTTTCTCTCTCTCACAAAGAAAAAAATTGTACAAAGTTTTTTCAAGATTGCTTGTGGAGAAATTTCAAACCTTTTGAAATTTTTACCTTACTTTTGAAGTAATCAATGTTTTTTTCCAAATTGGTATTTTTCCACAAGGTTTTATGTTTTCAAGTATGTTCATTCAAGGTGTATGTTTTTCCATGATTATCTTATTACTATCACAAGAGTTTTAGGTTTATGTTTTGATATCTAAGGTGGTTGCATGTGTCTATCCACCCTTCAAATTTGATATTATACTTCCCCTACCATGAATTAGAATATTTCAAATATATATTTGATTTATTGATGGTCAATTTTTATGGTTTTTAAAGGATCACCCCCTTGGTTAGGAAATTTATTAAATTTTTGTTCCACCCACAAACCCGATTATTTATCGAGTGGCCTTAACATCTTGTCCCACTTTATACTATTCCTTCTTTCAGAGTAAAAGGTTTTACCTTTTTGGCCAACTTTTGTTTCAAAGCTAAGTTTAGAGTTTATGACATATGACCTGTCTCTTAATAGCTTCTTACTTCTTGCATCCATGTAGGTTCTATAGAAAATAATGATGCATCCAAAGTTTGATCTAGGACTCCCAATGGTTTTGAACTATCTAGTAATCTAAATAAAACATCCGCTACCACATGTGTTTTACCTAACTTGTAGACTACTATGAATTCATATTCCAACATAATAATAACCATTTGGCTACCCTTCCAGACACTAATGGTTTGTTGACCAAATATATTAGAGCCACGTGGTCTATATAAAAAACAAATGTGTCCCAACAAAAAGTGTTTGAACTTACGCAAAGCATAAACCATTGCTAAGGTTCTTATCTCTATAGTAATATAATTTTGCTCTACCTTATTTAGTAGTCAAGAGGCATATATTATAGGTTGGTCATACTTACCAATTGGGTTTTGTGCCAACATTGCACCTATTGCTAATAATGATGCATATATGTGCACATGAAACTCTAATTTTTAATTTGGAGGTATTAAAATTGGGGCTTCCAGGTATTTTTGTTTGATCTAATCCTAGCTTCTTAACACTATGGTTTAGATAAAGGGTTTTGTTTTCCTCATCAACTTTGTGATTGGTGCCATGATAAAGGCAAAATTCTTGATGAAACATCTATAAAACTAGGCCATACCATTAAAGACTTGAATTTGTTGTGGGTTTATAGGTACTGGCATATTCACTATTATTTGAACCTTCTTAGGGTCTAGTATTTTTCTTTCCTTGGAAACTATGAACCCTAAAATTAGTCATTAAAATATGTGAGGAATTCTTGCACACCTTCACCATTAAGATATGCACTCACAAAAACCCGGTTGGAAGTGGAACTACTATGTAGTTGTAGTCTAACAAGTAAGGTGATTCAAGGTAAGTAATGAAATTCACTAACAATCTAATGTGTTGTGTCCAATTTGAAGATACAAAGACATTGTGAGAGAATCGAAACTCACCATGATGGAATATGAAGGAGCCGTATGTTGATGTTCAATTCAATGTCACGCTTGATGGTTGGAACGATTTCGTTCCTTTTGTCATAACATTTACATACAACCTCATAATCTAACATGCATTGAATTTTTGAAAAGCTAATATAAAAGGAGCCATGTTACAAAATCTCATAAGTTTTTATTTTTATTTTTTGATCAAGAGTTAAGCCTCGGAATTAGAAACCACTTTGCTTAGATTGAGGGAAAAAAATAGACAATTCAACCCCCTCTACTTCCAACAAGTGTAGCTCCCTTACAGCAACCCCGATGATGCTAAAATTTGGGGAAAACTTTTTACACCTATCAAGTTAATATTGATTTAAATTTGACATAAATCCAACGGTGGATTTGGGGGGAACAACTAATTGAAACAAAAATCCAGAGGCTTTGTCATGGAAATCCTTCCATGAACTCCACTACAACACCCTCTACTTCCAACCAATGTAGCTCCCTTACAGCAACCTCGATGATGTTGAAATTTGGGGAGAACCTTCTACACCTTTTAAACTAAAACTAATTTAAATTTGACACAAATCCAACAGTGGATTTGAGAGGAATAATTAATTGAAACAAAAATCCAGAGGCTTTGTCATGGAAATCCTTCCAT
This sequence comes from Sphagnum contortum, assembly GCA_963920785.1. Taxonomy (NCBI): domain Eukaryota; kingdom Viridiplantae; phylum Streptophyta; class Sphagnopsida; order Sphagnales; family Sphagnaceae; genus Sphagnum; species Sphagnum contortum. Next base: position 5,455,155 of record OY987295.1, on the reverse strand, counting down.
GAACTCCACTACAACACCCTCTACTTCCAACCAATGTAGTTCCCTTACAGCAAACCCAATGATGCTGAAATTTGGGGAAAACCTTTTACACCTTTCAAATTAAACCTGATTTAAATTTGACATAAATCCAATGGTGGATTTGGAAGGAACAACTAATTGAACCAAAAATCCAGAGGCTTTGCTACAAGTACTTGCTACACACAACTTCCTTCCATGCTTAATTCTTGCACACACCTTTTTCATGAACACCTCTCCACGCATAATAACTTTAATCTTTCCTCACACTTCATTCTCCTCCTTATTTTTTCTTTTCCACATACTGTGAGCCATGGATTATAGCTCAACAATTAGTTAAGCTTTAATTCCTTAAATTTCCTTAGTTTTAATTATTTGAATGTTTATAAACCTTCAAGTAGTGATTATTAAAAAGTTGAATTAGGTTTTGTGATATTTCTAGGCATAAAGTAATTCTTTATTTCAGTTGATGTAACGCTTAATTAGTTTAGGACCTAGTAAACCTTTAAGGTACATTATCCTTTTTAGTTTGTAGAGAAGGGGAAAGGGATGTAGAATTAGATGTGATTTATTGATATATAGGGAATACAAGCCCATAATTAACAATATTTCGCATGACAAGGTTGAGTTAGTCTGTAGAATGATCTTCAAGCACTAATGATGTACTTGTAGGATTTTTAGGATGTAGTCCTAATACATCTTTATTTAGTTTCACTTCTACCAGACTTTGAAATAGAATCAAAATCAAACTTAAGTAGCAACAGTTCCGCCTGAGTAGCCTCAAGTGAATTACAACTGAAGAACTAACTAAAAGGATAGATCATAGTTGTAGAAATTCTAGGATGCGACGAATGGTGTGAGCGAAGTACTCGGCTCGATGCTCCAGGGGAAGAGGGTTGATCGGGCCTCGCAGCCAACGATAATGGCCGTCACCGAAAACCCACGTTCGACAATGGAGACGGACATCATCATCTTCGCACTGGCACTCTTCAACCCTCTCTGGCGCGGCTCCACGAGCAGGAACAAACTCTAGGTAAATTGCTAAGGCGTGTGGGTTAGGAGATAGTCGACGATCCCATACTGAACGAACAACTTGAGTGCGCACCACTCTCCTGGGCGGTTCTTCTTCGCGCGGTCGTTGAGAAACATCCAAGTCGAGCGGTACTTCTTCAAGCTCTTCTTATTGTACGGGTGCGACCGAAGGATTTGAAGGCGTAGCGACATCATCGGCCATGACTCGTGCTCACCTGCATCAACAAAACCAAAAGGGTACGAGAAACAATGCGATACTGGCGTTTAGAAGGGGTCAAGGCCTTTTTATTTAACAAATTAGGGTAGGCGTAAGGTGTGGGAGTGACGGCGGAACCTCATGAAAACTCGAACACCCTAGATCCAGTGGATTCATCAAACCCTAAATTCAACGGTGGATCTAGAAGTATGTGAGAGTTTTTGTGATGCAAATTGTAATTCCAATTTACTATGTACTACATAGTTAATTAATGCATAGTAAAATAAATAGGTAGGGAATATCAAGGAAGTAAATGGTACATGGAAATGTTACTTCAACCATTGAAGTAGTCAAGTAAGAACTCAAGGATTTTTCCCTTGTTATTATTGATAAATGATCCTAGTAGTTAGTTACTTGAAGTAATTAGGATGAAAAAGGGGGATGTGAGGGTCAACGGACGAAAAAGATATGGATCAAGCTCAAGAGGCCTCATCAAGATATCCAAGATAAAGGGGAGGATGGATCCTCGACTCCCATTAGTCATGAAGATTGTCATCCTCCTTGATTGGAGGATGGAATCTCTCTTGTGGTTCATTGGGCCCAAGGATTCTCATCCTAAATTCAATTGGATGGCAATTCCTTCTCAAAATCTCATTGGCCCTTGGAGGATGAGGAGGCCATTGATTGGTGCAAAAGGATTTCAAAGATCTCATTGGACAAGGGAAACAAGCTCAAGGGGTCATGGAGGCTCACCAAGGAAGAGGGCATTGTGTGTATGTGAAAAAGCAAGAAGGAGTGGGAGGAAGGTTGGTTGTTAGTTCTCATGTGTGCAAGAATCAAGCATACAAGGAATGTGTACAAGAATCAAGCATAGAAAGAGTGTGTGTAAGAAGTAGGCATGAAAAGAACTTGTGTAGCAAGTACTTGTTGTGAAGCCTCTGGACTTTTGGTTGATTAATTGTTTCTCACAAATCCACCGTTGGATTTGTGTCAAAATTAGAACAGTCTTAGTTTGGAAGGTGTAAAAGGCCCTCCCCAAAACTCAGCTCGATCGGACGTTCTGTGAGAGAGTTGCAGGTGTTGGAAGTAGAGGGTGTTGAAGAGGGTTTCATGAAAGGATTTCCATGATGAAGCCTCTGGACTTTTGGTTGATTAATTGTTTCTCACAAATCCACCGTTGGAATTGTGTCAAAATTAGATCAGTCTTATTTTGGAAGGTGTAGAAGCTTCTCCCCAAATTTCAACTTGATCGGTTTTGCTGTGAGGGAGTTGCAGGTGTTGGAAGTAAAGGGTGTTGAAGAGGGTTTCATGGAAGGATTTCCATGGTGAAGCCTCTGGACTTTTGGGTTGATTAATTGTTTCTCTCAAATCCACCGTTGGATTTGCTTCAAAATTAAATTTGTTTTGGTTTAAGACTTGTAGAAGGTTCTCTTCAAATTTCAACTTGATCGGGTTTGCTGTGAGGGAGTTGCAGGTGTTGGAAGTAGAAGAGGTTGAGATGTTGTTTTGTTTTCCTCAATCGAAGTAAGTAGGTTTTAGTTTCGGGCTTAACTTTGGACAAAGACATAAAATAAAAATAAAAATAAACTCATGAGATTTGGACACAACGCGTTACATCATTAGTGAATTCATTTCGTACCTTGAACCACTTACTTGTTAGATTACAACTACATAGTAGTTCCACTTCTGACCGGTTTTATGTGAGTGCATATCTTAATGGTGAAGGCGTGCAATTAATGCTCACATTTTTGGTGCGTCTGCCGGGAGGTGGAATGTTGTTCTAACAAGAAATAATGTGGTACTACTAAGTTGGTGGTGGTTCTTTTGCAAGCTTATGATTTTTTGGCATGGGTTTTAATGATGAATACCGGAGTATGGATGGAGCATTGACTTGGCACAAGTTCATCACGAATATAGTTACAAGTAAGTTATTTTGTTTCCTTTCCTTTGCATTTGAATTTTAGGTGGAAAACAAAGGAGGGAGCGCGGCTAGGCTTGCTACCTATAAGTATGATCTAAACACTCCTGCCTTTTCTCCTTCTCGTAATTCAATTGGGTTCAATTGAATGCCAAGGAAATTTTCCCACTCTATTGGATTGTTGTTTGGGAAATCCTTGAGTGTTGTGGTAGTTGCTTTGAATTTCCATAGATGTTTTTGTTGGTGAAGTTGGGTTGATGACCAACATGACCTAAGTAATGTTTGGTGAAGTCGGGTTGATGACCGGCAGGACCATGTTTTGTTGTTGGACCTTGGGGTTATTGGAGTGATGGCCCAATAATCTACAGAAGTTTTTCTGGTTGCAGGTTGAACACACAGGTTGCCCATAATCCCGTGTCCCATCAAGTCTAGTTGTCTTAAATAGGAATGTGTTGGTTCTGTTCCTAAATTTAAACTTGATTATTTAGATGCCCGTTCAAACTAGGTTACAAAAAAAACTTTTGGAGTTCCAAAGTTTAGACACTAATCAAATAGATCATCAAAATCCATTAGATTTCCAAGGTTTGATTAGTCCAACGTTGTCAAACAACATGGCTTCTCAATCAGCTGTTAATCAGCCAAACCCACCACCTCCACCGGTGATTAACCCACCACCGGTAATTAATCTACCACCTCCCATCGTGAATCCACCACCACCTCCTAATCCAGTTATAGATCCCATGATGTTACCAAGGGGGTTACCCATCATTATCCCGCAAGGATTAATGCCAGTTACCATGCTTGTAAATTTGCCTAAATTTACAGGAACTCGGAACGAAGACCCAGCGGCACATGTAGAACGATTCGTGGAAGTGCTCATTACGAGCTTGGTCACGGATCCGAACTACTACCTAGTGTGGTTCCCCACCACTTTAGATGGTTCCGCATATGCTTAGTATAGGTCGCATAATGTTGGAACTTTTGCTTCATGGCAAGAGCTCCAAACAGCCTTCCTACGGCAATTCCGCCCCGAAGTAGGACAACAAAATGCCCTAATGGCCTTGTCAAATATCAGACAAGGTGCTGATGAAGACATAACTTCCTATGTTTGACGCTTTAGGGTGGTTTGCACCAGGTTTGTGGGCCAAATGTCACGAATGACACCATAAGGCATTATTTCATTCAAGGGTTTAACAAAAACTCAACCATTCGAGATATTTTGAATCGTCGCCCCACTACCTTGAACGATGCTATCACTGCAGCATTAGAGGTAGAAATCATAGATTGAGAGAATGAACGCATGTGGAGGCGTGAAGAAAACCCGATTCCTGAGTTCATCCCATTATACCACCGACCTGTGGAAATCTCAGGTCAAATTGCAACCTGAGCCATTGGTCATGAAACCCCCAATCCAGACTGTCTTAACACCAATGCCTCTAGCAATAATGCCCCCATCGGAATCTAGTGGTACTAACCCACCATTAATGGAGACCCGGTTTGAGGAATTTTGGTCAGAATTAAAGGAAACTAATGAGGGATTCAAAGGTGAGATCATGAAGGCTTTGCAAGCCATGAGTGAGCAGATGTCTTGTCTTGTCAAAAATCAAGACCCTAACCTTAGGCCACCGCCACATGAGTCAGGTATGCATCCCTCTGGGATGTGGTGCACTACATGTAGACAAGCTAGGCACACGGCCCAGTTCTGCACAATGATGGTACAACCCCAAGTTCCACCTTATAGGCCACCTCATCATGTTAATCAACCCATGAACCCGCCTCAAGGTAATTTCCAAGTTAGGCAAAAATTTCCAGCCTGTCGCACTTGTGGGGGCAGACATGCTCCAGGCACTTGTTGGGTAGAGTTGGGAATCAAATGTTCTAATTGTGGTGGCACTCATCCTACAGATTGTTGTTGTAATCCAGACAAGGTCATACCATTGAACCCTCCTCCAGGAAACTACCAACAACAGGCTAGGAACAATGTGCAAGGTGCTAAGCTTAATGTACCTTCTATGGATCCCAACCCCCCGAGTTTATTCTATGATCATCAAAACCATAGACAAACTCATCATCCTCCCACAGCTGTCCAAACCAGACAAGGTGTGATTGATTTGGCCCCATTGCAAAATCATGGACAAAACCAAAATGTAAGGCTAATGCAATCATATCCAGGCACCCAAGATGTTAGGTTGGTGGACTCTAATCAAGCTGGTCCATCAACTGTGAATCAAGAATATGTTACTCAGCAGTCTAACCTAGTTCAAACCTCAGAAATCAAGGAAAACAAGGGAAGGATAACTTTAGAAGCCCCAACCTTGGCAGTCACAACTAGGGCTAAGACCTTGGCCATGCCTATTTTAGAAGAATCTTCGAATGTACCATCTGAGGATTCTCCTCACTTTTCAGAGCTTGACGAAGTGCTCAAGGAAGCAAGGAAAAATGTTAAGAAGGCTAAGGCCAAAGGGAATGAACCTCCACCTCTAGGGCTTACTGATGATGAGGTTTTCTAGTTCGTAAGAGATGAAAAGCTAGGGAGTGGAAGGACACATTTACCAAGAATCATTCATGCACGAAGTCATAACCCAGCTGAACCTTACGACCTATGGGCTGATTTGTGCAATACCAAGGCCAACATATCCATTGCACAACTCATCCAAGTGGCTCCCTCCATTAGGAAGGAATTTAAAGAAGGAGCTACACTGACTAGGAAGCTTAGAAAAGTGGAAACCGCTGTAGAAGTTGCAGCTTCTACTCCTTTTGATGTTGGTCCTATTGAACTTGAAGTTGGAATCATGGACAAAATCATCCCCAATGCATTGGTGGATGGGGGGAGTGGATTAAACATTATGCCTCTATCCACTATGGAAAAACTAGGCCTCAAAATCACTGGCCCTTCACCCTATGTGGTGAACATGGCAGATCAAAGTGGGCATATCCCAATTGGTCAAATTGCAAATTGCAAGGTTTGCATTGGTGACGAAGAGTATAATCTTACCTTCCACGTGATTCGCCTTCAGACAGAAATTAATGCTTATTCCTTGTTGTTAGGTCGAACTTGGTTGCAACTAGCTGAGGCTACAACCAACTGGTCTCTTGATAATCCTTGTATCACTTTTGGCCCCCCAACCAATCGTACAACTATGACCATCAAACCTAAACGATCCTTGGTTTTGGGGTTAGGGCAAAAGAAGGGTGTCATATCCAATAATGACAACAACAAAAATGTCAACCCCAAGGTCACGTCAGCAGGTTATGTCCAACCTTCATACAAAGAAACCCCAGAAAAGGTGGACATCGGTCCCTTGAAATGTATGGGCCCCGGGTTATATGATTGGACAGATGATGGTGAATTCACCACATGGTTGGCAAACCATCCAACTTCTGACCATGAGGCTTCAATTCATTGTATTACTGAATTTTTCATTGACGAATCCAATGAACCTTTTATAGACCTTGCTACCTTGGTCGATGACATTACCTACGAAGATGTATGTCATCTAGAAATGGATGGCACACAAATTGAGGATCTCGAAACATTGATGAAAGAAGAGGACATCTTACCAGATCCTTTGCATTTTAGACGAACATCTTCCGGCATTGAAGTCGGTTACAACCTTCCTATTTACCCCCCTGTACCAAATGATTGGTATCATGGTCCTACTAACCCCATTCATGTGCGGGAGGTAGATTGGAAGAAGGTGGATGTCTCATATCCAGGAGAAGAACCTCGATTTATTAAGGTCGGTTCACAATTGTCTGCAGAAGAAACCACACAATATAAAAACCTTGTGATGGAATATCGTGATATCTTTGCTTGGTCATATAAAGACCTCAAAGGAATTCCACCAGAAATTGCTCAACACACCATTCCCCTTATCCCAGGTGCTAGACCAATTCGTCAAAAGGAACGTCGTATGAACCCTCGATTACAATTAGTGGTCAAGGCGGAGTTGGAAAAGCTGTTGGAAGCTGGTTTTATTAAGCCAGTGGAAATTACTGATTGGGTTTCTCCTATGGTATTGGTGAAGAAGAAAAATGGGAAACTACGAGTGTGCATCGATTATCGGGCTTCGAACAAAAACACTCAAAAAGACCATTTTCCCCTTCCATTCGTCAATACCATATCGGATGAAGTGGCAGGTCATGAACTTTACACCTTCATGGATGGATATTTGGGGTATAACCAAGTGTCTGTTGCTCCAGAAGATTACCATAAGACTGGGTTTACCACCCCATGGGGCACATTTATTTATGTAGTGATGCCTTTTGGGTTGTGTAATGCACCAGTTGCATTCCAGAGGGTTATGACTCATGCATTCTCTGATCTTTTGCACAAGTCTATGTCAGTTTTCATTGATGATTTTAACACACAAACTTCCCAAAAATGTGAGCATTAATTGCACACCTTCACCATTAAGATATGCACTCACATAAAACCGGTCAGAAGTGGAACTACTATGTAGTTGTAATCTAACAAGTAAGTGGTTCAAGGTACGAAATGAATTCACTAATGATGTAACGCGTTGTGTCCAAATCTCATGAGTTTATTTTTATTTTTATTTTATGTCTTTGTCCAAAGTTAAGCCCGAAACTAAAACCTACTTACTTCGATTGAGGAAAACAAAACAACATCTCAACCTCTTCTACTTCCAACACCTGCAACTCCCTCACAGCAAACCCGATCAAGTTGAAATTTGAAGAGAACCTTCTACAAGTCTTAAACCAAAACAAATTTAATTTTGAAGCAAATCCAACGGTGGATTTGAGAGAAACAATTAATCAACCCAAAAGTCCAGAGGCTTCACCATGGAAATCCTTCCATGAAACCCTCTTCAACACCCTTTACTTCCAACACCTGCAACTCCCTCACAGCAAAACCGATCAAGTTGAAATTTGGGGAGAAGCTTCTACACCTTCCAAAATAAGACTGATCTAATTTTGACACAATTCCAACGGTGGATTTGTGAGAAACAATTAATCAACCAAAAGTCCAGAGGCTTCATCATGGAAATCCTTTCATGAAACCCTCTTCAACACCCTCTACTTCCAACACCTGCAACTCTCTCACAGAACGTCCGATCGAGCTGAGTTTTGGGGAGGGCCTTTTACACCTTCCAAACTAAGACTGTTCTAATTTTGACACAAATCCAACGGTGGATTTGTGAGAAACAATTAATCAACCAAAAGTCCAGAGGCTTCACAACAAGTACTTGCTACACAAGTTCTTTTCATGCCTACTTCTTACACACACTCTTTCTATGCTTGATTCTTGTACACATTCCTTGTATGCTTGATTCTTGCACACATGAGAACTAACAACCAACCTTCCTCCCACTCCTTCTTGCTTTTTCACATACACACAATGCCCTCTTCCTTGGTGAGCCTCCATGACCCCTTGAGCTTGTTTCCCTTGTCCAATGAGATCTTTGAAATCCTTTTGCACCAATCAATGGCCTCCTCATCCTCCAAGGGCCAATGAGATTTTGAGAAGGAATTGCCATCCAATTGAATTTAGGATGAGAATCCTTGGGCCCAATGAACCACAAGAGAGATTCCATCCTCCAATCAAGGAGGATGACAATCTTCATGACTAATGGGAGTCGAGGATCCATCCTCCCCTTTATCTTGGATATCTTGATGAGGCCTCTTGAGCTTGATCCATATCTTTTTCGTCCGTTGACCCTCACATCCCCCTTTTTCATCCTAATTACTTCAAGTAACTAACTACTAGGATCATTTATCAATAATAACAAGGGAAAAATCCTTGAGTTCTTACTTGACTACTTCAATGGTTGAAGTAACATTTCCATGTACCATTTACTTCCTTGATATTCCCTACCTATTTATTTTACTATGCATTAATTAACTATGTAGTACATAGTAAATTGGAATTACAATTTGCATCACAAAAACTCTCACATACTTCTAGATCCACCGTTGAATTTAGGGTTTGATGAATCCACTGGATCTAGGGTGTTCGAGTTTTCATGAGGTTCCGCCGTCACTCCCACACCTTACGCCTACCCTAATTTGTTAAATAAAAAGGCCTTGACCCCTTCTAAACGCCAGTATCGCATTGTTTCTCGTACCCTTTTGGTTTTGTTGATGCAGGTGAGCACGAGTCATGGCCGATGATGTCGCTACGCCTTCAAATCCTTCGGTCGCACCCGTACAATAAGAAGAGCTTGAAGAAGTACCGCTCGACTTGGATGTTTCTCAACGACCGCGCGAAGAAGAACCGCCCAGGAGAGTGGTGCGCACTCAAGTTGTTCGTTCAGTATGGGATCGTCGACTATCTCCTAACCCACACGCCTTAGCAATTTACCTAGAGTTTGTTCCTGCTCGTGGAGCCGCGCCAGAGAGGGTTGAAGAGTGCCAGTGCGAAGATGATGATGTCCGTCTCCATTGTCGAACGTGGGTTTTCGGTGACGGCCATTATCGTTGGCTGCGAGGCCCGATCAACCCTCTTCCCCTGGAGCATCGAGCCGAGTACTTCGCTCACACCATTCGTCGCATCCTAGAATTTCTACAACTATGATCTATCCTTTTAGTTAGTTCTTCAGTTGTAATTCACTTGAGGCTACTCAGGCGGAACTGTTGCTACTTAAGTTTGATTTTGATTCTATTTCAAAGTCTGGTAGAAGTGAAACTAAATAAAGATGTATTAGGACTACATCCTAAAAATCCTACAAGTACATCATTAGTGCTTGAAGATCATTCTACAGACTAACTCAACCTTGTCATGCGAAATATTGTTAATTATGGGCTTGTATTCCCTATATATCAATAAATCACATCTAATTCTACATCCCTTTCCCCTTCTCTACAAACTAAAAAGGATAATGTACCTTAAAGGTTTACTAGGTCCTAAACTAATTAAGCGTTACATCAACTGAAATAAAGAATTACTTTATGCCTAGAAATATCACAAAACCTAATTCAACTTTTTAATAATCACTACTTGAAGGTTTATAAACATTCAAATAATTAAAACTAAGGAAATTTAAGGAATTAAAGCTTAACTAATTGTTGAGCTATAATCCATGGCTCACACATACACACCAAAAACCCTTTCTTTTGGTAAGCCTCTATGACCTTCCTTGAGCTTGTTCCCATTGTCCAATGAAAGTTTCGAAATCCTTTGCTCCAATCAATGGCCTTCTCATCCTTTAAGAGCCAATGAGAATTGATAATGAATTGCCATCCAATTGAGTTTAGGATGAGAATTATTGGGCCCAATGAGACACAAAAAATTCCATCCTCCAATCAAATAGGATGAGAATCCTCATGACTAATGGGATTAGAGGATTCATCCTTCCCCTTATCTTGGATATCTTGATGAGGTCTCTTGAACTTGATCCTTATCCTTTCCGTCCATTGACCTTCACATCCTACTTTTTTTATCCTAATTACTTCAAGTAACTAAGTACTATGATAATTTATTGGTAGTAACAAGTAAACGTCCTTAAATTTTTACTTGACTAATTCAATGGTTGAACCAACATCCCTGTGTACCATTTACTCTTTTGATATCCCCTACCTATTTATTTTACCATGCACTAATTAACTATGTAATACATAGTAAATTGGAATTAAAATTTGCAACACAAAAAACCCCCAGATACTTTTAAATCCACCATCGAAATTATGGTTTGATGAATCCATTAGATCTAGGATATTCGAGTTTTCATGAAGTTCCGTCGTCACTCCCACACCTTCGCCTACCCTAATTTGTTAAATAAAAAGCCTCGACCCTTTCTGAATGCAAGTACCACATTGTTTCTACTACCTTCTTGGTTTTTGTTGATGCAGGTGAGAACTAGTCATGGCGGATGATGTCGCTACGCCTTTGAATCCTTTAGTTGCACCAGTAAAACAAAAAGAGCTTGAAGAAGCATCACTCGACGTGAATGTTTCTCAACGACCGCGCGAAGAAGAACCGTCCAGGCAAGTGGTGCGCATTCGAATCAATCATTCGGCAAGGGATTGTCGATTGTCTCCTAACCCACATGCTTTAGCAATCTATTTAAAATTCATTCCTGCTCGTGGAGCCGCGCCAGAAAGGTTTGAAGAGTGTCAATGCGAAGATGATGATGTCCGTTTCCATTGTCGAACGTGGGTTCCTGGTGATGGCCATTATTGTTAGCTACGAGGGCCGATCAACCCCCTTCCATGGAACACCGGGCCGAGTACCTCGCTCACACCATTCGTCGCATTCTAGATTTTTTGCAATTGTGATCTATCCTTTAAGTCGGTTATGAAGTTGTAATTCACTTGAGGCTACTCAAGCGGAAATGTTAATACTTAAGTTTGATTTTGATTCTATTTAAAAGTCTGATAGAAGTGAAAATTAAATAAAGATGTATTAGGACTGCATCCTAAAAATCTTACAAGTACATCATTAGTGCTTGAAGATTATTCTATAGACTAACTTAACATTGTCATGGCAAAATGTTATTGTTAATTATGGGCTTGTATTCCCAATATATTAATCAATCACATCTAATTTTACATCCCCTTTCCCTTCTCTACAACATAAAAAGGATAATGTACTTTAAAAGGTTTTCTAGGTCCTAAACTGATTAAACGTTACATCAACTGAAATAAATAAGTATTTTATGCCTAGAAATATCACAAAAGCTAATTCCACTATTAATAATCACTACTTGGAGGTTTATAAGCATTCAAATCATTAGTACTAAAGAAAATTATGGAACTAAAGCTTAACTATTTGTTGAGCTATAATCCATGGCTCACAAAATACCATAAAAGCACATTTCTCTATGTTTATATTGATTCTATATTTTTTGCATTTTTGAAAAGCAAAGTTTGAGCTTCATCAAATTATTCCATATCATTATAGATCGTGAAAACATCTAGAAATATCTTTGTAAACTTGTATAAATACTCTTTAAAAGTTCTACTAACTACTTTTGGAAAGTTGTTGGCCCATTTTTAACATCAAATGGCCTCATCATCCAAACAAAAACTCCTAGTCTATTACAAAGGTTATTTTGCATCTATCTTCAAGGGCTATAAAAACTTGACGGTATCTTGAATATCCATTTAAAAATGAATAGGCTTCATACCCTATTATAGTGTTAAGTATTTTATCATATAATGGTAAAAGCATAAGGATTCTTTTTGGTTGCCTTATTCAACTTTTTGAAATCCACACATATTTTCAAATTTCCATTGTTTTTAAGCACTACCACTATAGGTGATAACCATGTAACCTCCTTTATTGGTTGAATGAATCACATTGCTAATAATTTGTCAATATCCTATTTGATAGTTGTACATAGTTAGGGTTCAATTTGTACTTTACTTGATGTGTTAGTAGTATTGAGGTATCCGATTCAATTATGTGTTGAACCAATTCTGAATCCTTATAAGTCCAAACAAACACATCTTTGAATTCTTTGCATAACATCTAAAGCTCCTCAATTTTCTCTATTGTCAATTGTGCATTAACCTTGATATAATGTGGATTTACCTTGTGCCCAAATACAACTTAACAAGTTGTTATTCAATCAAAATTTAACATGCTATTTAAAGATTATATACTTGTATTTTGGCTAGTGTCTCATCCACTTCAATATTAGCTTGGCTATGATAATAATAGGTTTTTAGATAAACCTTATCCTCCAATGATATATTTGGTTTAACATAAAAATATTTTAGTTTTGTTGTTGAAGGCAACATTTTTGCTACTCTTTGATCTAATGTCTTTTGCTTTGGGTCAAATTCTCTCATTGATCCTGATTTCTGACATTCTAATACTTAACAATGAAATTGTTTCATTTCAAAAAGTGATTATACCAATTGAGAACATCTTTGGTTTTGTTTCAAAGATGAGATATTCATTTTCATCTATTAACCCTTCCAACAAGTCATAATAAACAAGTACTTGACGCCTTTTGGTTTCTGCCCCCAGTTTCTTGTTAATTGATATTGTTTTGACTATTCCATTACCTTGAACAATAATGACATTGTTGCCCTAGTCATGTATAACCTTTGTATCTCTGAACCAAGGTCTTCCTAGTAACATGGTATAGTTAAAATCTACCACCTTATTTTGCAAAACAATTAATGTGGTTACATATGGTATACCATGTATGTGAATCTTCAAATTTTTGATGATTCCTAAAGGCCTAGTCATACTCTAATTTACCATTATGAGGTGGTATGGAGCTGGTATTGGTTTGGGTAAACCTAATTTTGTTATAAGGTTTTTTGTTATGATGTTTACACTTGTTCTTCCATCTAACAAAACATCCTCAACAAAAGTTTTCTCGACTTGTATTTGGATAATTGCCATTTGGTTATCTACCTTTATAATCGCAATGTCTATTTCAAAATGTGTTTTAACCACTATGGCTACACTATGCTCTAATATCACTTTATTAGTTATACCAGGTTTTTTTGGCTTTAGTTTTTGCCACATTGTTTTTAAAGATCTAGTGTTATCTTCAACAATTGACCTAATTTCAAAGTATAGGTAACCTAGCATCTATTTACTGATATCCTATAATATTTGTTCCATAGACATAATTTTAGTGATAGGACTGACAAATGAACTTTGTGATACAATTGGTTTTGTGGGCACCTCATTTTCTAGTAATCATGCCCAACTTGTATATATTCCAATGTGTTTTCTCCTTTTGATTCAGATTTTATGGTGGATCTTTTACTTGAATCTTGTGTATAGTCTTGACAAAAGATTGATGTTGTCTCTGCTCCTCTTCCCAGTCATCAACAAACTTCTTCTTGATTGGCTCTTTGTCCTTAATTACTTGTTCTTTGATAACCTTGCTTGTGGTGATGGCCATGTTGACATCCACTATACGAACTGAAGGATTTGCAACCTTGGGTTCTACGATAACTTGTTTCTTTATAGTTTTCACTTCTTTGTTTTTAAACATATTATGCATGTCATTGTACTTAAAACATTATATGATTTTATGTCTAGTGTCCCCACAAATATAATAGGAATCCTTCATAGGTATCTGTATTTTGATCTATTGAATAGTAACCTCTTGCATGAACAAATTTTTCCGTTCTTTTGATTCTACAGGTTTCAACATTATGATTTTTCTTGTGATAATTTGTACAGTACATTCATGTTTTCTCAGTAGCTACATAAGGTTTCTGAGCTAATATTGTATTATTACTCCATGGTACTAGTAGATCGCTTATAGCCTCTACTTTAAAAATTCCTTCTTCACAAACCAAAGTTATTTCCTAGTGTTATTATAGGGTTTTTATCTTCATGCCTATTGTTGCTACACACAAATATGGTTGTAATCCGCATCTAAAAACAATAGTTAAAAAACTATTTGTTATCCTATGTTGAAAATTATTGGCCAACTTCAATAATCTCTCATAATAGACTTCCTAATTCTAACATTAAAATTTGGGAAAAACTCTAACATGAATATTTGGGTTAGAATCCGTCACATATTTAGGGTAGTTAAGTGGCTAGCAATAAGGCCTGTTTGGTGGTAATGGTGCCCCGCCTAGATTCATTATTGGCAATCCTAAATATCCTAAAAGTTCTAGAGGTCTTGGTGGTCTTGGTGGGTCTAATCTACCTCCTCCTTAATCTAATGGCTTACCAACAAAAACTTTGTTCACCTCTCTAGGCATTTTTGTATGCACATTGACAAGTTGTGTTTCCCTTATAATTTAAGGTTTAGACTTCATACTAATAACAATATGGGCTGGTGTTGTTACAAATGGAGCTTCAATAACTATAACCATAGACTGAGGCATTGCCACAAAACATAATGGTACAAATCTTACTGGTTCCATTCTGAAATTGGAAGTTCATGCATAGGTAATTCTAACATTGGTGTGATGTAACAAATTTGGTGCAATAACTATATAAATAGGTACTACATCTACCATAGTCTAAACTCTCATTTCCACTTTGTTATGTTTATAAATTTATTCTTTAAGTCTATCTAAAATTCAGACCTTTTCGTGGTACATATCCTCTAGCTCAACATATCCATGGTTTTATATTCTTGCATGTTCTAGATTCAAATTCTGGAAATGTTCAACAAATCTTTGCCTCACTTATTTTCAATAAATGGATATTCATTGATTTGATGTCCAATTTGGTGGCTGTATGTGCAACATGGAGAATTAGGTCTTGGAGCCCTCTTCACACTATGAATTCTTCTACTCCAATCCTTTAGAACTCCTCTAATATGCTTCCATTCTGCTGATTATATTTGGGTTCACTATACCTCACTCTAACAACCATATATACACCTACTACTATTGGTTCTACTTTTGGTAAGACTACAATTTCTTATTTAATTACAAGTATTGGCTCAACTCCTTTGGACATTCTAATACCTTGAGTTACAATTTTTTACTCAATGATATAATGAAACGGAGGTTCAAAATTTTGAACTCTCTGTTCAAACTTTTCATTATCTTGACCACTCCAATAATAAGGAGGTGAAACAGATCTGCACCTTGCTACTATTTCCTCCCTTTTTAACATGTTGAGTTTCTACTCTTCTTTTTGAATCAAAGCATCAAAGGTCTGTTGTTGCATCAAATTTGCTGATTCTAACACAACTCTCTATTGAGGTTCAAATTTTCAACTCCTTTGTCTAAACTGAACCTATGAGTTTGCATTTTCAATTTGACATTCTTCTTTCCTAGAATTTCATTGCAGATTGTTGGTGCATTTTTGTGCTTCGCCAATTTGCATTTCATAAGGAATTATCGGTGTTGCCCAAGGCACTTTATGGCCTATAGGTCTCTCTTCTATCCACATGTCTATATTTTACGTGAAAAACTCTTAGGTGTTACAAATTGCTGATTTATTTGATTTGTGTTCAATTATTGTTGATGGCAGCACCATCTTCCACTTGTTTGTGTATTATTACATGATCTAATTGTCTCTTCAAACTTCTATTTACACTTCTATTTTCACTAGTAGAAAATGGCCATTTTGCAACTGGTCCTTGGGACTAATTTTTAGTTGCAAGCGACATTTGCACTAAAATCTTAATAGTCGCATTGACACTAGTTGCAAACGACAACAAATTTTGGATGAAAGAAAAAGTCAACAAAATATGCCTTCATCCTTTGACTTGTCATATATGTACGGTCACTTGCAACTACGATCCAACTTTTTTGGTGAAGAATGGGAACAAATTATGTGTTGCCACGTGTCCCAACTTTTAATAATTTAAAAAAAAATCAAAATTTGAAATAATCCAAGACATTTAATTTTTATGTTTGGATGGTTTAAATTGTGACACATGGTGCAATATAAATTTTCCACGTGGAATATTAATTGAATTTATTTAAATTTGATTTAAATCAATATTTAAGTATGTAGGTTGAACTAGGTACCTACCTACTTATATACCTACCTACCCATCTAGGCTAAACACCTATCTAGATGGGACCTATTTACCTACCTAGGCCAAATATCTACTTAAGTAGGTAGGTAGAAAAGTAAGTAGATAAATTAGGGAAATATGTAGTTAGGTGTAAATACATGAATACTTTTATTTTATTTTGGGTTAAGTCATTTTCATTGGCTCATCCCATTTGTCCATGTTTTTAAATATGAAATTATAAAGACAAAACACCTTATTTATATACTTTTCAAGATGAGAACGAAAGCCAAAACATATGGGATAAACTTTTTAGTTGTAATTCATTTGCGACTAAACATTTTTTAGTTGCAAATGACTTGGAACTAAAAAGTTTATCCCATATGTTTTGGCTTTTAATCTCCATTTGAAAAGTATATAATTAAATAGGTCAGTGACAATTAACTAACTAACTAATTAGTTTAATAAATAAATAATAAAATTACTAAATATTTGATGAATAAAATATAGAAAAATAAATCAATAAGTAAGTTAGTTAATTAATTAAAAGTTAAATTATAAATTATCCAAATAATTAATTATTTATAGTAATAATCATCAATATATTATGATTATTGAATTACTTATATTATTAGTTATTATTAAATATTACTTAGTTTATTGGCTAGATAAACAATAATAATATTTATTTTTCATTATATATGAACTATAATATCTATCAACCAATTTCATTAACTAGTAATGGCTAATATTGAACTAATTAGATAATTATTAATTAATTAATATTTCATAACCAAATAAATTAATTTAATAGCCGAAATATTCAGTAATTAATAATTAAGGATTATAAAAATTGAGTAATAGTTTTTCTTAATCTAATAATATAATTAAAACATATCCTAGGTTAACTATTTTATTAAAATTATTCCCACTATTATTTTCATTTTCATGATTCATAATGAATATAAATGTAAATATTTAATAGTAAAAATAGAATTAATAAAATTATTATTGTAGCTAGTTGGTAGGCAATGTTTTTTATTTTATTTTTACTATTCATATTATTACTTCGTTCATTGTAGCTATTTCTTAATTATTACAATAAATATTTTACATTTTAAACAATTATAATTTTCCTTCAAAATCATTTTTTCATTTGCATATTAATTTATTAGATTTTCATTTTAACTATTACAACAATTATTATAAAATGATAAAATAGAAAATAGAAAATATTTATCAATAATTGAATAATTATTAATTAATATAAATTAACTATAAATTTGAAATATAAAACAATAAAAATAATATTTTTGGGTAATTATTATAATATAGTAATGCTTCATAATCGATTATTTATAATAATAATAATAATGTAATTTGGATCTAACCTAGGTTAGCTATTTATTATTATATGTTATTATGTCATTTGTGAGATTTATTATGATTTATTATATTATATTTTTATTGTTGCATTAATAGAAAATAAACTTTTAATAAGTACATTAACCATTTGAAAATGACAATAATAATAATAATAATATAATACGTTATATTTTTATTATTTTAATAATTACATGATTATTTTTCCTATCATATCATCATCATCATTATGATCATTATGTAATAAAATGTAATTATTTTTAAAATTTTAATGAAAAAAATACTAAATTTTAGTTTATTATTATATGTAATTAATATAAAATAAAATATTAATATTA
Source organism: Sphagnum contortum (assembly GCA_963920785.1). Classification (NCBI taxonomy): domain Eukaryota; kingdom Viridiplantae; phylum Streptophyta; class Sphagnopsida; order Sphagnales; family Sphagnaceae; genus Sphagnum; species Sphagnum contortum. The sequence goes on along the minus strand of OY987295.1, from coordinate 5,436,906 downwards.
GTAATGTCATTTGTAATAATTTTAAGAAATATAATAAGATGTTTTGGATAAACTTGTAATATGGGCACAATGTATTTAATAATTTTTTTACATAAAATTTTAATATACTCAAAATATACATTAATTAATGTAACCATTATATTGAGGTTATTTATGTTAATAATATTACTTGAATACACATGTAATATGGTTGTTTAGATACATTCAAAATATACTTTTATAAATATTAATATACCCAATTATATTCCTTAAAATTCACAAAATACACCTTTGTATATTCATAAGGTTACAATTAAATTGGTCACATTTGCAAGTAATGGGACATAAATTGTTCTGCTTGAATGAAAACCAAACTAAATGTTGTTTACATGGAAATGTGAAGACTAAAATAGTTGCAAATTAGTTGTAATGTAGTTGCAAATAACTAATAGTCGCATGTAGTGGCAAATAGAGTGGTTACATTTTGGCCAATTTCTACTAGTGTTTCCATCTTTCCACATTCTAACTCAAATCTGAACAAACTTTTGCATTAGAACAAAATCATCACAATTAAATATTTTGCTCAATTGCTTCTTGAACAAAACTTATGATCAAGATTTGGAAAAAAAATGTAAAAAAATGAAACTGAAGTTCACTATCAACTTTTAAAAACAAAAATTCCGGCAACAAGATATAAACAACATTCTAAATTTCAATATGAATTCAAGCCCTAGGATGGTCGCCAAATGGTAAATACATATCCTGATATTTTGATCTAAATCTAGACTAAAACATATCATAAAACTAATACTAAATTTTTTTCTCATTAAAATCTACTCATATTTAGTTTCAAAATTAAAATCCAATCATGAAAATATGAAAAAAACATCAAAACAACAAATATGGCTATGGGATTGAAGCTTTTCCAAAAAACAAAATGCTCTCGTTTCATATTCCATCAAAACTCAATGTTCTACAATGCTTCCTTTTCTTCCTTTTCCCAAAAGATAATCATAAAAAAACAACAATCTTATGTTCTATCAAATTCAAATGGTGATAAAAACTATGTAATCTAGCTAGTATTTCCTAAAACAATAACTAAGTAAGTAGAAATATACTAACTAACTATTACCACGAATAATTACTCCCTTAACATCCATGAAAGAAAATTGAAGTCAATTGCATTCTTTAATACATTCCTTTTGATTTCTTTAAAATGAAAATGAAAATTAATACAAGGACTCAAATTATTTAAAAGGACTCAAAAGGACATCTATATTGTACCCAAGGGTGTAGTCATACTAACATGTATCAAAAGTAGTCATAACCACTTTCTAATTTTTTGAACTTTGGATTGTAAGAAAATAATAATAATAAATAGATTTTTTAAATAAAAATTTACTGTGAATACATTTTGTACATATAACAAAAATTTGGAATCAATCTAATGAATGAAAAATACATATAAGGACTTTTAAGTTCTTGTAATCATTGCTTAAAAGTTGCACAAAAGCAGTTTAAAAGTAATTTTGACACCAAAAGCACAATTTAAACATATTTTTTAAGGACATATTTTGGAATTTTTTCAATACACACTTTAACATAACAGTATTAAAAAAAATTAAGACTTAAATTTTTTTTTTGAAAGATGTATTAAAAAGATGTATTAAAAATATTTTAAGAATAAAACAATGGTTTAAGGGGGCACATGTGGCTCTTAATAGCACGGTTGGATCCCCAATCTAGTTTTGGATTCTTTAATTAGATTAACATGGCATCATTCTAGTTATAGTCATATACCAATCCATAATAATCATAAAATAATAAAGGCAATAAAAGTCCAAAATAGTCCTTTGGAATTCTTTTTTGTTAAATTGTCTTAAATTGGAATATGCCTTTAGATAATATAATCTAATCGTTACCAATGAACATGCATGCCATATGATATAGGTTAGGACATTGTATATCGAATATGTCAAATTTTTGTTTTTAAAACAATGTTATGCCATATGATCAAAGGTTATAGGTAGTGAAATTTGATCCAACAAAATCCACAATTATGAAAATTGCATGGATGCCCAATGAATATGCAAGTATGCCAATGCATGCGCGAAATTTAGGACAATCCTTGGAAACCACAAATTGAGACCCTAAACCCTAAACCTAAAGGTAGAACCAACATTATTGGTAGTTGCATAGCTCTACCTTTTACCACCTAGGTGCATTCACAATCCAATGATCCCAAAAAAATGCTAGACCACAGAGAAAAATTTCAATATTGGATAAATATTTATGTTTTGCCATTTAAAGCCATGGCAATCATGGCAAGTTATTGCTTTTCATTTATATGAATGTGAAAGAATTCAAACCAAAAATCCATTTCATGAAATTTTAAGTTTAAATTTAGATTTAAGACTTCTAAAAATGAATAACAATGCATTGAATAGGAGTCAATTTTGCAAAAGACTATCAAGAGGACTCATATAATAAAACATATTTGATGGGGGGAAAATTAAAAGGATAAAGACATATTAACCACATTAAAAAAACATTCGTACCCTAAAATATGTGAAATTTAGAACTTTAAAAAGTCAAAGAACTTTCCAAAATTGATCTAAAATTTTAGAACTTCAAAAGTCATTTGCCACATAATTGGGGTAAAATGTACATGATGTGTCAAAAAAAGTTGTATTTTATCATACAAGAAAGCATTAAGATGTAAAAAAAAGAATTTGTTATGATTTGAAAAAAATGAAACGTTAAATCGACACTTTCAAAAATTCATATTTATTAAAAATGATGAAGAAAAAAAATGTCATGTATTTGGACAACTATAAGCATTTATTATAACAAGTTGCCAAAAATAATTATTCCAAAATTCATTCATATGAGAAAGTTAATGGACAAAAGGATGTACAATCATTTTTTAAGGTAATCATGTTGGTTCATTGCATCTTGTTTGCACCTACTTCTCATTTGCAATAATATTTTCCATCTGCTAGTCAGATTGGACTAAAAAGGTCATATTTTCTAATCTACCTATCAATATGGTAGATAGAAAAAGATGCTCCTCCTCTTCACACCATGGATATGAACATGATCATCTTTGTCCTACACTATTCACATGTTTTTTCTATTTGGCCATTCTTCTCTTTCTTCTTCCCTCCTTAGGAAATCAGTAGGTGGCACTCGTATTGGTGCAATTCTATGTTCCACTAGTCCATAGGTTTCTCTTGTATGGGTGGTGCTTCGCAAGGTAATGATGATGTCCTTGGTAGACATTCTTCTTCAAATGGGATGACTATCTTGTGTCCACATTTGGACCACACAAAGGGCATGCCATATAACCTTTAACTTGACACCCTACAAATACGCCATATCATGGATGCTCTGAATGCAAATGCCCCTTAAGAAAAATCTTTGAGACCCCTCTAACTTTGTCATATTATTGGTATCCCTTGTCCACAATTGCTCCTATTCTTCAACCAATGGCTACAAGTAGACATCAATGTTGTCTTTTCAAGCTAATTCTTTCCCTGGTATTAGCAATGGAAGTTGTACAAATAACCATTTAATTGTTATCCCAGGTGCTAGGTTGTAATTTAAAAGAAGGACCACATTTGGATTCATCCCATCAAGGGTTAAACCCAACCTTATGTTGTGAAGGTTTGCTACAAAATTTAGCCATGTGGTATCAACGTGTTTCCATGCCTTGGAATCACATACTGAACACACCACACCATTGTGGCTCTTGTTTATATCATGTCATGACATCAATTCTACTAGTAATGAACATTTGTACATCCACTTTAGGCATGGAATTAATGGGAAATGCTTTAAAACTTTGCAAGGACCTAATATGATCCCTCAATAATTCAGGGCTTGTTACATTTTGGACAAGTGGACACATCTTAACATGGTACATTGACTTTGGCAAGGTGTTATCTTTTGAAAATAGGTCAAGCCTAAGTAATGCAAATAGTTCATCATCAAATAAGTTGTTTAACCCTTGTGTAATTATCAAATTCAAGAGCAAAAGGATGGCAATAAGGCAACTAGCTAGTTGGACATCCTCCATATAGTGGGGTATGAGCCTCTTAATACATTTCAACATAGGTCTTCTCATAATCTACTTCATGTTCTACATTCTAATTTGGAGGTTCATTGTCATTATGTACATTGTTCTCCCATCCCCATCATATGGGCTTCCATCCCCAAGTGGCCCTCTATCATGCATGTCCCCCCCCCCCCCCAATGCCTTGCAACTAATTGGACCTTCCAAGAGCTTTTATTACCATCTTTCCCATTTCCATATCTTGGTCAAGGCCTAATAGTGGGTCTACCTACATATGATACCATTCTAGATCATGGTTGTTTGTGATTGCATGAGCATTGTTGGAGGGCTTTCATCACAATGACACATATGAGAATATATGGAAGTGGATTCTTTTGGGGAACAAAACATTTGTTTCAATGTTAGTTTTGAAAGTCATGATTAATCGAGGCTTTTAATTACAACACCTAGATTATACAAATGGTTTCCATGTTGAACAATAAAAAATAAGCTCCACTATATGGCTATTGTGAAGATAATGACATCCAAATATTCTAAAATTGTCCCTTACGATGGACAAGCCTCCCGCCTTCACAACATCAAGTGAACCAGCACCTATGGTTTATCAATTCCAATCAATTAGCAACAATCTCCTTTTCCATGACAATTTGAGGCATGCACAAATCTAGTGGGCTCCATGATAACAAAGTCCTTCAAAACCACAAAGAACACATTATTTTGAATAAAGGATTTCACAATCAAATCTTTGTAGTTCACATTCCAACATTGTGTATCATGAAAAACTAGACAACTTATTCCAAGAAACCGGTTCGTGAAAGAACTGCAGCATAATTGTTTGGTGTACACACCGTTGTTTTATGCCCCTTGACATGAGCTTTTTGTTACTACCATTTGCCTTTGAAACATGGCAAATAAATGAGCTAGTTTGACCTATTCTTTTTGTGTAGGGCTTCTAAGCTACCCTATATCCTTTGATTTTGCCCACCATATTGTGTGGTAGGGGGCTTTTCCCTTGAATTTTTGGTTACCTAAATGAATGTCCTTTGATTTTTGGGCAACACCATGATCATAAATGAGAGCCCATCCCTTGAATGTGCATAACTTTGATATAGGAATCTCCCATCCCTCAAGCAAGTAAATAATATCGTTCCACATGTACATGTCAGTCACGTTTCCTTTGAAAACATGTTATGTAATTTGATTAGTTCATTTTGTTGGCCATGACTCTTGAGAAAACGAGAAAAAAATGATGTATCATTAAAAAATACATCATTGTTTTAAACAGTTTCACCTCTCACAACCATTTGAGAATTATTGGACTCATATCAATCAAAACAATATCTTCTTCATTATAATTCCAAGACATTCCACTACCAGGAAAGTGGGGTGTAGTTCACTAGACTATTTAACTGTGGAACCATAAAAGTGAATTAGTTCACTATAATTTCAGTGCTTTTACCTTCATTGGTGAGAATGGTTCACTATATGGTGTACATGTTTACTAAGGGTGAAGTTTGTTTACTAGGTTTGTTTCTTTTTTAAGGCGCCAGAAGCAGCGCGCATAGAGTCCATCATTCTTCTTCCTCTTCAAGCTCTTTCCGCCACTTCGCTCGTGTTTCATGGTGTTTTCTCCAAGAGGTTCTGTGTTCTGGGGTTGCGTTCACAGGTTTGTGATTGAATTGTAGTTATTGAAAATTGGAACAGAGCAAACAGACTGAGCAGGAGGAGGAGGAGGAGCAATGGGTCAAGGACAGTCGGGCGGGTTGCCGAGCAAGCAAGGAGGTACAGGGGATCGGAAAGGCGATCCTAACAATAAGAAGGAGAAGAAGTACGAGCCTGCGGCACCGCCGACCTGCGTCGGCAAGGAGCAGCGGAAGCAGAAGGGACTCGAAGCAACCGCTTGCTTGCCTTTGGTTCATGCCTGCCACTAAGTGCAAGCTTCGGCTTCTGAAGCTAGATCGTGTGAAGGATTACCTGCTGATGGAGGAGGAGTTTGTGGCGGGTCAGGAGCGTTTGAAGTCGCAGGAAGATAAAAACGAAGAGGATCGGTCCAAGGTGGACGACTTGAGGGGATCTCCCATGAGCGTGGGCAATTTGGAGGACAAAATTGACGAGAATCACGCCAATGTGTCCTCGTCAGTGGGGCCTAAGTACTATGTCAACGTCCTATCGTTCGTGGACAAGGACCAATTGGAGCCAGGCTGTGCTATTCTAATGCACAACAAGGTATTCTTCTCCTTTTATCTGGTTCACATAGCTTTCGAAAAGGAGCAATGGTGGCATGACATGTTTGCACGCACGTTTTTGTCTTTGCCTTTCTGTTGTTGCAACTATGCTGGCTCCTGTCCACATGACGGGCAACCTAAGCGCTTGGGCGCTATGGAATCCAATATATCTGGTGCTATAAGCTCATCTTTTCTTATTGAAGGGGGGGAATTATCTAGGATTTGAATGATTCCAGTTTTGAGGAAATTACTGGAAAACTTAAGGCTTTCTCATTTGAAGAAAAGCCAAACAACTATTGCTGCTGCAATTGTTGCGAGCCTCCTTTCTGTCTCCCTATTTTCATCAGCGATAGCCGCACCTGATAATCAAATATTCGAAAGGCAGGAGAGCTCTTTACAAGATCTGGAGATGCACCTGGAAGGAAGGGTACGACTAGAATTGGAAACTGAAATACAGGTGCAGAGAGGTATGGGGTATCATAGAGTCCAGTGTCAGTTCTCCACCTTCTCATGTCCACTTAGAGCAAATGTATGGAAGCTTGAAGAAGAACTATGTTGCACTCAATGGAATACATCATAGTAGATGCTATCTTGTAGTGATTGCAGTTGTACTAACTCTTGAAACACTCCCCATTAGCCAGGTACGAAGATTTTTTTCCCTTTGCTTCACAAATTAAGGTCTTCTACAAATGTTATGTTTTCTTATGATGTTGTGTTGTGAAATGTTGCTTGGACTGATTTGATTGCACTGGAAAAGTGTCATTGCTTGCATGAAAGGCTTAAGAAATAAATGCCAGTTCTTGGTTTGGTGATGGTTGCATTGTATTCAGAAGCATGTGACATTGTTTAGACCATGGTGTGATGTGCACTTTATAGGTGGTTGCTCTAACAAATGATTTTCATTCTGAGGTGGCTTTTAACAATTCCTGCTTAGTGCTATGTACCTGAGGTGATTAGATGTCAAATATGTTGGCTTTCAACTTTGCTGGTTGTATAATTTGTGGCAGCACCGGGCATTAGTGCATCTCCGTCAGAGGACAATTTGCGCTACTTTAATGTCATGATTTTGGGACCATCAAAGTCTCCATATGAAGGTTATGAACTTTGCTTCTTATTCACTTCATGGTTTGCTGAGTTCATTATTCTTTTGGTTGCAAAAATATTTTGGTCATGGTGATGTTTGCTTGCATTTATAGTTTGAATATGTTTGCTTTCATTCATTACTTGGATTCCATTTAGCCATTTCTTTCTCTCTGCTTCTTTTCTGTAGTGTTCAGTGTGACTGTGGTCAGAAAATGTGTGAGGAAATTTATGGTTGTTTTACAATCTTGTTGGAACAATTGTCAATGTTCATAGGTGGGGTGTTCAAGTTGGAGCTTTTTCTACCATAAGAGTATCCAATGGCAGCGCCAAAGGTATGTTGGAATTGTGCATTCACACAGGACCACATAATTACCTGCCTTGGCCTTTCTACTATGTTGGTGTCTCTTGGTTGTGTCTACAGGGAGTTGTTTACTGGAGAGTTACTGTAGAGTTTGGGCTTTGTGTGTTTTTGTAAAAAAGTTGTAACCTCTATTTTGTCCTTGGCAACCAATTAATTTTTCTGGTAATAAACTACAAAAATGTCAGTGAATGAACTAGGATATTGGTTTTTGCTTGAACTGGATGTAGATGATAGAAGAGATACCAGTTCCAAGTAAATAGCAAGAGCCACTTGAATTTTGAATGAGGAACCTTGCCTACACTAATTTAGGCACCGAAGGAAAGTGTATGTACTTGGAACACTTGTATGTAATGTTGATGGTAGGGAGAAAGAGAATTTTATCAGTCGAAGTTGGATTGGAAAGGGATATGAAGCTGGTGAACATGCTTTGGAAGCAGCTTTGGGTTGATCTGCCTCTCAAGAGGACCCTTTGTTCCTTTCTGCCTTGTTTGGTTCTTGTGGTTTCCTGACAGGTCCGCTTCTTGACCAAGATTTACCATCCCAATATTGATAAGGTTTGATCTCTTCCTTTTCCTTGTTCTTTCTTTCTGTTGATGGTCCTTGAACAGGTGTGAGATTGGCACTTTCATTCATACCGTTGTGTGTTTTTCGTGTTTTGTTTTGTTTTGTGTCTCCCCTTGTCTGGTTCTTTCTGTGGCTTCCTGAAGAAGTGTTAACCTTGCTGTTTTCTTCTTTATTGTGAGAATGGAGATTTCTCTATTCTTATGAAAGATATTATTTCTTTCTGTGTTCTTCTTGTGCAAATCTTCTGTGTCTTTAGTTGGTATTACATGCCTAGGGGACTTTCTCTCTGTCTTTTCAGCTCCTGTGCTTTATTGTCTTTTGCGTGCTTATAATTACCCTCTATGCCATTCAAAATTCTAGACAATTTTTTCGTAGTACATCCATCACAACAGGATCTGTGGTCTCTTTGCGTACACAGCTGGGACGCATATGCTGAGACATACTTAAGGACAAATGGAGCCCTGCACTTCAGATTTGAACAATTTTGCTCAGGTTTGTCTTGAGAATTTAATAGTTTTGGTCCCTTTCCATAGGTGTTGATTTTGGGAACTTTTCAACTATAAACAATTTTGTTTGTAGTGGAAGTATTCCCGGATCTTGCAGATCCTGTGTGCGCTCTGAAGGGGCACGTGGTGCTGCATTTTAAGGTCATTTTAATGTTGAATTTTGAATGCTAATTTCTGAGATGGTTTGATGGAGATCTTGGTGAAGCTCAGCTAACGTGTTTCATGTTTGCTAATTATGGCAGTATTCAGGCACTCTTGAGTGCACCCAATCCAGATGACCCTATGGCAGAGAATATTGCTAAGCACTGGAAGAGTGATGAAGCCAAGGCTGTAGCAACAGGTCGGTATCTCAATTCAACACTATGAATTTTTCACTTCATTATGTATATTCTTGTTCAGAGCAATAGAAGCTTTAAATTTGGTGTGTAAAGATTGTGTCAGGCTGGATATAATCTGTTAAAACATTGGAGTGTTAATAGTGCTTTGTTTTGGACTTTGGCAACTTAAGTTTGCTGATTGATGATGTACGTATGCTCTTATAAATACCAAAGAAGTTGTTTGCAGCATCATTCTACTTACCAAGAGCTTCTGTTGTATCCTGGGTTTGGGAGCAGCCAGAAAATGGACACGAATTTATGCAATTGCAAATTAACAAGGTGTGGTTTGTGATCATTAAGGACCAATGCTATATGTTCAAAATCAGGAAATTGTGATATGTTGTTGCATACATTTAACCACTAGATCTATTGATGAAGGGACTTGGCTGAAACAAAAATTGAAGAGATTTTGTGCACTTATAAACCTATTGTTGTGAAGTGACTGTGTAGCACTCTTTTGGCAAAAGCAAGTGCAGAGCTTGCATGTGGTCAAAATGATTGGTTATAGGCACTTGCTAGCCTATCAAGATATGTGATACCGACATTGAAAGCTATGAATTTCTCATGGAGTTGGCAAATATCAGGTTCCTAATTTAGCTTCTGGCAATCGGGTATTGATTTTTGTGATTCTTGAAGTGATGATGATAGCTGTGAAGGATGACGAGTGTCAGCAGGAGCAGGCCATCTTGCATAAGGCCTGAGGCGTAGTAGCAAAAGTACCGTCGGCACCACAACCCAACAAGCCTTGGTGTTTAAAACCATGGAATAATTGGGCTACCCAGCGACGACCACACCCTCAAAGTACAAGGATTGCACTAGATGAAGCAGCCCCATTGGGCACAACGTCTTCACAGTCCTACATTAACCATAGTGCATCTAATGGAATCAATGGTGATAGCCAAGCTGCAGACATTGATATGTTGTACGATGGATATTTTAGGGGCCTTTTTCCAGGTGAGAATGGAAGAAGCAATGAAGCAAACACATCCCAGACAAATGAGGTTAGATGGTTTCCTGCTGGTGGGGAGTTTGGTCAGACCATCGTGATGATGGTCTGGCACTTTGTGAGTGAGCTTGTTGAAGACTATAATTTCAATTTCTATTAGATTTCCTCTTATCCACCTATCTTCTCTCAATTTTTTTGTTTCACCAAATTTGTCTCACTCAAATTGTCCATTGTCATAAATTTATTGATGTGGTGTGTCTAGGCAGTCTAGGGCAACAAAATGTCATCCAAGAGTAGTGGTGACTCTTCACTTGTATAAATTGCAAGCACACTGAAAGCTCAAACAAGGATCATCAAACCTTACAAGTTTCTATGCATGTTTTTATACTTGTCATCTTGAGTTCTTAGATGGACACATGGAAATTACAAGATGAAAATATTATGGAGTTAATTACCCATATTTAATGGTTAACAGATGGAAAGATCTCCCTAAATCAACCAACCATAATTTGTGAAATAACTCTCCTAAATTAACTAAACACAATATGAGAAAACAATTTTAATTAATTAATCACACCAGGTGAAAAAACCCTCTTAATTGACTAATGTTGTAGGTTGATTTAACTAATAGCTATAATTTCCACCTGAATTTGGACATCACTTGTTTCCATCTTGTTTCACTAGCTTAATTGACCTGTTCGTAGCAACTGGTCCCTGGTCACTGGGGGATTAACTTGTAGTTAAGTTGTTTTACCATGATTGGCCTGTAGTTAATCTGTCCTAGTTCACTCAAATCTAAGTGAAATACAAGGTGAACTTGGCCACATCTAGCTAGTAGTGTTCATTAAAAAAACATGTCATTATTGTCTTGCACACTTGCACTTCTTTCAAATTTTTCACAATTAATTAAGTTAAATCGGCTAAAAAGAACTTCCCCTGTCATTGGCCTAAGACATTTATCAATAAAATTAGTTCTTGAAAAGTCAATGCGTTCAAATAATATTTTACTACTTTGTGCTCGACCATTATGGTGGATTTATTATATGTGAGAACATGATGCATTTGTTGTGGACAACCAACGTTTGAATAATGTTAGTTCAAGGTAGTTCACATAATGTTTTGATTTTGGTTTATGAGATTTCCTATAATGAAAATGACATTTGTTTTTTGAATGGTACTTTAGTGTTCATAAGTCACCTTCATTATAGGGTCCCCTAAACCTGCTAAATTACAAAATCTTCTTGTTAGTCTAAATAATCTTCCAACAATGTAATATGCATGAGATGATTTTTTTGGGTATTTGAGGTTTTGATAGATTTTATCATAACAATTCGTAACCACTAGATTTAACTTTATTTATGTTACATTATCTCAAAGCAAAATCTTGCATGGGATCTCATATCTCCATCTTTTGAAATGATCATTGTATGTCATTTAGACTTATTTCAAAACTATCTATTGAAATATGTGCTAACAATATTTCCATTAAAGCAAAAATGTTCAAAAAAAATTAAGGCTTATTTTTTCTGTTGTTCCTTCATCATTCAAGCACATTCTAAAAGAAAAATAAAATTTTGGATTATGCAAGTAATTTGAACGCTTCGTGTGTACAATGTGACGAGGCTAATGTGTTGGAATATTCACATTTGTCCAAGAATAGTTGAATATGCTTTTGACGTGGCCATATCTTGGAACATGTCAAAATATTCAATCCATGTTAGGTGAGTGTCAGATAATATTTTCCTAAATATTCTATAAATTATTACTCTTGTTCATGTTCACCTATTCATGCTCATGAAATAACATTCCTAGGTAGTGTACAAATTAAAATGGTTTCATTTAGTTGCAAATGTTATATCAAGATTGTTAGATGTTACCAAAACCATGAGAGTCTCATATGAAACCACAAATGTTTCTTTGTTTTTACTATACTTGTTTAGCTACATGAAATTCATGACTACCTTGCCTGACGCGCTCCTTGGTCCCGGGGTGAACCCACTTGAGGGTTCACCAAATGTCAAGTTGCGGAAGTTGGGACCGAAGGGCACGTTCCGGGCTTCCAACTCTAGAAAGGGGTAGAAGGTCGAGTTGGGAGCCCCGGGATTAGACTAGGAAGAGGGATTAGAAGATCAAGCTTGAATCTGCATCCAAAAACCAACCCCGGAAGGTTAGTTTAGCATTCGGGACACCCTTGGGTGTTGGGACTTGCCACGGGCACTTGGACACACAAGACTCACCACGGCTCGGATTCGGGAGTAAGCCACCACCTTACACTCCCTATAGTATTCTCTGCAACTCGTCGTGGGGACTACATCCAAATGGCACAAATTCCCGGGACTCCCGAAATGGAGTCCCGAATTTGTCCCGACGGGACTCTCGGAACTTTGAACCGCCATAACTCCCGACTACAGAGTCCGATCGCGACAAGGTCTGAACCAAAGTTTTAACCCTCGTCGAGATCTTTCCAACGCCATGTCGCACACTCAAATCGGACGTCGGGAAGAGGTCGATTCCCGATTTTTAGTGGTCGGGAGTCAAACTGTCAGTTTGACTCCCGACCTTGCTTTTGCCCATAACTTGGGCTGCAGATGTCCGAATTGCCAATGCGAGGGCATTTTCGATATCTACGTTTCAATACCTTTCCAACGACACCAAGAAAACTCCAATTCGAGGTGTTTTGCCCCTTTCTGTCGAGCTCTAAACATTCGGGAGTCCCGGAGGACTCCAAATCCCAACGTTTCCAAGTGTTGGGCTTCACCCCCACACTTGGCCAAGTTAGGGTTGCGACATTGCCATTGGAAATTTTTTGATGTAGTATTCACAAGAGCATAAGAAGAAATTAGTTTCCAAAGCCATTCACATTACTTCAAGGCCAACTGTATAAACAAAGGCATGATTAGGTGCTTAAGATGTTTACATCAAAACCAAATCCCCATAGTTCTATAAGAAATGCACCAAGGTGTGGGAAGAATTTTTTTTATAGACATAACCATTATTATGCACAAAGATGTGTTATAATATTGTCAATCTTGTGATGATTACCAATGTATCAGAAATTTGGTAAATACCATCATTGCAAAATTGGTGACCACATTGCCAACATAACCCTTCATGAAGTGGGGGTTGGATTTGATTTGCCCCATCAAGCTTGTTAGTTGTTCTACAAAAAATAGGTGCAATTTGGTAACTATCAATTATGCTATGAAATCAGTGGAAGTTGAAGCACTCAAGATCAATATGGTTGTAATCACAACCAAGTTGATTTATAAATTCATCTTTACCAGATTTGGGTTCCCACTTACATTGGTGAATGATATGGGTGTGCATTTCATCAATGTAACAATTAAAATTTTCACTACCCTATTTTTGATGAAACAAACTTGTTCCATCACTTACTATCCAAGGGCAATGACCAAGTTGAATCCACCAACAAGGTCATTGGATTGCTGTTGATTAAGCTAGTTAATGACAAAAAAATAAATTGGGATGAACATCTTTATACAATTCTCTATGTCTACATGACAACATTCAAAGTGATAACAAGCCATACCCTATTGGTTTATGGACTCCACCCCATGATGCATACAAAATATTTGCTTGGTACCACCAATTCCAAAACCTCCAAGGACTTTGCCCCAATCAAAGTTTTAATCAATAGATTGTCAAAATTGGAAAGGTTAGATGAGTCAAGGCAAGAGGTAGTTCAGAATAATCAATGCTCTTTGAGCACTGTAACATTATGAGAATAAATCTTTTTCTATTGGGGATTATGTCTTATGGTTCCCAAAGACGAAGAAAACATAGGGAAATTAAAAAAATGACAGTTTGGATCATAAATGATTCAATATTGTTTGTTTAAGAATATTGTTTTACTTGTCACAGTGGAGAAATTTGATCCTAACCCCATCTCAATCAATGTCACAAAAAATTACAATGCTTCAGGTTTTTTGAATTTAGCTACCAAAGGACTGGAAGCTCAAATACAATGGGAAAGGGATGGGACACCTGGGACATCACTCGAATTTTTTTCCAACTTGACAGTATGGAAGATAATGAATGGGTTTTAGGTACACTTGGACAGAAGTTGGATCAGAAAAAAGCCCATATATCGTCATTACTAGTCCCACAGGTGCATTTCACTTAAAACCCCACAAGTTGTTCAATAAGGTAACTTGCCATCCGTGGGAATTTCATCTAGTCCTGAGATACACAAGCACCACCTACATCTCACCAAACATTACATGTAATTTTACCATAAGCATTTTTGGTAAATGTGAACCACCTCCAACAGTAGGACCATTTCTTGGCCCAGTTTGTCAGTAAGTTCAATGTTTGTAAGTTGGTACTCAGATATGATATGTTCATAAGTACTGAGAATTTCTGCATACTTATGATTTAAATCAATTGAGAGGTGATCTGATAACAGGGTTATCAACATATTTCAGATCCAATGACATAACAGCAACCAATTGGCAAAACGTTAAAAAGATGAAACCAACCATAGAGTAAAAGGAAAACAAGACAAACATGAAACTGAGTAGCAGTTTTGACAACAGCAACATGTCCAGTATTGAGTATTGCCCACCTACCATAACATCCACACTGACTTCATCAGCTCAACAGACAACCAAGATTCAGCTCCAAGTTCCCAGAATCACATTGCAAGTCAAAAACTGTGACAAAGTCAGCAACACAGCCATGCTCATGTAATGCTAGGTTCCATTGTAACTTGTTCCATAAGGATAGTAAATTTATTGATGGCTGCAGGCAGTAATCAGGTGAGATGAGAGGTCTAGAAACTGACAGAAAGTAGTTTCAAGCCCCCTCACCTGTCACACTCAAAGTGAAAATATCCAATCAAAATGCTCCAGTTCACACAACACCAGTACTGAAAAACTGTTAGTGTACAGGGTGCACACTTGCTGTCTAAAAGAGTTTCTGGGTATCCTGGGTTGAATCTACCTCAGCTGTGGCCAAGATCTCTGCAGGAACTCCCACTGCATTCTCTGAGATCTCACTCTTCTCTCGTTCTAGATCTGCACTCAGGTATGCACTTGCAGCATCCACCTCACCAGGCTCACCATTCAACACATTCTTGACTTCTTTACTCTCTGTTTCCACTTCAATATCTTCCATCTCAGGATTATCTCGGGAGCTGTTACCATTCATCTGTGCTTTCTTACTTTCAACTTCTATGCCATCCTCCCTTGCCTCTCTTGCCATCCTCTGAAGCTTCAGGAAGTTTTCCTTCTTTGCCTTGAGATCTTCAATGCTCTTGGCAGCATCTCCAATGACAGTTGGGGGAGAAAGAGCAACCTTTTCAAAAGAAGTGAGTGCATCCAAAGACAGTGAGATTCTCTCCTTCTCCCTGCCTTTTGGAGCTTGTGGGGCTCTTCCCTTCTTTCCCTTTCCCTTTCCCTTTACCCCATAGCCCGCAAACCAACCTTCTAACTCCTCATCATTCCTGTTCTTCTTACACTGGATCACGTCACCCACACCTTTAGGTGCCAGAATCTCAGCCTTTTGTGATGGGGCAGGCATCTCCTCTGGTGTGTGTGAATATTTCTGCAGATAAGATGAAAGCTGGTCACACAAAATAATTTCATCTGTGTAAGGCTCCACAAAATTCTGCAGCTCTCTCTGCTTTCGCACCTCATCCCTTTCTCTCCTCTCAGCTTCCCTCTTCTCATATGCTAGCTTCCGCTCTACAGCTCGCTGCTCTTTCCACTCATACTCTCTCTCCCAGAATTCATCCTCCTTGGCCCGAAATTCTGCCCTCAATTCCTTCACCTCATCCCTCAATGCTTTCATCTTTTCAAATGCAGCATTCCTTTCATCAATCAGGGCCGGAATATCAACTGTCTGTGAGGCTTCCTTCTCCCGGATATCAGCCAGGATCTTGCGCTGCTGTTGCTCTTGATCCTTCAAGCTATTGAGAAGTTGGTCCTTGTCCTTGATTTTCTCCACCAATGCGGATCTTGAACCTTCATCATGGGACATGTTTTCCATCTGATTGGTGTACTCCTTCACAAAGTCCCTCGACTTTGTGAGATCCTTGATCTGTTGCAAAACCTTCTTCTCCTCCTGAAGAGTCAAAGAAGTGTGACTCAATCGGTACTCAAGTTTTTTAATTTCCTCATCAATCTGCTCGACTCTAACATAAGGAAGTTTATCACGAAGAGCCCAAGCTTCACCACGCCTCCTCTCTCTCTCTTTGTCAGAAATCTCAAGCTCCTCTTTCAGAGCCTTTTTAGATTCAAGAACCCCTCGAAATGTGGCACTGAGATCACTTAGCTGGCTACGGGCATCCAAGTGCTCCTGTGACGTGAAGTGCTTGTTCTGTTGCTTTCTGTCAAGTATGGTCTTTATTTCATGCACTCGAACCTGTGTTGCATCCACTTGTGAATAAAGTTTAATAATTTGCTCATCCAATGCTGCCCTGTTTGGCCGCTCCAACCTCTTTACTCTTCGGTTGGGTGCTGCAATATTCTTTTCTGGTGCTGGCGCTGCCTCTAGCTGCACTGCAACTGTTTCTATGACTCCTACCATGGTCATAGCAAGAGCCCTGGGTATCCAAACAATATTGTTTAGAGCAAAAAACAATTACACCACGCAGAAGCAAAGAAACAAACATTGCTCATGAATGGCAGCAGTAATGCATGGAAAGCACTGAGAAATCTATGAGGAAATGGAAAAATCAAATATCAACATATTGACTCAAAAGCAGCGAAGGTAAAGAAACAAGGGCGCAGAAAGCATGCAGAAAAAATAGTTTTGCGCATGTTTCAAAGACCCATAAAAAAGAACTCCTTGAAACATGCACAAAACTGCAAACACTCAAGGCCTAAAGTACAAACGGATTCTTCCGCCAGAGCAATCAGGCAGCTATAACATCCTTCGTGACAGAGTAACTAACAATCGATTGCACGAAAATCGCGGCAGTCTTCGGCGATATTAAAGACAAAGAAGAAAAGGGGAAGAGATTGAAGTTCAACACCACACAAAAGGAAAATAAGCCAAAGAAACGGGGAAAAGGAAGTAAGGAACAAAACCGGATCTAAGTAACAGACGGAAAGAAGCGGCGAAGACGAGCAACTCAGCAGTCGCCTTGGAAAACGCTCGGCAGAAGCAACAGCAGCCGCAGAATGAAAGGCAGATCTCAACAAAGAAACGACACGGTATAGGAGCTCAACAGACCCAGAACAGCCCCAGCCACCCCCCCCTTCGACTCGCAACTACGAGCCATCCAAAACCAGACAAGACGAAGTAAAATGGTGGGTGAAAAGGATGTGTAGCTGCTAAAGAACCCACAGAAAGGAGCGACGAAACCATGGAATTTGCATATATCAATAAATTTAAAAACCCTAACAAAACCCAGAACAAGAAGGAACTAAGCATGACCAAAATCACAAGACGCGGGAAATGGAGAACTCAAAAAGAGAGCACTGGAGCAGCAATCCGACGAGCACGGAACAACAGAAGAGCACATACCTCAAGCCGTCAGAGCTTGTATCGGCGCAACCTGAGAAGCAAACGAAGAGAAACGACGACGACAAAGCACAGAAGAGTCGCAAACCTCCCGAGAAAATGCACAAATACGAAACCCTTGGAATAGAAAAACACGGACGGAAGGAAGACCGAGGAGGACAGGAATCAGGGTTTCCTGGGGAGAGGGGCTTCACATTTTTCACATATAGGATTTTGACGGCCGATTCTGCATACACTACTTTTCAGGCGTCTTACATTGCAGGAGAAGTCCTTCTAGATAAAAACGCCAGTTTTGACATAAATGCTGGCTATTAAGAAACCACAGATCTAATTTTAGCAGAATTTGCCATAAAAACTTCATTTATGCTAGTAAGGCGGCCCCTAGGGCGCATTCTGCACCTAGTTTGCCTTTAGGTTTCGACCTTGCCCTCGAGGCTCACTGGGATGAAGAATGCCTCGGGGAGTGCTCTATGTCGTACATTGAAGTCAGGTGGGAGACTATTAAGCCCCTTTTCGACACTCATTAATATGGACAAATCGGCCTGCCTCGTCAATTCTGCAGGTGGCCAACTTTGCTGCCCTTCTCTCACCTTCCTCAACCCTCCCCAGTGCCCACTGTGGGGTTCCTGCCTATAGTGCCAGAGAGGAAACCCCCAGAAGGGAAGGGAGGCAGCAGCCCCATCGAACGTTTAAAGAAATCCAAGAAATACAAGGGGGCAAGAAGCACCACATGATGGTGACGCAATCAACCCCAAAGATGCTTAAGTGGCACCATTCGGTCCTAAAGGCTTGATCAATCCTAGCTTGAATTCTAGGGTCCCGGGTGGACCGAAGGGAATTAATGGCTTTCCAAGTGGTCATTCCAACCTCAACAGTAGCAACCCAGGCTTGCTGAAGGATTTTCCTAGAGGAATACTGGTTATCAAAATGCTTCCGACATCTCCCCGTCCAAAGGAAGTAGAGGATAAAACAACGAAGGATGTCAAGCGGTTGTCCGATGTAGGAGAAGCCTCCTACATGGTACCCTTGGACCCCGGGAGGGTCATCTTCTCTCTCGAATTCAGCTTCACCCAGCATGACGAAAGGCTAGGAAAGAGTGATGTCATTTGGCGCTCCCCATTTTTGCCAGATGTGATAGAAGGCCTCCCAAGCCCGTTTGGCGAGGGGACACTCAAGGAGACAGTGTTGAGGGGATTCAGGGCTATAGTGCCAGACAGCGAGCTATCCAGGACAGATTCCGGCTCCCAGCTCATCACCAAGTGACTTTCTGGGAACCAGAATCCACCATTGCCAGCGGACTCTCTCATCATAACAATCTCTGGCCGGGCACTTCCACTATACAGAGGGCATTTCAGTTTCTAAAATGACCTTTGTACAAGGGGAGGGTCTGCCTCCCCTTGTAATTATTGCAAATTTCACCTTTCTTGTTACACACTTCCAAATGATGCCTCAAGGTATTTCAGATTGGACCTGGGGCTTTGCATCAGTGTTGGGCGGGGTATTTGACTTTGGAATGTTAACTTGGTCCGGGTGCATTAAGGATTTTTTTAAAGAGAATCGCCGGGGCCCGGGTTTTAGAAACTAGTGATGAGTGGATATGAGGCAAGGGCAAGGATTCAGTTACATGTTTTAATCATGTATATAGCCCGATTTATTGAAAAATACTCAGATGGGTATATGTAGGTTTCTTGACCATGTTATTGACAAATCCTTTTTTGATAACTAGGTCCAGGTCTTTGACAAATATAAAGTCTCATGTCTTTGCATTTTTTTGGAAGTAAATATGTACAAAACCCATTTATAAGCTCAAGTCTTCAATAAATACAAAGCTCAGGTCCAACCGGGGTTTTTGCATTTTCAAATAGCTAAGAACATGCTACAAGAAGAAAATAAACAACTTCAATTGAGAGGGAGGGTCATTGATGTTTTTTGAAGTTTTTGAATTTTTTTTTTTTTTCTTGCCTTTAAGCAACTACACTCTTCTAAAGATCAATACTGAATATTGAATCAGACTGAATTTTTTCTGTCATGTTATTCCTGGTCTTAGGTTCTAGGAAACTCTTTGTAAAATCATTACTGAATAATGAATCAGACTAAAAATTTTATGTCATGATATACCTGATTTTAGGTTTTAAGAAACTTTTCTTTCATTCCATCTTCCATTTAATCCTCAAATCCCATCCGTCAAACTACCAACAAACTAAAAATTAAGACAAATTCACAAACAACTATCAAACAAGACACATACAAACAAACACCCCACATTGGGAGCAACCAACATGTAATTTGATTTCTAAAATACATAGAAGCCACACACTAAACATCCAAGACCAAAAACACCATACTTCCAAATCAAAATCAACAAATTTTCAAAATCAGATAATATAATAGACTTCTAAGACTAGATATAGTACACTTCAAAACCAAATTCAATAAGATTCCAAAAGATATAGAAGCCAACCAAAACACTTAGTTGAAACTTGAAATTTGACACTTAAGACTTGAGACACGTAAGACATTCTAATTATTATCTATACATCAAATATCAAACTTACAAGAGACAAAGAAGCCACATACATACACCTAACACCCACACACATAAAACCCACAAAACATGATATCCCTACAACAAATCTATGAAATTAAAAAAATAAACCTTTGAAAAACTTAAGAAACATTAACCAATGGACTCAAGATTGAAAACATTGAAGACACAAAATAAATTAAAAATATACATTTAGAAGAAATAGATGAAAGAAATACTCGCAAATCTCTATGGAACCATGCGGATTTTCGCACCATTGGATATAGGCACTCACAAGCCTACATGCCTCTATGTCAATTTCCCCATTACTAGATACAATGAATTTGCGGTCCCACAAGTTCCAATGTCACTTTGTTGATTTCCCACTAGTGTGGGGGTTCATTCCCTCACACTCTCCTACACTCCCGAGAGTAAGAAATGTGCCTCTGGGCTCATTCTTGGCCTACCCCTTTGTAAGCCCTTGCCTTGGTTACGAGCCTAAAGTTAAGGTTGCGACATTATATAACATATAATTTTTCAACTGCCATGAACAAATGATGACTTCACATGGTCTATATCAATGAACTTGTAGCAAAAAAAGAATGTTAAACATCAACAATGCACTATTTGACATTTGTGAAAAAAAATAGACATTGACAATGGAAACTCACTTGTTTATGTTGGTCATAGTTATAAGCAACTCGACTAGACCATTTGTTGTCTCAAAAACAAATGAATCGACCTTGATGTGCCATTTAGGCTCGTTGGGATGGTTCGTATCAATGTATGGTCACCAAGCCTAAAGGCAATGATTGTTGTCCTAAACATGAAACATTCCTTTTGATAACTAACAAAGATGTGGATCCTTGGCGTGGAATTTCTCAAACTCTACATTCTTCTCTTTCCAAAGATAACTCGAAATATCAACATTATTGCAAACATATTTTTCCTCACCTTGCTAGTTTGTTGAGGAAACATAAAATACCCTCTCACCTTCTCGATAACTTGTGAAAAATACACGTTCCATCTTGAGCACATCAATCTTCAAAGAAAGCCTAATTATCAACATGGTGAAGAGTTGACACATAGGGATACTCATCCTCATTTTATTCTTCAGGAAGATTTTGTACTTGTCTAAAACCTCTAAAGTATTCAACTTATTTTGAAGTTGAATTACCTCTGTGGTCCTCTGGCAATTGGACTCCCCCTATGATTACACAAATGAGAGATAGTCAACAAGTTGCAAGAGAACAAATCTACCCATTATAGATAGAAAAAAAAGAATTACAATGCAAGAAAATGAAAAAAAAAAGATAATATCCAAGGAGGTTATCTGAAGAGGGAATGTTTTTGAGCATTTGGCTTTCCCATCGGTGCCGACATTGAATGAAAACTTTTGAACTATAATTAATACTAATCATAAAACTTTCTATAGTTGGTGTCAACTATGAGGATTTTGAGGGTTAAACGATGCAAAGAGATGATAGAGAACATCTAAAGGACAACAAATGATATAATCTGAAGATTCCAAAAGAATTTCCTGTATAGTCAACATCGATTATAGGGTGAAGGGGTTATAAAGTGGAACACACAAAAAAAATTAAAACTAAAAAACTGCAAAAAACAACTTCAATAGATGACTGATTTTTTTAAAAACCTTATAGTCAACACCCAACTACAAGTATGGAAGACATAAATTTACGTACTATGGAAATTCAGACCTAGATCTACTTCAACTCGATATACTCATTTGCATTTATTCAACTATGGTTGGTACCGATTATAACCGTCAAGCAATGCTCGGGTAGAGCTAGATGTATAACTTTTCAAGAATAAAATCAAACTTCCTCTATGGTCGGTGCCGACCATAGAGGTTAGGAGCATTTTTTAAAAGCATAATGGTTTCCTTACAACAACTCAGAAATGGAATTTGAAAACTCACCTCCTTTGTATTTACTAAAGTCAGGTCTCCTGACACAATAATTTTGTCTACTTGTCACTCCTGCTCCATATATACTTGTAAATGTATTATTCCACAAGTTATTTCACTACTCTATTCCTAACAATGAATGAGAAATTCCAATGGAGGTCAAAATTTAAATCATGGTATTGGAATGCTTGTTCATTTCTATACTCATCTCAGAACTAGTTGGAATTCCCAAAAAATTACCGCTTTAAATTGTAAACTCTTGGCTTTTGATTCAAAATCTAGCCCCTGAAATCCTTCCTGTAGGATACATAATTTAAAGTAAAGTCCTATTCAAAATCTTACACAAGCTGAAAGCACATAAAATTGAACAAAAATTATACTTCCTCCTGAGCATCCTTGGAACTTGATTCCACAACTCTTTCTTTAGTGTTTTGTGCTTCATGTTTATTCAAGAACATTTCCTCACTATTAGACTCTTATCTATTAATGCAAATAAATATAATTTGGTTTTTCTTTTTACTACCAAAATAAGGAAAAAAATCATGAGTAGAAAAGATTGTAGGAACTTTTAACTTCACAACTCATACATATCGCTTCACTCACCTCTTCCAGTAAACTCTCCTTGCAAGGTGTTTGAGCACCCTACATAACAAGAAGAATCTTGCTCCAAAAAATGACGATGGGGATCCCTATGAAAGAGACAAAGGGTCATGATGCCAGGCAAGGAAGGGTCTCAACCATCACCGAGACCTCCCCGACACCCTTGCCCGAAATTGAATTTAGCAATTGCCAAGATCGCCCCACAAACTCATCGTGAAGAAACCTCGACCATCGCCAGGGGAGGTCTTAATGATGGTCAAAGTGCCTCCCCAAGAGCCCATCAGGGTGGGTCTTCAACCATTGCCGAGACCGCCCCAGAAGTTCATGTGAAGGGAGGTCTCTATGATGGCCGAAACCTTTCCCTGCAAGCCCGTCAGGGAGGGACCTCGAACATCAACAAGGCCTTGCCTGTAACTCTTGTTGTGGAAGGTCTCGACGATGGCCGAGGTCACTCCCCACAAGCCCGTCGAGGAGGGACTTCGGCCATCATCGAGACCTCCCTAGATGTTCACGACGGGGGAGGTCTCGGCCATGGCCAAGGTCCTTCCCCATGAACCTGTCAGGGGGGAACCTTGACCATCATTGAAGCCTCCTCGGAAGTTCATGACGAGGTGGTCTTGACGATGCCCGAGGTCCTTCCCCCCGAAGGCGTTGGGGAGGGACTTCAGCCATCGTCGAGACCTCCCTTATAGCTCATGCCGGAGGTCTTAGTAATGGCCGAGGTCCCTCCTAGCAGGCTCGCCCGGAAGGGACCTCAGCCATTGCCGAGACCTCCCTCGCAGCTCTTAGGCTGAGGTCCTTTCGCAATGGGCTCACTGGGAGAGACCTCGGGGAAGGACCTCAGCCATTGTCGAGACCTCCCCTACAATTCATGTTGGGGTGGTCTCGGCAATGGCCAAAGTTTCACCCAATGCGCCCGCTGGGAAGGGACTTCAGCCATCGCTGAGACCTCCCTTGCAACTCATGCTGAGGGAGGTCTTGATGATGGTTGAGACCTCCATGCTAGCCTAGCCAGGAGGAACCTCGGCCATCGCCGAGACCACCAAGGCATCCCAGTGGGGGGTGGATTTTGGCCATCGCCGATACATGCCTACAAGCTCTCTAGGTGGTAGAAAAGAATTGGAGAGGAGCTCCCCAAAGCTCTTGGGTACCATTGCTCTTTTGAGCTTCGGCCCAAGCTCATTGGAGCCTCAAAACAAATAGTTGCAATATAACTTTTTTTTAAAAGCTTAAAATTGACAGGAGAGGAGGTTACTTCTTGGCTCGTTGCAGTGTGCAATGGAGAGACCTCAACCTGAAAATGAATAAGAGTCACATTTTATACATTTTGAAACCCTACAAATTGCTTTTTACAAGAAATGAAATCTAAATAATTGATAAGTTAACATTTCTTATTTCTTCCTCTATTTTTTCCTAATGAGATTCCTTTTCCTTGCTTGTGCCATCACCTTTTTTCTTTTATATTTGTTTCGAATTCATCGAATGAAAAGACTGTCGCCATCTATTCGCTCTGGGCTTCAGCGTTGTTTCTCTATTTTCTTGCATTTGAAGAATGAGATTGTGCGTCAGGTATTAAGAAGATTACCTTCTTGCAATTTAAATTTATATTAGTTCCTTGAAAGTTACTTTTATGGTCATAAGTAAGAGGAGTTAGAATTTATTATTGACCTAATGTTACAAGAATATACATTCTTGTAAACCTGTTTTGTGATTCCAAGGGAATGTACAATAACTATGGCCGTTATTTCATAAAAAGTAGTTGAAGCTTTTTCTCCTCCTTTTAGATAGTTCCTCCATATTCCCCCAATCAATTAATGTCTGGAAAATCGTAAAATTGTAACCGAAAGTTTGGAAAATCCAACACATTTGGCACGTATATTGTGCAATTTTGCAAATTCTGCCATGATATAGTTGGAATGGCTAGTGGTTATCTGTGCAAGTGTTCATGCTGGGGAAAATAGTTTTGCAAGGGTATTCTTTCTGGCTAAATGTTGAACAAATGTTTTAAATAGATATCAAGCCGAAAATTTTAATTATTATCCAACTTTTTTTTATCACCAATGTCAAAAATATTACATTTAGGATTTCTAGTGCATTTTTCTTAGATTTTAATTCATAGCCAACGACAAATAATGTTGTTTCCACAATTGCAATGGTCAAAAATTGCACTTCATAGAAATTTTAAGCCATTTTAATCTTTAAGTCAATGTTCTCTTTTCTCACCTCGATTCCATGAATTTGAAGTATGTTTGTAATTTGTTCCACCCAAATAAATGTAATTTATTAATCCACAAATGATAGCGCCAATTTGTTCTCGTTCCAACATTTATATCTTTTATTTACATTAATAATTTGAACTAATTTAATCTTCACATTCAATAAATTTATATGCCTCATTTATATATGTGCCTCAAACTATTTATCTTTAAAAATATATATAATTGGCTCAATATTGATTGCCAAATCCAAAGCCCTAAACCCTAAAGCCAAATCAAATAGTATCCCTATCTTTATCTGTGCCCAATGATCCCAATGATTTAAGTTAATGTCCAATGATCCTAAGGTTTGATTAGTTAATCCAATGATCATATTAAATATAAATTTTATTAAATTAATTGTTTAACTCGGTCCTATGAAATCTTTTTCTAAAAATAATGGTCTTCAATGATAAACATATTTGTCTTTTGCAAATGTCCTTCCAACTTTTGAAAAAAATTCCAACTAATATTTCAAAACAATTGTAACCTTTTCACCACACCTATGAAATGACAAAATCATGTTTGAGCAACAAGTTTGGATAAACTTGCTTTGGAATTTTGTTGCATTTTATTTGTTCCTATGGATGTGTGCTCGTTCTATTAATACAGGTTGTGCTCATCCCCACCATGTTTGTAAAAGATATTGAGGTGAAGTGAATCATTTTTTTTTATTAATCCATGTTTAGCCATATATGTGGGGTGATGATAACTGATGTGTTTGATGTGTGATATATCAAAATTTCCAATTATTGAATAATTAAGTGTAAAATTTACATTTGGGCATGAGTCGTATTTTGTTTGCCATATGGGGTTTTCTTATGTCGTGATACATTTGCCATATATACACATTTTGCACATACAATTTGTACTTTCGAATGTGCATATTCCACATTTTTATAATGTTCCAATTTCATGCCACTCACATTCATATTTCATTGGGTAATTCTATTAATGCTCAATTAATAATCACACATACATAAAGTTCAAGCTTCTTGCAAATCTAGATGGTAGATTTGTATGGAATGTTCACATTCCTAGTACAAGCACATATGTGGTATATACACATCCAAATTAAGAATATTTCAAATATTTGAATATTAAATGTAAAAAATTATATATGCTAGAAGATTGCCACATTGATTTGTTGGAATGCCATTAGGTTGTGACTTGTTTATGATATATGATTTTGATATTAATTGCGTGTTCCCGTCAAATTGTAACTCTTTTTGGATAAAATTATTTATGTTGATTTATAGCATCCAATTCTGATAAAAATATTTTGCTGTTGTCAAGATCCGGTTAACGACATTCTCGTTACCTTTTGTTTGTGACATGTTTTTTTCCAATCATATCTTGTCGTGTCAAAATCATGCTAGTAGAAGTGCACATAATTTGATTAGTCTATGTAAGAGTTATGACTTCAAAACTCATTGTTGTCTTTTGTTTTAAATGCCCTTCCTTTATGCTTATTTATGTGATCTTCCACCCATCTCGCTATTTTTCTATTTCTTTTAAGATTCTAAATGATGCCAAAGCGATTCATCATTACATAAATGGTTATTCATGTAGGATGACCCCGCTCTAAATGTCCTATTGCCAAAGTCAGTTCTTGTGATGACCATATATTACTTTTTTGTTTCAATTGTCTTTTCAAATGCAAATCTTTGAAACTGGGGTTGTTGGTGATCATGGAATCAATTGAACGACAAACCTTCCCGATTGTTCCCCACTTTTAAACTCCTTTCAACAATACATTTCATATGTCATTTGTTTTTTAATCTTAAGAACAATTTTGTGGTTTAAGGAATGGAATCTAGATAGGCCATTGTATTATATTGATTTCAATTTTATCACCACATTTCATTTTCAATATTCTACCTCGGATCCCATAAACTTTGGTTATAGTAATATTTCAACGAATTTTTCTATGTGTGTCAAATCGACGTTGTCTTTGTCCAATTCCATATTTCATCCCTTTCATTATTTATCATGTTATCAAGTCGATCTTGATTCGCCATTCTCCCCACTCCTTATTCTCTAAAACATTCAATTTGTGCTTTGTGTTTGATTGCATTTCACTCTTTGCTACATTTCTTTCTTTTTCATTACAATATGTGTGTCCTTGGTAACATGGTGACATTTCATATTGTTGGATGCTTGGAGCAAACCATCATGGTCAATGATTCAGGGACAACCTCGGTGTTTGAACAATGTTTGTGTGTTATGTTTTTGTTTCAGTTAGGATCATTGCATATATCCAAATATGTCTCATATGATTATAATAACTTGGTCTTAAATTCAGTGTACTAGATTCATGTGACCTCTTCTCAAGGGAGACAATGGGTGGTTGGTTGTGGGCATTATTGCATTGTTAGTGACAATTTTACTCATAACTCTCAATAAACAATCTTGATGCCAGGAACAATAAGGTTTATGGTCAAGATTATGAAACAAAAACATGAAGTTAACAACACTCAACCTTTGTCTTCAACCAAACCTTCTTCATTCAATTTCATTGATTTTTTTTAGTCTTTTTCAAGTGATGATTTGAAACCCCATTCTTTGTCCATGATATTACTAAATTTGATTTCTCAATATGGTTCCTCACAACACAGTTTCCATTGTCACGACCATTTTTTACCTTGTCATCATAGCCTTCATCCTTTCCATAAAGTATTTAGCTAATGGTTTATTGCATGCGTTTAATGGCGCTTCTAGGACAAAACTCAAATGAATTATAGAATTTGGATTATGACAAGATACATGTTCAAAAAGTTCAATTCTTGTTGACTACTTTTGATGGAGATATATTTTTTGAATTGTTGCCTTTGCTTCCTAATGCTCACAACTCTTCCAAAATGTAAGGCATGGATAGAAAAAATGATGGCCATGTTGGTGTAAAGTGGTCACCGCCAATATTTAAAATAGTTTTGGGGTAAGCTTTAAGAAGATTCGTTCCTTGGGTCACCTGCGTTGTGTGCAAGATGATTGTGAGAACTTTGTGGGCTTCATTCATGTTTTTTTTTTTTTTTGCATAAATGATTTTTCCATAAAATATTCATTCATTAGTTAATTTAATCATATTAACTTTATTAGTGGTTAGTTTAACCATATTTACTTATTCATGGTTAATTGAAGCATTTATAATTTAGCCGTGGTTAATTTTCCCATGATTATTTAAACCATAATTATTTCATTCATGTTTATTTTAGCCATATTTTTTTTGTACATAATCGGTTTTGCTATAAAATATTTATTCATTAGTTAGTTTAGTCGTGTTAACTTTATTAGTGGTTGGTTTGAACATTTAATTGAACTAAATAAGTTTGAATTATTAATTGAACCATAATTAGTTTAGTCATGGTTATTTTTCCATTATTATTTTAATTTTTTGGTTGGTTTAGCCATTATTAATCTAATAATCATTAATTTTTCCATAACTAATTTAGTTGTGGTTTGTTAAGACATTATTATTTTACCAATCATTAGTTTTGCCATAATTAATATTTCCTAAGTTAAATTAGCCACCTATTTTACTTATGTAACGTAAGTATGTGGCTAAATAGCTTAAATACAATTAGCTCATATGTAGGTGTATTTATTTATGCGTACTTGGTAGAGGTGAAATTTAATTCCTGCATAATATTTCACATTATTGTAACAACATATTTGCATTTCACATGTATACATTCACTATTCCTCCCTTAATTATCAACATTCTTAACACTACCATTCATTAAAACACCAAATTCATGGTTATTTCATGTAACCATATAACCAAAATTTGCACTTCAGAATACACTATAAAAAATTCAAGAAATAAGATTACATTTCATTTCATCATGTTTTCATACTAAAACAATTCACACAACAATATGAACATAAAATTCAATGTAAAAGTCCGTGCTTCTTTATATCACTATAAACATGAATCAAAATTACAGCAAAATCCCATGTTTTGTTGAGAAAAACCCCAAAACAACAATTAAAATTTGTGGTATATCAAAATAGAGTTTGTGGTTTTTTATTACAAGTACCTATAGCTCCTTTCATTCTTCTCTCCAAAACTATGTGTCTAAAAATTCCCCTTGTTTTCCAAAATTCTCTCCCTTTGAACAATCCCTAGACTCATCATCATGATAAAACTAATAAAAATTCAAAATTCAAACGAACAATGTTCCCTGATCGATCCCTATTCTAAATGCCTTGTTCATCCAAAATCATGTATTCATCGTACCCCCTTAACATTAGCCCCTCTGTACTTTGGATTTTATTCCCGAAATCCTTGTAAAATGACAAAAATGAAATGAGACTATTTTATATCCTTTTAAACATATGTCTCCCCTACTACAATTCTATAATCTCAACATATATAAAAACCAGTGATTTTATATCTTCTTTGATTTTATAATTCTGTTTTTTCTCCCCCACTAATTTAGTTTGTGGTTTTATTTCCAAATATTATATCTTGGATACTTCTTCTTCTAGTGCTGGAATAGCTTCCACCTTTTCATGTTCCTAAATTAATTGTGGTTTTTTTTATTCCTAACCCCTTCCTTTAAGGTCTTGTGGTTTCTCTAGTTATATAATTTTTCCTCTTGAGCTTTCCACTTTTGAGGTCTTATGGTTCCTTAATCTGGACTTCCTCCTCCTAAGATATTCCATTGGGCCCTACTTTTATCTCTTCATCTTGGGCCAATACTTCTATATTTGTTGGACTGCCACATATGAAATTTGGAAATTCTTTTGATAAGCTTCAACTTCTACCTTAATTTTTTTTCATTAGCTCTATGTTAAGCCAAATTATTTTCCAATTCCTTTGTAAAATATTTCTTTGCAACCTCCCACCATTCTTTAGATTATGCCTGATAATCCTTCATCTTGTTCTTTGCCCTCGTCAGGGCATAGTACTACAACATCTATTCATAATCCTCTAGTCTTTTCTTGACACCAGATAGATTTGGACTCTTCCTCTGTTCTTGTGCCATCTCTAATTGTGCTTATAGGTGTTGCAGATTTCTCTAATACTCCAACTATGCTTATAGGTGTTGCAAACTTTTTTGATACTCCTTCCTATCCTCCATTAATTTCTCTTGTTTTTGCCTCAATAGACTTTCTTTTAAGTTCTTTAGACTACAACAAAAATACATTTTTTGGATTTATCAATTCCAAATCTATCAAAACATTCTCCTTCTCCTTCTTTTGCTTAGTTAGTGCTTTCACCTAATTATCCAAAGCCTCCTATTGTTTCTTATGAAGAATTAGTGCCTCTATCCACTTCCTCTTTGTGGTTTCCCATAATTTAGCCTTTTGCTTTAAACCCTACAGTTATTCATCCTGCAACTTCTGCTGTGACGTGCTACCGTTGAGCTCCTCATTCTCATCCTGTAGTTTTTTAATGAACACTTTAATCTTGTGCTTAGCCTCTGCCCTATTTTTCCTTCAAATTTCCACATTATGCTTATATCCTTTTTGGAAATATCTCTCCTTATCCAATTCCTCCAACAACGTTGCCTTATCCTTCTCCCTTGTAGCCAATCTATTCTTCAAAGTGTTTACCTCCAGAGTCAAATTCCCCATATTCAAATGCACAATTGCCATGGTTTGAAATAACTCAGTTGCCTTATCTACTTTCTTTATTTCTGCAGCTACATCCTCCATCGACTTGGATGTACTTGTCAGTGTCATAGATATTTAAATACTTCTGTAGATGATCCCAACTCCTAAACCATTTTTTTTCAAGTTCAAATTCAAATGGGAATCCCTTTGCAGATTCTAGTCTACTAGGTGGTACTAGTAGTTTTGTTGGTCTGAACTTTTTAAAAGCAAGTTGTGTCGCCACTCTCTTTGTCTACAATTCAATAGTATGTAAACCTTTTTATGTGTGTTTTTGTTGTTGCAAATGTTGTTCCAAATGTTGCAAGTGTTATGGACTTGTAGTGGTCTCCACACAATCTTCATATACATTTGCATCAAAGTGCAAATGTTTTTCACCCTCTAGAAACCTTGTGTTATGTTCCCTCTTAACTTAGCTCTACCCCCTTAGCTGTGTCTCCTATGGAGATGTCATATGTGGTGTTTCTACAATCTGTCTGGCTACTTGTACCATTGTTGGCATTGCAAATGGGTCCAGTCTGCCCTCATCATTTTTTGTGCCCTTAGATTTGTGCTCTCATGTTCCCTCTTCACTCTTGAACTTGAAGCTCCTCCTTCCTCAACTTTTTTCTTCCTCTTAAGAGCATTTCTTGGAGAGTCTGCTATATCTTTCTTTATGTTCTCTAGTGTTATCTACATCTCCTCCCTAGTTCTTTTAACCTTGGTTGGTGGTTTTTGTGGATTCTCCTTTTGATGCACAAACAAATACTGAAAGTTTTTTACCAATACTAATGCAGATTAACATATATCTTTCTTATCCCCTTTATTTTCCTTGACATATACCACCAATCTAGCCCTTTACATAGATTATTGAATATAATTTGTGCCCAATCTATCTTCTGCCCATTTTTCAGCTTTCATCAATGTTATGGCATTTTTGGTGCTAAAATACTAAACCTTCTCCCTCTAATAAATGACAAATATAATGGTAGGATATTTGACAAAATATGGCAAACCCAAACTCTTTGTATTCCACTAATATTAAAAAGAATTTTCCAGTGCAAGTCTACAACTTTGTAAGGCCTAAACTGCTAATGATTTATTAACATGTCCTTTTGATTCTTTTACATACCCATCCACACACATTCCAAAGATATTTATAATAGTTGTTTACTAATTACGTACGCTTTCTCCTTATGCCCGAAGTAGGTATTTACACCCTTGATCAAGAGTGTGTTCATAAATTCCAACATTACATTAGGCATCCATGTGTGCAAAATATCCATGAAATTCATACAATGTGATTATATATATATAACATTGTAATGTTGAATCTTTTTTCATCCTAGTCAACTATATTAAATCACATGACCAATTAAAAATTTCAAAATCTTGTAAAAATTACCTTGCAACAACATTTTATGGATAGTGTAATGTACTTTCACCTAGTAGTTAGAGTCTCACACATTACTCTATATCACAAGTAAAAGTTATTACATAAGGAATTCCATGGACAAGAAGCTTAAGATTTTTTATTAAACCTAAAGGTTTAGCAATGGTTTGATCAACCATGCGTAGATTATAAGGTGATGGTTTTGATTTTGACAGACCTAATTGCACTTTTAAATTTTCAATGATAATATTAACTCCAAAACCACCATTTAGAAGTACATCTTCTATAAAGCTCTTTCCTACTTGAGCATGTATCACTGCCATCTGATGATCAATGGCAATTGAAACAACTATTGGTTATGGTAAAGCAAGTTTTGATGGTACTGGGCTAAGAAAGTAGTGTTTAATATTAAGTATTAGCTGCAACGTACATTTGTTCCAAGTTTAATGTATATTTGGTCTCCGAGCCTTGCTTGTCGATATGTTTCAGAATTTATTCCAAAGTTTTATGTGTTGTAACTTGTTTTGAAGTCACAAGTTGTAGAATTACCTCATTAGTTTGATTATTTTCAACCAGTTGAATTATAGTGGAATTATTAAGCAATCTAAGTTAATTATTTTACAACGACTCTCTGGTGGTTATAATGGGTTGTTTTGCCATTCTCACCACATTGTAACTATTTTACGGTTTCAATAAATGAACATTGTGGATGTTCTTTTCAATGTTAATATTTTGTTCCTTTCGCTTTAATTAGTTCCTTTTTTCTCAACACTTGTTGTTTTGATTGTCGACTACAAGTAGTGATAGCAACATTGATTGGTACATTGTCAGGTTTAGGTGGTTAAAGGTGTTATAGTAGTATAATTAACAGATTTAGTTTTAAACATATTATGCATTTCAAATCTTTCTACGACATTCTCCATATCTATGTTTAGCACTAGATTACAAGGGTATCAAATAATTATTCTAATTAGTTTAACATGTTATGTCTTAGTCTCTATTATAGTTTCTATAGATTTGATTATGGCAGCCGGTATTACTAATACTTCTCTTTTCTGGTTATGATGGTTTTCAAAAGTATGACATGTTTTTACCACAATTAGTATAGGTTGATGTTGATTTGGATGTAGTGACATGTACTATTGGTTTAACTACTGTATTAGCCTTTGGTATGGCTAATAGAACATTGTAACTCAAGCTAACAAGTCCATTTTTTTCACATACTATAGCGGCTTCCTTGTGCTTAATCAAGGTGTCTTGTTTCATACCTATCGGTGTTAATATAAGGTAAGGTGATAAACCTACTCTAAAAATAATGATGATAATAACATACATTGCTTTAATTTGTAGACAATTTGCTAATTTTAGTAATTGTTCATAATAAACTTGAACACATTTGGTGATTTGTTGTTGTTTGTTTCGCAATTGCATGTAAACCTCTTCATTCTTCATAGTTATGAATTGCTTGCAAAACACTTATTCCAACTTTTCAAATGTGTAATTTAAATGGTTTTGAACAAAGTTTTCACCCCATTCAAAGATATTATCTTTGAGAGTAAAACTAAACAAGTTGATGATGTTAGCTTCCACACGGTAAATACATAATCTCTAATCCTATATTTTGGTCAAATTTGGATTGAAATGCAATAAAATTAATATTAATAGAGTCTACTCATTTAGATCTACTTAGGAAAATTTTCAAAATTTAAATCCAGTAATGACAGTATGATAAAAAACCATAACAACAAACTCTGACTACGGAAACAAAGTTTTTCCATAAATCAAAGTATATTTCTCTCATACTCCATTAAAGCTCCATGTTCTACAATGACATAATGGGTTTTTTTAATTTCTTCCTCTTTTTCTAAGATATATTGTTCACAATTACATTCCTATGTTCTATTCAAATTCAAATAGTGATAAAAACTATGTAATCTAGTTAGTAATTCCTAAAACAATAATTAAATAAATAGAATTATACTAATTGACCTCTTGCAAAAAAAATTTACTTATTCTAAAGTTTGTTCAACAGCCTCCTTCATGGCTATCCTTTCCTCCTCTCAGGTCTCCTGGTTGTTCTACTACTTTTGTACCTAATGGTCCCTCCCCATTTGTGTCCCCTTTGTCTTCTTCCTCATCTGAAGTCTTTGGTTTTAGAGGCAAAACTAAAGGCTCATGCTCAAATAATGGCATAAATTTTTTTCATCTGAGAAATCATGTGTTTGTACAACCTTTCATTGCTCTCATACTTTCTATAAACCTTTTCAATATCCTTTTGAACAATGTCATGAACTACATCCCACCATAAATTTGCATCTTTTCCTCCATGGATAATGCCTTGAGCTTTACCTAAATTTGCTTCCTGAATTCACTATTTTTTCCAAAGACAATATCATAATTGAAAGGTTTTTTCTTCTAAGTCTCCTCCAAAAGTTTGTTTAACTTTTCATTAAAGGCCACTCGCTTTTGCAATTTCTGTCCATACGTGCATGCCTCAGGTTAGCTTGCCTTTGTATCTCATTCTTAGTTTGATATGCATTGGCATTGTCCACTCTGAGCTCCTCCACCTCCTTTTTCTGCTTTAATAGAGTTTCCTCCATGTTCTTGTAGTCCTTATGAAGTTTGTTATGCTCTACACTCAAAGTATCCTTCTTGCTTTTAAACCCCAGTAATTGGCATCTGTCTCCTTTAAGTTGCCTGCAAGGAATCCCTTTCTATTATGATGTTCTCCAAATTCTTGCTTTGTTTTTCCATGTTATTGATCTTCTATTTAACTACCTAGAATTTTGCCAATACCTAACTATTTTCACTATTCGTATCCTACAACTTTGCTTTCAACTTATGCTCCTTTTCCAAAGCTCCTTGCAAATTTTGAACAAATCTATCTTTCTCCTCTATAATCTACTTGTTCTTGATCTCCAAATTAGAATGTTTAATCCAAATATTTGTCATCTATACACTATATTCTATTGCTTGTTGAAACATATTAATAGTTCTTATGTGCTCATCTAATTTTGCTTCACCATGGTGTATGAAACCTAGGAATTTGACCCCTAGAATTTATACTTGATGAACTTAGACTCCTGTGTGTAGTCCAAACTTCTCCAAATACATTCATGCCTATTACAAAACTTGGTCTCAAGGGCAACATACCTTCATTTTCTGTGGTGATGGAATAGAGTGTTGTACTTCTGGTGGATCCTAGTCAAAATCTTGCATCTACTCTTCTATTGATTACTAAGGTTAAGACTTTGATTCCTTCTTGGGCTATCTCTGATGTTCTTGCCCATCTAACTTGTG
The DNA here is from genome assembly GCA_963920785.1 of Sphagnum contortum. Classification (NCBI taxonomy): domain Eukaryota; kingdom Viridiplantae; phylum Streptophyta; class Sphagnopsida; order Sphagnales; family Sphagnaceae; genus Sphagnum; species Sphagnum contortum. The sequence continues at coordinate 5,401,702 of OY987295.1, read as the reverse complement.
CTCCTACTTGGGAGAAATGGGTAGTCTTAAATCAAATTTAGGAAATGGATTTCTCCTTCTATATTTGATTCTGCTGTTGTTGTTTCCTCAACAATTTTGCTATTTATTAAATATCAATACTTTTTTTCATTATAGTATCCTCCTATTTTCTCTTCCTCTTCTATAAAGTCTCTCTTTATCTCCTCCTCCTCATCATCATCTGCAGATTGAAACATCATAACTACTTTTTTGATTGTCTTAGTTTTTGGTTGTTTCTCCTCTTTAGGAGAGATGTGTGTAGGGTTCAGAGGCCTTTTGTTCTTAATGAACCTCTCCCTTAGATTTTTTCTTCTTCTTTTGTCCTCTTGAGGCTAATCTACATGTTTATTCATCTCTTATGATTCTACTCCTTCTAATGGAAACAACTTTTGAAACAAAACTTCAAAAACTATGGCAAAATGGCATACATCCTTTTTTGGTTATCTTTTGGTTATTCCTTCAATCACATTTTTTTAACACTTGTCCCATCTAATCAATTATTTGACCAATTGAGAATACATGATTGCAACCCAATTAATAGACTCTCCATGATCTGCTCTAAATATCATCATAGTAGACTTATTGCTAAAATACTGCACCTTATCCTTCTAGTAAATAATTGGCATAATGGCAACAATTCTATTATCAAACTTTGACCTCATCTTTTTTACAACCCACCCTTCATTGGTGTTATAAGTGTCAAGGACTCTATCTATTATTTCTGCCAATGCTAATTTGGCATCAGACATTTATGCCCGGTCTACTTCTATCTTTCCTATATGGCAAATTTTAAAAACTTATACCAAGACATGCTTGTCTATTATTATCTATTCATCCCCAACATAACCTTGATTCTATTATGTTCAAGATCTAATTTCCAATTGTTCAAAAATTCAACCAGGATGTTGTGGCGAAATGTCTTCCATTCAATCTTAAATAGACTTACTAATCTAGCTTTGTTTGCCTAAGCTTTCTCTTCCTTATTTAGAGCTTGTCCAAAGAAAAATGTTCTTCAGATTGCTATTGTAATAATGTTATGTTGAAATAAAGACATACATAATCTCATCATTTTGATGAATATGCACTTTCTTCCCATGCAAATTTGCAGCCATTACTTGCCAACTTGTTCTTTTTGTGCACTTCTTATTGGGAATATAAGCTCCCTCTGGAATTTGCTCCATAGTGTACTCCTTTTGATGTAATGGCAATTGTTGTTGTTGTTGCAAATTGGCCTTCTGTTGGTTTTCCTTTGAATTTGAAATAGAAATGGGACTGACTTGCTCACTAAAACTTGCTTGTCTTATGGGCTTTCTAAAGTTATATCTCCTCGATGTTTCTTTACAATATTTTTCATTCTTTTTAATTGCTTCAAAAGCTTTCTCAAACTTGGATATCAAAAAGGACTTATGAGATAAAAAGAAAAATAAATTAGAGAAGGAAAAGGCGGACCTCTTTTTGGAGACCTAGACGGTAGAGGAAAAATGTTTGCAAATTTCTACTATTCTCACAATCTCTCTTGCTCCTCTTTCAACTTCTACAACTTTTATCTAAACTCTTTTTGTAAATCTTCCACAAGACTTTATTCAATATTCATTCTAGAAATGAAACAATTGAAACTTGCTTATTGGAAATGAAAACAAATAGTCATTATGGTGATTGTCGCCTTTTGAAACATCATCACCTCTTTTCATAAATTGATGTTTCATTTTTTGTTTTAGGGCCAACATTTTAATGATTTGTATTTTTTTCAAATTGTTTGACATTTGTTGCCTCCTTGTTAAATTCGTACCGAAACCAACATGGGCTTCAATTAATACATGATGAGCAAAGAATTCTATGGACATGGTACTGAATAATTTTAATGACATTCCTGAATCTACTGATATAGTATAATCTACACTTCAGATTCCCTCTGGCCTATGCTAAATCATCAAATCAGCAAAATCTTGTTTTGACATCATTGATTTATTTACCCCACAATCCAATAATTGTGAAATTGTATAACCATGGTCTAAGTATTTGTTCATAACTTGTTGGCTTATCATATTAAATAGGATCTTTTCTAATATTGTTATCTGATAAGCCCCCCAATGGTCTTTGTTTCTTTCTAATCCTATGAATTTTTATCATACGTTTCTTCCATGTGGTCTTCTCTTATGCACTTTAAAGACTTTTGATCCTTTGAACTTTGAATCCCCTTCAATGTTAATCCACATATGTATATGGTTTCAACTCATTAACATAGACTACTATCAGGTTTGGTTCAAAATTGTTGACATAAATAAGAATAACAATATTATTGGGTAAACAATATTGTACCTAAATGGACCAAACCATCTTTTTAAAAAAAAATCCCATATGTGTTTTTTTCCTTTGGGAAACCATAAGACATAATATCCAAATTAAAAAAAATTCTCAATTTTTTTTTAATTCCATAGAAATATGGTCCACTGGTTGGTTCCCACATTGTTCTAAGCTTCCAATCTATTACCCTATAACTTTTCTAGTTTTGTAATTTTGGTTGTTAGCACTCTAGCTGGTTTTGCATCTTTGTGGTCCCCATTAATAGCTGGTAGAACATATTATGCTGGCATTAAAGGATGTAAACCATAGATTAACTGGTAGGGTGTATAACATTTTGCCACCTTATAAGCAATCCTATATGAAAACAAAACTATATACAAATGTTCATCCCAATTTATTTTTTCCCATTAACCAACTTGGTCAATAGTCTACTTACGACTTTGTTAGTAGACTTAGATTGTCCATTCCCCTATGGATAATATGTAATAAAAATAACATGCTTTAACAAAAAATGTTATGTGAGATGTTTTATTGTGTATTGATGAAATGTACTCCCTAATTTATAACTATGGTCAATGGACATCCAAATCTGGTCAAAACATACTCATACAAAAATTTGGCTATAATTATTGCAATATTGGTTCTGAGTGCCTTTGCCTTTACCCACTTGGTTGCATAATTTATAGCTACCAAATTGTATTTATTTTTTGTTAATATGTCTAATGGTTTGATTGGACCTATAAAATTTACACCCCACTTCATAAAGGTTCCTCTAGAATTGTTGTTACCAACTTGGCCAAATTTTTTGTTTTGAATCCTCCAATTTTTTGATAGCTATCACAACTTTTGCAAAATTCATGACTATCCTTGAATAAAGTCGGCCATTAATATCATGCATCTAGAATTTCCTAGCAATAATATCTACAGCAATATGTCCTCCAACCACTCCTTTATGTGTTTAATATTATATGTGCTTTTGAGGTAGTCAAACATCTATGCAATCTATTGTCTTGTCCCATTTTCTACATAATTCCCTCTTTCAGAATAAAAGGTTTCACCTTTCTTGCCAATTTATGTTTCTGAACTAGGTTCAGAATTTATGGCATTTGGCTTCTTGCATCCATATAAGTTTTACAAAAAATAATGATGCATCCATAATCTAATCTTATAATCTAATTTGGGACACCCAATGGTTCTGAACTATCTACGAATCTGGATAAAACATCAATAACTACATGTGTTCTACCAAGTTTGTAAACTATTGTGAACTCATATTCCAAAATAACAATAACCATCTTGTTATCCTTCCTAACACCTGTGGTTTGTTGACCAAGTACACCAGAGCCATACGGTCTACATAAAACACAATTTTTTTTCTTAATAAAAAATGTCTGAAGTTATGCAAAGCATAAACCATTGTTAAGGCTTTTTATTTCGTAGTTGAATTATTTTGTTCTACTTTATTGAACAGTTTAGAGGCATGTACTATAGGTTGGTCATACTTAACAATTGGGTTTTATGCCATTATTGCACCCACTACCAACAATGATGCATTTGTGTGCACATGAAACTCCAACTGCCAATTTGGAGGTATTAAAATTGGTGCTTCCATGTATTTCTACTTGATCTAATCCCAAGTTTTTTAACATTTTGTGGTCCAGATAAAAGGTTTTATTTTCCTTATCAACTTAGTGATTGGTGCCATGATAAAAACAAAGTTTTTGATGAAACATCTATAAAACGGAGCCATACCATTCAAAATTTGAATTTGATGTGGATTGGTAGGTATTTTCATTTTCACTATTGCCTAGACCTTCTCAGGGTCTGGTATTTTTCTTTCCTCGAAAACTATGAACCCTAAAATCAGTTTTGAAAATACCATAAAGGCATTTTTTGGGGTTAAGATTGATTTTATATTCCTTGCATTTCTAAAACAAATTTTAAGCTTCATAAAATGACTCCATATTGCTATAAACTATGAAGTCATCCAAAAATATCTTCATGAACTAGTTTAAGTACTCTCTAAAGGCTTTACTAGCTCCTATTGGGAAAGTTGGTGGCCCATTTTTTACACCAAATGGCATCACCATCCGAACAAAAGCTCCCCAATCTATTATAAAAGTTGTTTTGTATTTATCCTTAGGGGCTATAGAAATTTGATGGTACCTTGAATATCCATCTAGAAATGAATAGGCTTCATACCCTTCTACAATGTTTAATATTTCATTAGAAAATGGCAAAGGATAAGGATTTGTTTTGGTTGCCTTATTGAGCTTCCTAAAATCCACACAAATTTTCAATTTACCATTCTTCTTAAACATTACCACTATGGGTGATAACCATGTAGCCTCCTCTACCGGTTGAATAAACCTAGTTGCTAATAGTTTGTCAATGTCGTGTTTGATCGCCGCAACATAATTAAAGTTCAATCTATACCTTGTTTGATGTGCTGGTGGAATTGTGGTATCCGATTCAATTACGTGTTGAACAAATTTTGGAGGTATGCCTTTTAGATCTTTGACAGTCTAAGTAAATACATCTTTAATCTCCTTCAATAACATCTGATGTTCTTCAGTCTTCTACTTTGTCAATTGTGAATTAACCTTGATGTATTGTGGATTTGCCTTTGTGCCAAGATTCACTTTAACAAGTTGTTGTTATTTAGTCAAAGTCTAACCTACCATCTAAAGATTCTGTACCTATATTTTTGCTCATGTCTCATCCACTTGAATATCATCTTAGCTATGATGGTAATAGGTTTTTAGATAAACCTTGTCTTCCATTCAGACCTCTAATCTAATAGATAGATCTTTTGATTTCACTATTGAAGGCTTTAATTCCGCAGTTGTTTGATCTAATGTCCTTTGCTCTAGATAAGATTTCCTAGTGGTTTTGATTTTTGACACTCCGACACTCAATTATGAAATTGTTTATTTTGAAAGAGTAATTGTGCCAATTGAGAACAATTTTGGTTATGTCTCAAGAATCAGATCTTCCTTTCATTTGCCTTCCATCAAGTCATAATAAACAAGTATTTGAAGCCTTCTAGTTTATGCTCCCAATTTATTGTTAATTTATATTGTTTTGATTGCTCCATTACCTTGAATAGTAATGACATTGTTATCCCAATCATGTGTAATCTTTGTATCTCTGAGTCAAAGCCTTGTTAACAACATAAAATTACTAGAATCTACCACACTGTTTTTCAGAACAGTAAATGTGGTTATATATGGAATACCATGTATGTGAATCTTCAAATTCCTAATGATTCCTAAAGGTCTAATCATATTTTGATTTGCCATTTTGAAGTGGTATGGAGTTGGTTTTGGTTTGGGTAAACCTAACTTTATTCTCAGGTTTTTTGTTATAATGTTCACACTTGTTCCTCCATCTATCAAAACATCCTCAACAATGTTTTTCCCAACTTGTACTTGGATAGCTACCATTTGGTTATCTACCTCTATAGCTATTGTGTCTAGTTCAACATGGGTCTCAACCACTATAGCTACACTAGGCTCTAATATTTGTTTGATAGTTATATTAGATTTTTCAAGCTTCAATTTTTGCCACATATACTTTTAAAGATTTGGTGTTATCTTTAATAATTGACCTAACCTCAAAATATAGGTAGTTTCCAATGTCTGTCTATTGATATCTTGGAATATTTGTTCCATAGACATAATTTTGTTGATAAGATTATTAGACAAACTTTGTGATAAAATTGGTTTTGTGGACACCTAAGATTCTGGCAATCCTACCCAACTTGTACTCCACTGTGTTTTTTCCTTCGGAATCAATTTTTGCAATGGGTCTTCTACTTACATCTCCTGTATAATCTGAACAAAAGTTTACTGTAATATCTGCTCCTCTTCCCAATCAATAACAGACTTATTCTTGATTGGCTTTCTATCCTTAAACACATGTTCTTCAATAACCTTGCTCCTAGTGATGGCCATATTCATGTCCACCATATGGACTGAAGGATTTGAATCCTTGGGTTCTACCACAACTTGTTCCTTTATTGGCTTCACTCTTTTATTCTCAAACATATTTTGCATATAATTATATTTAGAACAATTTATGATCTTATGTCCAATGTCACCACAAATATGACAAGAATACTTAATAGGCCTTTAACTTTAATATGTTGAGTAATAACTTTAAAGACTGTGGGAACAAAATCTTCCTTTTTTGACTTTACAGGTTTCAACATTATGATTTGTCATATGATAATTTGTATAGAACATTCATGTTTTCTCTAGAACTGTTTGAGGTTTCTGAATTAATAATGTTTCATGACTTTGTGATACTAATAGATTGCTTATGGCCTCTATGTCATACATTCCTTCTTCACAAACCAAGGCTGCTTCCTTATGTTGCTACAAAGTTTCTTTCTTCATACCTGCTATGGCTACACAAAGATATGGTTGTATTATTAGATCTAAAAATAATAGTTGAAAAATTATCTATTGTTTTATGTTGTATTGACCAACTTCAATAATATTTCATAATAATCTTCCACTCTTTCATTATTCTCTTGCTTCATGTTTTCAATTGCATGTAAACTTGTTCATCAATATGAACTTTTTTGTACCTCTTACAAAAAACCAATTATAGTTTTACAAAAATACAATTTGGGTAAACTCCCATATAATTGTTACACAAATCAGACACAATATCTCTGAGGGTAAAATTGAACATATGAAGAATTTATACATCGTTTGTTTCACTGTTTGCTTTAATGATAACTTCAAATACTCTGACATGAACATTTGGGTCAAAATCTTTAACATACTTTGGATAGTTAGATGGTCGACAATAAGGTTTATTTGGTGGTAATGGTGGCTTGCCGTGATTCACCATTGGTAATCCAAAATACCTTGGGGTTCTTGGTGGTCATGGTGGATTTGAGTTGCCTCTTCTTGGATTTAATGGTTGACTAGCAAAAACTTTATGTATATCTTCGTACAAACTCACAAATTTTATTGTTATTGGAGTTTGTGTTCTAGATCTAACACCATCAACAATATGAATTGGTGTTAAAACAAATAGAGGTTTAGTAATCGTAATTCTAGATTGTGGCATTGCCACAAAATATAATGGCACATATCTTATTGGTTCCATTCTAAAATTTGAAGTTCATGCATAAGTAATTCCAATGTGATTTTGATGCAACATACTTGTTACAAGAGCTATAGAAACATGTACTACATCTACCACAATCTAAGCTCTCATTTCCACTATGTTTAGTCTCGAAATTTCTTCTCTAAATCTATATGGAATTTTGACCCTTTCATGGTACATACCTTTTGGTTCAATATGTCCATGATTCCTTATTCTTGCAGGTTCTAGATTCAAAATTTGGAAATGTTCAACGAATCCTTGCCTCACATTATTTTCAATAAATGGACATTCATTGATCTGATGTCCAACGTGGAGAATTTGGTATTGGAATTCTATTCACATTGTGGATTCCTTCACTCCAATCCTTTGAAACTCCTCTAATTATGCTTCCATTTTTTTGATTAAATTTGGGTTCACTATACCTCAATCTTACAGCCATAAGAACACCTTATGCTATAGTTGGTCATGCTTTTAGTAAGATTACAATTTTTTGTTTAATTACATGTATCAGCTCAACTCGTATGGACATTTCGATACCTTAAGTTGTGGCTTCTTGCTCAATGACATAATAAATCAAAGGTTAAAATTTTTGAGCTCTTTGTTAAACTTTTCATTCTCTTGACCATCTTGATAATAAGGAGGTGAAGTAGATTTATACCGTGGTACTAATTCCTCCCTTTGTTGAGTCTTTGTTCTTCTTTTTGAATCACAGCATTAGAGGTATGCATCAAATCTACTAATTTCGACACGATTCTCTATTGAGGTTCAAATTCTTGACTCCTTCCTCTAAACTCAACCTGTGAGTATGCATTTTCAATCTAACGCTCTTCCCTTTGGAATTTTGTAGCAGATTGTTACTGTGCCTTTGTGTTTCACTAGTTTGCACTTCACGAAGAATAATCGGTTCTACTTGAAGCATTTTGTGGCTTGTAGGTCTCTCTTTTGTCCATGGATGTCTCTGTTCTGTCTGAGAAACTAATACACCCCCAAGCTCCTCTATGGACTCACTACAAGTCCAAAGGTGTAAACAACGAAAGGAGAAGGAGTTTGAGCGCGCTCCTTAGTTCACAACATTTCAAGGGTAGAGGGGCATGTTGGAGCTCTGGGATGGGGACTAGGAAAATTGATAAGTAACTTAGTTATTCACACGAATCTACACAAACCAAACAACAAGTTGGTTAGTGCATAGTTGGAGCACTTTTGGTGCATAGACAAGCCATAGGCAAACATGGATTCAGAAGACTCACCATGGCTCGGACTTGGGGGAAGCCACCACCTTCCCCCTTATAGTATACTATGTGCCTAGCCACGAGACCGGCACCCAAATGTCATTTTGGGAGTCCCAAAATTCCCAAAATTGGGACTTCGCAATTTTGGGTCTCATAACTTTGTGTGGAGACCTCCAATTGAGATGAGGTCCAAAGCAAAGTTGTAGCCCTTGTTAAGACCTTTTCAATGGTATATAACACGCCACCTACACGCAAGGAAATTGGGTCGATTCTTGACTTTTAGTGGTTGTTTTGGCCATAACTTATGTTTTAGGTACCCAAATGGATCATTTGAGCCCATGTTAAAAATCTACATTCCAAAAGATTTCCAATGATATAAGGAACTCTTCAATCAAATGAGTTTTGACCCCTACAATCGCATTCTGAAGATTCAGGAGTCCGTTGGGACTTCAACTCCCAAAATGGGAGCTCACTTGGGAGTGGCGGGGTTCATTCCCTCACGTTCTCTTGCACTCCCGGGAGCATGAAATGTGACTTTCGGGCTCGTTCTTGGCCTGCACCTTTGCAAACCCTTGCCTTGGTCATGAACCCAAGGCTAAGGTTGCGACAAAAACTCTTCGAGGTGTTTCAAACTGCTAATCTACTCGATTTGCATTTTAATTGTTATCAATGGTAGTGCCATTTTCCACTTGTTCATGTAATACAACCTTATTTAATTGTCTTTTTAGACTTTTAGTTATAATTTTGTTTTCCATCTCTCCACATTGTAATTCAAACTTGAACAAACTTTTGCATTATAACAAAATCTTTATAGTTAACTGCTTTGCTTATATTCACTTCCTAAACAAAAAAACATAATCAAGATTTGAAAAAAAATGCAAAAAACAAAATTGAAGTTCACTATCTATTTATAAAAACAAAAACTTCAACAATAAGACGTAAACAACATTCTAAAATTCACTCTGAATTCAGGCCTTGGGATGGTCGCCAAATGGTAAATATAAAATCTCTAATCATATATTTTGGTCAAAAATTTGGAGCAAAATGTAATAAAACTAATACTAACAAAGTCTACTCATTTAGATCTACTTGGAACTAGTTCCAAATTTTAAATCCAATAATGAAATTATGATAAAAACACCAAAACAACAAACCTTAACTATGGAAACAAAGCTTTTCCAAAATTCAAAGTATATTTTTCTCATACTCCATTAAAGCTCCATGTTCTACAATTATACAATGGGTTTTTTTATATCTTCTTATTTTTCCAAGATATATCCTTAACAAAAAATAGTCATTAATCTTGTATTCAAATTCAAATGGTGATAATACTATGTAATCTAGCTAGTAATTATTAAAACAATAACCAAGTAAATAGAAATATACTAACTAATAATTATCACAAATAACTACTCCCTTAACACCACCATTTCTCCATTAGCTTTAATGGCATTTTAAAATATTCCAATGTGAGCATTCGGATAAATGTCTTTGACATAGGTTAAATATTGTAACTTCTTGTATGGCAATTTGATTATTGGTTCTGGTACAAGTTGTACAATAGGTTGTTGATGCCACGGTGGCATAAACATGCATGGGTTAGGTGCTAGCCATTCGAATGATCCAACATGTGGATTAAATGGTGGTCCTCTAAGCGAATCTCCTTTAGGTGAACTTTCTCCATGTGAATCTCCAGGTTGTCCTCCATCTGATAATTGGTGAGCAGAACCTCTAGGTACATGAGCTAATAAATTAATGCAAACTTGTACAATGATTGGTACTAGTGTAATAACATGTTGCTAAACAAGTCTTCTATCCCTACTGGTTACTAGTTGAACCACTATAGGAAACCGATTTCCAACAAGATGTGGTTGCTAAGGTATTGAATACACTATGTACATAACCTATATAATTTTTAAAAATCGTAGGATCAAATCCTTTTGTTCTAATTGAATATGCTAGATACAATATATGATTTATAAGTGCAAAGGGGGGTATGACATTATACCACATTTGGTATGTAGAGGTAGGCTAAAACACTCATTTGCCTGGTATAATTGGTGTAATAGGTTATTGCCAGGTTGACTAATAGTTAGCAAGTACTACCATATGACCAATATTAAGATTCATGGCTTGAGTTTTTAATACAACATTAGGTTATATTGTTGTAGTGGTTGGAAGGATAGGTTGATGACATTCATCACTTCCTCCCTCAATAACTGCTTTAATCTATCATCAACAAAGGGGTAATGGTTGAATAGATGTCCCACTTGTTGACAATTCCAACACCTTTATTTCCTATTGAAATTGGTCTATGGTGGGGAACTTGTGATCTTTCACCTTGACCAAGAATTGATATAGTTGGCCATGTGTTTTATTGGTATGTAACTTCTTGTTGAACAATCGTGGGTGTTGTTCAAGGTCCAACATGTTTGAATGCAATATGGAAATTGACTGATTAAAAGGTTTTTAGTCAATATGACAAAGTTATTCCAACCTATTGAGTTGTTGGATTTGTTCCATCTCCAAATTAGTGGGTACCAAATCGAAGTTGGGACTTGGTTGTTGGTTTTGAAAACAATAGATCTTGCACTGTAAGTGCACAAGTTCTAGGTAGATAGTAACACGAGGTTGCAGATTGCCATGGTTGTCATATGGAGATGACTTCATAAAATGGTTGACCATGTTCATGACTATCATCATGGTGAACATTCACTACTCGTAGTTGGGTTGATGTTTGTGGTGTTGCTTGATGAATGGTTGAAAACATAGATGGGTCTTTTCGCACAACTGGTTCAATTGCATTTTGATGTTGTTCATTGGCTCCCCTTTATGTTGCATATGTGTTTGGTGCATTCACAAGTTCATTTCCCATAGGTTGCACTTGTTGTTCATCTTGCTTTTGGGCAGGTTTTGAAGTAGGTTGATGTGCAACTTGTTTACTTGTTTTAAAAAACCTATGGTGATCAATAGTTTTCATGACTATTCTTGACATCTTCTAAAATCAAAAATTCTAGGAAAGCTTTTGCATTATTTTTTAACAATAAAAATTAGAATCACTTTTCTTAGTAGTAAAGAACTTGTGGAAAACTTATTTTACAAATTGGGCGCATAGTTTACTTCAAAAACTTTACACTAACCTCACCCTATTTCCTAATACTTTCAATATAAATTAAAAAACGACTTCAATCCTAGGATTTTCATAAAACAAACAAAAACACGATACAAATCATATTTTTAAAATATGATTGCTTTTCAAACCTAATATACTAAAATTATAAATCTAACCATAAATTCTAACCATGATTCCTCTTGAATTTTGATCGACTATGTGGTCACCAAATGTTAATGGGTTTTTGTATTCACATTAAGGTTTTCAACTTCCAATTTTTCCAGTAATAGGTACATTGAACATTAAAAATCTAAATCTATGTACTATGCTTAAAACGCATGTACTCAAATTGTTCAAAGCTTCAAGAAAACATTAATAAAATCAAACATGTCTCATGTTTTTTCAAAGTGGAAATAGAAAACATAGAATCAAAGTTCAATCAAAAAGTTTTGTGTCAAAGTTCTTCCCAAAAGTTATTTTAGAACAAGTATGTCCTCCTAGTTTTATACAAACTAATTCAAAATTAAATAGTCTAAATAGACTATTTAAACAATCATTAACAAATATAATAACTAATAGTCCAAAAAGTTTCAAAATGACACCTTGTTTAATTACCTGTCCAACTCCCTATTCTGTCAACTACATGTTTTGCAAACAATCATTTGACTAACAACTTGTCAACCTATCTATTAACTTAGTGTAATGATATGTGTTAACTTTTGTAATTGGTTTGGTTCTATCACAAGTTAAGTTAAGTAACTTGTTAAATTTAGTAACCTACTAAGTCCAATAACCTATTAGGTCACATGTTATTAAATATGGGTAACAATTTCTGTCTCCAAGTTAGTTTTTTGCTAATGAACTTGTTACAATTCCATATGTACCCTATTAATCTATTTTTCTTTTGATGTCAAATCCTTCTTTGTTTGCACCTCTTGTGCCATTAGTTGATGTTTCAAGTTTTGAACCTTTTGCATTGTAGCCTTGCACCTTGTCATTAATTATGACCTATTAGCTTCACGTTTTGCTAATGCAATTTCAATCTAATCATTTCTAGTAATACATTATGCATGTTATGGTTGTACTGAACCATTTGTTGGAACAAGTTCGTTACTTTCTTACAATCTTGTACATCTTGTCCCAAAAAATTAGATATCCTTGGTGTTATGAACAATGGAACAACCTCTATAGATTGCCTCCCCTGATGGTGGTCCAACACTTCTATAATTTTGAAATGGATCACCTCCCTCATAAAACGTTGTAAAACATCCAGGTCAATTATCTTTTGGTATTCTATTCTCAATTGGTGGATGTACTTGTGATTCTAATTCCATTTGCATTGAATGGGGTGGTGACCATGTGGTTGTTCTTCCACAACTTTGAACTATAGATCGGTCCCTTTCCTTCTTCATCTATATTTTTTCCATGTGCACATAATGTGGTGATATTGGTAGAGAATATGGCCTTTCTATTGTTGTCTATTGTGGAGCTTGTCAACGAATGTTCTATGTAGTTGTATTTGGTGGTGGTTCCACTACTCCACACATTCCTATTTTTTTTCATTTAAAACATGACCACCTCAACCTTCTCCTCATTGTCAAAATGAGTTGGAACTTTAGGTTCTATTTTTTGTCACTTCCTTTCTGTTTATCAGTTTGATTTTGGAGATTGACTAGAAAACTTGAGTGGCCTTTTAAACTTTTGCAACATGTCCTTAATTATGTGGCACTTTGTGGCTTGGCAACAATTTTTTTGTGTGGCTAGGATGTGGTTACTATAGTTCAACCTTGAAATCGTTCTTCATGAAACCAATGTTGCATTAAAACCTTAATGAGAAGTGCAAAATTGCACATGTGCTTCTTGGCATCTAGCTTACCTTTCCTTTCAATCATTTTGGCATGTGCTTTGGACCATATGTCCAACTCCTTGATTAGATTCTTAAACATAACTTTAGCCCAATTAAAGGTTCTCCTATGTCCACTTCATCATGGAAATGACATTCTTGTTGTTGAAATAACATATTTTATCCCTTTGATAAATCACTTGGATAAGATCAAGGAAAATGATATCATACAACATCTTCAGTTTTCCAAGATTCCATTGTTCTATGTTGACATACACATCAAGGAATGAATCCTCTTCAAGATGCTCTCTATTATGGGTTTGTCTACTTACTTTTCTTCCATCCATCCCTTGGAGCTGATGTTGAAAACCTTTTCAATTGTGTGCACATCTACCACCATAAAATTGTTCCCTCTTGAGGTCTCTCCAAGTATTTGGAATTCTATCAACAATGCATGACAAGGTGTCTTCCAATTGATTTCAAACAACCAACTACCCCACCCTACTCGCTCATTCTTTCTCTACTTTCCCCATTGTAATCCAAGTTATAGTTCTTTCGAATTCCAAAATGTAACTTTTGTTATAATGGAACAAAATGGATCAGTTTGGTTCCTTTAGAAGAACATATGATACATGTGGGTGCTAAGCTACTTCGTCTCCTTTCACATTCTACTATTTTCTTCTTTTTCTATTCACATTTTTTCTCTCATGTGTTTGATGTTGCAACTTCTTTACAAAACTTTTGTTGTTCATGGTAACTTGCTTAAAGAATTTAAAATGAAAACAACAATTGGATAGTAACCTCATGTGATGATGATTGTCATTATTCAACTCTCCACCAAAACCACTTCCATTTTCTCATGTAAGGTTAGTATTTTAAACACATTATCCATTAAATGGCATCTTTCCTATTGCCACATTATATTAATTCAATTCATATCTTGACAAAATACACATCCACAATCTAATCCGAGTAATTTCGATTTTTGTGAACATAAGATGTAGATGATTCTTCCACATTTTCATCTTCATTGTCATCCTCTCTTGTGATTTGATCTCAATTCTTTCCTTCCCAATACACGAATGTAAGCACATTGGAATTTTATTTTATTTACTAATCCACATGCCTATAGAGTTTCAACTTGTTCACATTGAATAATATGAGATTAGGATCAAGTTTTAGGTTACCAATGTTATTTGGTAAGCTATACTAAACTTTGTAAGTTCAAAAGCATTTGCATATTAACTTTGTTACTTGAAATTTATGGCCCTTAGGAAACCATAGAACTTCAACTATTTTTTTGGATATTGCCATTGACTCCCCTAAGCTTGGTTCCATTGTTAAGCCCCAATTGTCTCTTGAGCTTTTAGCCTATCACTATGTAATTTCTTAGATCTACAATTATATTTGTTAAGACCTTAACTGGATCTACATCCCTATTGTCCCCACCAATGACTAGCACAACATCTTATGTCAACATGAGTGGATGCGATCCATAAACTAGTTGGTAAGGAATATAACCTATGGTTATTATATGATAAAAGTACAGTGGGAGATTTTCCTCCCAATCTGCCTTATTTTCATTAACCAATTTGGTTATTAATGTCCCAATAAACTTGTTAGTGTATTCAATCGACCCATTTTCATGTGGATAATAGGTGGTGGAATTAACATGTTTCAACATGAAATGATTGGTTAGATATTTGATGGCATCATTAATAAAATGCACACCCTAATCAATGACTATGGTTAGTGGACATTCAAACTTAGTGTAAATTAACTCCTACAAGAACTTAATAGTAATTGTAGCCATATTTGTGCATAAAAATTTCACCTCCATCCATTTAGTAACATAAACTAGTGTGTACATGTTCCATGTAGATTGTCCAACTAGTTTGATAGGTCTAACAAAATCAAGTCCCTATTTCACAAATGATTATTAGAAAGTGTGATTACCAATTTTACCAAACTTTATGTCACTAGTATTTTAGATTGTTGATAATCATCACAAGATCTACAAATCTCAAATGCATCCTTGAACAAGGTTGACCACCAATATCTTGCATCAAGGATCTTCATTGTAATATTTGATGCAAAATGGCCTCATGCAACCCCTTCATGAAGTTTTCAAAGACCAATTTGTGCTTTTTCTATACATAAACATCTACAAAGTTGGTTGTCTTGTCCAAACCAATAAAATATACCATCTTTCAATTTGATAGGCTCTCTTCTTGTTGACCTCTTTTTTGGGTTGTGCTTGTTAAGGGGGTTGGATGATTATATGATTTTGGATGAACAAGCATTTAGGATAAGGATTGATCAGGGAATTTTGGTAGTCTGAATTTTGAATTCTTATGGGTTTTGAATCATGATGAGGAGACTTGGGACTGCCCAAAGGGAAGGTTTTGGAAAAAAAAATAAAACATAGTTTTAGGAAGAGTAGAAAAAGCTATAGGTACTCGTAGTAAAAAACCACATATTTTGTTTTGATATACCACAAGTTTTAATTGTTTTGATTTAAAAAAATATATGTTTATATTGTTGTGTGAATTTTTTGTAGTATTAGAATATGATGAAATGAATTGTACTTTTATTTCTAAAGTTTTTTACAATGTATTTTGAAGTGTAAATTTTGATTATATGAAATAACCATGAATTTGGTGTTTTAATGAATGGTAGTGTTAAATGTGTTGAATTAAGTCAGAAATAATGGATGTATGCATGTGAAGTGCAAATCTATTATTACAGTAGGGTGGAATAATTTTGTAGGAATTAAATTTCACTTTTACTAGTGCTCAATGGTCCTAACACATGTATGGTCTATAAAAGCTCCTTAACATCATTTAACCGCATTGGTTGCATATGAAACATCACATCTATTGTTTGATAGGTACTCCCATGGGTTCCAACGACACTAGCATGCGAGCAACTAATGGTGAATGGGTGAACAAGCTCAATTGAGCAAAAACATAATTTAAAGCATATTTCATACCACATCACCAAATATTCTCGAAATATTTTCATGCCAAGTGGTTTAGCTTTTTGTGAAGTGCACACTACTATTTTTTCTTCAATTTACTAATGTTACTTCTTCCCTTTCATTTTTCACATTTTGACGAAATTCTACACCAAAAAAAGACACTTAGTATATGTGTATACAATAAAATCCTTCGTTGGAAGAAGGCAAACTCTTTGACCACTGGTTTAAGGTAAATGAGATTAGGATGGGTCTTCAACTTGACATGAGGTAAATTTGATAGACATCAGAATACACTTACACACATAGAGAGATATCCCAGCTGCAATGATTGTGCCATTCTAAAAATGTAGCACCATGAAATATGAAGACATTCCCTGCTCTCATCTGCTAATTGGGGTTGCAGGGAAAAGACCTGTAAGTAGAATCCCACTTTAGTAAGATGGAAGGACCTTCTGCTATGTTAACTAAGCAGCTATGGGCACTTGCCCATGATTCTGACCTCCTGCATGTGAATTCTGAGTACCAAGGCAAGGAATTTCAACTGCCAGTACATGTTTGATGCACTCATAAGAGGTGAAGAAGAGGGCTCCTTGTGAAACATAAATCACCAATCTCGGTACCAATCCTCTGCACACAGACAACAAGGAGCCTAAGCTATCTTGTCCCTTGTTTCTGTCAATAGTCACAAAGTGATAAGTCTTCTTGAATGGTATGTGGACAGGCCTCTTCAATTTCCTGTTTCTCTGGGTAATGGTATTGGGTGTATTGATGAGAGCATATACTACATAGCATGCAAAAGGAACTTAGAAGCAGGATAACTTCACCTGTATAGACCATTGACTCCCTCTGTCATAGCAATGCACTGCAATGCATGAAATACCCCTTTGTATTGTTGGAGTGACGCAGGTGTCTGCAGACAGACAAGACAAGGATGAATTTCTTACCACACACACAAGGGTGACCCTGAACACTTTAAGAACCATCAAATCAGAACCTCAAATCTGTCTAAACAGGAAAGCCAGAAATCAAGAGCCTAGAATGACCTTAAGCCAAACAATGCCAGGCATAATGGGGAGGACATTGCTAAAAGCAGCAGATACTTGATCACTAACTTTGAATCCTACCAACCCTCTACCCAAAGATCACTTTGAAGCTCTGCCTGAGTTTGTAATCGAGTTTTGATAACATCAAAGGGAGTTGTAAAAAAGGCTGCAGTTGATCCTGCAATGCCCCCAATTGCCAGCTGCAAAAAGAAAAATAAAATACTCAGAAATGCTAATGAAGTCAGTAGACTGCAAACAGAACTTTCAAGCAACAGGGAACCAAGGCTGAAAGTGACATACTGTTTGTGTGGTGCTTAAAGGAGCACTCCCTTCTTGCCAACTTAAAGCCCAAAGCTTCAAACCCTCATATGTGTAGAACTGTGAACCCATCACAAGAAGCACATCATAATCATTTCACTACGGATGAAGTCAGCAACTGTCAAGACTGATGTTGAGACTGATGTTCTGCCTGGTTAGACACAGTTTGAAATTAGGCATCTTAGGAAGCAAATCATAGAGGGGAGGGTTTGAGGCATGGCACTACCTTGTGTGGAGGGGACACTCCAGTAGTCAGGCATACCTTCATAAAATAACCTCAACCTAAACCACCCACTAAGGCCGCTCCTTTGAAACTAGTACATTGAGTGGGCCATTGACTAGAATCAAAAACATGTTCCATACCTTGATGACAGACTGGGGAACATTTCGGCAAAGAACAGCCCCCCAGCCAGAATACAACAATGGCAGTCCCCCATTCTTGAGTAATCCCACAAATGCAAGCCTGAATCACTCACAATCCACAGTGATATCAGAAACAGATGACCCAAAATACATATAAGGTTCTACACCTAAAGAACAAAAGTCACCAAATGGTGTACTCCAAAGCAGAGAGCATGCAAGATAGATTACCAGCTGTTACGGTAAAGAGTGCCCAATTGCATTTGCTGCTTCACACACTCACTTGGAGTATAGACAATAGACGTGGCAAGGCTAGCACATCCACCTGCTGTGCAATGGGCTAGAGCTGACATGCCCTGAGCAATTCAAACCAAACTTTGATCACATACTCTAGGCATCATCCTCTCCCCTCTGCAACTCTCTCTGAAAATGATCAGACTTGGAGTACCTAGGGCAATGAAAGCTACAGCTAGAGCAATATAGTGTCCAAGAGTCTACCTGCGGAATGAAAGGGAGAAGACCCAATTTCACTGCTTCATAGGTAAAGGTATAAATAGCTGAGGTTGGTGCAGATGATGCCAGATTGCTACCCAAGCCCCTGTACAACCCCCGGAGGCCTGCAACCTCCAGCTTATCCGAGGTCAATATCTATACCCCTCTGTACTGAGAACAGCCTCAAGATAGAAAAGTTGCAAAGTAGACAAACAGAAGCACACTTCACCTCTTTGGGAGATGATGGATGAGAGAACTGGAAAAAGATTGTGATGCTGGCCAGTCTGGGCTTGAATGACTGTCTTGATAGTATCAATTGGATGCAAACATAGACTAACAAAAGCACCAGCAAGTGCACCAGCAATTGCATTTTGACCCATTCTGAAATTCCAAGACCCTGTTTCTTTCTTGTCCAGGAGGGAAGAGCTGTCTTCTTGGCTGGAACTGCGAGCTTGCCACTCTGCTACTGTGGCCAACACCTGACCTCTGTTACCCAGGGACCTGAATCCTGAGCAAGTTCTCAGTGGTAATGCTAAGACCCTTTGCAAACCAAAAGCAGGTGAAGTAGCAGAGCTTTTCACAGAGTCCTGCAAAGCGTTTTTTGAGACTTTCGCTGAAATCCACACTGCATTCTCAGTTGCATAGACCGTTGGTCTCTCCAGCTCTGTTTCTTCTGCAGCTCTGGTCTCTCTCTCTTTCCTGGTGACCTGCCCGGAAGCATTCTCTGTCTCAGAATGCTTTAAAGAGATTGTTGAGCTTTGTCTCTGTTCAGTGGTTGTGTCTTCGATTGCAGATTCTGAATCGGCTTTCCCGATCACCACTCTATGCGCTACTCCACTTCTTCTAGTCAGCATCCTTCCAAAATTGCCAAGAATTCTTCCCGTTGTATCCTTAGTCTTATACAGGCCTTTCCGGATCCCTTCAGATATTCGTGTAGTGCTGTTAACTTGATTAGGTCGACTCACTGTCAGATACAGTTGGCGGTCATCTTGTTCGAAGCTTTGCTGCCTTGAGTCCGTAGATTGACTTCGTACTTGAAGAAAACCTCCGAAGCTTGCGAGCGGATGAGGGGGTTCGAGTGCAAAAACCTCACTCCAATCAAAGCCAAAGAGATAACCGTGATCGCAAACGTCACAAGAATCACAGCTGGGATCATTGTATCCGCCAAATCCACGACTGCTGCAGCGGCAGCAAGTCGAATCACAAACGTCTTCGCCACAGTAGAATTTAGGGCAAGAAACAGGAGCATGGAACGAAACTCCGATACCAAAGTTACTGCACGCCGAAACCTTGGAACGAAAATCCCTCATGGAATCGAAGAACAAACCTACGGAAGAGATCCTTCGTCTCTGGCTGCATCGTTCGCTCTGACCGGATCCAGTTTGAAGCAGCGATTTCACAGCCTGTGTGATGTTAAGGCTCTTCCAGCGCCGCGAAATAGGATCGGCTCTCTCCAAGGACCACAACAGAGCTGCTAGTCCCGCAGGCAACCATGCGTCACCCGCCCGTCTTGATATGCCATTGCTGCTATCCATTACGGCTTCTCACCATGCGAAAAAAAGTCCCACCACCGAGGTAATCACTCTACCAGAACCTCCATAAAACAATGCCAAAACTCCATATCTCTGTTGAAGCGAGATCAGAACTCGCCCAGCAACCAAAATCTCCGTCCTTCCCTATGTGTAGGGTAAAGCCCAAAGCCCTGGGCTTCACCTAAATAAGGGGGGCAAGGGGGAACCGGCGCGCAGGTCGATACCAGTGTGGACAGAGAAACCCCCGGGTATTTGAACGGATAGATAAAAGTCAGAGGTGGACTTGGCAAAGACCCTGGACTCAGATCATACCCAGTTATTTTAAAATTCATAGACTCGCCTTTGCCTCTGCACCCCACACATATAAAATTTTAATAATGATAATTGTAACTGGCCCACAAAGAAATGAATAGACAAGCATTTGTTTGATAATTGGGTCACTTTGATAACCGTACCCAACACCTGATAAAGTACAGGGTCTGTATTTTTATTATTAAAACAACCAGCTTAATCACACTTAATACCCAAAGGGAGGGATGAGTTTAGGGTTTTAGTTTTTAGGTTTAAGGTTTGATGAGGAGAAACAAAAAAACATTTGAGAGTTTCAAAACTCAAGAGGCGGCCTCTCTTTTTGGTTGCGTGATTATGTTAATGAATGTTGAGTGCAACATTGGCCCTTGTCACATCAATGAGCCCAAGTGGCGGTGTTTAATAGTGTTGATGGTGATTGGCAACAAAGGAGCAACGTTGCAGTCCATCTTCTTACAAGTTGCAAGTAACATCCCAACAAATGAAAGTGAGCAAGCACAAAACACCCAAATGTTTATGTTTTGAGTTCTAAGGTTTGAGATTATGCATTTTGAGTTTTTTTTTTTAAGGTCATCGAAAGAACACAAGTTTCCAAGTTTTTTGTTTTACATTGCCTCCCTCAAGTTTTTTTGCAAGTTCATTGTTCATTTTCGAGCATTTTTCATCAAATGCCCTAGTCTAAATCCAAATATTTTATTTTTGAGTTTGTGTACTATGTGCTTGTTTGCTTCAAAGCTTGATTCTCAAGCAAGCTTCAAGTTCAACTTTGTTTACATCATGTGCTCACATGTTCTATTGATTATTGTGGAAGTTGCAATAAGTTCATCAAGCAAAAGTTATAGGTTGTAGCAAGTTTATTTGGGTTTTCGAGCTTCTTTGAAGCTTTTTTGCTTGACCTTAAACCTTGAGTTTCAACTTACAATGTCAAGTTTTCATCTTGAGCTCGATTTTTAGCAAGCTTGTGATTTCATTTTGAATTCAATTTTCAAGCAATCTCATTGTTGGGCTACATGCTATAGCAAGTTCATTAGGGCTTATCCTTGGCTTCCTTAAACCTTGCACCTTCCAAAACTTTGAAACACCTTGTTTTTGTGCTTTTAATTTTCCCCTCTTTACTTACATGGAATCTCCAAATTAATTTAGTTGCAAAGCATGTTCTTGATCATAATTCACAACTTTTTGTAGGTTTTGCCAACAACATCACTAAAGGTGAGGCTACAAAGGTTGAAAAACATGTAACTGAAGAACATCATGTTCTAGAAAGACAATTTAGGAATTCGAAGAAGCAAAGTGCAACATGGAAGCCGCACAACCGCAATTTAGTCACTTAGGTTTTTTATCAAGTGAACAATAACCAACCTATCAATTCTAACCAAAACTAAATTATGTTATGTATTGTTTATCACCATTAAACAAAAATACCTAATTAAAACCCTAGTCCTATGTACTGAATGTTGAAAAAAACTGTAGCTTACCACAAATCCAATGGCATAACTACCATGAAAAAACACATTGAATTCAAACAAAACACCTTGTTGAAGAAATGTGTGGAAATAACTAATAACCATCCCAAACTTGCACGTGAATGTTAACGAACCACTAAATGCCCATGTATGACCCCAACTGTACTCTTTAGATTTTTTTCATCCATAAATCAATTTAAAAAAAACGATGAATCACATGTTAGATTCTTGGAAGATGTAGTGTTATATGTCACTAATTTTTTTTTGCCCATGACAATAAAACTAAATATGTTTGGTTACATCGTATGGCCTACAAGTTATGCCCAAGGGTGGTCTTCCCATCAAAAATAATATTTGTGCAAAAGATTTTACCAACCTTGGTGGAAAAGACTTTGGTTGCATCTGTGCAATTTGTCTACCACATGCATTTTTTATTTATGGGTGTTTGCAAGAGCACATGATGTATTTGTTGTGGTTGTTAATTTCTTATTTAGCAAATTGGGGTTTAATGTCGTAACCCTAACCTTGGGCTCGCGACTAAAGCAAAAGGTTGCAAGGTTGTGGGCCAAGAGGGAGGTTCAATAGTCACATCACATGTTCCCGGGAGTGCAAAGAATGTCAGGGAATGAACCCTCACCCTCCCAAGTGAGCTCCCATTGTGGGAGTTGGAGTCCCAAATGGACTCTCAAATCTTCAGAGCTTAATTGTAAGGGCCAGAACCCATCAATTAGAAGATTTTTTTATATCATTAGAAATCTATTGAAACTTAGATGTTTAAAATGGGCTCGCATCGCCCATTTGGACATCTGAAACACAAGTTATGATCAAAAAAACGTTGAGAGACTTTCGACCACTAAAAGTCAGGAATCGACCCGACTTCCTCGCGTGTAAGCAGTGTGCCACATACCATTGGAAAGCTCTTGACAAGGGTTACAACTTTGCTTCAGACCTCATTGCAATTGGAGGTTTACATGCGAAGTTATGGGCCCCCAAAGTTGCGAGAGTTCTAGCTATGGGAATTTCAAGACTCCCACTTGGGAGTCCCAAAACAAAAAGTCATTTGGATGTGGCCCTCGTGCAGAGATGCAGAATATACTATAAGGAGGAAGGTGGTGGTTTCCCCCAAGTCTGGGTCGTGGTCAATCTTGTGAGTCCGAGTTGCCCGTGGTTCGCCCTAGCACCAAAAATGCTCCAACTATGCACTAACCACCTTGTGTTGGTTTTGTGTAGGTTCATGTGAGTAGTTGAAGCTTGTCAATTCTTTCTAGTCCCATCCTGGAGCTCCAGCACGCCCCTCTACCCTTCCAAAGTGTTATGAACCAGGGAGTGTGCCTAATTCTTTACTCTTATGTTGTTTTCAGTTTAGACTCACATTTGAGTCCTTAAAGGAATTGGGAGCGTGTCACTTAAGATGTGATAAGGCCATTACCACTAGCGATGTAGGCATGGCTCCTAAACTACGGGAACTTTTTGACATGTTTTTATTCATTGATAAGATTTTTACATATGTGAAGGACGAGGGGGCTAATTTACAAAGATTATCCAACTTATGGATAACATAATATGACGCACTCCTAAGTCCCTTGTTAGACCCACTTGAGGGTCTAAGTAGGTTGAATTGCGAAAAGTTGGGACTTGAGGGTCACTCTCGACTTCCAGCACTAAAAGGGGTAGAGGGGCATGCTAGAAGTCCCGGGATTAGACTAGGAAGAGGGACAAGTATTATTTCACTCGAATCTGCATCCAAAACCAACCACAAGAGGGTTAGTTCACATTCGGGAACACCTTTGGGTGTTGGGACAAGCCATGGGCATTTGGACACACTTGACTCACCACGGCCCAAACTCGGGGGAAGCCACCACCTTCCCTCATATAGTATTCTCTGCAGCTCTCCGCCAAGGCTACATCCAGATGGCTCTTTTTCCCGGGACTCCCAAGGAGGAGTCCTGAAACTGTCCCAGGTTGGAGTCCCGTGAC
Source organism: Sphagnum contortum (assembly GCA_963920785.1). NCBI lineage: Eukaryota > Viridiplantae > Streptophyta > Sphagnopsida > Sphagnales > Sphagnaceae > Sphagnum > Sphagnum contortum. The sequence continues at coordinate 5,377,598 of OY987295.1, read as the reverse complement.
GCGCTCCCAAGTTCCTTGTGGACCCACTTGAGGGTCCAAGTATGTGACAATGCGGAAGGAGTTGGAACTTGGAGCCGCTCCCTAGCTCACAACACTTGGAGGGGTAGAGGGGCGTGTTGGAGCTCCAGGATAGGACCAGGAAGATGTGATAAGCTTATTCACTCACACGGGCCTGCACAAAACCCACACAAAGTGGTTAGTGCATAGTTAGAGCACCTTTGGTGCTAGGACGAGCCACGGGCAACACGGACACACAAGACTCACCACGGCCCGGACTTGGGGGAAGCCACCACCTTCCCCCTTATAGTATACTCTGCAGCTCGCGGCGGGGGTGACATCCAAATGGCCATTTTGTCCCGGGACTCCCGGGACTCCCGCGTGGGAGTCCCGAAATCGCGCATTTTCGGGACTCCCGCGACTTTGAGGCTTCGTAACTTTCGGAGCAGACCTCCGATCGACTCGCCGTCTGAAGCAAAGTTGTAGGTCTCGTCGAGACCTTTCCAACGGTATGTCGCAAGTCTTCTGCACCCAAGTATTTTGGGTCGATTCCCGACTTTTAGTGATCGGGAGTCAAAACCGGCGGACTCCCGGGAGTTCGACTCCCGGGCCTTCTTTTGGCCATAACTTGCATTTCAGATGTCCAAATGAGCAATGCGAGCCCATTTTGGACATCTACACTTTAAGAGCTTTCCATTGATATAAAGAGCGCAACCAGCCATGGAGTTTTGACCCCTCAAAACGCTCTCTGAACTTTCGGGAGTCCTTTTGGGACTCCACTCTCACCAACTCCCAACGTGGGAGTTCACTTGGGAGTGTGAGGGTTCACTCCCTCACACTCTTTGCACTCCCGGGAGCATGTGATATGACTCCCGGGTCTACTTATAGGCCCGCACGCTTGCAACCCCCTTGTCTTGGTCGCGAGCCAAGGCTAGGGTTGCGACAATGCAGGCCCGTGTGAGTGAATAAGCTTGTCAATTCTTCCTAGTCCCATCCCGGAGCTCCAACACGCCCCTCTACCCCTCCAAGTGTTGTGAACTAGGGAGCGGCTCCAAGTTCCAACTCCTTCCGCATTGCCACATACTTGGACCTTCGAGTGGGTCTACAAGGAACTTGGGAGCGCGTCAAAATGCATGAAGTGGCGCAAAAGCTTATGAGTACACCGTTGTTTAGTTTTCAAGATTTGAAGCTAAGCATTAGGGACATAATCGCAATACTAAAAGATATCTTGAACACCACATCGGGTCCTCTACTAATCCCTGATCCACGTGCTACAGGGGTCCCATCCAACACTTTGGAGAGACATTTGATTGGTTCACATGTTGCAGATGGTGTTCATGATCTAATCACTAGTTCTAGCATGGTTAAATTAATTGGCTTTCCTACCTCTAATTTTACACTCACTCATTTTCGAAGGTGGTGCCTAGTGAGGGAACTTCCATCGCCACTAGAGTTGCCATTGTCGACAATATTGAGTCAGTAATCCAGGTGGGAGGACATATACCTATAGTGGTACTTCTTGATATAGGTGCCCAACTAGTGATTTTTGGAGTTTAATTCGCCACGAAGATGGGCATGCTCGACTCCAAACTATGGAAGTATATGTGACAAATTCGCATTGCTAATGGGAACGTAGAAGAGGTATTTGGGGAGAGCTCATATTTGATTACACTTAATTTCAATGAAGGTATAGATCAGGAGCTTTGCTTACATGTTTATGGCTCATTGGGCCAAAGTAATATCCATTTTGGAGATGCCCAATCCTACTGATGTTCACACTTTGAGGAGCTTCATCGGACTATGTAATTACTACAAGATTTTTGTCCAAGATTTTAGTACTATTGCTCATCCTCTTTACGCATTATTAAAGAAGGATGTTGCTTGGACATGGAGTGAAGAAGCTTAAGAAGCTTCTAACACACTCAAAGAAAAGCTTTTAGAGTTCCCTATTTTGAGAAGACTTGATTTCAGCAAGGTCTTCATTCAACACAATAACTGGAGTGCTCTTGGTATTGGTGTTATTCTTGGCCAACTTGATGAGGAAGGCAAGGAATATGTTATCGCCTATGCGTCTCGAAGCAACAACAAGCCTGAGAGCAACTACTCTTCATACGAGGGGTAGTGTCTTGTTGTCAACCTCAGTACTATGGCAACTGCTGCACAAGGGACATATAGAGACGCAAAAAAAAATAATCATTCTAAGTCATTGAAATGCAGGCTTTAGAATAATATATTGTTTGGTTCAGTGAGCTTCTGATTGAAAGGAAATTGAGTAGTTGTTGGAATAGAAAGTCCTTGAAACTCTGAAGATGGTGGCATCAAGTCAATAAATGTCATTGCTCTTCTTGCATCACCTAGTGAGCATTCCCTGCACTTGGGCTCCCGCCTGTATAAAGGCCACACTACCCACATGGAACTTACCTCTATGTTAATCAAGGAGTTTTTGTTTACATTTCTAATCCTCCAATTTGGTGCAGTTCTTCAATTGTTACACTGGATTGTTGAGGATTCTAGCAATAGAATACCTTAAAACCGGAAGTTGCATGGTACCCACCAGCATTGGACTTGGTTTTGTTGTTCACATGCCTTCAGCAGAATGAGTGGCCCTTTTCAATGGAGCAATTTGAACCCAGTTTGTGAACCTGCTCAAATTGCAAGGCAACAAATTTAAGCTGGAAGTATGGGTTGTCATACATTTTAGGCCTTATCATTACAACAACATGGGGCTATTTTGCGATCCAAATATCATCGCAAACAACAAAGAAAAAAGTTTCTGAAAACCCGCTGTTGCGAACCATAATTCCTCGCAAACTCTTAACCTTTTGCGATACCATAACATTCGTACCCGTACCATCGCAAGTCCTTCACAACTCCCGAACTTGATAAAATCGCAAACTTTTCCAATTATAACTGCTTCTATACATTGTTTATGATTAACACTACATCGGAAACTATTTACAACAAACCCATCACCGCAACGACTTAGCGAATCAACTCAAAACTCTATCGGTTTCTGATATAAGATTTGACGTAAACATTTCGAGATTCTCAAAATGCCGCTAAAAGTTTACGATTAACATTACATCGAAAACTATTTGCAACAAACCCATCACCGCAACAACTTAGCGAATCGACTCAAAAGTCTATCTGTTTCCGATGTAAAATCTAACGCAAACATTTCGGGATTCTCAAAATGCCGCTAAAAGTTTGCGATTAACATTACATCGGAAACTATTTGCAACAAACCCATCACCGCAATGATTTAGCGAATCGACTCAAAAGTCTATCGGTTTCTGATATAAGATCAGACGCAAACATTTTCGGATTCTCAAAATGCCGCTAAAAGTTTGCGATTAACATTACATCGGAAACTATTTGCAACACACCCATCACCGCAACGACTTAACGAATCGACTCAAAAGTCTATCTGTTTCCGATGTAAGATCTAACGCAAACATTTTGGGATTCTCAAAATGCCGCTAAAAGATTGCGATTAACATTACATCGGAAACTATTTGCAACAAACCCATCACTGCAACAACTTAGCGAATCGACTCAAAAGTCTATATGTTTCTGATGTAAGATCTAACACAAACATTTTGGGATTCTCAAAATCCCGCTAAAAGTTTGCGAAATCCATGATTTCGCAAACCTATTCTGGAATGATTTTACCCTTAAGAGTGTAGCGATGTCTATGACATGGTATATTTGGTCTTTTGGCTTTTGCAGTGTTTCGAAGAATTATGATTCGCAAATGGTTTTGAGATCCACTGTGTATCGCAAGAGCATGACACTGTATTCTTATTTTGGAAGTAGGGTTTGTATTCATTTGGAGTCACTTTGGAAGGCAAAAATAAATATCTATATCAAAATTTCAAAATTTACAATGTAAAAGGGTTTGTAACCCTTGGGTATCAAGGAGGTGGCTCTATGAAGTGTTGAATTGCACAACTCTCAGATAATGTTACTAGATCCCCTACCTTCCCTTCCATAACACACCTATCATAACATATCATGACAAACTTAAGTGTCCTATAATATTCTTCTCTACCTTACAAAAGCACCCAGTTTCAATGCAAGTGTTTAGACTTTTAAAATCTCCACTATGTTTTACCCTGGAGGATTTCTGCACCATCAACTTGCAACCGCAATAAATGTGTAAACTATAAGTGTGGAGGTACACACTTGGCAACATCTGGAATTGATGTTTGAGATCCAGCTGTGTATGAACAACTTGCTCCATTCACCTCTACTTCAGCTTCTTTCTCTAGCTTTGCAGTACAGGATGTAGGACTGCACATTGACTGTAAAGCATCAGATTGGCTGCACTGTCTTCTGTACTTGAGTGTCATGCTTGAAAGTTCATAATTTTCAAAAACTACAACTAGAACACTCTGCAGCCAAAGCCACATTCTGAATTAGCCTTGTGTCCACATTTCCTATTGACCAACCAAACAATGAAATAAGTATCCTGCATGAGCATGGCACTTAAATAACAGAAAATAACACCAAATCTCCCAAACATCAGGTAGAAAAACATAATTACTCTTGAAGCCAAGTGCTCTCAAAAGGAGCTGTCACACACCATTGGTCATCACAAACTGAAGTATGTATGTAAGTAATTAGTAAAAGAAACAGGTATCTTTTATTTGACTTCTGAGAAAACAAGCTAAGAGAAGTTTACCTCCATCACCATTCCAACATATTTCACATCGTTGACATGTTGATTCATGTCCAAATCACCACGTTTTGGCTGCAAAGAAAAGTAGAACAAAGAAAACAAAGACAAGCAGCGAATAATATGAACAAACTAAAGATGTTTGAAACAAAGCAGGTGACTCCTGATTTGACAAAAAACCTGAACCCTTTTTTTTTGTCCAAGGGCCAGAACCAATCTCATCTCTAGACCTTGGACAAGTCGTCAAGATCACCAACTCCATTGCACCCACCAAAAATGCCACAGGTTACATACAGAACACACCAATGTCAATAGCAGGAGCAGCCAAGGTCTTTCTAAACGTAGCCGCTTTGGCAGCATCTGTTGCTCTCCCACTGTACATGGCCATGAATTACCCACTGAGCCCCTTTGCTTGCAGTATCAAAAGGGTAACTGGATGATTCCACTGAAGCCAACAAAGTCTCATCATTTGCATCACTTGCAATATCCTATCAAGTCACAAGGCATCACACCTTACTCATCTTTTTGAGATTTGAAGAAAACTCCATAAGAATGGTTCACAATTACAAGATGAGTCCAGTGATTACCTTTTGGGTGCTACTCACAAAGTATGAGATCATGAACGGAAATCACTCCTTACTCACTACTTCTACCCTACAGCCACAATGGTAGGAGCTTTTGCAACCTAGAAGGAGAATGAAGTTCAAAGGAAAAATGTCATATTCTGCCCACAAGATATAGACATCCAAGCTAGGGACTCAGATCCTTTTAGACTGAGCTACTCTAAGGAATAGCTACCTTGTATGTTGCAAGCTGAGATGTCCAAAAAGGTTTCACAAATCTGCAGTGCCACTAAGGTGACAATCTTGGGTACATTTGACTTCAATCGGTTTAGCTCCTTCAATGACTAATATCACAGAAAATTTTAGGGTCCATACAGGTTTAATATGGACACTCGTCAAGCAGCTTTGTATCAAAAATTAGGGAGTTAAAGAAATCATGGTTCAAGTGGTTCCCATGATGGGAAAAACCACCTTGCAACCTCTGCAACTGTCTTTGGATGTGCACCAAGGCGGCTGGGTTGTGTAGGCAAGGGAACTGATGAACTCGGTAGTACAGTTTGGCATACCTCTTTCAGCTCCAAGGTCATTGCATTCATCTTCTCCTCAAGCTCACATATTCGGGCCTCTAATGCGTTGTACTTTTCTGCCCAATTTTCACCACCTTTGTTTAGGATTGTAGTGTATTGTATAGGTGGTGGGTGGTTTACCTATCAAGACCAGCCCGAGTTAGATCACAGGTTTACTACTAAAGGCAAAATGTGCATACAGTTTTACCCATATGGCATATTTGTCACAAAATATCAAGACTGAAAAACACCCACCTCTTCTTTAACAATTGCCTCTAACTTGTCCCAGTCAGTCCCGCATTTTGTGTTGCACCCAAGTTGCATCCAATGAATGTTCGTAGCCTTGACAAGTTTGATCTCCAACTTGGTTTTCAAGCAGGCATATTTACACTCTGCAGGGATCACCTGCATAGTCAACGTGTGGGAGTTAACCTAGTGAGCGGCCTAGGCACATTAGCAATGTGCTTATCCTTCTACTGTAACACAAATGGCTTATCCTTCTACTGTAACACAAATGGCTTATCCTTCTACTATAACACAAATGGCTTATCCTTCTACTGTAACACAAATGGCTTATCCTTCTACTGTAACACAAATGGCATAGTTATAATTAGTCACCTTGCCAAACAAGGGGAGTTGTAGCATGCACGGCAATGGCTCCTTGAGATTAATGACCAGGCCTACCTGCCAACACACATTCCATCATTTGCTGCAAGTGACATTAAATCATAACATCCATCATTTTATATGACCTTTAATTTATTTTCACCACACTTGTAACTCTCCAATGGAAACCAATTGTCCCTGTAGCAAGAAACAAGATGCTAATATGTGAGTGGTTTTCCATTAGGCTGTTGTGATCACAGCACACTGTGTGTAACTGTGATCACAACAGCCTAATGGAAAGAGACCCTAACACTGGCCCATCTATCACTGGGCCTTCAGAAACACACAGTGACCTGATAACAGAGGCATGGAGCCATTCTTTTGGACAGTTTAATGCAGGGTGAAGAAATTGCTGTAAAAATTGTGCAGCTGATCTAGAAACACATACAAGTCATTAGAAGCCCAACTAACATACAACCAAACTATTTGAGAAACAAAATCAAGGTTTGGGAGTATATAGAACTTGGAACATACAATGTGTTCACTGAAATGAACTTTTAGATCTTCTTCTTCAGCTGCCTTTGCCAAAATACAAACCACAACCAAACTGGTTGTTTGGTACCATTCATACCTGCCACAACCAAATAGATGCCTAACCACTAAAAGCAAAAACAGTCCTAAAAGGAACTTTCTACTCCTACATTGTCCCCTATAGGTTATTCCATGTTTGATGGAGCATGGACTCTTGTTAGGAAAACCCAGAAACAACCATTGTAACGTAATGCAGCTAAATTGAGCCCACAACAACCATATGCAAGTTCGCCATATAAAAATCACCGAGCAATGGGCTTTGTTTTATACAACATTTGGATTCTACAAGAGCCCTTACTATAGATGCTTACTTGAATTTGGCCAGTGGAGCATATGGTGGTGGTGCAGGGGACACCATGTCAACCACCTTGGTGTTTGAATTGGCAGATGCAAATTGCAAATCCTTCTTGACAACCTTCAACTCCATTTCAACACCCATTCGTGTGTCCATCTCACTTTAGCAAGGATTAATAACTCTTAGGGTTTCTTCCGAGCCTGTCAGGTTTCTCTTCGAGGTTTGGCCCGTGGTAAGGACCTTGTGAATTGTGACCAAGACCAAAACTCGCATCAACACTGCTCAATACCTATAGAGTCCCCCATAGTCCCTCCATTAGCAACTAGGTTATTAAAATCTACTGACCCACTGTGTGAACTCTGAGCAATCGTGCATTCTAAAAGAAACATCGCTAGTTTGTAAGATAAAAGTTGGAGGTAGTCGAAAAGGATCTAAAAATAGGGGAACAACTCTATATCACACCTAGAAATTCACTTTTGTGAAGTTGAGCTTCTGAACAAACAACAACCTTCGTGCAGCTCGATCATTCACAAATCTTGGGATATGCTTGCATTTCAGTTTACCATGAACACCATACCAATCTAGACATATTTTGTGTCTTCTAAGATATATCGGATGCTCACGAGAACATCGACAACAAGCATCTAAATTATTTCTGAGATGCTCAATCCCTGAATCCTGGTGGTACCTCTGAACTAGCAACTTTACTGTGACATCGCTTGAAAGCACGCTGGATGTAAGCAACAGTCTTTTCTTTGTCGCATCCCCATACAGATTTCGTCATTATAGGTAGTCGTCATTTTCGTAAAGGGTTATTTAAAAGACTATCCAGTACACTGGAATCAGGTGTTATTCGTGGGCAAAATTTTATCAAGTTGAGGTGATAATGGAGGTGCATGTACATTTGGTACAAACTACACACTTACTATGGACCCTAATGACTTGGCTCTTAAACCCAGAACCCTTCAAACCCCAAATTGATTAACCCCCATATACCTCATAAAACACTATTTTTTTGGCCATATACCTCATAAACAATGTTTTTGTGGGGAGTGAATTATCCCTTTCTTGTAAAAAAATCCAGGAAATTTTGGACAATGTTACTTTCTGATTTAATTTCAACCAATTTTGCTATTTTGAGGCAAATTTCGAGGAAATTATAACATCATATATATGGCACACTACTATGTTTCAAAACAAAACAATAATTTTTAGAGGGTGAATTTGCCTATCGTAAGCTAGAAATTGGAAATATATGAAGATAAATATGAAAAGACTGGAAATCCTTGGTTTGTCTATGTCAATTCTTGAAGATAAGAGCACTAAAAAGGAAGAAGCCAAAGTTTCTAGACTAGATCCTTGTGGTTAGGGAAAGAAGCTATGGATTCACCTAACTGTTTTAATATCAATCCAAGAATTCTTGTGTGAATTCAGCTAATTTTGTTATGTCTTGAAAAAATCACCAAATTTTCAATATGACAATTTGAAGAAAAACATTGGTCATGCCATTCCATTGTGCTCACATACTATAGTAGAACTTGTCTAAGTTAATACTGCCGGTTTAGATTTAGATTGTATTGATTTAATTTTGGTATTGTTTCAATGATAATTGATGTAGCACATAACATTTGCGGACCTGTTTAATCCATGGCCAATTTATCTTTGGTATATTTGGTGGGAAATAGATGATATTTTTATTCCCATCGTTCAATAAACATTAATTCATCCTCCATCCCAACAAATCCTTCATGCAGAGTTTAACATGCGATGTTTATGATGCCATGCTCCCTCCCAACATAACATATGCAAAAATTGATAATTCAATCGTTCACAGTTTGGATGTTGGGCGAACCATGTGTAAAAGATTCCAAAATGGATCGGTGAATTTTACATGGAGATATATGTTGTGTTGCTCACTCGAGGAACAAGCACTTAGTGCTATACACTGCTATACTACACATACAAAATAGCTTTGGGTTTTCCAAATCGTGGGATTTTACATGACATATTCCTCTTGCACACACAAGAAAATTGGAACAAAATGAATATCTACCCCCCCCCCCTTTGTTTGTCATGTGTCGTACCTTTTTATTGCCGTCCATGCATATATATGTTATTTATTTGGATAAATGGAATTTAATTTTGAAAAAAGGTAGATTACTTTGTGTTAGATTTGATACGATTATGTATTCATTTCAATATGGGTGCCACCTCTTTCAATACACTTGGGAAAATGTTGAACATAATTTTAAGTATTTAATGTGGCCTATACAAAAATCCCGTGCACCATATATGAAACATATTTTATAATTTTTACATGTTAAATAGACTGACCCGTATAATGTTGGGATTGGCCGTCCACAACCAAATGGGAACGCCGTGGCCATTTTGGAGGGAAATAGATCTGATTATTATTCTCATTGTTTAATAAACATTTAATTCGTCTTCCATCCCAACAAATTAACTTTGTTACAATGAATGTTTATAGATTAAAAGGAATGTGTGATATATTAAACTTTGTGCAAGCGTGAAAACTCTAATATTGTTTACCAAAAATGTCCTAGAGTATTTACCAATTAAAATTAACCGCGATTCGCCACGATGACATACTTTAGATATGCCCTGCAGCGTTGCCATAATGTTCCTTTTCCCAAAACAACCCTAATTATTATTTGGTTACATATGCCTTGTGGCGTTGCCATAATGTTCCTTTTCCCAAAACAACCCTAATTGTTATTTGGTCGTCATAAAAAACAATTATTGATTTATTTTGTGATACGGCTTGGGTTGTTCTAGACAAATTCATATCAAATACCTCTTTGATGGTATAGACTTTTGATTTTACAAGTATACGTTCTCCCTTTTCTCCGAGCTATTTATTAATTTCCTTGGGAGAAAAGTTTATCAACCCTAAACCCTAAAATGAGATTTGTGGATGGGGCACTTGTGGGTGTTCGGTCATTCAAGCCCGGGAAACAAAAAAAACCCGGAAAATTTCATAAGGCACGATTTTCTTTTCCCATTCAATCAAGCAATAAACGTCCTTGGAGGGCACGAGTCCTACAATACTCTTGCTAAAAAATGATGCAAATGATAACAAAATCTTTAATGAAAGGAAAGAATTCAACAAATAGTTAGTTAAAGCCTAACATGGAGTACGTGGATCCTCGATATTATGCACTTATTTGAAAATTCGCAAATCCAACATTCTAAGAGCCTATTCAAAAGGTAATTTGAGTCAGATTGCAATCTTGGTAATAATTCTAACATATGAATGGTAGACATCATGCACAATCACTTTCCCAAAAAATGTTCATCATTTTTTTTAATCGTTTATGGATGGGGTAGATCATTTCCAAACATTCATGGATGTCGTGGATCATTTTTAATCACCCGTGGACGAAAGAGATGATTTAGATTCACTACATAGGGTGGATCCTTTTTTGGGAAGGCATGGATGATGTGGATTATTTTTGGTCATCCATACATTATTGAGATCATTTTTAACTGTTTGGAAAAACATTAATTGCGCATATCACTTTCATTTTCCCAATGCCCTTGGATCACGTCCATCATCAATATAACCCCAATCTACTTATATAAAAGAATTGGGTTTTTTTTTCAGTGTAAATCGTGTGTGTCCGTCCGTCCGGTATCCTATTGGCTGGAACTCAGGGTAATGGGTATCACTCAGTGTTAGGGGTATCCCTCAAAGTCATGGGTATCACTCAGTGTCCGATTTGTTTGTGAGGAAAACAAGGTCCCTCAGTGTAATGGGTAAACTCTTGGGTGGGTTGTGAGAACTGTTAGTGAGAGGAAAAATCACTCAGGGTATCGGTATCACTCAGTGTAATAATGGGTATCACTCAGTGTAATGGGTATCCTCTTGGGTGTGTCCGTAATGGGTATCATTCAGTGACAGGGTATCCCTCCATGTCAGGGTATCACTCAATGTAATGGGTATCCTCTTGGGTGTGTCCGGGTTTAGGGTTTAGGGTTTCTGCACTAAATCGTGTGTGTCCGTCTATCTGTCTGTCTGTCCGTCCGTCCAATATCCTATTGGCTAGAAGATTGTCTAACGTGTGATTGGACAAAAGGGCGGAAGGGAGGTGAGTTCTCTCTCTCACTCATAAACACAAATGAGGAGGTGAATTCTCTCCCGCTCACACACACACACTCAAATCAGGAGGTGAGTTCTCACTCACTCACACACTGAAATCGGGAGGTGAGTTCTCACTCACACACACACACTCAAATTTCTTTTATTTGCTTTCTGCTTAAACATTTCTGCCTTTTAACTAAAAGCAAAAAAAAAACAAAAAAAAAACCATATAAGGAAAAAAAAAAAAAAAAAAACTACTAAAAATTTAAATATAAACCTCCTGTCTTTATTCTTTTTTTTTAAAGCTAGCATGTCGATACAAAACAAGAATCTTTCACGATTTCTGCAATATATCACAAATGTGGCCAATCAAAAGGAATTATTTGGGGAAGGTTTCAAAGGTGATAAAACTTTTCCCCTTATCATTTTGCTTGCAAAATGGGTTTACCAACTAGTATGGGGTAGATTATTTTTGGTCACCGATACATGGCCTATATTGGTATTATTTTCTATACCAGGCCTCAGTTGATTTGCTTGCATTTGAAAGGGACTTGAAGTCCGAATGGGTGCCAAATATGATGGCGGAACCAATGCAATTTGTTGGAATGTTGACATCATTGCCAATGACAAGTTGACACGTCACATCAACTTTTGCCCCCCATTGACTGGATAAGATTGTGCCTAGTTGAAAGTCTTATGGAAAATCAAATTGCTTCATGGGCGGTTGGTAGGAACAAGTGTGTCAGGGATCGATAGGTCGAAGGCAAGTACGTCGATGCTTGCAGATGGTTGGTGTTTGTGTAATGTGCACATATGGCACATTGGTTGGTGGGTGGGGGCAAAAAGGTGCTCAGTAGGCCGATGCAAAGCTTACCAAACTCACTTGATTATCATATATTGTAAAGGAAGAAAGTTCCTTCCCCTGAAGCTGTCCAAGGTACTAAAATAGTGTAAATTAAAAGGACCCAATCAAATGTCACCTTATGGGTCAATCACTGACATTAGTGAATCAAAGGAACTTTTTTCATTAAAAAAAAAAAAATCCAAAAAAAGAGGAAAATGTTTCTTTTCCATCTTTTTGGTTTCTTTGATCTTTTTATTTTTATTTTTATGTAGGGTAATTTTTATTTAAATGGTGTGATTAGTGTTTCTCTCTTTCTAATTTTGTGGTGTAGTTGAAGTGGTGATCCTCCATAACAAAGATTTAGCCAAATTGGGCTATAAACAAGATCTGAAAAAACACAATTTAGATTGAATAGTGTTCTTTTCATTCTTTCATGAAAACCAATTTAGAAAAATTGTGAAATTTTGTCCAAAAAACACACGCATACACACAATGCCATGATGTATACATTGATTTTTATTTGAACTTATAATTGAACTTCTGATTTATGTAATTTATTTTGTATAAATTTATTCGTATTTTTTGAACATTAAAAAATGAAACTCAATCAAAGTTGCAAATGAATGAAATGGAAAACAACATGAAAAACAATGAAAGTAGATGATCTTTTGAAATATCAAATGGAGTATCAAAATCAATTTCCTCCCTCTTATTTACTTTGTAGAGTTTTGAAGTTCAAAGTACTTAATTTTAAAAAGTTGCTTTAAAAAATTACTTCTAATGATAAGTTGTTGTAAACCCAACTAACTGAGTGTGTAGTTTTGCCATAAGTTGTTGCAAGCAGCCACACACCATCCATCCTTTTCATGGTTTGCTACTGGGTGCTGGTTCATTATGGCCCCCACTTCAGATGGCCATGAACTCCCATTCAATAGTTTGGAATGGTTAAAGCCCTTTGCCTGATATGTTGGGTAAGATGTTAGGCAAGCTACGTGATACACTCAACATAATTCTCAAGCAAGGGTAAGAGCATTCCATCACGACATTAATGTCATGGGTGGCAGATTCAACAAATTAAAGAGAATAAAAATTGTGTTCAACAAACAAACATTTTGAACACCGTTATATGAGTATACGATCATTGTTGGAAGATTATGTAATATAACGTGATCAAGAAAAAATGGCATGAAACTTTCCTTTCGGTGCCATGAAACTCCCACTTCTCTATGGGGGTGGGTTGGGAGGGGGGGGGGGGCCAGATTCTTAACCATGGTCATGGTGGACACATTTTTAGCCAGGGTAAGCCAGCAGCACCCACACTGGTAACCTTCATCTTCTTGAGTGAGGCCTCATAGTCAGGTTGTTTTTATTTATTTATTTATTTATTATTATTATTATTTTCTTAATGTGATGTAGCTGAAGTGACAATCATCTTGTGGATGATTTAGCCAGATGTGGATGATTTGATGAATTTTGGGGTTTTAACCTAACGGATTTTTGAGATTAAAACAGAAGGTTGCTTGACTTTCCTATGAAAGACTCTGCAGATTTGTTGAATACATGGAAAGAGCAAAGGGTCAGCACCACTGTTTTTTATTTTCTCGTAGGAATATAGTTCCAAACTTTTTGATTTTCTAGTGTGAATTTGAATGATTTTGTGATTTTTTGGCAAAAAAATTGCCAATGACTTGATATCAACAAAATGAAAAGGAAAAAAGAACAAAAAACCATGGTTCACACCTAATATATGTTTTATTATATCCAATAGAAATAAGATTAGAAGACTGGAGGGGCACGTCATGTGCTTCACATGCAAGGTACATTTTTGGTGAGTTCCAACTCAAATAAAATCTACATGGGCTTGTTCCAAAAGAATAGGTTGCTTCTAAAGATAGGTAGCTGTTGGTAGCCACATCAAGGAGATCATATAAAAGCTTTTATGACTCCTCATAAAAGCTGCAGAATTTCACAATCAATAAGGTGCGTTGATCAGGGGTTGATCCTTGAGTTGATTCTTCTTTTGTAATCGCAGACAGACAGTTTTTTGCTTGGATCTAATTTTGGAAAATGGGTTGAAAAAGTGAACCACTTACTAAATGCACAACACCTAGCTCTTCAAACTTCAGTTATTAGAAACCCATTGAGGGCGGTGTACATAACATGCCAGCTTACATATCAAAACATCCTAGCAACTTAAGTATGTATTTACTCACAAAACTTTCATGGAACTTTAGAGTTATAGGTAAAGTCCCATCTATTAGGGGGAGGGAACTGCCACTTTGGACTTATTATTAGGGCATCAAACTTGTAAATGGGAATGAAAATTTTACAAAGTGAAATAACTAGGACCCAAATTAGTTTTTCCACCAACTTTGGTGGTAAACTGAGTTTCATCCTGTATTTCTTTCTCCTTGATTGCCTCCACTACTACTGCTACATATATCTTCACTATTCCTTCGTGTACAACCACTATAATATTCTCAAACCTTGTGCATTAAATGCTGAGTTTCAACATTTCATAGTGAGATCTAATAAAATTTCTTTACTTCATGGACACCATTGAAAGAGAGGATAGGGAGTGAAAGCAGGCCCAAAGACAGGGTGAAAAGAGGGTGACTTTACTGATATCTCTATTATCTTGAGGATTGATGAACCCATGAGATCAGGTTGCTGCTGTGACAAGTCTTCAGTATATAACACCCTCCGCCCCATCAACATTTTTGTTAATCGTATTCCTGGATTTGAGGTCTATAGCATGTGAATAGCATGTGAGTTTGAATGCTTGGTGGGTTTCTAAGAGATCTCAAGCTTTGCGAAAAGATGCTCACAGCCTACCAGTCAAGTATGTTGTAGTAGTACTCTTTGTCCTCTCTGAGAGTGAGGGATTTTCGTTGGGTTGTGCAAACAAGAATCTTGAAACTTCCGAGCTGCTTGCTTGAAGGGTGTCGTTTATACAAATGGGTGGTACCTATGTCAGAAGAAAGAATTTAGCTCATTCATTTTGCTTGCCCTTGTGTGCTTGCAAGATGCCCTTTGCATGTTGTATCAAACATACAACTTCCTTGGAAAGAGGAAAGAATTTAGCTCATTTGTTTTGCTTGCCCTTGCTTGCTTGATGCCCTTTTTATGTCGCACTAAACATAAAACTTCCTTGGAAAGCAAGCACATACAGTAGCCTCTCGCCTAAGTACGCACCCATTTAAGTATGCATCCCGGTAAAGTATGCATTATTTTCTCGAAAAAATAGGGTTCAGATTTAGGGTTTAAGGTTTAGGGTTTAGGTTTAGGGTTTAGGTTTAAGGTTTAAGGTTTAAGGTTTAGGTTTAGGTTTAGGGTTTAAGTTTAGGTTTAAGGTTTAGGGTTTAGGTTTAGGTTTAAGGTTTAGGGTTTAGGTTTAGATTTAGGGTTTAGGTTTAAGGTTTAGGGTTTAATTTAGGGTTTAGATTTAGGGTTTAAGGTTTAGGGTTTAGGTTTAAGTTTAGGGTTTAAGTTTAGGTTTAGGTTTAAGGTTTAGGGTTTAAGTTAGGGTTTAGGGTTTAAGTTTAGATTTAAGGTTTAGGTTTAAGGTTTAGGGTTTAAGTTAGGGTTTAGATTTAGGGTTTAAGGTTTAGGTTTAGGGTTTAGGTTTAGGTTTAAGGTTTAGGTTTAAATTTAGGGTTTAGGTTTAAGGTTTAGGGTTTAAGTTAGGGTTTAGATTTAGGGTTTGGGTTTAGGTTTAGGGTTTACGTTTAGGATACTGATAAGGATGCTGCAAAAGCTGCTGCTGTGGATACAAAGAAAAGTGATTGGTCTTAAGTGCGCACCTACCGGCTAAGTACGCACACTCCTCCCAGGTTCAAGTTGCGTACTTAGGTGGGAGGCTACTATACAACATGACAATAAGTTGGGTAAATCGGTTTTGTATATAGGAAAGAGTAGCAAGCACTCTGTATGAAACATGACAACAAGATGGGTTAATTGGTTTTGTATATAGGAAAAAGTAGTAAGTACTCTGGATGAAACATGACAACAAGATGGGTTAATTGGTTTCGTATATAGGAAGTAGTAGCTAGCACTCTGGACGAAACATGACGACAAGTTGGGTTAATCAATTTTGTATATAGGAAAAAGTAGTAAGCACTCTGGATGAAAAGCTAAAGAAAGAGAGAGAGAGAGGCAAAGTGTGTGAAGGAGGATCTGGCTTGTCTGCCGGCCAGCGACCTTGAGCCCAAATATTTGGCCAAATATTAGATTCCTCTGTGACACACAATCTCCGGACTTGTCATCAGGAGGGGTACACCCCCCCCCACCCCCCCCCGCCCCATCCCATGCCACCCCCTTCTTTCTCAAAATACAAAGAATAAAAGTACTGCAGCAAACAAACAAACAAACAACAGAAGTGTTGGTTGCTGCAGCAAGGGAGTGATTGTGCAGTCACCATTTATTATCAAATCCCACTAAACCAGATAATGATAATGATGGGCGCACTTTGTATTCTTTATTATTATTATTATACATGGACAAAACAATTCTTCTACTTAATTATTATCTACAACTTCTTAAAATTTCACTGACTTAGGAACTGGTTTATATATATATATATAGGAGATTTTTAAATTCACACCCTTTCTTCATTTTGAATATGTGGAAGGACCCAAGTGTGGGGGTCTGTGGTCAATCAGGGCACAACTCGAGAACTTGCCCGCAGAAGTAATTGAACTGATAAAGGAACATACTCTTAAAGTTTAATCTGCATAAAATCAGACGCGCTAAAGGTGTGAATTTAACCAAAAAAGGTGTGAATTAAAAAATTTCCTATATATATATGGGGGTCTTTGCAAAAAGTTTTAGAAGTCTCTTTTTTACACTCATTTTGTTCTTATGGTCATCCCTGGACCATTCCAACAATGCCGTAAATGGTCTCAAATTCAGAAATAACTGCCCCATTTTCAAGCTTAACTATTTCATAACTATTTTTTTTCCTATTAATTTTCATAATTAGCTATTTCTCACCTTTCTTAATAATTACCTCCATTTTATAACTATCAACATGGATTTTTTTTAACATGTGTCTTTTCATGTCCATGAAATGTAACATATTTTAAATTATATTTGACATTGACATAAATACATGAAAACATTTTAAAAAATAAAATAGTTGATTTCACTAGTAGTGTGCAGCAATGTGAAGCTCAAATTATATATATTAGTCTAGCCCTCTGCACTTGGCCCAGTTGTGAACACATTGAGCGTTAAACTGATTTTTCCTTTCAAACCCAATTTTTTGCAGTTTGTTTGAATTTTCAACAACAAAATCCATTAGAAAACGGATAACTTTCACATCCCTTTACCTCTGAAAATTGTGAAATAAACTCTATTAAATCTGATTCACCAAGGGCTTTTCACCAACGCCATGAATGACCCCAAATTCCAATACAGTTTTGAGTTTCGATTTTATTTAATATTCATTGAGAAAATAATTCAATAATTAATTAGTTTGCACACACCCATAGCCCCAAACAATCTCAAACCAAGTTGATGCACCCCTACTCATCGTCGTGAGCTTTCAAAGATACAAGGTTAAACCTCATGATCTAAGGGATCTTGAGCATGACAAAATGAAACAAAACAAACTACCTTGCTTCATAGATACCTTGCTTCATAGATAGATTCGAAGGACAAACCAAAATTTGCAAACCAGCTCCCCCCCCCCATCAAACCTAATATATTTTCTCCTCCTCCCAACCAATAAAATGGCCTATACACAACATTTTGGATAAAGTATAGCATTGAAATAGTAAAGAAGTGTATATATGCCTTGCATACAATATCGTGCAGAGGGTGAGTAAAAGGAAATGATTATTCTTGATTGGTCAGTCGTAATGATTGGTCGAGGTGGTGACATTTTAAATAATATCTCACCTACACTTTTTCATGTTTATGGGTGCAGATGGGCGAATAATTAATAGTGTATGTGGAAGTGGTAAACACTAAACACCCAATCGAGGCCCAAATAACTTGATGTGGTTTGGATAGAGATGAGTATTTTTTTCAGGAATTTTTTTGGTTTGTCGCAAAAGTGGCAGTCATCCGTAGGAAGATACATAAAAAAAAAGTGACGATCATCATTAGGAAACTTTAGCCAAGTATATAAAGTATAAACTAGATATCATCTTTACTCATCTTTCCATATATTTGTTGCCTCCATTTTAAAAAAAAAACAAATAGAAATCTGGCTACTTTAATAAAAAAATTGCGCACACTTCAAATGATTGAAAATTTATTTAAATCTCATTTAATTCAAATTTCGCCATAAAAAAAGACAAAAGGTTCATGGAGATGCTCTCTAATACTTTGAGTAGTCTTGGAATGTAAGTAGGCTACAGAGATTTTTTCTCACAAAAGAAACGTTACCCATAATTTTCTTTGGCATAATGCTTTGGAAAAGCTAGCTCTCCTAGCTTTCTCTCTCTCTCTCACCACAGCTGCTGCTGCTTCTTTGTACCATGTTCTTCATCTTCTCATCTTGTAGTTTAGAATTAACTCTCCATTGTCTTCTTCAGATTCGTTGTCTTTCTCTGGGAACTGTACAAATGGTAGGAATGAAGCCCGCAAAATGAGTAGCCTCACCACCCTAGGACCAGACACAATCCCAGAGGTTTGCGTAAAAAAAAACCTTTTCATCCAGAACCTGCAATCAAAATCCCCAGCGAGAGAGAGAGAGAGAAACTCTTTCACAGAGACCTAAAAACCTCCTTAATTTTTCTTCCCCACTTTTTCCTCCTGCAAACATTGCATGCAAACATGGAGAAGCCAACCAGCCACGCATTCCAAATTTCCAGCCTCCCAAACCCAACCAAGAAAAGCCAGCCGGACCGCGCTTGACACTCCCAAAACAAATTAAAATCACCCAAATCTGAAAGCAATGAATTGCACCAGAAACTAAAAATACACCCATATATATATGATTAAAGATTTGTACTTCATATCTGAGTTAAAACCATATTTGGCTAAATCCTCTCCAGAAGATCACCATTTTTCTATATCTTTCCTATGGAAGATCCCCACTTAAGCAACGTTAAAAAAATTCCTGAAAAAAACCACACTGGAGCTTCGACGCCCCTGACATACCCACTCTACATTACTAGTGTCAGCTCCCGGTTGGGACGCCCGCCCGCACCCCGATCGTAGTGGATGAGGAAAAGGTGTTGTGGGTACGTAGGTATAGGAGTTGCCACGCAGTATACGGCGCCATTTAATACCTTCCCACACGACTTTACTCACCAAATTTATTGAAACAAAATCCTTCCTGTGCCTGACCCAATTTGTGTTTTGTTTTTTTTCCCGTTCCCCCTTTTTGGAAGTAGGGACCTGACCCATTTTGTGTTTTTAGGGGGGGCACAAATGGAAGAGAATGCCAAATGCCAAATTTTAACACGTTTCACATTCACTTACCATAAAACGGCACTACTCAAGAATTGGCAAGTGTAACAAAGGCAATTTATTCATGGATGGGGTCAAAAAGGGGCCAAATAATGGGAGATGGCCAAAAGTGATGCCAATAAAACTAACCGAAGTGGCAGTTCATAATTAACCCCAGTCCAACAGTTCAAAAAAATTTGCCCTCATCATCTCTGTGCTCCCTATGTGCAAACTCGTAAGTATTTGTTTACTTTTTCGCGGGCTTTTGATTTTTCAGCCTTTTACACCTTTCGAATGGGCAACCTCCCATCTAAGATGGCGCCAAAGGGGGGTCTTTTTTGCTAATTTGGGTTGATTGGCCCTCACCCTTAAAAATGATTTTTTCCCCTAGGCCATGAAATCCCAGGATACCCCACACTTTTCCGTCGAGTCAATTGCGTGTCCATTCCAGGGCACACTTACCTACCCAAATTGAATGCGAAACTATTTGAATCCCTTTTCACACACAGCCAGCAAGGGAGATAGAAACCCAACGACCTAAAAAAAGCCCATTTGTTTAGGTGCCGCCTTCTCATTGGTGCCAGTCCGGTGGACTCCTCGATCTGGAGGCGCACAACTTCTTGGCGCGTTCTCATTGGGCGATAAAATTGAACGTACAACTAAAAAGGTCAGGTACAAATGACTAATTCGAGAGGCCAAATAACGACGTGTCAGCTTTTGTGTGGTGGGCCCAAATGGGGAAAAATTTGTTGCCATGCCGGTCGGACAAAGCAGGTCCATAGGTTAATGCGCCCAGAAATGGACCGCACGGGCGAGGGCGCGACCGCGGACGTGGGAAGTTAACGGGTTGCAAGTTTCCCGCCTGTGCTCATCACCTGTTAACCGGCTCTCGTCAAGAGTCCTGGTTCAGTTAGTACCTCGTTTAGTAACTTTCGCTGGGGGGTAAGTAGTAAGATAGTAAGGTACATCAAGGGGCCCCGGTGAACCAGCAACTGCCAATGCAGCATGACGGATGAATGATAAGTGTTCAAGAAACAGTTTTCTGTTGGGCTCCAGTTCCATAGCTAACCATGGTAGTTAGCTCAGTTGCCCTTTCTTTTCTACCTACCTACTAACAACCCATAAGCAGGTTGTTATTAGGTAGGTAGTAAAAAACAACCCTTTCCCATGTATAAACCATCTACTCAACTAGTAATTTCCTACCTACGTACCTACCTATGTATGAGAGTTATTTCCTACACAATTGGTTACTGAGGTGAAACCAAACATCAACCCAATTTGAGGTTCATCCACAACTGAGTATATAACGGGCATCCAGTGGATGGTGCGCTGGTGGGTGCTCGTTCGCTGTGGCGACATAAAGGTACATGATTCCGTTTGCAGCTAGTTAATCGTTAACTGGACTGGAATGGTAGTAGGTCCGTTAGCTTAACTGAAGGTGGTGTTGCCTGCCACCAGCGTGTGTGAGTTTTATTGGCAGGGCAACACATGGTCGTTCTTGCTTCTCGCCTTCTCGCTCCTCCCTCTCTCGCTCGCACGCAAAGGGAACTCGCCTCGAACGCTCGGTCGGTCGGTCGCAAAGGGAGCTTGCCTCGGACACTCGGTCATTCGCCCTCACTCTCTCTCTCTCTTCATGGCACTGGATTGACGACGGTCGTTTTGGTTCCCGTGGTGCCGCCTTCGAGAGCCCCTTTTGAAGCTGTGTAGTAAGTATCATCGAGAGAGAGAGAAAGAGAGAGGCACATTTCAGCTAGGCTACATCACAAAATTAGAAAAAAAGAAAATTAATGCATAGACCCCTTATCTTGGGAATGTCTCCACTCCGGAGTCCCACCCTACCTCATTAAATTGGAGACCCACCGCCTCAAAGTCTGAACGTCATAGGGAAGTCGAGATTTTCTTTGCGCTGGCGGGCGGGGGGGGGGTGTAAAGAAGTTAGGGCTCCATTTGAGATGACGCGCTCCCAAGTTCCTTGTGGACCCACTTGAGGGTCCAAGTATGTGACAATGCGGAAGGAGTTGGAACTTGGAGCCGCTCCCTAGCTCACAACACTTGGAGGGGTAGAGGGGCGTGTTGGAGCTCCGGGATAGGACTAGGAAGATGTGACAAGCTTATTCACTCACACGGGCCTGCACAAAACCCACACAAAGTGGTTAGTGCATAGTTAGAGCACCTTTGGTGCTAGAACGAGCCACGGGCAACACGGACACACAAGACTCACCACGGCCCGGACTTGGGGGAAGCCACCACCTTCCCCCTTATAGTATACTCTGCAGCTCGCGGCGGGGGTGGCATCCAAATGGCCATTTTGTCCCGGGACTCCCGGGACTCCCGCGTGGGAGTCCCGAAATCGCGCATTTTCGGGACTCCCGCGACTTTGAGGCTTCGTAACTTTCGGAGCAGACCTCCGATCGACTCGCCGTCTGAAGCAAAGTTGTAGGTCTCGTCGAGACCTTTCCAACGGTATGTCGCAAGTCTTCTGCACCCAAGTATTTCGGGTCGATTCCCGACTTTTAGTGATCGGGAGTCAAAACCGACGGACTCCCGGGAGTTCGACTCCCGGGCCGTCTTTTGGCCATAACTTGCGTTTCAGATGTCCAAATGAGCAATGCGAGCCCATTTTGGACATCTACACTTCAAGAGCTTTCCACTGATATAAAGAGTGCAACCAGCCATGGAGTTTTGACCACTCAAAACGCTCTCTGAACTTTCAGGAGTCCTTTTGGGACTCCATTCTCACCAACTCCCAACGTGGGAGTTCACTTGGGAGTGTGAGGGTTCACTCCCTCACACTCTTTGCACTCCCGGGAGCATGTGATATGACTCCCGGGTCTACTTATAGGCCCGCACGCTTGCAACCCCCTTGTCTTGGTCGCGAGCCAAGGCTAGGGTTGCGACATGAGAAGCGTGAGATACGGAGCACGATCTCCATCATCATCCATCAGGTGCTCAAACTATAAATGGCGGGGAGCAGAGTCTTCATCTACGAAGTCACTATTTCCCAACCCATAACCTGGACATATCCTTAAAGCAAGAAGCCATTGATGAGATAGGTCGTTAATCTTCATGGATGGAAATCATCCATGCATACATCCCTCCCGAGGTTGAGGGCTGGCGGAGTGTCGAAGAAACCTTAGTTGTCGCTTCCACGCCGTTCCTTTCTTGCGCTACACCTACTTTCCTCGTTTGCTTTGTGCTTGTCGCAACCTTAGCTTTGGGCTCGCGACCAAGGCAAGGGGTTGCAAGGTTGCGGGAGTTAAGAGGAAAGAAGCCTGGGAGTCCAAAGGAAGGAAGCTCGGGAGCAAAGGCAAAGGCATTGGGAGGGTGTGGGCCAAGAGGAAGCCTGGGAGTCATCACATACTCCCGGGAGTCTAAGGAAGTGCGAGGGAGTGTGAGGGAGTGCGCACTCACACTCCCAAGGCAACTCCCATTTTGGGAGAGGGAGTCCTGGTGTACTCCCGAAACTTCAGAGTGCGAGTTGAAGGGTCAAATCTCAATGGATTGTTGCGCTCTTGGTACCGTTGAAAAACTCTTGAAACGTAGATGTCTAAAATGAGCTCGCATTGCTCATTTCAACATCTCAAACACACGTTATGGGCAAAAGAAGGGCCGGGAGTCAAACTGGCAATTTGACTCCCGACCACTAAAAGTCAAGAATCGATGCCTTCCCAACATCCGATTTGAGAGTGCAACATGGCGTTGGAAAGCCCTTGACGAGGGCTACAACTTTGCTTCAGACCGCGTTGCCATCAGACTTTGCAATCGGGAGATATCGGCGTCCAAAGTCCCGGGACTCCAACCCGGGACGATTTCGGGACTCCCACGCGGGAGTCCCGGAAAAAAATGGCCATTTGGATGCCACCTCCGCCACGAGCTACAGAGTATACTATAAGGGGGAAAGTGGTGGCTTCCCCCAAGTCCGGGCCGTGGTGAGTCTTGTGTGTTCGTGTTGCCCGTGACTCGTCCTAGCACCAAAGGTGCTCTAACTACGCACTAACTGACGAGCTCCCAAGTTCCTTGTAGACCCACTTGAGGGTTTAAGTATGCGACAATGCGGAAGGAGTTGGAACTTGGAGTCGCTCCCTAGCTCGCAACACTTAGAGGGGTAGAGGGGTGTGTTGGAGCTCTGGGATGGGACTAGGAAGATGTGACAAGCTTTGCTCACTCACACGGGCCTGCACACAACCCACACAAAGTGGTTAGTGCATAGTTAGAGCACCTTTGGTGCTAAGACGAGCCACGGGCAACTATTGACGCGCTCCTTGGTCCCAGGGTGAACCCACTTGAGGGTTCACCAAATGTCAAATTGCGGAAAGTTGGGACCGAAGGCACGCTCCCGGCTTCCAACTCTAGAAAGGGGTTGAGGGTCGAGTTGGGAGCCCCGGGATTAGACTACGAAGAGATCAAGCTTTTAGATCACACGAACCTGCATCATAAACTAACACGAGTTGGTTAGAATCCATTTGCACTCTTTTGGTGTTGGGACAAGCCACGGGGACCCGGACTCACTTGGACTCACCACATCCTTGGCTCGGGAGTATGCCACCACCATACTCCCTATAGTATTCTCTGCAGCTCCCCATGGAGCGGGCATCCAAATGGCACAAATTCCCGGGACTCTCGAAATGGAGTCCCGATTTTGTCTCGGTAGGACTACCGGAGCTTTGAAACGCCATAACTCCCAACTATAGAGTTGGATCGCGACGATGTCTCAACCGAAGTTGTAGCCCTCGTCAAGATCTTTCCAACGCCGTATCGCACTCCCGATTCGGATGTCGGGAAGGCATCGATTCTCGACTTTTAGTGGTCGGGAGTCAAATTGCCAATTTGACTCCCAGCCCTTCTTTTGCCCATAACTTGGGCTGCAAATGTCCGAATTGCCAATGCGAGGGGATTTTCGATATCTACGTTTCAAGACCTTTTCAACGACACCAAGAACACCCCAATGCGAGGTGTTTTGCCCCTTGCTGTCGAGCTCTGAACATTCGGGAGTCCATGGCTGGTTACGCTCTTTATATCAATGGAAAGCTCTTGAAGTGTAGATGTCCAAAATGGGCTCGCATTGCTCATTTGGACATCTGAAACGCAAGTTGTGGCCAAAAGAAGGCCCGGGAGTCGAACTCCCGGGAGTCCGCCGGTTTTGACTCCCGATCAGTAAAAGTCGGGAATCGACCCGAAATACTTGGGTGCAGAAAACGCGCGATATACCGTTGGAAAGGTCTCGACGAGACCTACAACTTTGCTTCAGACGGCGAGTGGATCAGAGGTTTGCTCCGAAAGTTACGAAGCCTCAAAGTCGCGGGAGTCCCGAAAATGCGCGATTTCGGGACTCCCACGCAGGAGTCCCGGGAGTCCCGGGACAAAATGGCCATTTGGATGCCACCCGCGCCGCGAGCTGCAGAGTATACTATAAGGGGGAAGGTGGTGGCTTCCCCCAAGTCCGGGCCGTGGTGAGTCTTGTGTGTCCGTGTTGCCCGTGGCTCGTCCTAGCACCAAAGGTGCTCTAACTATGCACTAACCACTTTGTGTGGGTTTTGTGCAGGCCCGTGTGAGTGAATAAGCTTGTCACATCTTCCTAGTCCTATCCCGGAGCTCCAACACGCCCCTCTACCCCTCCAAGTGTTGTGAGCTAGGGAGCGGCTCCAAGTTCCAACTCCTTCCGCATTGTCACATACTTGGACCTTCAAGTGGGTCCACAAGGAACTTGGGAGCGCGTCAGTAAACTTGACTTAGGTCCTCATGAGGGGAAGATAGAAAAAAGGTTCCTCCCAAATGAGGGCTTCGTCAATTAGGTTAGTTTAGTCTTTTGACGAAGCAAAAGTGGAGGGTTCCGGAGAAGACCCTCTTGAACTTGCCAAGAAAGTGTTGGAAACTTGGGGACGCCTAAGTTAGCTTGAGGCAAGGTCTTGCCACAAAAGTTGGCATTTGATGGCCAAGGATCCAAATGAAAGCAATTGCATTGAGGAAATAATTTCTAAGTGTCAATGAGGACATTGACCTCTTCTTTTAGTGGGAGAGTGTCGCAACCCTAGCTTTGGGCTCGCGACCAAGGCAAGGGGTTGCAAGGTTGCGGGAATGAAGAGGAATGAAGCCCGAGAGTCAAAGGAAGGAAGCCCGGGAGCAAGGGCAAAGGCATTAGAAGGGTGCGGGCCAAGAGGAAGAAGCCCGGGAGTCATCACATACTCCCGGGAGTCTAAGGAAGTGCGAGGGAGTGAACACTCACACTCCCAAGGCAACTCCCATTTTGGGAGAGGGAGTCCCGGTGGACTCCCAAAACTTCAGAGTGCGAGTTGAAGGGTTGAATCTCAATGGATTGTTGCGCTCTTGGTACCGTTGGAAAGCTCTTGAAACGTAGATGTCTAAACTGGGCTCGCATTGCTCATTTGGACATGTAAAAGGCAAGTTATAGGCAAAAGAAGGGCCGGGAGTCAAAGTGGCAGTTTGACTCCCGACCACTAAAAGTCGGGAATCGAGGTCTTGCCGAGATCCGATTTGAGAGTGCGACACGGCGTTGGAAAGCTCTCGACGAGGGCTACAAGTTTGCTTCAGACCGCGTTGCGATCGGACTCTGCAGTCGGGAGATATCGGCGTCCAAAGTCTCATGACTCCAACCCGGGACGATTTCGGGACTCCCACGCGGGAGTCCCGGGAAAAATGGCCATTTGGATGCCACCTCCGTGTCGAGCTGTAGAGTATACTATAAGGGGGAAGGTGGTGGCTTCCCCCAAGTCCGGGCCGTGGTGAGTCTTGTGTGTCCGTGTTGCCCGTGGCTCGTCCTAGCACCAAAGGTGCTCTAACTATGCAGTAACCACTTTGTGTGGGTTGTGTGCAGGCCCGTGTGAGTGAATAAGCTTGTCAATTCTTCTTAGTCCCATCCCGGAGCTCCAACACACCCCTCTACCCCTCCAAGTGTTATGAGTTAGGGAGCGGCTCCAAGTTCCAACTCCTTCCGCTTTGCCACATACTTGGACCCTCAAGTGGGTCCATAAGGAACTTGGGAGTGCGTCACCCGCGACGAGTCGCAGAGTATACTATAGGGAGTAAGGTGGTGGCTTACTCCCAAGCCCGGGGTGTGGTGTGTCAAAGTGAGTCCGAGTTCACCCGTGGTTGTCCCAACACCAAAAGGACCTGAAATGAGTTCTAACCACTTTGTGTGGTTTCATGCAAGCCCGTGTGAGTGAATAAGCTTGTCAATTCTTCTTAGTCCCATCCCGGAGCTCCAACACGCCCCTCTACCCTTCTAAGTGTTGTGAGCTAGGGAGTGGCTCCAAGTTCCAACCGCTTCCGCATTGCCGCATACTTGGACCCTCAAGTGGGTCTACAAGGAACTTGGGAGCGCGTAAAAGGCTGTGGCAACAGTGCGCCAGCCCCTCAACTGGAGAGTTGAAACCAAGCCTGGGACTGTACGCACACGAGATGTATTTGTTACTTTTGCTACAACTGAGGACAGAAAAGTTGTCTATCCAAACCGTGTAGCCCTGAAAGGTACCTACTGGGGCCTGGAAGAGGATTTGACCAAACAACAACAAGAGCAAAAGAGGGCATCATGGCATCTATTTGAAAAGGCCACAGAGAAAAAAAAAAAAAAGCTTACTGGCGTGGCGCAGACCTTTACATCAATGACACCAAAGTCACAACCTAGCACTAGGGGTGCTGGGACCAGAGAGCATTACGAGTCTCCCTATGGAACATCCATGGGGGGACAAACACGAAGCTAAGTACTAGTTCACATATATAGGGACTATTTGATGACTCAGATGTTGTTGCACTGACTAAAACACACTTGTTCCCTGATGAAACACCGAGGTTTAGGGTTCCGCTGAGAAGCTCGAGACAGGTAGGTTGTCGCAACCCTACTTTGGCCAAGTGTGGGGGTGAAGCCCAACACTTGGAAAAGTTGGGATTTGGAGTCCTTCGGGACTCCCGAATGTTTAGAGCTCGACAGCAAGGGGCAAAACACCTCGCATTGGGGTGTTCTTGGTGTCGTTAAAAAGGTCTTGAAACTTATATATCGGAAATGCCCTCGCATTGGCAATTCGGACATCTGTAGCCCAAGTTATGGGTAAAAGAAGGGTCGGGAGTCAAACTGGCAATTTGACTCCCGACCACTAAAAGTCGGGAATCGACCTCTTCCCAACGTCCGATTTGAGTGTGCGACATAGCGTTGGAAAGCTCTCGACGAGGGCTACAACTTTGGTTTAGACCTCGTTGCGATCCAACTCTGAAGTCGGGAGTTATGGCGGTTCAAAGTTCCGGGAGTCCCGCCGGGACAATTTCGGGACTCCATTTCGGGAGTCCTGGGAATTTGTGCCATTTGGATGTAGTCTCCACGGCGAGCTGCAGAGAATACTGTAGGGAGTAAGGTGGTGGCTTACTCCCGAGTTCGGGCCGTGGTGAGTCTTGTGTGTCCAAGTGCCCGTGGCAAGTCCCAACATCCAAGGGTGTCCCGAATGCTAAACTAACCTCCCGTGGTTGGTTTTTGGATGCAGATTCAAGCTTGATCTTCTAGTCCCTCGTCCTAGTGTAATCCCGGGGCTTCCAACTCAACCCTCTACCCCTTTCTAGAGTTGGAAGTCGGGAGCGTGCCCTTCGGTCCCAACTTCCGCAATTTGACATTTGGTGAACCCTCAAGTGGGTTCACCCCGGGACCAAGGAGCGCGTCATAAGTGGCAAAATAGATTAATGACTAATTTAGTCCACAAACCACATTTCCACTAAATTCAAGGAATTTAATTTTAATTTATCATAAGAATATTATGAATATGTACAAATTTGTATTTTACACCTTTGGATAACACTCTCACTAAAAAACCATACAATACGATATTTTACATATAGACATACGCCAACTATGACTAAGCACCATTTCGCTTACGACTAAATGGGACTTTAAATGGCTACTCTTGGATGATAAATCCAACCCATATATAAATGGAAATAAAATTAGTCGCAAACTAGTCGCAGGTTAATCGAAGATGACTTGACTGATGTCAGCACGATGTCACAATAGTCGTAGATAATAAAAATTTAGTTGCAAAGACCAAATAGTTGCAGGTAGTTGTAAATGTGATGGTCACATATTGGCCTTTTTCTTCTAGTGAACTTAAACAGCTACTGTGTCGTAAGAAATGCACGTACAAGAAGTTGCAAGGCCGACAATTGTGTGCACTAGCAAAGACAGATCCGGCCAGCTTTTGGAGGCAGTACACCAAAAGCAAGGAACGATCTGTTGCTATCATAAAAGCAGACTTGGTTGTTGGTTTCTAGAAGCTGTTGGAAGGATAATGCCCCAGTAATACAGCTAGGGGACAGGGTAGCTCTACAGCTCAGGTGGTCTCGAGCTTGTCACACCCTTTTGCAAGTGATGATTGTAGCACATTAAACTGTGACATAACCTTAGATGAGATTGCGTAAGTGATGAGGAGACTCAAACGTAACAAGTCTACTGGCTTAGATGGCATCAAAGCGGAGTTTCTGCTAGGTGCTGGTGATATGTTGCATGTACCATTGCAGATTGTGTTCAACAAGTTGTTGCAACAAGCTTATTCAACAAGCTTATCTACTGGAGTCATTCATGCATTGCACAAAGGTGGTGATGCCTTGCAATTTGAGAACTATAGGGGAATCACAATGGGTCCTATACTAGCTAAGCTATTTGCCATGATTCTAGAAGCACGCTTGAGCAGCTGGGTAGAAGAGAGGGGCCTACATGCTAGGGGACAGACTGGTTTTAGGAAAGACTTCCGCACCTCGGATAACCTGTACATTTTGCGAACGTTTATTGAACAAAGCACTCACAAACACAAAAAGGTGTATTATTGTTTTGTGGATTTTCGCAAAGCTTTTGATACAGTGCCTCGTGATCTGCTATGGCAGGTGCTGGCTGAGATGGGAATTGTGGGTCGCTTCATGCAGTGTCTACAGAGCATGTACAACCAGGATAACGTTAGAGTTATGCATCTAACAGAAGGGCTATTAGCCCGATTCTCATGTGGCATTGGGGTCAAACAAGGCTGTCCACTAAGCCCACTACTTTTTGGACTCTACTTTGATGGACTTGAGAAGCATCTAGATGCACTTGATGGTGATAGCCCGCCATAGCTGGCAGACATAGTAGTCAAATTACTACTATATGCAGGTGATTTGGCATTGATGTCAGAGACCCCACGAGGGTTGCATAAACAAATAGATGCTTTGTCTGAGTTCTGTGTTGAACGACAATTGGTCATCAATGTGAGTAAGACCAAGGTGGTGGTGTTTGAGAAATGCCGCAGTGTAGCGCCAGAGTTCACATACAAAGGGACAACCATTGAGCGGGTTCAATCATTCAGATACATTGGCTTAGAATTACATAGTACAAGAGGCATGGCAGTAGCCAGAGACAAACTGACTGTTGCTGGGAAGAAGGCACTATTTGCATTACGCCGCAGATGCAATGATATGAGCATAACAGATCCGGAATTAATGTGCCAGTTGTTTGACTCACTGGTAGGCCCAGTACTGAGCTATGCATGCTAGGTGTGGACAGGTTGTATAGGGGCGAAAGGGTTGCAACGAGCATAATAAGTACATAGAATGTTCCTGAGAGGAATATTAGGGGTCAATAAAACAACAAGCACTTTTGCTGTGTTGGGGGAGTTTGGAAGGTATCCATTGGAATATTTCTGGTGGCAACAAACTCTCAAATATTATGATAGACTACGGGAGTCCACACTAGATCGTCTGTTGTACTGTGCTTACCAAACCCAACTTCAAATACTCAGTGTGCTCAATGATAACCAACAGTGTTGGCTCCGGAATAGGCAGTTGTGGCTTGATGACCAAGGGGTTGGGGTTCTTTATACTAATGTCATGTGTGTTGTACCAAGTGCACATGCTTCTTATTTAGAATCCACTTATGGTGAATAGGCCAAAGCCATAAGTAGCAGATTACGTACATACCAGCTGATGAACACGAGCTATACCACAAAATCTGGGTACTCATATGCACATTAGAGTTATTTGCAAGCGATCACAAATGTTTAGCTCAGGTAATCTTTGTCAAGGTTCAAATGTTCAAACCATCATTTAGAGGTAGAGTGTGGCAGGCATGCAAAGCCTGAGAGTGTACCGAGGAGAGATAGGGTTTGTCGCCTATGTCCCCTAAGAGCTGTTGAGGATGAAGACCACCTGTCGTTAGTGTGCCCAGCTCACCATGACATTCGGTGCAAGTTTGGTCAACAGCTAGGGAAACCGTTGACACCGTGCAATTTACCGCCTGAATTGATGCATTTGGCTAATAAGAAAGCGGTAGCTTTGTACTTAGTTTCTTGCCTAGACAACATGAGTGTTTTGCTCCAACCAACTAGGTAATAGTCGTCAAATGGATCTCTCTGGTTTGGGTATTGACGTTAAATTAAAAGAAAGAAAGAAAGAAAGACAAGAGGAAATAGAGGGCAGTTGCGACGTCCCAACAACCGTCTTGCATCAAACCGTGTGTCTTTTGACATGTAATTAAGTCCAAATGTGTCTTTTCAAACATTAGGGCGCACAAATATATGAAACTTGAAATCATAAACTCTCAATAAATCCAAAGAACAAAAACAGGTTTAGGAAGGAGAAATTAGTTGGTGTCAAGTCATGGTTCAGCCATGGCACATGCCACATTAATACTTATGAGGAAATAAAGATGTAGACTAAAGACCATTATGTATTTCTAGGAATATACGATTTGGAGTACGCATACGCTACACTACTATATACAGTAGGAGAAATACATATGACCACCTTCCAAGAAATACGTTGCCTGGGCGAGTTTTCCTGCTTGGCTCGCGTGTGCGCAGTGACGCGCGAGGGAAAAGGAGATCAAGAATAAGATGAAGAAGTAAAAGATCGTACATGCGCAGTGAGAGTGTTGTAGAAGAGTAGGGACTCGCTCTTCCGTCGCCGCACATCAAAGGCCTTTGTCCCGTTGCAGGTTTTGTTTGCCACGCACTTTCTGCAGTTGTGTCGTATCAGTCTGCATCTTTTTCCCTAGGAACTGCTCTCTTTGTTATCCCGATCAACTTCTTTTGCTCTTCATTATCTTCTCCTTACTTTCCTTCACTTTTCCACGTCTCTGATGCGGTACACCGTTTTGAGTGAGGCAGGTACAATAGGGTTTGTTTGTTGTGTTTCCGGATGAGGATCTCTTTGTTTTTGTAGAGTGAGATTGTTACAGTGGATCATCACGGATACAGCATTGAGTGTGAGTCGGGAGGTGGTTTTTTCTGAACGATTATTATGACGAATAACGCGGAGACTTTTGATGCCTATTTTCGAAGAGCGGATACGGATCGGGATGGTCGTATCAGCGGTGCGGAAGCCGTGGCGTTTTTCCAGGGTGCCAATCTGCCGCAAGTGACTCTTGCGAAGGTTTTTTCCTCTCTTGCTTGGATCTCGTCGTCATCTCAGATTCAATTTATTCCAATGTATTACAGGTTACCTCGATCTCAAACTCGAAGTCAGGTTGTTCACATCGTCCTGGAATACTCAACCAATAATCGTCGGAGAATTTCCTTTCTGATATCGTTTTAGTTGTTTGCTTTAGTGAAACATAAGGATGACGAGTGCGGGAGCACTTCCCATATCAAAGCGCTGATGTTTGCAGTGATTGATAAACTAGTACTGATTTTTCTTGCAAGCATCTGGCTGACACAAAATAGGTTGGGGGAGCAGACACGTAAGGATCTGGTATGTCCTTCAGAGAAAAATAATGCATCTTGCTTTGCTCTCTTCTCCCCTTTCTGTTTTGTGCAAAGTCTGCACCTTCACTGGAAAAGGTGGATAGATTTGAAGATTTGATCCTCTTGTGGTATAGTACTGCTTGCACAAGAGCTTAGCTAACTGAGAAGCTGATCTGTTGTAGTATTATTTGGAGCATGGCATCTATAAAGCTGTCATGATGTAAGGGGTAGTGGAGTGCCATTCTCTGTTTGGATGTGTCTTCTCTGTACCTGTTGCTTCCATCTGTTTGAGTTTTTTCAATTCCATGTTGTGACATTAGACCGCTTCCTATTGTTGTTTGGGATGAGGTCAGTGGAGATGTTATATTATGATAGCTGGTCAATACCATTGTTGCAGGTCTCTGAATATTCAAATGAATGTTCTGTTGTTCAAACTGATCCTCAGTATTTGGTTTCTTTTTTCCTTTGTTCTTTAGGCTTGAGTTATAAAGGGTCAGATGAAATCTTTATTCAGACCCTTTATAACCCAAGCCTAAAGATTTCAGATGACAGGTGACACTTTTTTCATGTTTGCTGATTTGTTGCTGTTATGTTGTCAGATCGGAAATCTTTATAACCTTGTCATTGGGTCATCTGTCAATTGTATTGGTTTGACTTTAATCATAAGCACGGAGAAAATCTTAGTAGTTCTGAAGATGGTTTGTTGTTTGAGATTGGCATGTGAGGATTTGCTGCTTACGGTAAATCCTACGGCTCCTAGTGGGTGTATCAATGATTTCTCATCTAAAGAGTTGATTATATTACTGAAGCAAACACAGCAAGACATGTGTTCTTTCCACTTCCTTCGCAATTTTTGTGCATTTACATTGATTGCTTCACAGAGAGTTGTCCTTGGATTCTGATACAAAAGGCAAGTCCAGTGTGTTGTACCTGCAAGTCATTTTGTTCCAACACAATCTGCCAAAACTTTGCAAAATCTAGCTTCCTATGATATTTCTAGGTCTCGAAAAGCAAGTTAATGCTGATACATGTAATAGTTTTGCACTAAGAATGTGTGGTGACCTTCATGAGCCATATGGATTCTATTTTTTTTTCCTCTCTCTAATGATATTTGGTTTCAGCTTGGACATATCCAAGTAAACCTTATCAGGTCAGCTCACAATTCCAGTAGATTTATTTTAAATCTTTATTATCAAGATGTTCTTGATACTTATCCAGTATACTTTGGACAGATGTTTTTAGTTTTTACTTCCTCTGGGGGTCTCCTACAATGAAAAGTGGTCCAAGTTACAGTGGGCCTTATGGTAGATGTGTGATATTCCTGATCATACTGAGGATGTTCTCAGGCAGGACAACAATATTCTCCTGGTTGGACTTTGATCCAACAGATTCTGGACTTTTTGGCTCAATGCTGCCTTCCAAATATGGGGTATATGAGAAATTCATCAATCTGAAGTAACAGCCTGATGTGCAAGATATTGATTTTGGCTGCACAATTGAATTTGCAACACTGACTTCAATTCTGTTGTGCATCATTTCAGATCTGGCAATTTGCTGACCAAGGGCGAACAGGTTACCTCTCAAGGCCTGAGTTCTACAATGCCTTGAAGCTTGTGACAGTTGGACAAACAGGGAGAGAATTGTCAGCGGAACTGGTGAAGGCAGCACTCACAGGTCCTGCAGCTGCACAAATTCCACCTCCACGAATTAATCCTCCTGGTCCCTCAGCAGTGTATGGGCAGGTAACCCCACATTCTCAGCGTCCTCCTTCAGCTCTACAAGGAGGAATTGGTGGGTCTGCTGCACATCCACTGTCATCCCAGGGAAGTGGAGGACCCCAGGTTCTTCAAGGTCAACCACAGGGTTGGTTTCCTTCGGTAGGTAATCAAATGCAGGTACAAACTCTGCCAAGGCCGGTCCCACCTACATCAGCAGTGCTGCAGCCACAAGTGCCCTTGGGAAGTTCTTATGCAGCTGCAGATTCCTTATGGCCAACTCCCAGAACTCCCTCTTTCCCAAGTGCTTCTCAGTTCTTAAGTTCTGCAAATGTGGCTCCTGCCTCAAGCTTTCAATCCATGCCAACCTCTGGAACATCCAGACCAACAGCCACTCCAATGCCAACACCCTCAACTACAGCTCATGCACAGGATTCATCTGGGGCATCTGGGTTTCAAGCAAGTGCAGATCTATTTAGTGGTGGTTTCAAAGCCATGGGCCATGGTGGTAGCTCCCTCAAAATAGATGCAGGTGGAGATTTTTTTTCTCCAGCCCCACCAGGAAGGCCTCCTGGGGCACTGGCTGCAAAGTCCACTTCAGCTTTGCAAGGCTTTGGTGATTCATCTTCTTTGGCAGATCCAGTTGCACCATTGGCTCTTTTGCCCACAACATTAGCACCTACAGCTAGTCTGGGAAAATCCCCTCCAGTCTCTCAAGCTCTGCCATCTCTGTCAATGCCTCAGGATCTGGGACCTGGGTTGAGTGCCAGGGCTTTTCCAGGTCAGGGACCAGCAACTCCATGGCTTCAGATGACCCCAAATGATGTTCAGAGGTACATGCGGGTGTTTAACAAGGTGGACACTGATCGTGATGGGAAGATCACCGGGGAACAGGCACGTGATCTTTTTTTGAGCTGGCAACTTCCAAGAGGTTGGTTGGCCTCTCATATTCACCTGCTGAAACTTGCAGTATCATATGGCACTGCTGAAGTTGTCCTTGTGAAGGAAGAAAACAGTTTTCATCTGCAGTATTGTCACTTCCTAATCTGGCTACTGCATTCCACTGTGGGTGTTGTGTAAATTCCTCACCAGTACTCTGCAAGTGCAATATAGCATGGTCCTCTCTCTTATCACTTGCTGTGCATCTGTGTTTTTAGAGGTATTGAAGCAGGTTTGGAATCTATCTGACCAAGATGGCGATAGCATGTTATCGACCCGTGAATTTTGCACTGCCCTTTACTTTATGGAACGCTTCAGAGAAGGCTGGACACTGCCTGCAAAACTCCCATCTCACATTCACCTTGATGACTGGAACCTTCCTGATGTCCCTGATGGTCCCAAAACTGGCCCTAAGCTTCCAACCAATTATGGTGAGACAGGCTGGCAACAGATGCAAGGTTCTTTTCACCTTGTACTGCCTTAGCCATATTTTTAATCTGTTGATTATGGTTTTGCTGTTAGGGTTTTGCTTCATGACTTGTCTTATATCTTGAGCCACCAGTTTAGGTTTCCAAACTTGTGTTTGATCACATTTGGGATTTTACACTTTTGTCTGGTGCAATATTCTAGGCAATTCTCAATCAACTGGTTCTGGGAGAGCCTTGGGTTCATTGCCGGATCAGTCTTTGGCAGGCCATCCAGAGCTTGGCACCCAGGCACTCTTTTCAGGGTTCAACTCTGTTAAACAGGGTCACTTCAGCGAGACAGTAGTGCCAAGAACAAAGCGTGGAGATGCAGATGAGGCCAAGAAGAAGGTGTCAGATCTCCTATTTCCTTCTAGGCTGCCACTCATGTGTTTGTCATGAAGTATGTTCCACACTCATGGGGACCAACACCACACAGTTCTGGACTTTTAGTTAGTAAAAAAGTGAGCATGCTTGTCTAAGATTTATCAACCTTATAGACTATTTTTTTTGCTGGTTGTAGGTGTTTGAGCCTAAAGACCATACTATGGATCACAAAGAAAAGGCAGAGTACTACCGTACAAAGCTGCAAGAAATTGTAAGCTTCTCTCCCATTTTTGATCTTGTAAGGTCCTGTGAATTGTTTTCCACATTGTGGATGTATTGAGTTATCCCTGATTGTTCTTCATTGACTCAAAGACACTCTTATCTGTGTACTGCATGCATTTGGCAGCTCCAAGAATTTGCCTCTGATTTTATGTTTGCCATGTTTATGGAAGGTTTTACTTAAAAGCCGTTGTGACAACAAGTTGGCTGAAATCACAGAGCGGGCTGCTGCTGATAAGCGGGAGGTTTGTTTGGCTCTGACCCCCAATGGTGTCTTTTGAGCCTTTTGTCAATTGTGTTTTAGCTACTGCTGTTTTGATGTTTGGTTGACTGTCAGTCCTATATGCAAGGGTTGGCTTTTGAGGGTGTATCTGGAGAAGGTACACACGCTTGAGCAAGTTGATTCAATCTTCCATTGGCAAATTGGCAGCCCTGTGTGAAGAGTATTTGATTTCAACTGCAAATTCAACTTTTCCCCCCTGTTCTTGGCATTGAGTTCCATGAGATTCCTTGCTACATACTCTAAAGTAGTTTGCCGCTCCAGGTGGAATCATTAGCCAAAAAATATGATGAGAAGTACAGGGCAGCAGCAGATGTGAACACACAACTGGCAGCAGGAGAGGCAGCATATCGAGAGATTCAGGTAGTCTTTTTGTCTATGATGGAAAAAAAAATCATTTGCTTGAGAAAAATAATCATCTTTTTGACCAATCCGCTCTATTTTCTTGTGACTGGATCTGATCTGAACCTGGTTGATCGATAGAGACATATTTTAGCATTCTAGTTATGTTTCACAAGACACTTTTCACTGAACTTCAAGTTGATCATGTATCTTTACTACTGCTGCTAAACGCTTGACAGGCAAGCAGTGAGAGGTCTTTCTTTTTGGGAAGATGGATTTGGTGAATATGAGCAGCAGGGGGATCAGAGTAGACTGACTTTTGCCACTCTGCAGTGCATCCACATGTTTCACTGTGAGTTTAACAGCTCTTTTAAATATTCCTGGGTTTACAGGAAAGGAAGACAGATATTTTCAATGCACTTGTCAAAATGGAACAAGGTGGCAATACAAACTCTCTTCTGCAGGTATGATGCAAGCAAGGTGAATTTTGGTTGGCCTGCAGCTAAAGTACATGGGGGGTGTAGAGATTCCAAGGGTTTAGGTTTTAGAGCTCCTGAATGTGTTTGTGAAAGAAACTTAAGCTTTATTTGACTGAATGTTATTGAACTGGACTGATAGACATATATATGCACACTTATATTTACAGAGGGGGAGAGGTATATATGGGGGGTTATAACATTGAGCATGGTATACCAGAGTCGCGTGGACCGCATCTCAACTGATCTTGATGAACTGAGGAAAGCATTAAATGAACGTGCCAAGCATCTTGGTGTCGAAGTTAAAGAACAGCCTGCTATAGAGACTCGTTTTGGTGAGATTTCCATGATACATATGAAATTATGAATTTTTTTGTCTCTGTATGCTGTCTTCATTACTCATCATCTGTCACAGTTTGAGTAGTGTGAATCTGCTTTTGCAAAGTTCATCTGACTAGTTACTAGACTGAACTTTTTTTCATCTTTATAGATGTCTATGAGAACTATTTCTATTCTTAGTGGTGGAGTAAGAGTGTTCACCTTCCTCTCTTTTTCTGGAGTAAGCATTGTGGTGCTATGATCTACCTGCATCTCTAGTACGTTATGTGATCTAATGGGCAGAAGAGTATGCTGCAGGTTGGCAACCCGGAATTCAGGAGAAGGCTGCTCTGTGGGATGAGAACTGGGATAAGTTTGATGAAGAAGGTTTGCCTCACCTAGTTTTACTAATCTTTGTGTAGTCTATTTCTTCTAATGTATGAAACCACTTTCCCTTGGGTGTTTGTGCAGCCACTGTTGTTATTAGTCTGTTGGATATGTGTGGATTCTATTGTAAGTTCATAGATGATATCATGTTGCTTGTTAGCTTTCACTCTGCTTCTTTTCTGCATGTATTCATGTTTTCTGTGCACTTAGGTTATCTTGGGATTGAGGCACCTGTGTCTTGAATGTGTATTGCAGGGTTTACAGCAGTACAGGATTTTATGGAAGAGACAACAGGTGGGACTGTTATGGCTGCCTCCAGTGCAAAACCAAGTGATGCTGCCAGTTGGGCAGCAGAGGGGGAAAGAACATTTGAGAAGGGCACTGAGTTTTCTATGTCCACCTCTGTGGAGAATAAAGTTGAGCTACCACAGGAAGATTCAGTGTCTGTGCCCAAGCAAGTACCTGCAGACCTGCAGAGTGCTAAAGCATCAGTATCCAATGGGGATGATAGTGAGATAAATAAAGTGTACAGGTTTAGTCTGCTGCCAGACAACAAAACTGTGCCTACCTTTACTGCCAACGTCAGCAAAGCCAATGAAAGGTACAGTTTTGCAAAGAAATGGAGAGGAAACAGGGGGTAATGGTTAGCAACCAATATTGACTCTTGAGAAGCATTGTGGATTTCAGAGAGGGTCCCAACTCAATGACATTTTGAGGTGGAATTAGCACAGCTTTCCCAGCAGTGAGGTTTTCTTAGTTTCTTGGTTATAGATGGTTAGTTAATGGAAAAACTGTATCTGTCGGTGTTTTGACTAGGTATAGTTGGGTGTTTCAAAATACAGCGTGCAATTATGTCTTGAATTCCCTGAAACTTCTGGATCAATTGTTGAGTGCATCTATTGAGACTTGTAGGACTGCAGATACGCAGGTGTGGTGGATTCACAGGAGTTTGGAGGAGATGTATTGAATGGTCCCACCTCAATGAGCTCCTTTACCAACAGGTTTCATTCATTCTTTCTCCTTCTTCAGTCTTGTAAGTTTCTGTGTGACCATGTCTTTTGGATTTTGTAGAGTGAAAAACTGTGTGGGGGAAAGTTAAGTCTCCTTCCTACTGGGGCATTGTGGGTCTATGTTTTCAAAAGTGTGGTGTGTTTTGTCAAAGTTGAAGCAAACCCTGACATTGCCCAATGTTCTGTTTGACAGCTCAGAACAGGGACAAATCTCTCTGAAGTCACATGTGTCTGATTGGGCATTTGGAAATGAGGAGGAAGCAGACTCAGGGATGGACTCTTCATGGGGTTTACAGAAAAAACCTGCTATGGTAACTTTCACTTCTCCTTACATTAAATCTTAATGTAATTGCTTGCCTATCTCTTAATGTATTTAGCAGAATTTCGTTTGAATTTCAGTACAGTTTATATTGTTCATGTGCATGGAATGGTACCTATTTCATCTCTTGCAGGTTTGATCTCTTACTCTTTAAATTGAGGAGCTTGTTAACTGAGTAACACAATGAAATTGCATGACAGTGGGGAATCCATTCCTCTTAAATTTCAAGTTCTATTTTGGTGCAGGCTCCTATTAATACTAGAGGCATTGTTCAGGGGGCGACACATCCAGCAAAAGTGGCAGCATTTCATGGGTTTGCAGGAGGCTCTTCGGATGTGGGATCTCCACAGACCTCAAGTATTGATGAAACCTCAAGCCCTGCCCGGGTCTTTGAACAGAATGGAAACAGTTATTTTGACTCATTTAGCCCCCTGGCTATGTCTAAGGACTCCAGGGTGTCTTCATTTTTTGGTGGGAACACAGCCCAATCAACATCATTGTTTACAAGTGGCCCTGGTCCAACCAAGAGAGATGATGATTTTGCAGGAAGCTTCTTGCGCTTTGACTCATTTGGTCCTGGGAGTCCTGTTGTCCCACCGAGAGTGTCAGGTCAGTTAACAGTCAGCAACTATCTCCACATTTTCTTTCAGTGCTTTTTATGCTCTTCACAAATTGGGGGGGTATGTCTAATCTGAGGGCAGGCGTGTTTAACTGTTGTTCTACCATGCACAATGGTTGGTTGATTAATTCAGGTGCAAGTGAGGACCAAGCTACAACAGGGAGCTTCCTGAACAGATTCGACTCATTCAATAGTGTAAGAACCAACAAGGCTCACACGGGTAGCTTTCATTCAGACGATGAATCAGATCTTTTTGCTGGCACACTTTCCTTTGGTGCTACAAACCAAGATAACTCTGATGGCTGGAAAGCTTTCTAGACTTTGACTACTTATCCTTCCTGTTTTTATGTCTAATATGCTGTTGAATGTGCTGGTGGTCTCATTATCAATTGTGTTACTTGTCACCTAGTTTTTTTGCATCAGCACTATTGTTGTGGATGTCCCCATTTGTGTTGTCTGCCAATATTGGCAAATTTGCCAAATATAAAAGGGTACGATCTGTGTTCTTCAAGCCCATTTTTTTAGAGTAAAAATGGAAGGTCAAGTTTGGCTGTGCAATGGTTCAAGGGAGGAGGTTTTGGACATGCTATCTACTTCACAGACTTGTTAAGCTCCAAGGACAATGAATATGGTGAATGATGCATATGTGGTATTATTACATGGCTTTACGTTCTGTTTAGGTGCAGTGGCAGTGATGCTCTGCAGTTCTGAATAAATTGCATTTTGAGGCAATTGGAGAAATTCTCTCTGATGCATATGCAGTATTATTACATGATTTAAGGTTCTGTGCATGAAGCAAGCTAATCTACATAAATTGTGACTTTCGGAATTTGTAACTCTTAAATCTTACTTTTTATCCTTTTATGACAGTGATACTCTGCATTTTCGAATAAACCATATTTTGAGGTGATTGAAGAAATCCTGTGTGATGCCTGGTGTTTGTTTATTGATATATGGTCAGTGTCAATCCTAGGCCCATAAAACTCTCCAAGTGGTTGCATCTGTCATAGGAGTCCCATGTGTTAGGAAATCTTGGGCTTTGTGCCCCCCCCAAAGGGCAAGGTTTATTTAGACAGCCAATGGATTCCTAAGAGAAGATTAGTAGCTTGTCTTAAAGATGATCAGCTATACTCAGACTGAGACATCGTCCCAGACACTGACAGGTGAAACTGACATAAAACACATGAACAATTGTTTGGTATCCTTCAAAAGTGTTTCTCTCTGGAATTTTCATTACAACCAAAACAATTGTTGATTTTTTAATTTTGTTCTGTCCACTGGCTAAAGTGCTTAAAATGATATCATTGTTATCCAGTATAAGAGATGTGATTAAGGATATTCTGAGGTATATGAGTAGCCAATGATTTACCTGCTTTCTAAGTTGCTTCAGGGTTGCATGCTGGCACAAATACAAGTCCGACGCAAAATCTGATGAAGCTTGTTGCCGTTTGAATGAGCTTTACCCATTACGAAAGCATTGGCAACAACAAGACCTAGTTAATCATGAAACCTCCAAAGGACATGAGTAACATTGAAGCTCGACAGACATGATCGTAACCTAAAGAATAGCATGTTCCACACATACTACGGACTACACGAAGATGACGATGAAGAATGCCTACCTAGGGCTAAGCACACATTCATTTGGACCTCGTGAGTGGACATAAAAGAGACACAGATGCCACTAGTACCTGGAATGCGGACGTTTCAACGCACTTGGTTAATTATGTGTTGAGTAGCAGAATTCCATCACTAGATGTGATAGACTTGCTTGCAAGGAATGTCAGGGCATGGTGTTTGAAGTTGTGCGCAAACTTTTGCGTGGGGAGCAGCAAGTGGCACGCACTCTTTGCAAGTAACATTTAGCATTGTTGTCATCAATGTGGAGTATGTGACGGGCATCTTTTGGAGTGTGCATGTGGCTTTCACAACGAGTCGCCTACTGGGTGGGGCTTGTGTGCTTTTGATTAGGTGTAGGTGCGTTTTCCTACTGTCTATTGGACTGTTGGAGTCTGAATTTTCATCGGCAAAGAAGCTTGAACTCCTCAAGAAACGAGAGCCAAAGTGACTGGAAGAATTTAAAGAAGAGGAGACCATTTTCCCCTTTCTAGGGGAACCCCTAGCAATGGAGTTGTGTCGCACCATGAAGGCCACTAATTCGAATGCAGTGACGTTGCGACGGTCTTCCCTTACAAACAACACCACACAATGGCAAAGAAGCAAATATTTCTGGTACTAAAAGGAGGCTACAATTTCAAATTGAGGTGCTATTGGGAACGTTGTGAGGGAACTAAAAGAATTCTTGGGGAACTTAATGGGAACACCCTGGAAAGACAAACACAACCAGTGTTGGGCACTTCTCACTGGGGGACCCAGTTCTCAGTCCAGTTCTCACATTGAGAACCAACTGTTCTGATTTTGGATGGACTGAAAACTGGTTTTAAGGTTCTCACCCATGTGAGAACCGACTAGGAGAACCGCAACCAGGGAAAGAGAGAGAGAGAGAGAGAGAACTGGATGGTTTCCACATGAAAACCCAGATCCGGTTCTCAAAGTCTGGGGTCTAGGATGGTTTAATGAAACCACTATGTTAGGTTTAGGGTTTAGGGTGGCACCTCTGCCAGGGGAGACCACTAATGTATAA
The DNA here is from genome assembly GCA_963920785.1 of Sphagnum contortum. Classification (NCBI taxonomy): domain Eukaryota; kingdom Viridiplantae; phylum Streptophyta; class Sphagnopsida; order Sphagnales; family Sphagnaceae; genus Sphagnum; species Sphagnum contortum. The sequence goes on along the minus strand of OY987295.1, from coordinate 5,335,132 downwards.
AAACAAGAGGCTTTCTAGCCTCTTCACTTGAGTGTTTTTTTTTTGGGCTTTGCTTTTGTATTTTGTGCTTGCTCCTTGGCTTGTGTTGTTTGTGCTTGCTCCTCACCTTGCCTTGCGTTACTCTTGCCTACTCCTTGCCTTGCATTGCTACAAATCACCCCTCATTTGTTGCTGGTCATTGCTTGCTTTGCGTTGCTACTAATCGTTCCTCACTTTGCATTGTTGTTGGTCATTGCTTGCCTACGTTGCTGATGCTTGTTGCGCGCCTTGCATTGCTACTGTTTGTTATGTGCCTTGTGTTACTATTGTTCATTGCCCGCCTTGTGGTGCTATTGCTTGTTGCCCACTTTGCATTGCTACTGTTCATTATTTGCCTTGGTTGTTGCTATTCGTTACTCATGTTGGTTGATATTGTTCACTACTCACGTTGGTTGCTCCTATTTGCCTTGTGTTACTATTGGTCACTCCTCGCCTTGTGTTGATGTTGTTTGTTCAAGTACTTACCTCACCCTCCTTTGTGTTGTTGTTGCTTACTCCTTGCCTTGCGTTGCTGCTTGCTTCTCACCTTGTGTTGCTAGTGCTACTTGTTGGGGTGTTGTACTTCCCCCCTTCTTGCCATATGCAAGTTGGAGCTTGGAGTGCAAGGTAAGGAAAAGAGAAAGAGTTAGGTTTTTTTTTAACTTTGTTTATTCAATAACCTTCTTTTGTTTTGTTTTGATGTTTCTGGTTTTGTTTAGCTTAGTTTTTTTTTCCAACTTCTGATTTTTCTTTTTCTTTTTTGGTTGTATGGTTCCCTAAGGTCATCTACATTTTAACATTGCACTTCATTTTTGTAAATGCCCTTTGTAAATGTTCTTGTACATTGTAAGTGCCTTTGTAAAATTGCTTGTTGGTAGCCTAGAGGTTTGTATAGGTTTGCGTATTATTGTTTGGTTTTTTTGTGCCACTAATCCAATAGAATTTCATCTTCCACCTGATAATGGAAGAGTCACCCCCAAATTAAAACATAATGAATAATAATGATGATATAAATTTAAATGATGTTGTAATGGAAGAGGAGATAATGGAAGAAAAGTTTGGAATCTAGCCAAGTTTGCAAACAGAATAAAATATTAATGTAGATGAGGGGAAAGAAAAAATGAAAGAAATTTTGAAAATTTTGCATTTTCACAAAAAGAAGTGGACACAAGATAGTAGAAATGCACTATGTTGGCCATTTTATTGTGTAAAATGACAATAAGCGAGTGGATGTTAAATGTTTTCAATTGACAAGGTGCATTTTTTGTTATGTTAATCTAGTTTCAATAACAAATGCCAAAACACAAGCAAGGAAAGGTTTAATATTGTATATAGGGTTATTGCAGTAGAAAAACATGTTTATGCAAACCATTGTGTGATTGCAAAAATATTAGAAATCAAAGTAAACAATTTGATTAGAAGAACCTCATGTGAGAGAACTTGCAAAGAAATGACCTCATGTAATTGGAACTCCTATTTTTAACTTTTTTGCTCCCAAAGATTTTTATAAAAAAGATGATGTGTAACAATAACAATTTTTGGAAGATTTAGCTCTTTTAATATAAAGCATCTTGTTGAAAGCCAATGGTTAAAAAGATTTAGTCTACATTTTTGTCCTTCTAAGAAACAATTTTCAAAAAAAAATTTATTGGAATTGGTGGAAAAAACTAAACAAGTGTATGTCCTACTTGCTTTGATAGATTATTATTATGTAACAAGAAGTTTTGATTTGTGTATGTCAAAAGGGGCTTATGACATTTTTGCCCTTGTTATTCATTTTTAGGGGTTGGTTGGCAGCCAAAACACACTGTAATTGGGTTTTTTGAAACATCTGATATCTTTAGGCATGCATTGGCCAAAGATTTAACTAAGTTGTTGGACAAGTATGATTTGAGAAAAATAAATCATTATTTATGTTAAAGATGAAGGATCTAATTTAAATATTATGATTATAGTTTTAAAGTTTGTTATAAGTTGTGATATTTTAGGTTTGACAGAAAATTTTCAAGGTAGTTATTTTGGCCTTGCATTTTCTAAGGCTTGTCAATATGTTTTATTTGATGAAAATATTTGTAAGGTTTAAAATATGTATTTGTCAAAACTACCCAATCAAACCTACAACAATGCATAACTTGGTTGAAAAAGTTAGGGAAGGGTAGACAAGAATGGAACAAGGCTTGTGCAAATTTGAATCTTCCTTAAAGAAAACTAAACATTATAGTTAAAACAAGGTTTATCATCAGAATTATATATTTCCTTCTTTAGTATTTTTTTTGTTAAGACTTGTTAAAATGTAGATAATAATCATTTGCTATTTCTTTCTTTGCATATTTGCTAGCAAAATTATTCTTTTTCAAAAGGTTCAATAATTTAAGAATGTTATAATACTTTTTATTTGGAGATGCATTGTCAAAACTACCATATATTACAGAACCCACAAGTGTGTTTGATCAAACCATAGACACAAGTTTGTTTTACATAAAACTTGAATTGTTGAAGGATGTGAAAGAATTTTTGAAAATAAAAAAAATTGAAGGCACATTATTAATATAGCAAATGACGCACCCTCAAATTCATGGATAAACTCAAGTGCGAGTCTAAAGGTGAAAACAACGAAAGGAAAAGAAGTTGGGGTATGTTCCCTAATTCGCAGCATTTGGGGGTAGAGGGGTGTGTTGGAGATTCGGGATGGGGATTAGGACAAATGACAAACGAGTCAATTATTCACATAAACCTGCACAAACCAAACAACAAGTTGGTTAGTGCATAGTTGGAGCACTTTTGGTGCACGGACGAACCACGATCATACATGAACTCAAAAAACTCACCATAGCTCGAACTTGGGAGAAGCCACCACCTTCCCCCTTATAGTATTTTTTGTGCCTGGCCATGGGGTTTACACCCAAATGTCATTTTGGGACTCCCGCAGCTTTGAAAGCATATTACTTTTTGTGCAAACTCTGATTGAAATGAGGTTTTAAGCAAAGTTGTAGCATTCGTCATGAACTTTTCAACGATATGTGGCACATGACCTACATGCAAGTAAATCAGGGCGATTCATGACTTTTAATGGTCAAGAATCAAATTGACATTTTGACTCCCGACCCTTCTTTTGGTCATAACTTGTGTTTTAAGTACCCAAATGGGTCATGCAAACCCATTTTAGACATCTACGTCTCAAAAGCTTTTCAATGATATAAAAAAAATTCAATCCATGAGTTTTAACCCCTGAAATCACTCTTTGAAAATTTAGAAGTCCATCGTGACTCCAACTCCCAAAGTGGGAACCCACTTGGGAGTGTGTGGGCTCATTCCCTCACACTCTCCTACGCTCCCATGAGCATGAAATGTGACTCCTGGGCTTCATTCTCAACTTGTACCTTTGCAAGCCCTTTGCCTTGGTCGCGAGCTCAAGGCTAGGGTTGCGATAGCAAAAACAGATATTAGTTAGGAGAGCAGAACCTTTCACACTGAAGAATGGTGAATTGTACAAAATGGGCCAAGATAATAGACTGTGACAATGTTTGACAACTACAAAAGCATAAATACTGATGAAAAAATTGCATGAAAGGAACATCAGGAGGGCATTATGTAACTAAAATAACATTAAGAAAGATATTGGATGTTGGATATTTGTGGCCAACTATGTATAGAGATGTACATGATTATTGCAGATTTGGTGATGCATGTCAAAAAATGGGAAGATTGGCAACTCAAAGTCTTACAAAGTTGGTCACAAGTCTTCTAGAGGAACCATTTATGAAATGGGGATTTGATTTTGTGGGGCCAATTAAGCCACCATGAAGATATACAAGAAATAGATATATTTTTGTACCCACTTATTATGCTACCAAGTGGGTGGAAGTAAGAGCATTGAGAACCAATATTGAAACGGTCACAACAAATTTTTTGTATGAATGCATATTAACCAAGTTTGGATGTCCTTTGACTATAGTCACATATTAAGGAAATTTTTTCGTTGATGATGCCATCAAGTATTTAACAAATCATTTTTTTGTTGAAACATGAGTTTTACAACCTATTACCTTTAAGAGAATGGGCAGGTTGAGTTTACTAACAAGGTACTTGGGACACTGTTGATCAAGTTAGTTGGTGAGAATATAATAAATTGGGATGAGCATATGTCTATTTTCATACAGAAATACATACAAAATATCAACATGGTATACACCATATCAATTAGTGTATGGATTACATCCACTGATGCCCACAAAGTACATAATGTTAGTTGCTGGTGAAAATGAGAAAGATAGTACTTTAGTGAAAGTTTTAGATAACAAAATTATAGAGTTAGCAAAGTTGCAAAAGGCTATGATGTAAGCTGCCAAAACTATTGACATTTAACAATGGAATAGAGCATTATGGAGTTAACAAAAGAATCCAAAAAAATTGTTCAATTTTGGTGCTTATGTTATGTGGTTTCCAAAGGCCAATAAATCACACTTAGGAAAGTTTATTAGGAAATGGTTTGGACCGTATAGAGTACAATATGTCTTGCCAAATAACATTGTGTTATTGGCGACCATTGAGAAGTTTGAAATTAGTCTTGTGCTAATCAATGTGAATAAGTTCAAACCTTACAAATACATGGAATTTGAAATTCAGAAACAATAACAAATGCTAATATATTGGGAACAAAGTATAGGTGGAGTTTAGGCAAAAAAAATACGAAGGGGCAAGATGAATATTGTGAAATATAAAGACCAATATGCAGAGTATAGAAGATGAAGAACGAATGGAAGATCCTACGGTCAACACAATATTGATTTTCAATTTACAGATGATCAACAAGTCTATGAATAATAATTGTAGAAATGAGGGATTTGGGATGCAGAGATCTAAAGATGATCTCTCAAGAATATCGACAAAGGTATTTGCACAATCATCATATTTGTTACCACGTTCAGCAAAAAAATTAATACAATCAACATATGTATTAATACAATCAGTAGATGAGTTGACATAGTCGATAGATAAATGGGCACAATTATTAGTAGAAGGTGTACAAGGTGAATGAAGTGGAGTCAGTACAACTAATGTACAGAGATTATGGATGTGGAGTAATTGAAAGATGAAATTGACAACGTTCATTTGTAATGATGACATGAAGTGCTTCCACATGGCTATTCAAGGGACACATAAACTTGTAATGATGGGCCATATTAATTTCGAAGCTCATGCATTAATTAAAAGACGACGGACATGCAAAAAATGAATGTGATGGGTGAGAAGTTCAAGAATGGAAAAAACAAGTAACCGTCAAAAGCAGTTTGCATTTATTGTTGGAAATTGTGCACGTTTTCAAAGTTCTAGAATTCACAACAACATGAGTGTAGAAAGTGTGATAAAAAAACTACGAAGAATATCAAAGGAAAAGCAAGTGTAGAGGAGTGAGCACAAATGAATGCAAAAGGAGGAAGTGAAATTGTTGAAAAAAATAGAAGTAGAAGAGTAAATAAAAAGGTGTGTTGAATACTCAACCGTTGGTTGTGAGGTCATTGCCGCATTCATCATCATCTTTCGAATGTGCAGAAGAAAAATGTACAATGAGAAGATGTAATTTGCACAATTGATAATTCATGATATATATATAGAACTGGAACATCTATAATTGAGTTTTTGCGCAGAAGTAGAACAAGTTGGCATGCAAGAGAATAGACACGACAAATGGGATTACATGGTCAAAATTAGTTTGAACTTTTTGAAAACCCAACAGCCCTACTTAGCAGGTGGTCTTTAAAGGCAAATCTTATAATGAACCCCTTGCCCTCCCCCTTTATAGGAAAGCCAAAATCTAGGATTCTTGTACTATTCCACGAACAATGACCAAGGAAGGGAATGTAAGCAAGGAATTACACATGTACTTGACTATACCTCTAGTGTAGTTATGCACATTGTGTTTTAGTGGAATTCCCAACCTCATAACCTTCTATTCAAATTTTGAGAAAGTCAAATATAGGCTATTAGCATTTAGATTAAAACGTAGTTCCATGATAAATTAGTTGTTGCATTTGACCCTCCCTTGACTTTAATCTCACATCTTTGGCCTTGAAACTATAGGTGCACCTAAAGAGCTTGTGCTCTGCTAGGTGTTCAAGGTGAAGGTGGAGTGTATGTGACAGGGTGACAAAATCATGTTATAGTGTTTGTGGTGACAACTGTGTTTCATATTAAGGTTAATAAAGTTGGTGGTAGTATCTATGGCAATAACGATTAAGGTTGATAGAGTTGGATGGATGTGAATGGTGCATTCTACATGTCCATATAAGGGTCTAAATTCATACAACATCATTTCCAAAACTTTCGTGGATTTTCTCCCAATCCAACACAAAAGGTAGCACCCCTTCATAATTATTTGTCGCCATTTTTTTGTTTTCAATTTGAATTCTCAACCCACCATCTTCTTCTTCTTGTAGAAAGATTTCTTTTGAGTGTCATTATCTATAAATCTATGTAGTACTGCAATGTTAGAACCAAGCGATGATTTATGATTTTCCATATTGAAGGTGAAGACAATCAAATTACCTCAACAAGTTCATTATTTAATGATGGAAATGAGTCTAAATATCAGCCTTCTCAATCCCTCCCCCCACCCAACAAACCTTCATCCAAGAGCAAGTCATGTGGTGCATCTATATCTAACATCACACCACGCACTAATAGAAAACCCCCTTTTTTGCAACTACATTTTCAACTAATGTTCAACTATAAACCAAATCAAAAACTACACATATAATTGCAACTTTTTTTTTTTTGCAACTAGGAAATATTATTTGCAACTACTAACCAATAATGTCAACAAATATAAGTCGAAAATGAAATTATAGTTGAAAGTGTATGTCATGTGTCAACACCATAGCAATAGCCACTACATGCCAATACTTTCCAATTTAGTTGGAAATTGTTCTACCAATTTAGTCAAGGATTTTCTCAACTACATTCAATTGATGGATGAACTTCATCCGTTGACTACACATGACATAAACCAAAAATATAATTACAATTTCAACTAGGTTGCAACTATGTAAATTGAACATTTGGCAAGTGGTTTGGTGACATGTTGCACATTCACAATGTTAACACGTGGCACATTCATAAAATGTGGGTCAATGAATAATTAAATGACACGTGGTATGCTCACGAACTTTGGGGTTAACAAATAGTTAAATGACACTTGGCACATCCATATCAATAGGTTAAGCCACATGGTGCTTAAATGTAGGTTAGGTTTAAACCTAGGCACCTAGGCTAAACCTAAACATAGGCCATTTAACTTAGGCTTAAATTAGGGCTAGAGCTCGGCACTTATGTTAAGCTTAGACCTATACCACATGGCAATTAATAAATGAATCTTATTTCATTTGGTTTAGCCTTTAGGGTTGAACCTTTTTTATTGGTTCATCCCAAATGGCTATTACATTTTCATGTTTATTGTGACCTCCAACAATATATAGTGCATTCTATTATATAGTTTGGATTCATAGAATGGAAACCAAACAATATGGGATAAAGATTTTAGTTGTAACCTAGGGTAGCCATGCCTATCACTAAACACCTAACAATGGATCATTTTAACTTTCATGTCCATGGTCTATTACATTTAAAACTTAAAACAATTTTGTAGTCCTCCACCTAGCACATCCAAACTTGTAAAAAAGTTCCATTCTAATGTGAATGAACAAAATATGCCCTTAGTGAAAGGGGTTGTGCTTTGGTTTTTTAATAAATGTTTGGTATGATTTTGAAGCTTAAGCTCTTCAACTATTATTTTTTTGTCTTTTCATTTTAAGCAAATTTTATAAATATTGAAATAGGGCATATGTAGCCTTCAAAATCGTTCAAAATGAGTGGGAAATGAGCAAGATATAGTTGTTGGAAATAAGGGGTGGTCTATAGACAAAATTTGAGACAAAATATCACTATTTCTCTTCTTGCATTTTTCACTTTGTTCCTTTGTTTTTTAGGTTTAATGAACATTTGTAACTTTCTGTTTTGCGCTTCCAATGACCTAAAAAATGTTCAATGATAAAGTACCATTTGGTGATAGGTGTGTCTACCCTAGTTGTAATCTAGTTGTACAAGCTAATCTAAGCTTCATTAGGCCTAAGACTTAAACTAATAATCTACTTAGCCTAGGTCTAACTATGTTGACTTGTTGTCAAAGCTGAAGGTAATTGATGAACAAATATTAGAAACAACAAGACAATTAGACAATGCAGCAAAACACCACCTTGTTCTATTGAACCTTCCATTGGCCAAGTAAATCACAATGGGGTTCAATCTACTAATGTTTGGATCTTCATATGGCACTATGTTCAGGCTAAAGGTAGAAACAATGATATCTAAAACCATGTCTTGTTTCTTGATTGAATGGGTTAATACCTATGTTTATTTATGTTGAAAGAGTTGAATTTACATTGTTGGAAATTGATGTATAGTTGTGGCCTTTTTTGCACATGCTCACCCTAATTTCACAAAGATTTATGGCTAGTTTCTAACAATGGGTGCATGTGTAATAACTCTAGAAAAGTGCATAGAGCTTGATTGCAATGGTTTTTGGTGGGCATTATTTGTGTCGCAACCCCAACCTTGAGAGAGTGTGAGGATGAAGACTCACACTCCCGAAATGGGAACTTGGGAGTCCATCGGGGCTCTTAAAACTTCAGAAAGCAATTGTAGGGGTCAAAAGACCTCACATTGGGGATTTCTTTATATCATTGGAAAGCTACTAAAGTGTAAATGTCCGAAATGGGCTCGTATGACCCATTTGGACATTTAAAGCACAAGTTATGGCAAAAAGAAAGGTTGGTCATTTAATTATCGACCACAAAAAAAAGTCTGGAATCAACCTGACCCCTGTGTGTGCAGGTGGAGTGCAACACACCATTGGAAAGCTTTTAGTGAGAGCTACAACTTTGCTTTAGACTTCATCCCAATCAGAGGTCTGAGCAAAGAGTTATAGTCCCGCAAAATGACGAGAATCTAAACATTGGTAGTTTCGGGACTCCTTTTTGGGAGTCTCGAGACAAAAAGCCATTCGGATGTAGGCGCCGCAGAAAGGTGCAGAGAACACTATATGGGGGAAAGTGGTGGCTTCCCCCGAGTTCGGGCCGTGGTGAGTCTTGTGAGTATAAAGTTGCCCATGGCTTGTCCTAACACTAAAGGTGCTCCAAAAAGTGAACTAACCAACTTGTTGGTTGGTTTGATGCAGATTCAAGTAAGTAACTAGAAGTTTGTCACTCTTCCTAGTCCCATCCTAGAGCTTCAGCACGCCCCTCTACCCCTTTTAGTGCTGAGAGCTAGGAGCGTGCCTCGAGTTCCTAACAATTCTATTGTTTACTACATTAGACCCATCTTGGGTCTTTGAAGGAGCTTGGGAACACGTGTCGCAACCCTATCTTGGCGAAGTGTGGGGGTGAAGCCCAACACTTGGAGAAGTTGGGGATTTGGAGTCCTCCGGGACTCCCGAATGTTTAGAGCTCGACAGCAAGGGGAAAAACACCTCGCATTGGGGTGTTCTTGGTGTCGTTGGAAAGGTCTTGAAACGTAGATATCGAAAATGCCCTCGCATTGGCAATTTGGATATCTGCAGCCCAAGTTATGGGCAAAAGAAGGGCCGGGAGTCAAACTGGCAGTTTGACTCCCGACCACTAAAAGTCGGGAATCGATGTCTTCCCGACGTCCGATTCGGGAGTGCGATACGGTTTTGGAAAGATCTCAACGAGGGCTACAACTTCGGTTTAGACCTCGTCGCGATCCAACTCTACAGTCGGGAGTTATGGCGGTTCAAAGTTCCGGGAGTCCCGCCGGGACAAAATCGGGACTCCATTTCGGGAGTCCCGGGAATTTGTGCCATTTGGATGCCCCCTCCGTGGCGAGCTGCAGAGAATACTATAGGGAGTAAGGTGGTGGCTTACTCCCCAAGTCCGGGCCGTGGTGAGTCTTGTGGTCCAAGTGCCCGTGGCAAGTCCCAACACCAAAGGGTGTCCCGGAACGTGAACTAACCACTTGGGTGGTTTGTTTTTGATGCAGAATCGTGCTTGATCTACTAGTCCCTCTTCGTAGTCTAATCCCGGGGCTCCCAACTCAACCCTCTACCCCTTTTTAGAGTTGAAAGCCGAGAGCGTGCCCTTCGGTCCCAACTTCCGCAACTTGACATTTGGTGAACCCTCAAGTGGGTTCACCCCGGGACCAAGGAGCGCGTCAACACGTCACTTTGGTAGAGGAAACAACCTAGTGGGTTTTTTTTGCCATGGAATGTGTTTTTCTAAATTAGCTAACTATGGTAGTTTGAATATCACATGATACAACCCACATGATGAGATGTATGTAAATGGGAATGCAATTCCTGTGAATTAGCCAATACACTACAACAAAAGGTGTCCTTATGCACCAAGTGAATTCACTTGTTGTAGTGAACATGGACTAATGAAGAAGCAATGAATTCATTAGTCTAATGAATGGGGACTAGTGAAAAAACGGTGAATTCACTGGTCTAGTGAACGAGGACTAGTGAACTGCACCCACATTTTGTAGTAGTGATAACTTTGAACCTTGAATTAGTTGCCAGTGTTGTGTTAATGTTTGGGATTGAAAAGGGAATGTTGGACATGTTGGTTGAGCTGTTAGATTAATAATGGATATATAAATTTAGTTACTTGCCCCTAAGGTACAATAGTTATTAGGTATTCATCCTGACATTTTTTCTTTTGTTTGTGCACAATTAACAAAAAGAATGTGATATGAAGTGGAACATAATGTAGCATGGATATAGGTTGGGGTCTTCTAAATTAATGGTGTTTTCATTTGTGTAGTTGTTTTTAGCTCATCAATGATATTTTCAACATAAGGACAAATGGTATAGCGATGGATGCTTGGAAGATATTAGGGATGATAAAATATAAGTAGGTTATAATGCGACATATTTTTTTGCATTTTGGACATGTTATGCCATGGATCAATCCAATTTGTGTCATTTTTGGATTCCTTCATACATCTTGGGTTCAACGAATGTTATGTAAGTGTTTAAATATTCATTGATTGGAATGTTTACCCCTTAATGAACAAAACGGGGATAGGCCATTTGTTGGGTTGATTTTTGTAATGTACAAAGGTAACAAAACATGATATAGACAAATCTTCTTAAACCTTCTTAAGGTGTAATGACTATTCCTCACCTAATGAAGCTTTGATGGTGCACATGGCACCTCAACATTTCCCATTTTTTAAAACTCCTCACATGAATTCGCATCTTGTACTACATTAGATACAACAATCCTTCATGTTGTAATGGTCGTTCCATCTCTGTTTCTCATGATTGGATTTTAGAATCTATAGACTTTGACAAATTGGCTGATGTCAAAATTGTCAAACTATCTTTGGAAGTGTTTGTAATAGGTACACATATAGAGCTAGCACTGGGTTCTGTGGGTGGAAGCATGCATATGTATGACTTGTATAGTGGTTGCTATTCCTGCCTCTGGAGGTTACACAATCTTCTTCTCTTATGTGGTGGTTGCAATTTTTGCCTCATCAAGTTATCCAATCTTTTGTTCTTATGTGGCCAATTGCATGTGGTGTTCAAGGAACAATCTCAGAGTTGCAATGTCTAATATGAAACATGTGAGGAATTATTGCACACTTTTCCACATGAAGATATGCTTTCACAAATCTCATTTGGGGGCGGAACTATTATGTAATTATATTCTAACAAATTAAGATGGTTCAATAGAATGTAAGGAATTTCACTAAAAAATCTAATGCGTTGTGTCCATTTTGGAGGATACTAAGATATTCTGGAAGAATCAAAACCCACCATGATGAAATGCAAAAAAACATTGTGTTGATGTTTAATCAATGTTCACACTTGATAGTTGACACCCTTTGTTCCACTCCTCATAATATTTTCATACAATCTCTTAATCTAACATGCATAAGGTTGTTGGAAAGTTAATCTTTAAGGAAATAATGCTACAAAATCTTATAAGTTTTTATTTTTGAAATCCAAAATTATGCCTCAAAACTAAAAGAAATTTGGACTAGATTTGAGGGGGAAAAACAACTTTAACCCCTTCTACTTTTGGCAAATGTAGCTTCCTTTTAGTAGCTCGATGATGTAAAATTTTGAAAGAACGTTTTAAACCTCCTAAACTAAAATTGTTTGAAGTTTGGGACAAATCCAATGGTGGATCTAAAAGGAACAACTATTTTAGTAAATAATCCAGAATCGTGTTCAGGGAAATCAATTCATGAACTCCACTACAACTGCTTGTTATACACAACTTCCTTCCATGCTATTTTGTTTACACACATTTGTTTCCATGAACAACATTTCTTCACACATAACAACTAATTCTCTTCTCGCACATTCATTTCCCTCTTCTTCCAAAGGAAACACAAGATTAAAAAAAAACTCTTCCCACCTAAGCTTTCCATGACCCCTCCTTGAAATGTTCTCCTTGTCCAATGGAAGTTGTGGAAAAATCTTTCCCTCCAATCAATGGCCTCCTCATCCTTCATGAACCAATGATAATCGAAAATGATTTGCCCTTCAAAAAAATTTAGGATGAGAATTCTTGTGCCCAATGAAACACTAAGTGGATTCAATCTTCCAATTAGATAGAATGATAATCCTCATTACTAATTGACGCACCCCCAAGTTCCTTGTTAGACCCAAAAAGGGTCCAACTATGTTAAAGAGTGGAAATAATTGGAACTTGGTGTCGCTCCCAGTTTCCAACACTAAAAGGGGTGAAAGGGGTGTGCTGAAAGCTCCGAGATTAGACTAGGAAGAGGGACAACGTATTTAGTTACTCGGTCCTGCATCAAAACCAACCAACAAGTTGGTTAGTTCACATTCGGAAACACTTTGGGTGTTGGGACAAGCCACGGGCAACACGGACCCACTTGACTCACCACGGCCTGGACTTGGGGGAAGCCACCACCTTCCCCCATATAGTATTATCTGTGTTTGCTCATAGGACCTACATCTGAATGGCTTTTTGTCTCGGGACTCCCAAGGAGGAGTCCCAAAACTGTCCCGGTTTGGACTCCCGGGATTTTGGGAGTTCATAACTCCCAGCTCAGGCCTCCGATTGGGATGAAGTCTGAAGCAAACTTGTATCTCTACTCAACAGATTTCCAACGGTGTGTTGCAGTCCACCTGCACATACCGGGATTGGGTCGATTCCCAATTTTTAATGGTCAGGAGTCAAATTGCCAGTTTGACTCCCGACCCTTCTTTCGACCATAACTTATGCTGCAGATGTCCAAATGGCTCATACGAGGCCATTTTGGACATCTACACTTCAAGACCTTTCTAACAGTATAAGAACACCTCAATGCAAGGTGTTTTGACCCTTGCAATCAAGCTATGAATTTTCGAGAGTCCCGGAGGACTCCAAGTTCCCACTTTTGGGAGTGTGAGTTTCATCCTCACACTTGCCTCAAAGTGGGGTTGCGACACTCTCCCCCACTAGAAGAAAAGGTCAATGTCCTCATTGACATTTAGAATTTATCTCTCACAATTGCAATTGCTTTCTTTTGGATCCTTGGCCATCTTTTGCCGACTTGTGCGGCTTGGACCTTGTCTCAAGCTAACTTAGGCGTCCCCAAGTTTCCAATACTTTCTTGACAAGTCCAAGAGGGTCTCTTGAAAACCCTCTCCCAATACTTCGTCAAAAGAGGACTAAACTAGCCTAATTTGACGAAGCCCCTCATTTGGAAGGAACTTTTCATTCTTCCCCTCATGAGGAACTCAAGTCAAGTCTATTTTCGACCTAAGCTACTTTACATGACTCCTTTCCCAATCTTGTGCCTTGGTCACAATAACCAAGCCTTAACTAAAAGGTTTACTTTTCAAGGTACGAGAAACAACATTTGGGTTTTGCCAAAACCCAAGTCCCAAGCTACACAATTAAAGTACGCGAACGAGGTCATGACTTCCCGCGTTGGCCGCCATTACCAACCAACCCTTTGGGCTGCACTTAAAGCATGTGTATGTCCCCGCAAGCTCACCTTGCTTGCCTCCTCTTTTGGGGCCAAGTTTCCTTAACCCCAAAGTAAGAGTCCAATTTTGATTTGGGCCTACGCAAGATAGTTCCATTTGTCCAAAGCCATTTGACAACCTTATTTGCACTTATACAAAAGGAACTTGATACAATCTTTTGGAATTTTTTAGCATTTATTTCACTTGCAACTTGATGTGGTACATTTTATGTGACACTCTGCCCCACTAAAAGAAAGGTGATGTCCTCATCATGTTCTACGTCTCTTATTTGCTGGTCTAATGTGGAATTCTTGTATGGCTTCTTGGGCATGTTCCATGTTGGATTCATTCACCCAAGATGCCTCTATTGGATGGTATCCTTTCCACTTAACTAAGTATTCCCACTCTCGTCCTCTTAGTTGCTTTGACTTGAGCACGACCTCCACCTCAAACTCTGGTTCATTATGAACCAAGTCAGGTGGGGGCCTTGAGTTATGCTTTCAATTAGGCCTTGAGGCATCGCAGGAGACCGACTTCTAAAAAGAAACATGAAATGTGGGATGAACTCTAAGATTTTCCGGTAGTTCTAACTTATAAGTGTTGGAAAGTTTTTTTTCCAACACATTGAATGGGCTCGCATATGGGCCCAAGAACTTATGACTTAAACCTTTCTGGCAACCGGAAGTTTTTGATGTTTAACCACACTTCGTCCCCTTCTTCAAACTTCAGATCTCGTCAGGACTTGTCCGCAAAATCCTTGTACCTTTTGTGCGCCTTTTCCAAGTTGGCCTTTGCCAACTCCCACAAGCGCTGCCTTTCTTCATCAAGTTTTGTGACCATTGGCACTTCTTCACTTGCATCACTCGGGGGTTGTCCTTGTGCTGCCCAAGTCATGGGCATAATTGGTGACTTGCCCGTCACCATTTGAAATGGGGTGGACCCAGTTGCGGAATGTTCCGAGTTGTTGTAACAAAAACTCGGCTAACTCCAAATGGTCCACCCAATCTTGTTGGTCCGCCGCCACATAATTCTTCAAGAATTGTTGGATCACCAAGTTCACCGTCTCGATTTGTCCATTGGTTTGGGGGCGGAATGAAGTGTTCATCTTGAGTTTCGACCCCATGCGCTTCCACAAGGCTTGCCAAAACTTGCTCGTGAACTTTGGGTCTCGATCTGAAACTATATCCTTTGGGAGGCCATGGTGCTTGAAGACATGTGTGAAGAACAACCTACCTATCTCTTGGGCCGTGGCTTCATCTTTTGTGGGAATGAAGTGTGCCATCTTGCTAAATCGATCCACCACCACCATGATGGCATCAAATCCCCTTGATGGGGGCAAGCTTACCATGAAATCCATGGACACATTTTCCCACAGCCTTTTGGGAATTGGCAAAGGTTGCAACAAACCCGCTTGCTTCTTGTTGAGGGTTCGATTTTGTTGGCAAGTTAAACAAGTCTTCACATACTCCTCTACACTATCCTTCAAGTTGGGCCAATAGTAGGACTTCTTTAGGAATGTTGTGGTGCGCTTTGCACCACCATGGCCCGCAAGCGATCCATCATGGCATTCCTTCAAGATGGTGTCCCTCATCTTCCCTTTCGGCACATATAGTCGGTTTTGTTTGTACCACAATAATCCATTTCGCAAATGGAAGTGGGACTTGGCTCCATTTTGAATGTTTTGCCTCACCTCTTTGGCAAATGCATCCCGGCGGCTTGCTAGTCGAACTTCCTTTTGAAGTTCCATATCTCCCACATACACCACTCTAAGTTGGTGTTTTCGGGTCAATGCATCGGGCATTATGTTTTCCTTTCCGGGCTTGTGCCAGATGTTCACATTGAACAATGGTAATGTGTCTTGCCATCTCACTTGTTTTGATGACAACTTGGGTTGAGTGACAAAGTACTTCAAGGTCACATTGTCGGCCCAAACCACCACATTCTTGGAGCCTATATAATGGCCTTAAGTCTTGAGACAATGTATGACCGCTCACATTTCCTTCTCGTGTGTTGGCCACCTTCGCTCCCTCTCACTCAACTTCTTGCTTTCAAATGCCACCGGTCTTCCTTCTTGCACTAGGACTCCTCCAATTACAAAGTCGGAGGCATCGGAATGGATCTCAAAATCTTTGTCAAAGTCGGGCAACTTCAACACTGGCACCTTCACCAAAATGCCCTTCAAGGTCTCAAAGGCTTTGTTGCATGCTTCTTCCCATTCATAAGTGACGGCGGACTTTTTCAACAGGTTTGTCAAGGGTGCGGCTATCTTCGCAAAGTTCTTGATGAACTTGTGATAATAGGAGGCCAGTCCTAAGAAGGATCTCAAGGCCAAAATTGATTTAGGTGGTTCCCAATCCAAAATTGCCTTGACCTTGTGATCATCCATCTTCAAACCTTCTTGAATTATCCTATGTCTAAGGAAATCCACTTCCGTCACCCCGAATTCTCACTTGTCAAGCTTGGCATACAACTTGTTTTCCCTTAGTCTTTGGAACACCTTGCGGAGGTGTTCCGCATGCTCCTCCAAGGAACTACTATAGATCAAAATGCCGTCTATGTAGAGGACCACAAAGTCATCAAGCCATTCCCGGAAAATGTCATTCATGAGAGTGCAAAATGTGGCGGGTGCATTGGTGATGCCCTTTGCTAAGAACTCATATGAGCCATACCTTATGCAGCAAGCGATATTTTCTTCGTCCCCTTCCGCAATCTGAATTTGGTCATACCCCAAACGTAAGTCAATCCTACTAAACATCTTGGCTCCCGAGAGACAATCAAATAGATCATCGATTCGAGGCAAAGGATACCGGTTTTTCACCGTTGCCTTGTTGAGGGCTCTATAATCCACACACATCCTCAACGTCCCATCCTTCTTGTGATCAAAGACATAAAAATATCATGTGTGAAGGCAACTTGTTCACTAAATTCAAAAGATGTTTGACAAATCATGAAATAATGTATGTGGCTTCCTTTCTTGGTTACATCACATTCAATGGCTATTTTTGCTTCTTCCACTATTGCTTTTATGAACATACCAAGATCGCCATCCTCTGCCTACACATGAAGCCACTTTTAAGAGTTTTAACATAGGAACATCACACATTCACACAAAATTACAAGGAACAATTAAGGCCAAGAATGAAAGATGATGAAAACTTGCAAACATATATTTTTAAAAAAATCTTTATTAGAAAATATTAGCACACCTCCACAAGTGCCTTAACTATGGGAGGAGGCATCTTAGGAGCATGAGGAGGTGTCAAATCTCAATTAGTGGCTACAGAAGAAGTTTTACTTTCAATATAAAAAATCTTAGAATGATATCTTGTGAAGGATAAGCATGAGCTACCTTCGAGGTCAATAGCTTGATTTTACACGCAAACAATACTTCAAAACATACTCTTTAAAATCAAGATGGTAAACTTTTAAAAATGCATAAACAAGATGTAGTGGAAGAAAAAACTTGTTATTGCTTAGGAAGTTTGTGAAAGCAAGAAGAAAATCTTGGAACAAATAATAATAAATCCTAGCAACATCGCAGATGATAGTCACAACCAAGAAAAACCAACATTAAAAATATGTATTTTAATGGCAAACCGCATGAATCGTCAAATGGAATTCAACTCAAACAACAAATTACATCCTGAATGTGGAAAAATAAATAAAAAATTCAAAACACCTATGGCGACCCTACGAAAAAACCATGATGTACTAGCTCCTCGATCCTCTCATCACTTAAACTAGGAACTATTATTAATATTAATTAATTAAACTATCTTTGATTGTTCCCCAATAGACAACACTATTTTCAGGTGAACATTCATTAGCTTGAAATCCTGCACTTCCCTTCTATTTCCTTTGATTTTCTTTCCTTCTTGCTCACTTCTTTAACTCGAGGTGTTTGTTAAACAAACATCTCCCCTTTTCACACACTCCTTTTTAGGTGTGTGTCAATGAACAATTCCACCTTTCAATTTTGGAGTTTGTCAAATAAACACCATCATCACTATTCATATTCATATCCTTTTATTATTATTATTGGAACTTTAAATTCTCAACCTAAACCCAAAGTTCTTATTTATAAAAACATGCAAATTCAAAACATAAGAGCATTATTTTTCAAATAGGGCCCCACTCTAACCTTAAGGGTTCTATTCCAACCTAGATGGCCTTTCTTCAACGTCAAGGGTTCTATTTTGATGTTTGTAGTATACAACTATATTCTAATTCAAAGATTAAAAAAACTAATTGAATAAAAGGTTCATTCTCCATGAAAACATTCAATGATTTAATGGTGCATACAATCTCAATTACACAAACCAAATCATCACAATGATATAAGGAGATGGATTCTACAAATTACACAAGCAAAACAATTATTAAATTATGATAATGGTTACCAAAAGCTTCACACAGTTGTCTTGGTAATTCCTTCAACAATATTAACATGACATCCATGAATTCCATCAACAAAATGTCATTTTTGAACGTAATGACATGAAGGTATGCCAAATGAAAAGATCAAAACCAAATGAAAATGTCAAGTTAGAACTTCACATAATCATATTTTCTACTCTTCCTAAAGGGTCAAGGCTTCATGTTCAATGATAAAAGATAATGAACTCAAAAGTCCTACATGTGTGTTCTTCGAAAGTAACTTCTTCAACTCCCATAACTACCAAAACTAGAAGATGAAAAAATCCTACAAAAAGTCCAAATTGGCCATACCATTGTTTCCCAAGAACCTAACTACCAAAATGTAACCTAAAAAGTCATTAGTTGTAACCAAAAAACTTCCATAATTCCGACATAACCCCACTCTTATTTGTGAAACATCACATGAACATAATTCTTGAACTTCGATGACGGTTGGTTATAGGTTCATGAGATGTAGGCCTACACTCACATGACTACCCATCACAAAATTGGTGGAATGCCTTATATTGGGTTGATTCAAAATCATTGTAAGTAGATTCATCAACTCTTTAAATGAATCTTGAAAGGCACATGAATTCCAACAAACAAAGAAATTGAGGAAAGGGATGATGATGGATATTTGTTATCAAAGCAAATTCTTAACCTCCTACTGTAAGGTGATTCACCTTAAAACTTAGGCCAAACAATTAGCACCATTCAGCCAACACCCCATAATAGATGGAAACTTGGTAGCAAATAAGGTCTGTGCGCATACAACGTTCCTTCCAAAAAACCTTATATGTTTCAAGACATCTTTCAATATAATGAACGTCTCCACTAATGAATCAATGATTATATAATAGATTTACAAGGTTTTATCCTTCTCACCATCTCCTCCTCCTAGGACATGCACAAAACAATTTATCCCCTTTCATGGAAAGAGGCCAAACCTTTCCAACACTTATAGATTGCCAAATTCCCATGGTTAAGATGTTTTCTTTTTGAGCAATGTGTCCAAAATCCCAACCTAACCACAAAATGTAATCCCATGAGGGAAACTTTTGGTTTTTACATCCTACAAAAGATTTATCATCATTTCCCACAAATTCATAAAATTCCCAATTGAATGGAGCATTAGGAAAGACCAATCTTGTGAAAGCCAATTCTTTTGGTCTAGGTTTTTTAATAAGGAGATTTCTCTCCCATCCAACTTTCAATATTTCATTTTCAATTTGGAACAAATGATGTTTCCTCCAATCGATGTTGAATTTGCAATTGGATCCATGCAAATGTAAGACCATACATGTCGACCTTTGGCACCTTAATAACATTATTCCATCGTCACTTTAGGTCAAAACAAGATCAAAGGAACCACAAGCATTACTTTCCATTAGTCCCGCATGTCCTTTTTCTCCAATTTTTTTTTCCCATATGAATGAATTTTTGAATAATTGTTTTTGCAACTTGTTATGAAAAATGATGAAAAAACGCCCCAATAAGTCAATATTTTGTCCCTTAACACTTTTGAATAAATATGAATTTGTAAAAATGTACAAATTATTTGCAGATTTTATATTTCATCTTGAAAAATGATGATAATTTGAAATCATACCAAAAATGTTAATTTTTGAATTTAATGTAATATGAAATAACTATTTTTTAATGATGTAGGCTTTGCAGAGAGGCGCATATAATACTATATGGGGGAAGGTGGTGGCTTCCCTCGAGTTCGGGCCGTGGTGAGTCTTGTCCGTCCGAGGTTGTCCATGGCTCATCCTAGCACCAAAGGTGCTCCAACAGTGTATTAACCAACTTGTTGGTTGGTTTGATGCAGATTCAAGTGAGTAAATAGATTGTTTGTCACTCTTCCTATTCCCATCCCGGAGCTTCAGCACGCCCTTCTACCCCTTCAAAGTGTTAAGAGCTAAGGAGCATGCCCCGAGCTCCTAACCTTTTTGTTGTTTACTACTTTAGACTCATATTGAGTCTATCAAGGAGTTTAGGAGTGCGTCACCAAACCTCCATTCAATGCCACAACTTCTTCAACCATCCATAGCTTGGTGTCGATCAATTCTACATAATACATAAACAAACAAGACTTCCTACCCATGCTCACAAGTTTCCTTGAAATAATAATTGTTCCAGTTAATAAACAATGACGAAATAATTTTCATTATTAACATGTAGAAAGTTGACGACCACTGAAAACAAAAACCAAAACCCTAAAAACTTACTATGTTCACATGAAAACTTTATCCAATTGTCTTCCTATACGGTCACACTCCTCCTAAGAAAAGGAATGATATAAAAAATATTATTGTCACAACCCCCCTTTATAATCATCTCCACCATTCAATTTTCCATTCCCATACCATAAAGTTCCCTTCAATTTTCCTCCAAATAAAAAGGTGCACCCTAATGCCAAAAGCTACCTTCCCACAACATAATCAAATGCATGGTTGGCATTCAAGGAGGTGGCAAAAAAGAACTTCCTTTAAAGTCCTCAAAATTAATCTTCAAGGTGCAATTGAACTTGCTTTGATGGAGCTTTATACCCTTTCAATTATCTTTTGGGTAATGGTTTCCAACAACTTATATTTCTTTTATTGGACTTTTCAATACTACTCAAACTTTTTTTGCAACACCATAAAAGTCGGATCACCATGTTTATCCACGACAACTGCTTTGATTGCCGTGGTTTTCTTCCTTCACAAAACAACCAATTGAACTTCCAAACTCTCCATTTGTTTTTATTGGTGGAGTTCATTATCTTTCCCCTTTTGTTGGACGACCTCCAACTTTTATGTAATGAAATCATAAATGCAACATTTTCCTTTTCCATAACTTTAATCTCCTCTTTCTATTTGGCAATTTTTCCATTAAAAAAGGCCTTGAAATTTTGGGCCTATCTCTTTCAGTGTTCACCAATGTTGTCGCATTTTTAATTCCATTTTGAAATATTTCAACTCCAACTTCAATTTGTTAATCCCTTCAATTTCATGGGATAAAACATGGAGTTGTTCCAACAATTGTGCAATCCTTTCATTTCAATTCCTTCATGCCTATTCCTTCCCCCTTGGTTCCCACTTCTCAATGCCTCTACCCTCTCTCCTTGATGGACAATCACTTTCTTTGGGCTTCAATGAATTGAATAATCTTTCAAAGCAATGTTGTTTTGCCTTGAATTACTAAGGACATCTTCGTGCCTTGTCTTTTTGGGTACACCTTTGAAGCTTTCATGCAATATTGGATGAGGAAAAAAAAGTAATGCCCACAAAGAAAGGTACTCACCTTCTCTATTTTTTTTTCATGGTCAACTTCTTATTCACCCATTCACAAATTTCACCCAATTACACGTTACCCTTTTATTCGTTGTTATTACCGCACATAATTGGCAAGTTGCCAAGTAAGTCAAATGTAACTTCAATGCAAACTTCTTGCACATGCATCCACTTTATCATTTTTGGTTCACTTGCCTTTGCCTACTTTCAACCATTCGTGGGGGTGTTGGCTTTCTATCAAGTCTTGAAATGAGCTTGTGGTGTAGTACTATTGTTTTTGAAACCATCAACTTCAATTTTCGATAATTGCAACTTGAGAACTTCACGGAATAATTGTGCACCCACCACAATTTCCTTATCTCCTACCTTCCCCATTTTCTCACTTGGTTTGTAATTTGATTGGTAAAATTCATTGACAAGGGCTTTCAATGGTGTGAGCATATTTTTTTGACAACAAGAGGAACTCATACAAATAAGTTTAATTCCAATTTTGTCAATGTTCATTGGTTTTCAAAATCACATGAACATCTTCCAAAGGTAATGATCACCATGATAATGCTTCCAATAAAAGACATTAATAATTAACTTTGTTGTTTTGATAAAGTCACCATAATATTATTTAGGTTCCCATTTGTTACTTGCAACAATATAATGACATAGCGTCATGTGGCACAATCTCGATCACTAGATTTGAATGAACCATTTTTTTCCAAATTAAAACGAACTTTCAATAATTGATATTCATGTGCATGCATGTGGATAGATTGTGATGAATTACATTTAACGGCCTAGATTTTTACAATCCAAAAACACAACATTTTAATTTGTAAAGCACTCAAACAAATTTTGTAATACATTTGGGAGGGCAAATTATATCCAGAAAAGAGGGAGAATATTATGCCTACTCTCCACAGTGGGAGGGATCTTTCACTTGGAAGTAAGCATAATATCTATCTATCCAAGAAAATCCAAATTTCTACATTAGAACAAAATCCTCACAATTAGCTACTATGTTTAAATCTACTTCCTAAACAAAAAAAATATGATCAAAATTTGGAAAAAAATGCAAAAAATGAAATTAAAGTTCACTATCAATCTATAGAAACAAGAAATTTAGTAACAAGACATAAACAACATTCTAAAATTCACCTCAAATTCAAACCCTAAGATGGTCGCCAAATGGTAAATACAAAATCTCAAATCTCATATTCAGGTTTAAAATTTGGACAAAAATGCAATAAAATTGATACTAATAAAGTCTACTCATTCAAATCTACTTAGAACTAGTTTCAAAATTTTAATAGAGTAATGAAAGTATGATAAAAACACCAAGATAATAAACTCTAACTATGGAAACAATTTTTTTCCCAAAAATCAATATATATTTTTCTCATAATTATTGAAGTTCCATGTTCTACAATGATACAATGGCCCTTGTATCTTTCTCTTCTCCAAAAATATACCTCAAAAAAGAATAGTCTTATAGTTTATTCAAATTTAAATGGTGATAAAAACTATGTAATCTAGCTAGTAATTTTTATAAACAATAATTAGGTAAATAGACATATATTAACTAGTAATTACCACAAGTAATTACTCCCTTAACAACCTATTGCTATAGAAAGAACCTATTGTTGAAAAAACTAGAAATAGAATAACTACTAATGGGCATAGAAAAACCCGTTAACATATACCATGGACATACATCCTTAGATCTTTGATCAATCTTACTTGTTTGGTTGTGGTTTGATCTCCCATTTGCAAATTATAAGGAACAAGTGTTGGTTTAAATAACCTTGACCTAGCTTTCAATTATTTTGTGATAATATTTATCCAAATCCCCCATCTAAGAATACATCATCAATCGTTCTTCTGCCTATCTGTACTTGGATCACAACTATTGTTGTGCTAATGTCAAGTACTACAAGTGTGATCGATTTCTCATTCACTGGCTTGGTATTTATATGTGGTTTATTAGCCTTTAGTTTCTACCACATGTATTTTTTCAGATTTGGTGCTACTTTCATCAATTGTCCAAGGTTCAAGGTGTATTAGTTTCCAACATCTGCTTGTTTATATCTTGAAAAATCTCCTCCACATGAATGACTTTACTTGGAGAGATAGAAGGTACTTCTTGAAGTTTTGTTGCTTTTGTAGGTTTTGCTAAGTTTGGCATCGTTGCCCAATTGGTGGTCCATTTTCCTGTTGAAAGAGTAGGTAAATCTAGTGGCAAACTAACTGCTTACATTTGTTGTATGATTTCCACCACAGACCTTTTCAACTTCTCTTCAACTTCCCAATTAGCTGCAGATTTATTCTTCCTTGGCTTTTGGTCTTTGAACACATGTTCTTCACTTGTCTTACTCTGAGCGGTAACATTGACATCCACCATGTTAACTAATGTAATAACAGTTTTGATTTAAACTGTTGGCTTAGATCCTGTGGTTTGACCTCCTTTATCCTTGAACATGTTTTGCATTTCATCAAATCTTGGGCAATTTGTCAATTTGTGACCCACTATTCCACAAATGTGACAAGGATAGTTCAATGGTCTTGGAGGTTTACTACCCTATGTAGTGGTTTCAATGGAAGTTACAATAGGCTCCTCCTTCTTACTTCTATAAGTCTCCATGTTGCGATTTGTGCAATGGCAATCGATATAGTACATATTTAGCTTTGCAACTATTTGGTTTCCAGTGGCTACATTCCATGTCCCTATGGTTTATGGTGCAAAGAATGTACTCTATGTTTCATGGACAAAAATATTTTTTTCGCAAATGAATGTTGATTTATGTGCAATTGCAACATCTCATGTATGATTCTCATAATAGTAATGCATAAGTACAACTATAGTCCAGATTGGAATAATGTGGTTAGCAAAATGTCAGTAGTAGGCATTTGTAAACTATTGGCCAGTTTCCATAGTCTTTCATAGTACACCTCTACTCTTTATGTGGATTCTTATTTAAGGCTCTCCAACTATAGATATACATGTTCATCGTTCTACACAATCCAATAACATCTAGACAAAAAACTTTCTCTAGATATGCAAATCTATATTTGGGATTATTTCGCATATAGTTGTTACACCAATTAGATGTGTTATTTCACAATGTAAAATTGAATAGATTAGTTATTTCCTCATTTACTAATTCATCAGTAGCTTTGATAACAACTTTGAATATTTATACATGAACATTTGGATCAAAGTCTTTTTTGTACTCAAGATAATTCAATGGTCTCCTAAAAGCCTAGAATATGTTGTGTAGATGCTACTGCAACACCTTTTTAAGGTTTTGGAGGATTTTCTCCTAGATCTAATGATACTGATCTAGTAGTAATTACAATGTGGAAGGGTGTTTTTGAGATTAAATTCACTAGTACTTATCCATCAAAGTTTTTTGGCAAGGCCCTTCAATATATAATGATCTTTATGCTATAGCTTCATACATATATATTTCATTAAATTTTCTAATGAAAAATTAGGTTTGAATTATCATATTGACTAGTTGATTTCAAACCTACTTATTCCCTACTTTTAATATTCCAATTTTTTTGAAATTTTGTAATTGATTTACAATAAACCCAATTGAAGGTTCAATAGTTTCAAAATGAAATTTAAGTAGAATTTGAATCTATTTTCTTACGTTTTTGTGAAGAATTGCCTCTTTTCTAACTTGATTTTTTTTGGCAACTTTTTCTGTATACTTTACCATGCTTTCACCCTACAATATTGGTTAGTTATTCGAAGCCATGAAATGGTATGCCCCCATTTTTTAAATTGTGGTATCTCTTAGTGTATTGTTCCTTAATCCAGGCACATTCTTTGTATTTTTGAAAGTTGCAACTCTTGCATTATTTAGAACAAGATGGTTGGCAGTCGTCCAAACTCTCTTTGGAGCATAATAACATGGTCTAGTGATGTGGGTATTCTGACCTCAGATTGCGTCTTTTGTATTTCACCTTTCTCAGTAATGTTATGTAAACTTTTAATAATTGTGTGGTTATGTTGTTAATACCATGTTTTGCACAATCGCCAACAATTTATGATCATCTTTTAGATTTTGGTCGTTTTCCGCTTAGATATGGAAATGACTAATCATTGCATTTTGTACATCTCACTTAATTAACGGACAATCCTTAAGTGAATGATATTTTTGTCTACAAAAGTTATAGCGATTGATTGTGAGTTTGTAATGCTAAGCTATGCTTTGACCAAATCTACTTCAAACATGTTCTTTTAATAACAATATTGGTTGATAGTTGTGCTTGATCTTCGACTCATTGGTTTACACTGCATTAACCTTGGTTTGCCATATTTCAATGTTAATTGCCATCATTGGTGGATTGTTGCGCTTTATTTTGTTTTCCATCTTGGTTTGATACACTCTTTTAGTTATAAAAGTTTATTCCTCCAGATCCATAGTTTTTAGTACAATCTTAATTTATTACGATAATACATGTTCAATTTCATCATTGTCCATCTTTTTCCTTTCACGTTCCTTTCATTGCAAATTTGTAGGGGTAACCTTGATTGCATCATCTTTGCATCCCTTTGGTTCGACTTTCAAATGTTCTGCCCTCATTGGTAGCTTCATTTGGACATTGGGTCGCTCATCACTTTGCTAGTAAATGCTTCTCAAGGTTCCATAACAAGTGCCAATGGCATCTTGTACCTTACATGTCGTTCTTCTATCTTAGCTATTCATGGTATCATATATTGTGCTATTTTTGAAGTATGAAACTACATTGCATCATTTGCATACTATAATTCTTCTTTTATTACATTTTTTTTTCATTCTCTTACATAACTACCTAATATAATCGTTTATGCAAACTTCAAGTCACTCTTCAATTTATATTTGTCACCATTTTACTATTTTTTTTGGAAATTTGTTTTTGCCATAGATTTAAGTCTTTACAAAATTGTTTACTCCAATCTAATTCCTAATAATTTTCCTTACCAATGATGAGTTTGTAGACCAAAGAAAAATAAAATCTTTGTAATAACCTTTCTATACCTATTGCAAGACAATAAAACCAAAACAAATCATACAACCCAAAATTCCCAATCGCAAATTCATCCCCAGGATGGTTGCTTATGGTAAATTCTAATGTTCCAACATTGTGTAAAATTTAGATTCTATTATTTTACCATATTCATTTTAGTCATAAAATTTATACTTAAGCTACCTATATAATCCAAAATGCCATTCAACAGTATTTTTTCATAGCCAATGTGTTTGTTTAATTTGACATCTATGATTTTTCTACAACAATTTTACTTATAATATAAATAGAAAGGGTTTATGGATGAACATGAGAAACTAAAACTAAAATGATATCCAATAATTATGTGTTCATCATCAAAAAAAATTCATAACTATAAAAAAAAATTACTCTTTCTACTTTGTGTTCTTCTAGAAAATAGTTTAAAAAGACTCCCTCAAAGAACTCCAAAATATTTTCAAATCTCCTCAATTCTCCTGCCTTAAACTAATTTGAATTCTACCTTAGTAGTCCTAATCTCACCTAATCATCCTCCACTACTATCTATTTTGTCACAACTTGTCCAAAATAGACATTACACCACCTACCCGTTGTTCCCATGCATCCTAATTTGTTTGATTACTACAATATAGGTCTTCCTTTAACAATCTTCCTAATGTGCATTCTATAGTAAATGTGTTGTATAGTCATTTATTTTTTAGACCAATTGTTCAAGATGCAAGAAATCTTTCAAGGTGAATGGGTATTGTGTATGGTTTTCTCAAACATACCCTATTCACCCCTCCCCATGTTGACCCACATGTGTAGATTTGATTGGGCATGCAAGTTGTGCTCATAAACCCCTTATCAAGGCAAAAAGTTGCAACGATACTAATTTATGGGGCAAGTGGTGTTGTGAACAGTGAGACCACAATTGAAAAGTATGTGGTCATCACAATAGATTCAAAGTCTTTATGTTTGAAGCCATTGAACCTTTTGTCCATCAAATGACAAAGATCTTGACACATCACAAATGGAGGTAAAACACAAGCTTGATGTCATTTGGTCATATTAATTCATTAGGATTGTTTCTTTTGTGCAAGGTAACCAACAACAACCTTAAAACTTGGAATTATATGGCTTGGGTGTGCATTAGTAGGTAGATGTAGTAAAAAAGAAAAAACTTGAAAGCTCGTGGAAGAAAAAACTATGTGAAAGGTGCCCTTGGACTTGGTGTATATACAATGCAACCTTCCAATGTAATGCAAAGGAAATTGTATAAAGTTTGTTGGTTAAATTCATGGCTCCTTTTTTAGGATTACAAGTTGTACATTTGGTAGGTGTTAGTCAATATGAACTTTATCATGGATCCACGTGGCATTTTGTGGTTGGTCAAAAAAATGCCACATGTCTTTAAATGACATGCTAAATAATATAATTTATCCATTAAAAACCTTTCAATGACCACAAGGCATCCAATGATTCATTTTTTTAATTGACACGTGTTACATATTGATTGGTTTACATATGTATAAATTCAAATTTTCAATTGATTTATTTAAATATACTTAAATCATATCAAAACACATGGTATCCAATGATTCACTTTGAGCAATCACGTGTCTCAATTTTCAAATATACTTTTGCAGTTTTCCCCATTTTCCCACTTGATTAATTTTTTTGAAAAAAAATGTGTTGTCACACCAATGGATTACAAAGTTTTTTTTAATATCTTAATGTTATATCCAATGGCCTAGGTTTAACTAATTGTTGTTGTGTTTACAATCGTATGTTTAAAATGACTACAATTTTTATCCTCGATGATTATGGTCATCAATTGAAAGAATTTTAATCATATGTTTCAAATGACTTGAGTCATGGTTGGATATGGTATGACATTTGCAACTAGGACATGGTCCATGACTAATGTTGGCAAGTGACAAGTTCTTATCGATACCTCGTCACATGTTTCACATATGAATACAAATGTAGTCATGGATGTAATCATAAAATGGCATTTGTAGTGTAGTGAAACATTTTAAACAATTCCAAATATTTCAAACTTAGTGGTAACATCTTACAATTCACAATATTCCCAAATAATTGGTATCAAATGAAAATGTAAAAAGGAGTTATTTCAAGATTAATTATCATATTGCATGTTTTCAAGCATGGATAACTTTTATTACCCAAATCAAAGAACATTTGATGTTTAGCAAAATAAAATCATACAAATAAAACCAAGGTATGCAAGCTTAAATGCTTCATGACCAATTATACATAATTTGTTGACCAAACATGTGATTTTCTTGCAAATTAATTTTGAACTTTTTGATTTCACAGCCTTGTGCATGATTCATGGATCAATTATGATTTTTAAAACATCAATGGCTAGTTGCTTGAAGTTCAACCAACTACATGCTTCAACACCATAATGTGAAAAAGGTCATGATAAAAACATGTAGAATTATTACAATGACGAAGACATTATACATGTTTAAAACACAAAGCTCATGTCATTGGCATAGAGCTACAAATGTGAATTTATAAATAAAATTGATTTAAAAATAGTTCACATTCTTTTGAGTCATTGTATTAAACCATGCATATTATAATGATTGGAATTGTGATCTAATGTTTTCCATGAAATTATGATCTATTGTACTTTTACCATTTTGATAGTAATTAAATTAGTTTCAATAAATGCTAATTTTTTTGAAATGAACTATTTCAATGTTGAAAATTCTTGAAATTTGATTGGCATTATTGTTGATTGTTTGCCCTAAATCTTGGTGATGTGGTGTGCATAAGTAACAACAATTTACTTGCAATTGTAAGAATTATAAGAAAATTTTATTTTTTATTGCCAAAGTAAAAAAATTGTCAAGAAGATGCTAAAATGGTAAAGGTGGTTCAATATTTAATACTAAAACTCCCATGATTGGTGGAATATTATATAGGTCATGTGAAGCAATGGGGAAAAAATCCTATTATATTTGGAAGGCATTTTATATGCACAAATACCCTTCATACGAGGGATCTTATGCCAACAATGGGTAAGGTTCATTAGTGGCAAGCTTTTTTCATTGGAAAAAATTTGCCAAAAAAAAGAAATTAAAAATGAAGTTATTTTTAGGGGTTTCAATCACCAAAAAATTAAAGAAAAATGGGAAAAATTAGCATACCACTACATTTGGTTTCAATAAATAGCAAAAATTATAAAATGATGATTTAACATTTGTGCTTCGTATTTGGTTTATAGATAGATTTGGTTACATTTTCTTGTGGATGATTACCATTCAAATTTCCTTGATTTCAATGGTGAAGAATATCGAGGAACGTTTATGGGTGATTTTTAGGAATCTATGGTATGGTCATCCTTGGAAATTTCCAAAGACCACTCCATAAACAACTACTCATTTCCAAATCTAACTATTTTGTTTCATTCTTAATAACTATATTTTATTTTCCTTGATAACTACCTCCATCTTTACAACTATTTCATTTTTTCCCCAACTTATCAACATGGATATGAAAAGGCAAGTTAACATGTGACTTCTCATGTCCATGATATTTATATTAATTCAAATTAAATTTGACATTGATATGAACAATGATGAACCATTGAAACCCATATGAAAAGGTAAGGAAAAAATGATTATCATTGATAGTGCACAAGAATGCCCAAAATTTCTTAAAGCGAAAATTTGATGATTGGGGACATTGACAACATTTGGCATTGCACCTAAGCACCACTTGTCCCTAGGCTCCTTATTTGGGACTTGCCCCCAACTTGAGGTTTTACCCTACACTTCGCCATTTGTTAAATGTTATTTATAAAAAATACTAACCCATCCCATTTTGTTCCACAAATCAACCCATGACCATACAACCCATAATAGTAGGATTTGGATATAAAATTGTTTCTTAAACTAAAATATTGAAATAACCCAGTCTACTTGCAAAATCTAAACACAAATCCCCCCTAAATGCCACCTAGTTAAAAAATAACTTACACGTTCACATGCCAAATAATTATTTTATTTTTCAAAATCAAGTTCACTAGCAAAAATTACAATTTATGGAATTTCCAACTTGACATGATGTTGAAATTTTAAAAAGTCACTATGATGATTAATCATTGCATTTAATGAACATTACAAGATCTCATTAAAAAAATATTACACGATTTTCTATCATCACTATTCCTGTTGCAAGCAACACATGCTCCATTTTATCCAACAACTTACGTGAGTCATATAAAGGTTGTAGCTACAATATCTTACTTTATAATTACGATATTTACCTTAGCATAGGTAAGTGTGACTAGTAAATCACCTACCTATTACACATTGAATAATGAAAATTAAAAAAATGATAGACCCTAAATACAACCTACACATTGTTTCAAGTTCCCCAAAAAATTGCATTGATAAGTCAACACTTTCCTTAACTTTTTGACCATTTGAACAAATAAAATTTCAAAAAATTGGAATTGTTAAAAAAATACAAGTCCCACCAAACCTAAAAAGGTACTATGATATAGGGGAAGGCTTTAAAAAGGTTGCGCACTGTGAAAAAACAAATAGTAATTACACAACCATTGCAAGGGGAATGAAACATTCTTGAAAATTGGCAACAAAAAGGAGGTTAGAAGTAAAAGGTCAATTTTTACTAAAAGAATAGGATAGAAGGCCATAATAAAATTTCTCAATATAAGTAGTCTACAAGAATTACAAAGGTTTCAAATGGGATCATCCATAAAGGAGGTGCAATATTCCACAAAGGTGAAATATTTGTACACAAATGAATAAAAAACCCTAACAAACAACCTTAAAGAATTTTTCTTTTTGAATGTTTGATCCTTGTGTTGGAACATATACAATGCAAAACTATAAGACCAATCACCATGCCAAGGCCAATCTTTGTGTATAACACAAGTTTTTGTTTAAACAACCCTCATCCACAACATGACAAGTTTTCATGCAAGTAGCCCTCACACAGAACACAACAAACTTTCATACAAGCAACCCTTATGCACAACATGACAAATTGCTTGCACAAGTAATCCTATTACAACCATCTCCATAAGTCTAAAGATCTCATGGAAGCAACAATCCAAATGAAAGCAAAAGGCTACGTGGACAATTCATCATAAGGTGACATACCTTTCACATGCATATGAAGAGGCATTATATTTTTCGACTTGCACACAATGGCATGTCCATAAACATTTGGGGAATGTTTAAGTCATTCCTAGATTCAAAAGAGGCATATATACCTCAACTTTCAATGACAATCAACAATAAAAGGTCACACATTGCATATGAATGGATTTGCCCTTTGCATGAACCTTGGGGGATTTTAGAACCAATTGAGGATGTACCTAAGCATCAAATCCATTTGGGTTCTGCACTATTAAACACTACCAATGATATTCAACTATGTGGTTATGTGTTTGGGGAATGGAGATGTGTTTTTATTGTTTATGTTGTTACGAAGATGCAATCGTATTTTTAGGACGATGTAGATAGATTGTTCCAAGTTGAGTTTGAATGCTATATTAATTGCATATGTAATTATAAAAAGCCCATAAGATGAACCATTTGGTTGTTGCATGACATTTGCATATGTATATAGTAAATGTTCGACATTAATTATTTTAGTTAATAATTTTTTGGTTCTTTAATGTGTTTGAATCATGTATTATGCAATGTGCATGTATCTAGACTACAATCCAATGGTTGTTATTTATAAAAATGTGTTGTGTTAACATTCGGATAAATATCTATGTATGGTTCCTATGATTGTGTATGTGTGTTGTTGGTATCCTAACGGTTTTAATTTTTGAACATATAACATTTGCATTGCTGCTACCACATGTATTAGTCATTCAACCATCCGCAAGGATTAAGAAGGATGTTTTCATCATTTACCATTAATTGGAGATCTTTGTGCCAATATTCGATAACATCAACATTAATTTTGTTGTTGTTTGAATCTTCTTCTATCATGATTAATTCTTTTTTTTTCTTAGATTTCAACATGTAGCGTTTATGTTTTTCTTTAGTTATATCATGTTTTGAAGTATGTGTTACCAATATCTATTGATCATTTTTTGAATTCAATTTTGCTTATGTATTGTATAATGATATCTCGTAGGATTATTAGTTCATCTATTGCACGTAAACATGATAACATTATGTATATGTTGTGCATATTAAGTTAGACATTGTCAGATGGTTGGAAAGGGTTTATGATCAAATGGTCAAATGTTTGTCCTTGCACTTTGAAGTCTATGAGATAAAAAGCTAGGGCTAGTTGCGATTGACATTTATTGATTGTGAAATTTTTGGATGTGTTTGATTTTGGTATGTAGTGATTATATTGGAAGCTCCTTGATATGGGTGCTATTGGAATGACATTTGTAGAAAGTCCATTGAGCATTATGTTTTGTAAATTGGTGAAAATTGTAAAAAATCTTCCATGAACATTATGTTGATTCCTCCAAATGATAAAATGTTAAATTTTAATTTTTGTAGTTTTAGATACATTGTGGCAAGTAAGGTACAACCTACCATTGATATTTCATTGATTATGATGAATTGGATTTATGGCCATATGCCTATTATCGAGGTTGGTTTGTTTGCATTGGCATGTTTGTTGATTAAGAATCCTAATAAAACATGGAATGTTGTTCCGTTTATTAGTAAGGTTGCATTTGTTATATATGCCATAACTATTAGTTTTTATTTATTTCTTGTACTTTAAAAAAAAAATTTGGACCGATTTGGTTATCTGAGTTCTCCCAGTGCCCATGGTTCTTCAAATGTATTGTACTAATTGTTTATTTGGTGTGTAGTCAATGAAATTTCAAATGAGATAGTTTGTAGCCTATTCAATTAATATATATTTTTAATCATTTTTTTAGTTGACAATGTTGGATAAACATTTATTTTATCGACAATTATTTTTCTTTGGTATCATTTTCAATTATCATATGACTCCATGTCATTAAATGGAAAATTATGTAATTCAGGATATTCTTGATTCATATATGTTCTATTTTTATCAAAATATGGACGTAAATTTTTTGGTGTTGTTTTATTAATCTTTGGTATTTGTGCATGTTTTAGTTATTGGTTCCATTGTTTGATAAATTTTGATGTTTTTTTCATGGTTTTTTTTTCTCTCAAAAATGTTGTAACCACCTTTCATGATTTTATCCACCTCATTCACAGAAGTCTCATACTTGTGTTCAAAACTAATGTGTTTAAAAGCTTTATTGCACTTTCAAGATTTTGTCTGAAACTTACTATGTTTCCCTTTAGTGCATGTCGACCTATTGTGCTTCCTTTGTTGGTATATCTTAATTTAACCAATATAGTATGACAACGATAATGTTATTAAGGTTTTTCCCACCACTATTAATTTTGGCAAAACCATTGGTGTTATTCCAATCTATAAACCATTGGCTAATGCAAATTTTGGCATCTTATTATTTTTCAAACAAACATAGCAAAGTTTACATATAAAAAATTGATTTTCAATTTTTGAAATTCCTTCTTTTGATAACAATAGTCCTTCCAATTCTTGATGTACATGTTTGGTGTCACTTGTCAATTCATATGGTATGAATTTGATTTCATTTTCAAAATGATGTTTTGGATTCATTTTGAGTATGAATTCATATGTTTCAGATCAAAATTAATATTTGCAATATCACGTTTTATGAGTTCATGTGCACAAATTTATTTTCATTAAAAACACAACAATGGCCAAATTCAAAGTTATATTTTTGATGAAAGTATTAAATTTTTGTAGACAAATTATATTTCTTTGATTTGTGGAGGGAAAATAATAATTTTTTCTTCCATGTTTGAATATTTTTCCTGTCTCTTTATATTGATTAATAAATCTCATTTTTAATGAATATATATATATATATATATATATATATATATATATATATATATATATATATTTCATGAGTTCCTTTGTTTTTATTTTTAGGTGTTTTTTCATTTTCTACAAATGGAAATTTGGATCATTTTCGTTTTCATTTTTTGGGTTGTTTGCTAAATTTTATGTAGTAAGTTTGACCTCATTTTCGAAATTGTTGATTTGTGAAGGGAAATCATTTATTTTTTGTATGCAAATGTCTTTACATATTTTGAGATTATCTGAATACATTTTTATTCTTTTAGTTTTTATTGAATGTTTATGTTTTGTGTAATCTTGTTTGATTTGCTCTAATTTATTTTGTTTTCATTCTTGTCTTTTTTTGTTTTTTCATTTTTATTTATTTCATCATATATATTTTTTTTTCTTGTGATTATATTGATTTTGTTTGTATTTGTCATTATGGACGACTATATGTTGTTTTATGTGTAATGAAGATTCAAAATTGTCTTGATGGGTATAAATCAATTTTTTGATAAATGAGGTTTGATATTTGAATTGAGAAAATGTGTGTAATTTCTATTTTTATAACTTTGACAAAATTTTAAAAATATTTGTAAAATTAAAAATTGATACATTTGAATTTTTTTGAATTTTTATAATTTTATATTCATTTATTGATTCAAACTTACCAAATTCTTTATAAAATTATAAATTATCTAGAAATAATTATGTTGATTATAAAATGACAATGAATATGAAGTTCAGACTTTTCCCAAATAACCCTATTGGTTATGTTGGAAGGAGCCAACTTTGGTTCAAGATTGGCTTTAAGAGACATTTGGAAAAATGTTGATTGAAAATTCTTAAACTATTTTCTTAGAAAACAAAATCAAACATGCAAACTTGAAAATTAACACAATTTTGAGAATGATTTTTTTATAAAAAATTTCATTTATATGATAAAATTGTGAGCATCATAATTGTCCTTATTTGTGTTTGCATGGTCTAATAGTTTAACTGTAGGTAATTCTAGTGTTAAACCCTGTCTTTTGGAGGCAAAATGTCTCCAATATCCAATGTAACATTTTATGGATACTAAATCTCTTGGATAATTGTGTCCCCGTCAATTATTTTTTTAAAAAATCAAATATTATTATTTTATTACCATTTACATGTAGCATTGAAAGATGGCAATTCCATTCACCTTGCAAAGATTGAACCACAACACCAACCAAGCAGGATGGATGGTTATATGGTCAAGAATTTATTTTTTGTTTTATTCATGTCTCATAGCTAACCATAGTGGTTAGCTTTGTACGAACCACTCACATGTATATCTAGTACCTACTTAGTCACCACCAAGTGCCTTACTTACCTAGTAACCACTTACATTCTTTACCTCCTTGCTTATGATCTTTAATCACTTACGTTCTCTACCTACTTACCTATGATCCTTACCCATTTGCATATTATATGAGATGGTAAGTTTTGATGGGCAAATTAACTTTAGCTTATGAAATCATTTTGGCACTTGAACTTAGAGTGTTGCACAAAATGTTCTCAAATATTTCTACTTTTATTTTTAATTTATGTTTGTTATCCATATTATATAATCATTATAGTTATTCCATGACATATTTTGAGATTATTCAAAAATGGAGTTATAACCTATATTTAAACTAGATTTAATTTTGTCTCCATAGTTTTTTAGTTACATATATTTCTTTTTCCTCCTATGAAATGTGAGAAAGTAGAATAGTGATGTTCTATGCATGTGCAAGGCAGGAGGTGAAACTATCACCAAAAAGGAGAAGGTCCAAACAACAACCAGACCCCCTTTTTAACTCACTCTGACAGAGTAAGAATGGGTAATCACCTGTCAAGTAAACAATAACACTGATCTGAATCCAAAGCTTCTGTTTTCCAATTCTACTAAACCCCAAACAAGAAGCTCACATCACCAATGTTAAATCCCCTCACCTGAACTTCCACAGATACAGCTCCTACTCACATTAATCAACAAGACAGAATCTCAGAGACAAAAATTCATAGCTCATATTTTACAAAAATCCTTGACAACACAAGCTTCCTTATCTTGTCTGTTCATCAAAAAGTGTGCAATCCTACCTAGTTGAGTTGCTGGCGCAACGAAAAGTTCAACAACTCAACCAAGCTCTCCATGAAACAAAACATACCGGGCTATCGATCCGGACTCTTCTACACTTATCTGATATCTACAGCTCTATCTCATCGTCTCCAACACAAGTCCTCCAGACTAGTGATCCTTTTGCAGTTTAATCTCCACCTCTAGCCATCCTCTGAACTTCGTTCCCTCATACTACGCTCCTCTGAATTCAAAACAATTGTTGAGCTCTAATGTTTTTCCCCTCAATCCAACCTCCAGTCCGTCCCTACGCATTCCTCCTTTTTCCCTCACACCGTTTTGCTCTTCCTGCGCACCCAACTCCCGTTCTCCAGCCTTGGCTTCCTCCACAAGCCTCCATCGTCCTACACCTTTTTGCCTCACTTCTTCCTCAACGGCTCATCAATGTAGCGCCGTTCTTTTCCATCATTAGCGCCGCCATCTTCCCTGGTACCCCATCCCACACAACCAGATAGCAACCCTTCCATGCATCCCATGCACGATCAGCCTTAACCTTCTCCCAAAAAAAGATAAAATCCACTGCTCTCACCAATGAAGGAGGTGGCTGGATCAACTCTAAAACCCTGATCAGCGATTCTGGCGTTCACACAAATTACACAATCACATAATGCATGTTCGGTCACTCGTTGTCTGGTTATAAAACAACTTGTATTGTTGTATTGTGAACTTGCTGGATGACTGGAATTTTTTTTTATAAAATGCAATTAGGCAACATGGATCAATTTTCACATTCTCATTACTTCAATTTGAAACTTTTTAAATATTCATCTACATGGATTACATATTTTTATACAATTCATCAAAATTCTCATGAAATCTTTGAGAATCTTTTCATTTTGGTTTAAAAATTAATTTTCACTAAATTTGACAAGAAGGTAGGTTTGTAGTTAGGTAGTGTGAGGTGGAGGGAGGATGGTCCACACAATAAGTTGCCAAGGGGGAAATTTGGTAACTAGGTTTTGGTTCATCCACCGCATAATCATAATGGTTTGCAATGGATGTTGCCCTTGTGCTTATTGGCCACATCATTTGTTCACCTCAATGCTACAAACGCTCCTACTTCCCCTTTCACTTACCTAGGGTACTACCTATGTAAGAGGGTAACTATCCTAGGTAAGTAGGTAAGGCACTTGATGGCTAGCTAACAGGAAGGTAGATGGATGTGGATGGTTTGTACATTAGTACATAGCTAATCACTGTGGTTCATTATAGGACGAGAATACAAAACCTATAAAACCCTCCTACTTTCACCTTCCCCTACTTATGTATATTGGTAAGTATCATAGTTAAAGAGTAGGGAATGCAAATGGTAGGTAGGTAAGTAACCACTGAGGTTAATTGTGTGAGCCTTGCATCATGCATTGGAAAGAGCAGTTGACAATAAGCAGTTCAAGGTGAAGGCCAGTCTTTCTGAGTGACTGAATACATACATATTTGTCAAATAGTGCAATTGTTGTCAAATCTCACCTCAAGTGGGCCAATTTGGCTCAACTCAATATTCCGATTAATTGAATTGGGAAGTCAAATTGATGACCAGGGGGCAGCGCTGAAAACATCATTAACAATTTAACAACTTTGTAAACCTTAGGGGACCAACAATGTGGAACATTTGCAAAGCCAAATTGGAATTTTTTTTGAAAGACATGAAAGCAGCATGCAATTGAAATGACACACAAACAATTTAATTGGCAGAATGTGGTAAAAATTTCTCACATTCACAAGCCCTGTTGCCACCCAGTTGGTTGCAATGCCTAAGGCAACCAAATTCCAACCCCAAAATCACTCAACAGCTCACAACTCCAGTGAGCATTCCCTCATTTGCAACACCCAATAACCATTGGTAAAACTGCTTACACCCATAGAGACACCTGTGCAAGCACCTGTGAAAACCTATACTACAATTGCAAACCCTCTGATTGGTCAATCCCTATATCCACCTTAGCCATCAAGGAAGCCAAGTGACTAATTGTGGATAAAGCTAACTTGTTTATGAGAGTCAGTTTATATGTGCTCAAGCAATGGAACTATTATGTACCCTTCTATTCTAGGATTTGCAAAACTACTGGTATGGTTTGAGCTTGTGAAAGGATTTCAACCCATCCAAAGGCTCCTGAAATTCTGTGAACTGTGGTCACAGGGGCTGGCAAGTTATTCTATATATATTTGAGTGGATTCTCACAGAAAACATTCTGGTGGTTCCTTCACACACTGAACCCACTAGTAAACAATCTCCTCCATCAATAAATGTCGTAAGTCTGGTGTTGCTCGAGTAGTGTGCTGTTATCCAAGCAGATCAAAATCTGACCTGTCTAGAGAGGACAGAAATACTTGTTACTTGCATCAGGCAGTTCTTCACACCAAATGATAGCAGGATGAAAGACTGGAAAGGGTACAGATCTGCTTCTAACTTATATACCCCTGACATGCTTTGAAGTGGGCAGAAATAGCCTGAAAACATTGTAGACCAAAGCAGTTTCCCTTCATTCACATCTACGTCCTGACCTCTCCACAGTTGGATGCAAGGCAGAAAGTGGTTCAGTGACCAATTGCTCAGGGCGCGAACCCAATGATTGATCCTCCAACTTAATCCTGATATTCCACTGTCTGGCTGTTGGCAAGTGCAAGTCTATTCATGTACTTCAAGTTTTCTCACACCTTTGTCAAGCTCCTGGTAGTTTGTATCACATTATCCCTGCAGTAGGGCTAAGCAAACATGAGTTTTATCTATACTAGGTGTTCTTGGCAGCCAATAACACTCCCTCATACTGCTGAGCTGCATTATCGCAGCTCAGATCCTGCGACATTCCACACTGCTCTATGCCTGTCCAACTTTTCTTGAAGTCTCGATATGTCCAAATTGCATTTCCAAGAGCAATAGTTAAACCACTTACTGCAGGCCTGCCAAAAGTCCATCCTGTTCCAGAATCTGTAAATGGATCAAAAGGCTTCACTGTATCTTGCAGCCACCTACTCAATGTATTATTGGAACAGTCCCATAGCACATCACATTCAGCTGATTGAGACCACATGGCTCAAAATGAGATGGCATCATTAGGATGTCTGCACCTGCAGTAATCTGATGAGCTGTCTGTACAGAAAATCGCAACCATCCATGCACTTTCTCATGATAGTGGTGTTCAAAGTGACACAACATTTCTTCAAGGTCTTTGCGGCCTGTACCTAACATCACCAGCTGTAAATCTTGGTTCATCATGCATGGCATTGCCCCTGCAATCCAATCTACACCCTTCTGATTATCAAGATGCCCAATGAATCCAAGCAATGGTACCTCACTGCACACAGGCAAACCTAGTTCCTGCTGAAGTGCAGCCTTGCATGCAGGTTTGCCAGTAGCTAAAGTTTCAAGGGAGTAGTTGCTGTAACCATCACTCTGAAGGCAGGGATCCAACCTGGGATTCCACTCAATGTCCTCAATTCCATTCACAACTCCCCTCAGCTTCCAGTTGTGATCCCGAATGACACCATCGAATCCCCACCCTCCTTGCGTTTGACACTCTCATGCATACCCATGGCTAACAGTCACAATCAGATGAGCTGTGATCAAACCTGCCATGAAAACATCCATGTGTTCTCCTCCAATTGGATCAAATGAACGGAATTTATCTGCGTACTGTTCTAGTAACCCAAGCTTTGCATAGTCTGACATTGGTCCATGGCCTTGCAAATGCCACCTAGATCAAAATGAGGTTGTATAATCTGTCACAACTCATGACGTATCTATGTATCTTGGCAACAGTTTCAGGTACTATATTTGAGAACAAACCTGATGAGCCATGTTATGGATGACAAGGACAGAACGAGTAAATCCCATCAAGCCCTATATACTGGCAGCAAAGCTGTGTGCCAATCATTGGCAATGAAGACCAAATTGCCATCTCCATAGCAGCCACCCCCATATGACATATGCCAAGGCACCTGTAGTTAAGAGAGGATCAATAACATCCAGGTTTTTCATACAAGTCAGGCACAAGACTCAGACCAACCCCACCCGAGCTATCAAATGGCAGAAAGAGCAGTCTCACCTCCACAGCAGCCTTGCAGAGCAATATCATGCATCTTAACACCTCCTGCATGCACATCAACCAAGACCTTCTCAGTTGAAAAGAATATATCCCTAATATGAAGTCAGTACCAACATTAACTTCTGTGTTCTATAGTATTCTGAAAAACTCAAACTGAGTCATATGCAATAATGCTACATAGATTGCCACCAACAACATCAACTGCAACTTCTGTTGATCATAAATTTATGTATGACATTGTTGAAAGAGGGGGTTGGTGGTATGGTGGTACCTCACGAGAACTACCATAAATGTTAGAAGCAACAGCATGGAAGAATCAATAAACACAAAGTCAAACCCATCCTTGTAGGTGTGAAAGTAGGTCACCTCAAGGTCCTACCACCAATAAACAGCCACATTTACTCAGCATTCCACCCAATTTGCTTAGGATTAGAAAGCTGAAGGAAGGCTGCAAGCTGACTGTGCGACAATGACAAGATATTGTAGAATGACAAACCTGCAAGGTGAGACATTCAGAAAGCAGACTACCTGAGACCTGGACATGGAGGAAAGTGCACATAGGTGAGACTGTTAAGAGAAGCTGCAGGCAGCCAGGTTTCAATACGAAAAGTAAACAACATCCCGCATGGCCATGAGAAGCAGGTAAGAGTGGGATCTGATACCTGTCCTGAAACATTGTATCTCTTATGGATGCCAGTTTCCCAAGCATCTAAATAGTTACTGTATTGAGGAGCTACAACTTGCACCCAGTACAAATCTTGAATACATCCACACCTTGCATCCTGCAAGCTACCCATATGCATGGAAGATTGGTGTGGAGAAGTAGAATTCTTTCATCATCCTTTTCCATACATTCTGGAGTGTCCAGACAATGGTTCACAAGATCAAATAGGCTTGTAATTGATTGCTTTTCAGATGCATAAGCTCTACCATCACATCTTGTTACAAGCACAGGTTAATTTGAGCCATAAGTGTAGGATCCCATGGGCTTTCCAGCTTGACCAACATTTTAGCTGGCCCAAGTTGTGAATCCAATTTGCCATATTCTTACAGCCTTATTATGTGTACAACAAAGCTTTCTGTCTTTGGGAGTCAACACATGGTGGCAGTTACATGATGAGCACGGCATGACAATGCTTTAGGCCCCACCACATCACCTAGACCACCTGCAGAATCAAACACTCACAGTTAGTTACTTTTTCACTCTGACCTGTGACATTGTCAAGAATCATCTGTGAGCTTCAGTTGAAACAATCCAAAAAAGTATGCAGCTTCCTCTTTGAATGATGAGATGAATCTAAAGTAGGCAGTATTGACAAATAACAACAGAGAGCTATACAACCTAGAAATCTGAATGATCA
Organism: Sphagnum contortum; assembly: GCA_963920785.1. Classification (NCBI taxonomy): domain Eukaryota; kingdom Viridiplantae; phylum Streptophyta; class Sphagnopsida; order Sphagnales; family Sphagnaceae; genus Sphagnum; species Sphagnum contortum. The sequence goes on along the minus strand of OY987295.1, from coordinate 5,292,947 downwards.
ATACAGATGATCCACTGTACTGGTTTTAGACCAGGGTACATTCAGCCGCAACGGACATTGACATTGACATTCATCACATTAGGTCCTGCCAAGGGTGGAGAGGCAACAACCTGTACACTGTTTGTTTCACCCACATCTGGGGCTAGTTCAAGGCCCATTTTAGTCCTTGCAGTTTTTCCAATTTCTGAAGCACTGGCTGGGTCTACCTTTGCTGGAGTAGGGGGTGGTTCAACAAATGGATTCACAGGCAGAGCAATGGATGATGGGGCAACAGATGAGGGAGAAAGAGGTTTCACAAAGTAGTGAGCTTGAGTTCCTGACTTCTGTGTGGAGGGTGCAGACCAAGCTGTTATCAATGGCCTCCCTGACAAAGGGGTAGATGTCTCCAGGCCAGTTGTTTTTTTTGGGAGTCACATTGACAGGCTTCCCAACTTTTTCTACACTACTAGAATTCACAGTTTATTAGATCAGGAAAATTAGTAAAAAAGAACCCATTTTGAACAGCCACTAAAAAGGTCATCTAGTCATTTTGGACACATCATTTTGTACATGTCCAGCATGATCAAGATGATTTTTTTGACTAGTCCTAGGCTGACGTTTTTAACTAGTCATTTTGACCCGTGACTATTTGACTACTATTGAATAGTTTAATTAATTTAAATTGAGTAATAATAATAATATTTTAAAATTTTATTTCGTATATTTAAATATTTATGTACTTATACATATTTTGACCAATCAATGTGTATTTATACATATTTAAAAGTCAACATCAGTCAACAAAGTGTGTTGACTAGTCAATGGGCAGTCAACATTTGAATTGTTGGGAACAAGGTTGGTTCATACCTTGGTCTTCAAAGTGGCACACCAAGATCTTTGCCACCCAACTACCACTCATGTTATTACATAAGAATTCAAATATTAAACTTATTTGACATTGTATCAATTTGTGCTAAAAATCATCAACTTTGAAATGTGATTTCTATTTCATATCTGCTCAGATGAAACAAATCAAATTTCAACTTTGAGATCTTTCATAAATTTACACATTTGTAATAAATGGAAACCCAAAATTTCAAATCATAAAATAAAAAGAAGGGTGAATGCTATTGTTTAATAAGAATTCAAACACAAAATTTCATCCCATACTTTGGACATGTAACTATGTCCACCTATATATGTATTTTTTATAATAAAAATTGAACTAATTTAAAATAAAAATGCTTAATAAAATTTATGTTAAATTTTTCATAGCTCAATCATTTTATATTAATTCTATCTAGAATACATATAAATTTCTTCAATACCATGTCATTGATAATAACAAAGTTTTGAATACATGTTGTGATGTATGTATATAACAAGTTTAATAATAATAATAATAATTTGTAATGGCTAGAAAAATTAACTTTAGTTATTTATTTTAATTGATTTTTAATACTTCAATATTATGTAAATTCAATTGAAGAGAAATTTTGCGTTTCAATTATTTTAGCACTATACTTAGAAAGTTACAAAACATTATTGTCATTCAATACATTCAATTTTTTTGTAATTTAATAATTTCAGCTTTTATTATAATTTCAAATTAAATCTAAATATATTTTGAGTTTTATAATTATATACATATAATTATTTTTAATTTTAAAACAAACATAAATTTACTGTAATGGAATAACAAAACACTATGGTGAATATATTATTTTAAATTACCATAGTGAAATAAACTTTGTAAACTTATGTAATTACGTACATTAAAACTATTGGAACACATATTTTCAAAAAGTGTCAATAAATAAATAACCGTGATAATTATAATTAAAAAATCATCCATTCAAATTCTAAAAACCTTAACATCACATCAATTGAAGATTTTGAAAAATATCACTTTGGTTTACATAATAATGTAATATGTCATATTGCTATTAATTGACATACTAAAGGTTATAATTTTAAAAATTACAGATGAAATATTTTAGATATTAACTAATAATTAATTATAAAATTTTCAAGATTGAAATTTTAATTTTAATAATATCAAAAAAAAATATTAAAGATAATATGTTTTAATATATACCAATTAAACATTAAAAATGTTTGTTCAAACTATATTTGGTATTAAACCAAAATTATGAAACATGCATTATTAACATTGTATATGTTTAACTTACCCAACACAAAACTTAGGGCTCCTATTTAGTATAAACAATATTTATCTTTTTCGACTAAGCTAAGTGTCATTTTGACCAACAAGACCCCTAGGGTACTTACATAATATAGGTACCCCTTGTCACTTTTGACTAGGCCAAATGTCATGTTGACCAACAAAACCCACAGGGTACCTAAATAATATAAGTACCCCTTGTCACTTTTGACTAAATCAAATGTCATTTTAATTGGGATATTCATTTTGAAATAGATTTTGACTAAATGTTCGATTTGACACGTGGTTGAATAGATTATTTTGGTCAAATTGCTTAATCAAAAATTACACATCATTTAACATTTGAGCTTCCAATCAAAACAGATATGTTTTAAGGGTCAAAAAGAATCATTTAGTCAAGTTGTATGGTTTGATAAACCATGAATTCTAATAGTGTCTATCAGATCATTCAATTCAGAAGATGGAGGTTTGGAATATTCATCTTTTTGGTTCATAAAGTCTGAATAAGTCCTTTGACACTCCTCTATCTACAGCAGAACAGGGGCATTCATTTTTGTGAAGAAACTCAGAAATAATGCACTCATCATGCTAATTTCAGTGGGCTCTGCATCCCTAAACTATGAGCATCTGAATCTCATCAGGTCAAAAAACACTGATTCCCGACAGTGGTTCCAGAATAAGAGAAAGTTTGTATAGCATCTGTAAGGATGCAAGGTCCCCATGCAAATGCATCAGAAAAAAAAATGAAAATTGCAGATTGTATTTTCATTGACCTAAAATGTGCTCCAATGCAATCTGACATATTTTCCCACATTGCAGATTGTGCTGAAGCATACAAAAACACAGCACAAGAGGAATTGACATAAAGCAATTGAATGAAGAATCCATGCAGCAATTCCTTTTGCTGGACATAAAGCAATTGGACGAAGAATCCAATCCTCCAATTGACATTCATATCACAAAGAGAGAGAGAGAAAGAAAGAAAGAGAGAATCTGCAAAAAATTTACCTGCTGCAGCAATTCCTTTTGCTGGACATTAAGCAATTGAATGAAAAATCCAATCCTCCAATTGACATTCATATCACAAAGAGTTAGAGAGAGAGAGAAAAAGAAAGAGAGAATCTGCGAAATTTTTACCTGCTGCACCAATTGCTTGGCCAGCAGCCTTCTACTCTCTTCCAGAACTGTAGAACAAGAAAAACAATATGTAGAAAGCATTAATGTAATCAACTATTGTACCTGCAATAAAGCTGCAATAGGGCAGATAACCCATTTCCACAAACGTACCCTAGTCCTCTGATTCTCCTTTTGTTTTCATTTCCTGCAAATTCAGTTTTTACAAGACATACCCAATCTTATGACCAAAATTCCACCCATGAGTGGTATTTGTTCCAAAGACTGCATTGACCCTGAAACAAATGCCAAGTGCTCTGCACACAGTCCTTGCTTTACCAAAGCTTCAAAATGACTATTTCAGAGGGAAGTTGAGAGATCTGTGCATGTTGATGAATAGGTCCCCCTTGTCATTAAACTTTAGGCAAGTTTTGAGTGCCAATAAGTTTATGAAATAGTGCATCCTGGGAAGAGAAATTCCTCACAACCAGCCAACTCCAATTTGAGCAGAAGGCCTCTAACCCTCCTTGTGAACAGAGAGTGTAAGTCAGCAAGAAGATGCATTTCAAAGCAACACCTTGATCTGATTCTGGATCCACTGGATCCACTGTGTCATCACTCCAAAAGGCATTAAGTTGGGAACGGTCCTTCTTTTAATGATACGCTACAGCAGATCATATCAGAGGTACAGCGCATCAAGACAAAATAAAAGGGGAAGAAACCACTGACAAATGGGAGATTAAGCAGTGTAATTAAATCTCAATAGGGAACCACATAGGGCAGTGCATATATGTCAACAACTGGCAAGTAAATTGCCTTGGCCCAAACCATGGGCTCCTCTGCATCCCTGTCCACCTCAGCCTTTGGCTTGGAGTGGGTCTTCAGAGGCCTTTGCACAAAGAGCCAATCCTCATCTGCAGTCTCTGCCCAAGAGCTGGTTTGTGAAAGAGGCGGCATTTCACAAGCAGAAGTAGTAGCCAAATTGGCTATCTTTTGCTGTCTTTGTGAGACTACATCCTTGCTATCCGATGATCGTGACTGTATGTTAGATTCTCTACTGGGTCTACTAGGAAAACTGGAGTTCTTTTTAAGAGGAAAAACTAGGAGTGGTTTGGAAACAGCATTGCCATTGGGTCCTTCTTTGATATTATACAATGGGAGGGGAGAAATTGTGGATGTCCTCTCAGACAAGACCAAGGCCTTCCCTCCATCCCAAGTCTCACCTTTGCCAAAAGGTTGCTCAAAAGCAGCTGAGGGATGTGACTCACTCTGCACTCTTCCATTCTGTTTCTCTTTATGGAGTGAGTTGTTGACCAGGTCAGTCCGCTGGAGCTTACTGGACCGCTGGGAGTCTGTATCAGAACCAACCCCAAACCCAGGTTGCAATCCCGATGTATTTGGTTAATCACAGACACATCTATCATTGCATGACTTTTGCAGAGGAATGGGTAGTAGTGACACACTTAGTATTTTAAGTGTATTTTGAAAGAAATACCACATGAGAGCAGAGAAATTGAGAAGATCTCTTCCACTGTGTGTGCCTCCTCATTGATAGTCTCTCAAAAATCTCCCCATTGTATTGTAATACAAGGATTCTCATTTTGATATTTTCTCATAGAAGGTTCCCCAGAATTGCACTATAGTAATGACAGAAGAACACAGGAAATCGCAGCAAGGCCTTTGTGAGCAGCTCAAGATTGTGGAAGAAGACCACAATGTATCATGAAAATCAGACTTTACTCCTTTTTTTCAGACAACACGGGGGTGCAAAGCTCAACTGTTATAAAGGACCACTCTCAAAGGACAACAAACTTCCATCTGCTAAACAAAAAGGAAAGGTGCATTCATGGCAGATGCTGTTGCAAATCATAGTCTGATTTCTCCTGGTCCAATGTACAATGTGAACACTACCAGACATACCAGGATTTGAGGCTTTATTGCAAGTATTACTGAATGGATACAAGAAAGAAAGAAGGAAAGTTAGTAACCTAGGGAAAAAGCAGGGTCAGGAGAAAACTCACCATGAGCTTCCCCATTCAAGTCACCAGCCTTATCCTTCTTCTTCTTCTTCTTCTTCTTGTCTTTATGTTTGTGCCGTTCCTTCTGTGTCCCCTTGCCCCAGAGATGCAAGAGTATATACATCATCGTTTTCACACACAGAGGAATTAGAAGGAGTGAAAAAATAGGGTATGGTATGGTGGAACCACATGGAAAAGATCCTTCTTCTATATACATCGCCACAGCAATCGTCAAACCCTGAGGTACCTATCGTTCTAAACAGAGCATCTGCGATGATTATGCCAATGGTCGCACGATTCTAACCTATTTGTATGGAAAAAACACAGCACCATCGCAACTAAATTTCACAATTGACAAAATAGGGACAGAAGAGAGTCCCCGGGAAAAAAAGAAAAGACAACAAAGACGGAATTAAACCTTAGTAGTAGGCAGAGCTAGATCGGGGACTTGCTGAACCTTCTTTTCGTATCCCGGAGGCGGGTATAGATAGCAGCGAGACATGATGCTGATGAGCGTCTTTCTGAAGAAGCTCTGTGTCCAAATGACCAAAACAATTTGTTCCGGTAATGAAAACGCCAGGACCCGGTAAAGGGAGGCGTGCCCCGCCACCGCCGCAGCACCATGTCACCGCATTCAACCCCACCAGTGTTTCCTCCCACATACACACACACTCTCTGTCTTTCTGTCTGTCTTTCTCTTCTATCTCCTCGAACCCCTTCCACTCTCGCTCTGTCCTTCCTGTCTCTATCGCCTTATTCTTAGCCTGTATATGACTCCCACTCTTGCCGATTCTGCTCCCTTGAACCTACTGCAACTACAGTCTGCCTTACGGCTGCCGCGTTTCCGCAATTATCGAAACTAGGTTTACAGAACCATGGCCGGCAGCAAGACGCCTATTTTGGTTTCCGGGAAAAGCAAATCGCGAGAAGAGGAGTGCGAGACAATTGATGCAGTTGTTTTTGGCGATGGAGCGTAAGAAGAAAACGAGGTGAATTCGGAGAGCGTCGGCTATGAATGTTTCTCAGTCATCTCCCTCCCCGCACCGCAGATTCCCCTACCACTCAGCCCGATCTCCGACACTCCGCACACATCCGCCACGCTCTCCCCGCCTTCCCGCCCAGGTTTTCTCGCGAGCTCCTCGCTCCCTTCCCCCTTCGTTCTGGTCTTACCCGGTGACCCTGAACGAGACACTAGGGCCTAGGGCCCTGAGGAGGAGGCATAAGGACAATATGAAGAAATATGTTTAAGGATAAATTATTTATTTCATTTCAAAGTTGAGATAATCAAAGGAAGGGGATATAAAATGGAACATGTGGCATGAAGTCTTCCAACAACTGAAAACACATATTAAAAAAAACTTGCATGAAATGATGATTTAAAATTTAAAAATAAAAAAATTTGAGAAAAAAATGAAGGAACTCTGCACAGTTTTAATAACTGCAAGGTCTTGGCCAATTTGAATTTAGTAACAGTAGTTACAATATTTTCATAAAAAATAGTAGAATTGCTGGGACATTATATTTTGGTGCAAGCAATGGTTCAAACCCATATATCCATGCATATAATCTTATATATAAATACAAACGTTGTGTCTGTCTGTCTGTCCGTGTGTGTGTCACACGACATTCCAAAATCTGGAATTGCAACTCAGAATGGCTCTGGAATACTCAAACAACAGTTTCCAACTGCCTCCCCTAATTTGGGGGTGGGAGCTCTCAAACAACAGTTCCCAAGTGTGAGGCATAAAAGGTTTTTTATATATAAGATTGCTGAAGGTTTGCATCCAAATGGTGGAGGGGCAGATTTTCAAGTGAACCTGATTTTCTTAGGATCCTTTCACAGCATGGAAGCCTACTAGAAGATGGCCTCTTGCTGGAAGGGAGGAATGCATGATAGTAGATACTCAGGAGAAGCAACTGCTAACGTTAGAAACCTTCACGAGCAGGAACTATAGTTCCAATCCCATTTCTAATCAGCTTTAAGCTACACTATTTCATCTTCCTGTTTTGCATAGCATATTTGTATGAGGTTTTTTTTGCAGCTTGGAAACCCCAATTGTGCGAAATGGTTGAATGAACCCTAATTCTTCCAGAAAACAATATCACATCAGAGAAGGACACAAAGAGAGAGAGAGCCTATATGTAGCAAGTGCTCTTCTATTAATGGCATGCACGCAGACTGCAATGAACTGTCTTGAGTGGTGGTTAAAGAAGTGGGGTTGTTGGATTGTAAAAGAGCAAGAATAGCAATGGAGATCAGCTGTAGTGCTTGGGTTTTTGGAGATTGATGACACAAGTTGTAGTCAAGCTGAATGTGTCATTGCCCCCCAAAGATATGATGCGATTGTTTCCAACAGTCACATTGAAGATATGCTTACATGAGTATATGTTGTGTTGTGTACTGTCATGTATGCAGTATAGGGCATGCACATTTGCCTTACTGTCAGCAATGTTTTGCAACATGAGCATTTCCTAGAGTAGGAAGTTGCACTTGGAAACACAAATTTCATTGCAGAACAGATAAAGAAGAGAAGAGAAAAATGATTCATGTAGGCACATTTAGCTTACTGTCAGCAATGTTTTGCAACATGAGCATTTCCAGAGTTGAAGGTTGCACATGAAAACATGGATTTCATTGCAGAAGAGAGGAAGAAGAGAAGAGAATTTCACAAGCCCAAATCATTCCCATCCTGATATGCCTGGAACAAAAACTGGTCTTTTGTGCTTCTGAGAACAAAACTGGGTTTTTGTGCTCCTGGGAACAAAACTGGGTTTTTGTGCTTCTGTGAAAGACTCCAAGCCACTCAGGACAGATAGATAGACAGAAACCTAATGAAAGAATTGCAAGTTTTGTCATCACCTTCCTTATCCTGCTGTGTGAACTTACAACAAAAAGTCCCATGAAATTTGTATATTGCATTGGATTGTGAGAATTGCAGTATTTGTTTGTAGTGGCAATCATCTGGGATCAGATGGCAGATTTTCAAGTGAACCCGATTTTCTTAGGATCCTTTCACAGCATGGAAGCCTACTAGAAAATGGCCTCTTGCTGGGGTGGGTAGTCAATTGGAAACCCTAATTTCTTCTAAGGACGGAATGAGCACCTGTAATTCTCAGAGCCAAGAACATCTGGTGACATGCAAAGAGGAGCTGGTGATGTGGAAGCTGAATCCATGTATGGAATTGGCAAGTTTGTAAGCAAATCCTCAAGTCTATAAGAGTATTAGCTGCGGTGTCAGTCAGGAGCAAGGGGACTCAAGACAGAAACTGAGAAGGATGACATTCCAGAATCTAGAATTGCAACTCAAAATGGCTCTGGAAGACTCAAACAACAGTTTCCAACTGCCTCCCCTAATTTGGGGGTGGGAGCTCTCAAACAACAGTTCCCAAGTGTGAGGCATGAAAGGTTTTTTATATATAAGATTGCTGAAGGTTTGCATCCAAATGGTGGAAGGTCCCTTCAACTCCTTCAATTGACAAAATGATCTTTCCCTGCAGGAGGTGCTTTCCAATACAAAGAAAAATAAATTTGGAATGCTTTACACTGGCTGGGATGTATTTATTGCCTCTTTTGCATTGCAAGTTTGTAGTTCTCTATTTCTTAACCCTGTCTTTTGTCAATTCAGACACAACAATTTTCAATAGAAGGAGATTATTTCTTAGAATGTTTTTCAATATTCAGTGCATCACCCAAAAAGAAAAACCCTCATTCCCAGTTTTTGAGGGTGGGAGGCATGAAAGGTTTTTTATTTGAATTGCTGAAGGTTTGCATCCAAAGGGGGGGGAGAGGGGGGCGGGGCAGCAGGGGTGGGGGGGGGGGATGGGGGGAGGTGCAGCAGGGGTGGGAGAGGGGGCCACCAGGGGGGACCCGGGAGGGGGAGTGAAGGGAGGTGTTTTTTTTTTTTTTTTTTTTTTTTTTTTTCGTTTTTTTGGGGTCCTCCCTCTTTTTCTTGGGGGTGGCTGGAGTGGCGTAGCCATGGGTTACCAACACTAGTCAAGGAAAATAGCCTATATGTGGGAGAGCATCAAAATTTGCCATTGATTCGAAGTATTAATTGAGGACTGCAATGTCATGCCACCTTTATGTGGGTAAAACTTTAGCCCCTATTTTTCATCCTATTCTCACTTGCACGAGCCAATGCAAAGTTGTAGACAACATTCACATAAATTGTTCAAGGTACGAGTTCCAAGGTACCTTGTTTAAACGAAGGCAATCTTATTTCACTGGAGCATTGTAGTGCATTCCCCACAGTTGTTTCAACCACAACCATGTAAATTATCAGTTCACCAAAATAGATTGAACATGGGAGGAGAGTAAACAGTAGAATTTTTGAACAACACAATCTACATCTTAATTTGTTCGGATGGTATGGCTAAACCTGATATGGCTGTTTCTTGCTATTGGCTTGCCCCCATGAGGCTAAAATCTCACACAACCTCTTATCTATAAACTGTAATCACCATGCTCAAATGGTAATGATCTTGCATTGCACTTATGAGCCAAAAAAAGATTCTGAATCAAGGATCACACATGAAAAGCAAACAACACATAATATCAACATCCCACCTCATGGATAAACACAACCCACATTTGTGTAAATATGGCATGCTTTCAATTCCACACAACATTGTAGATGGAACTACATTGTGGAGCCACTAGATCAAAATTTGACTTTTTCATTTAACTATGTGGCCAACATGACATGCTACACATGCTACACATTGGATTCCATTTGAAAGGACCAAGTGGAAACATTCCTATGTACTATGCGAATTTCCAATCTATGTGATGTCCATGACCTACATCAACAAAAACACCATGGTAAGATGCAAGTCTGTAACAATACATTAGTTTGCACCATGTAGACTTCATTCACTAATATGTGAACTTTTGCATAGGTAATCATTGCTTAGGTATACCTAGATACAAATAGTGATAGCTACATTTACTTCAAGCCATAGCTTCATGAACAATTTTTCAATGTAGTGGACTTGTTCATTTTTTATACACCTCCACAAATGCTAGGGTAGAACAGTTGCTAAGCGAACATTTAAGGATTCATAAAGTTGATGCATCTCAGATGCTGCTCCATTATAGCAAAAGTTCAAATAAAAGTTGTAGAGCTTAGAGTTGCACATCGAAGGGTACTTGAATCACAAAAAAAGTTTAAGAAATGAACAAGTTATGCATATTTTTGTGTTGGGGGTTCAAAAACACATCAAGAAAATTCCTTGATTATTTTGCAATGCATGAACATCATCTTGCTCATGCATGAATGTTCAATGATCCATGACTAAACATTGCTACCCTCTTCACAAACATTGAATGCATCACCCAAATGTCATTTTGTCCCGAGACTCCCAAAATTCTCGAAATTGAGACTCTTGCAACTTTGAAAGCCTATAACTTCTTGTGTAGACCTCTGATTGAAGTGACATTCAAAGCAAAGTTGTAGCCCTTGTCGATAGCTTTTCAAAGGTATGTGACATGTCACTTAAAAGTAAGTAAATCAAGGAGATTCTTGACTTTTAGTGGTCAGGAGTCAAATTTCAATTTGATTCCCGGCCCTTCTTTTGGCCATAACATATGTTTTAAGTACCCATATGTGTCAGCGAACCCATTTCAGACATCTAAGTTCCAAGATATTTCTAATGGTATAAATAATTTTTCAATTCAATGAGTTTGGACCCTTACAATCACCCTCTGAAAATTTTGGAAATCATCGGGACTCCAACTCCCAAAGTGGGAACTCACTTGGGAGTGTGGGGGTTCCTTCCTTCACACTCTCCTACATTCTTGGGAGCATGAAATGTGATTCCCGAGTTTCACTCTTGGCCCACACCTTTGTAAACCCTTGCCTTGGTTATGAGCCCAAGGTTGGGGTTGCAACAAAAAATTTCAAAGAAATCAAAATAAACTTAATTCCAAAATCTAAAACTTTTCAAAAGTTACAAAATGAAAATGAAATGTGATCCCTTCTATCTCTAATCCTCCTAGTTATACCAATTCATAATGTTGTTTATAATAGTCACTAGCCAATACAACTTCAAAATCGAAATAACAAATTAATGGTCACAAGTTTACCAGTTTTTGTAACAAACCAGTTAACTTTTAAACTTGTTGACCAAAAAACTAAATTATCCTTAAGTCATATTGCCTTAATTGTTATCGATTGGTTAAACCGATTACTATATACACATTGAAAAATTGGGTTAACATTACCCCCCTCAAAAATCTAGATTTCATCATTTAGAACCACTTGTTTAACACCTATAGTTAAATCATCAACGTGTTGTTCACCTATAATATCAATAGGTTGTTCACCTTTGATATCAACGGGTCGTTCACCAGTGGTATCAATAGGTTCAACCAAAAGAACTAGCTGAAATTTTGGTTTTTCCATAACAAATGTCCTTTAGTACTGTATTTGGAATTCTAAAAACTTTCGAAGCATGGGTAATACTATCAATTAGGGTAACCTTAGTGCCTACTCCAATCTTTGGTAAAACTAATGGTATAGGTTTTAGAATTACAAGTTCTTCCAAAGCTTTTACCTAAATATTGAAAACTATAACAAGCACTTCCATAGGTTCTATGGATAAAGGTAAAGTACAAGAAACAATGGCCAGTTCTGTTCTCCCTTTGATGGGTTTAAGTTTTTTAGTGGTGGTAACAATAGGTTCGCTCCGAAAACTTGTAGTTATAACAACTAGTTGCACATGTGAACCTGTATGTAAAACATTAAGAAGTACCTCAACTAATTTACCGATAAGTCGATCATACTTATAGCCTTCAAAATGCAATCGGTATACAACCAATTCATTTAGGTAGGCTTATTCATCTACACGAACAATCTTCAAACTTTCTTGAATTTGTTTTTCAGTGATCTCCTACACAATTTACCACCATTCCTTCCACTTAAGGTTATTATCAACTAGTGTTTAGTTTTACACCTTAAGCAAGGCGTTGTACAAAAGTAATTATTCAAACTCCTTCAATCGATTGTCCATGTAACTAGGTTGAAAAGCTTTACTAGGTGTTTTGTGAAGTGTTTCCAATTTGCCCTTTAGTTATTGAATCGATACTTGAAGTTCATGGGTACGATTCTCCATGTCAATGTTGACTTTTGTCAACTACTTTCTATGCTACAAACAGGTACTCTCCAGCTCCAACATAATCTTTTCCTATTGTACACTAATGGCCTCCATTTAAACATAATCCTTTACTAACCATTTAAGATCAATCTCCAGGGTTTTAAGGTCATTACAGGTTTTGAAATGAGCTTGGGTTAACTCATTATATTTAAACTACAGGGTTTAAACTTTCTTGATTGTTCTTTCAGCTTCAACGCCTTTAGCAACCAAATGTTTGTTCTCTATGTATTACTTTAGGAGCTGGGCTTTCACAAAAGTTAAGTCCTTATATATGTTCTGCACAGCTTGCGTATGACTAACCAGTTTTAAACAACAAACCTATAATCGGTGGTTTGTATTGTTGCAACCCTAGCTTTGGGCTTGTGACCAAGGCAAAGGGGTTGTAAGGTTGCGGGCCAAGAGGAAGCTCGGGAGTCAAGGCAAAGAGGTCGCAAAGGTGCGGGCCAAGAGGAAGCCTGAGAGTCACATCACATACTCCTAGGAATGTAAAAAAATGTGAAGGAGCGTGAGGGAGTGAACAGTCACATTCCCAAGGCAACTCCCACTTTGGGAGATGGAGTCCTGGTGGACTCCCGGAATTTCAAAAAGCGATTTCAAGGGTCAAACCTCAATGGTTTGTGGCGTTCTTTATATCATTGAAAAGCTCTTGGAACGTAGATGTCTAAAATGGGCTTGCATTACTCATTCAGACATATGAAACACAAGTTATGACCAGAAGAAGAGCCGGGAGTCAAACTGCCAGTTTGACTCTCGACCACAAAAAGTCAGGAATCGACCCGATTTACTTAGCTATAGATGACGTGCCACATACATTTAGAAAGCTCTCGAAAAGAACTATAACTTCGCTTGAGACCGCACCTCAATTCGAAGTCTGCTCGTAAAGTTATGGGGCTCCAAAGTCGCGGGAGTCCCCGTTGGTGCAAGAGTTGACAAGCTTCACTCACTCACATGGGCATGCACAAAACCAAACACAATGACGCGCCCCCAAGTTCCTTGTTAGACCCAAAGAGGGTCCAACTATGTTAAAATGCGAAAGTAATTGGAACTTGGTGTCGCTCCCAACTTCCAGCACTAAAAGGGGGTGAGAGGGGCATGCTGAAAGCTCTGGGATTAGACTAGGAAGAGAGACAACTTAGTTAACTATTCGGTCCTACATCAAAACCAACCATAAGTTAGTTAGTCTTCATTCTGGATCAACCTTGGTGTTAGGACAAGCCACGGGCAACACGGACTCACTTGACTCACCATGACCCAGACTTGGGGGAAGCCACCACCTTCCCCCATATAGTATTCTCTGCGTTCACCCACGGGACCTACATCCGAATGGCTTTTTGTCCCGGAACTCCCAAGGAGGAGTCCCGAAATTGTCATGGTTTGGACTCCCAGAACTTCGGGAGCTCATAACTCCCAGCTCATACCTCCGATTGGGATGAAGTCTAAAGCAAACTTGTAGCTCTTCTCAATAGTTTTTCAACTGTGTGTCACACTCCACCTGCACGCACCGGAATTGGGTCAATTCCCGACTTTTAGTGGTCAGGAGTCAAACTACCAGTTTAACTCCCGGCCTTTCTTTCGACCATAACTTGTGCTGCAAATCTCCAAACGGCTCATGCAAGGCCATTTTGGACATTTACACTTCAAGACCTTTTCAACGTTACAACTTCATTGCGAGGTGTTTTGACCCCTACAATCAAGCTCTGAGTTTTTGGGAGTCTCGGAGGACTCCAAGTTCCCACTTTTGGGAGTGTGAGTATGGGCAATTCGGACTCACAAGACTCACCACGGCCTAGACTTAGGGGAAGCCACCACCTTCCCCCATATAGTATACTTTGTGCCTCTCGGCAAGGCCCACATCCAAATGGCATTTTATCCTGAGACTCCCAAGTGGGAGTCCCGAAATTGCCAAAGTTGGGACTCCTGCAACTTTGGGGCCCCATAACTTCGCGTGTAGACCTCCGATTGAAATGAAGTCTAAAGCAAAATTGTAACCATCATTGAGTTCCAACCGTATGTCGCACGCCACTTGAACGCAATAAAATTAGGTCGATTCCTAACTTTTAGTGGTCGAGAATCAAATTGCCAATGACGCGCTCCCAAGCTCACAACACTTGGAGGGGTAGAGGGGCGTGTTGGAGCTCCGGGATGGGACTAGGAAGAATTGACAAGCTTATTCACTCACACGGGCCTGCACACAACCCACACAAAGTGGTTAGTGCATAGTTAGAACACCTTTGGTGCTAGGATGAGCCACGGGCAACACGGACACACAAGACTCACCACGGCCCGGACTTTGGGGAAGCCACCACCTTCCCCCTTATAGTATACTATGCAGCTCTCCACGGAGGTGGCATCCAAATGGCTATTTTTCCCGGGACTCCCGCGTGGGACTCTCGAAATTGTCCCGGGTTGGAGTCCCAGGACTTTGGACGCCAATATCTCTCGACTGCAGAGTCCGATCGCGATGTAGTCTAAAGCAAAGTTGTAGCCCTTGTCGAGAGCTTTCCAACGCTGTGTCGGACTCTCAAATCGGATGTCGGGAAGAGGTCGATTCCCGACTTTTAGTGGTCGGGAGTCAAATTGCCAATTTGACTCCCGGCCCTTCTTTTGCCCATAACTTGCCTTTCAGATGTCCAAATGAGCAATGCGAGCCCATTTTAGACATCTACGTTTCAAGAGCTTTCCAACGGTACCAAGAGCGCAACAATCCATTGATATTTGACCCTTCAACTCGCACTCTGAAATTTCGGGAGTCCACCGGGACTCCCTCTTCCCAAAATGAGAGTTGCCTTGGGAGTGTGAGTGCTCACTCCCTCACACTCCCTCGCACTTCCTTAAACTCCTGGGAGTATGTGATGACTCCCGGGCTTCCTCTTGGCCCGCACCCTTCCAATGCCTTTGCCTTTGCTCTTGGGCTTCCTTCCTTTTGACTCCCGGGCTTTTTTCCTCTTGACTCCCGCAACCTTGCAACCCCTTGCCTTGGTCATGAGCCCAAAGTTAGGGTTGCGACAGTCAATTTGACTCCCGGCCCTTGTTTTGGCCATAATCGTGTTTTAGATGGGAAAATGGGTCATGCAAGCCCATTTTAGACATCTATGTTTCAAGAGCTTTTCAATGATATTGAGAACTCTTCAAACCATTGAGTTTTGACCCCTGCAATTGCCTTTTAAAGATTTGGGAGTCCACCGGGACTCCATCTCCCGAAGTGGGAGTAGCCTTGCGAGTGTGAAGGTTCATCCCTCACACTTTCCTACACTCCCAGGAACGTGCGGTGTGACTCCCGGGCTTCCCTCTTGGCCCGCAACCTTGCAAGCCCTTTGCCTTGGTCATAAGCCCAAGGCTAAGGTTACAACAATATGTGGCAACATCAACTTCCATGTCTTCATCACCTCCCTCCATCACCACAATTGGTAATTTGACTTCTGACCACTAAATCTCAAGAATCGTACTGATTTCCTTGTGTGTAGGTGACGTGCAACATACCATTAGAAAACTCTTGACGAGGGCTACAACT
Organism: Sphagnum contortum; assembly: GCA_963920785.1. Taxonomy (NCBI): domain Eukaryota; kingdom Viridiplantae; phylum Streptophyta; class Sphagnopsida; order Sphagnales; family Sphagnaceae; genus Sphagnum; species Sphagnum contortum. Next base: position 5,276,986 of record OY987295.1, on the reverse strand, counting down.
ATGTTTCAAACCTCATCTCAATCGGAGGTCTTCACACAAAATTATGGGCCCCCAAAGGTGCGGGAGTCCCAACTTTGGGTATTTCGAGACTCCCACTTGGGAGTCTTGGGACAAAATGCCATTTGGATGCTGGTCCCGTGGCCAAGCATAGAGTATACTATAAGGGGGAAGGTGATGGCTTCCCCCAAGTCCGGGCCATGGTGAGTCTTATGAGTCTGTGGTTGCCCATGGCTCGTCTATGCACCAAAAGTGCTCTAGCTATGCACTAACCAACTTGTTGTTTGGTTGTGCAAGTCCGTGTGAGTGGTTGATTGCTTATCATTTTTAATTTCATCCCGAAGCTCCAACACGCCCCTCTACCCCCAATGTGCTGCAAACCAGGGAGCGCTCCCCAACTCCTTTTCCTTTCGATGTCTTCACATTTGGACTCACATTTGAATCCATCATGGAGCTTGGGGGTGTGTCAGAACATATCTAGAGAGATAACAAAGTGGAATGAGAGCTCAAATTGTGGCATATGTTAGCACCTATTTTTGTACCTTATGCACCAAATCTATTACATCACAACAATGTTGGAGTTACCTATGCAAAAACTTCCAATTTCAAAATGGAACTAATAAGATATGCACCATTATATTATGTGACAATGTTAATTTTTGGTCACAGTTACTAAAACTCCATTTATAATAACACTAGGTCATAGTATTGTTGGTATGAGGTCTAGACCACTGACTTCAAGGGGAACAGAACTTGTGAATGTGCATACATAGATGCTTAGAGAGGTGAACAAGATTTTTGATAATCGACCATCAAATCTAGGAGGAGGTGGATTAGGCCCACTAGGACCTCCAGGACCTTCAAGATATTTGGGATTGTCAATGGTGAATCCAACCAAACCACCATTACCACCAAACATGTTTTATCGTTGACCACTTAATTACCTTGAGTATGCGAAGGATTCTAACCTAAATGCCCAAAACTAGAGTTTTTAAGGTTGTTGTTGAAGTGAAACATTTTTGTAACCAAAGTTGAAAGAGTCTCAACCATATTAATGTAACCAAAACCAGATTTATGGAACCGAATCCAAAAGTCATTTTAACTAAAACCGGATTTGTGTAATTGAAATCGAAAGATGTCTTAATCAAAAGTAGATTTAGAGATGTTTATTTTTTAAATCAATAATGTAGAATTGATCAGTTGGACTAAAAGTTAAGATTTTTTAATAAGGTTTTAAATGTATATATTTGGGAGGAATTTAGTTTTCAAAGAGTCTTTCCAAGAGAGACAAATGTTCGAAATTTTTTCAAGCTTAAATTTGTGGAGGAAATTCAAAACTTTTGAGCTTTTTACCTTCTTTTTGAAGTAATTAATGGTTTTTGCTAGAGTTGTACTTCTCTACAAGGCTTTACGTCTGCAAGTGTGTTTATTCAATGTGTGTGTTTTTTCAATATTGTTTTTTTTTGCCACCTAAGTTTTGTGTGTAAGTTTTTAACATCCAAGGTAATTGTAGGTGTTTGTTCCTACTTCAAATTGAGTAGGGTGTGTTCCCTACCAAAAATTGCACTATTCCACAAATCTATTTGATTTATTAGCAACAATATCTTGTGATTTTAAGATCGCCCACCAAATAATAATTTATTAATTTTTGTTTCATTTACCTCCAAACTTGATTTTCTATTGGGTGGCCTTAATAGCTGCCATTAGAACAAATGGTGAAACAAAAGATGCAAAAATTGTTAATCTATTTAGTTTTACCTTCAAAGATACTATATGACGCCCCCCCCAAGCTCCTTAATGGACTTACCGCAAGTCCAAAAATGAAGACAATGGAAGGAGAATGAATTGGGGCGCATTCCCTGGCTCGCAACACTTCGAGGGTAGAGGGGCGTGCTGGAGCACCGAGATGGGGACTAGGACGATTGACAAGCTACTCAATTATTCACACAAACTTGCACAAACCAAACAACAAGTTGATTATTGCATAGCTGGAGCACTTTTGGTGCATGGACAAGCCACGGGCTACCATGGACTCACAAGACTCACCATAGCCCAAACTTGGGGGAAGCCACCACCTTCCCCCTTATAGTATACTTTGTGCATGGCCATAGGATTAGCACCCAAATGTCATTTTGTCCCAAGACTCCGAAGTTGGAGTCTCGAAATTCCCAAAATTAGGACTCATGTGACTTTGGAGACCCACAACTTTGTGTGAAAACCTCCAAATGAGATGATGTTGAAAGCAAAGTTGTAGCTCTTGTTAAGAGCTTTCCAACAGTATGTGGCATGCCACCTGAATGCAAGGAATTTAGGGCGATTCCAAACTTTTAATGGTCGAAAGTTAAATTGCCACCCAGCCTCTCTTTTGGCCATAACTTGTATTTCAGGTACCCAAATGTGTCATGCAAGTTCATTTTGGACATCTACGTTCTAAGAGTTTTCCAATGATATAAGGAACTCTTTAATCCAATGAATTTTGACCCTTATAATCGCCTTTTGAAAATTCAAAAATCCATTGGAACTCCAACACCCCAAAGTGGGAGCTCACTTGGGAGTGTGGGGGTTCATTCCCTCACACTCTGTTGCACTCCCGGGAGCATGAAATGTGACTCCTAGGTTCACTCTTGCCCGCACCTTTGCAAGCCCTTGCCTTGGTTGCGAGCTCAAGGTTAGGGTTGCGACAATGTTTAACTATTGTAACAATTACATGGGAAACTACCCAAATTATATTTTTGCAAAATTATAATTAGTTTTTTATAAATGGTTCAGAACAATTTAGAATGAAAACAAGTCTATTTGTGGTTGAAGAACATAAAGTAGGAGAATAATGAAAGAGTGGAAGTTTATTATATAACTTTATGAAAGATTATTGAAATTAGCTAATAATCTTCAACACAAGACAACAAATAGTTTCCTTGCTATTATTTTCAAATATGGATTACAACCATATCTGCATGTAATAACAACAAGCATGAAGAGAAAAACCCTACAACAACATAAGGAAGTAACTTTGGTTTGTGAAGAAGGAATTTCTGAAGTTGAAGCAATAAGTAATCCGTTAATGTCACATAGTGGTAAGATAATATTACTTGAAAACCTTAAACAATTACAGAGAAAACAATAATCTATTGTTAAAATTGTCACAACACAAATCACAAAGTTGAAACATGTAGAGTCAAAAGAAAGGAAAGTTATGTTTATATAGTTTATGAGGTTACCACTCAACATATCAGAATACACTAACCTATCAGGTATTCCTATCATATCTATGGACATAAGATCATAAATTGTCTTAAGTATAATGACATGCAGAATATGTTTAGGAACAAAGGAGTGAAAAGTACAAAGAAACAAGCCATGGTAGAGCCCAAGGTTGCAAATCCTTCAATTCATATAATGGATGTCAACATGGCCATCACCAAGAACAAGGTTATTGAGGAACAACTGTTTAAGGACAGAGAGCCAATCAAGAAGAAATCTGACGTTAACTAGGAAGAGGAGCAAAGATTACATCAACCTTTTGTTAAGACTATATAAAAGATGCAAATAGAAGACCCACTAGAAAATCTAAATCAAAAGGTAAAAGCATAGTGGAATACAAGTTGGGTAGGATCACTAGAGACTGAGGTGTCCACATAATCAATTATACCACAAAGTTTGTCTTCTATTCCTAATAACAAAGTTATGTTTGTGGAACAAATATTCTAAGATATCAATAAACAAACGTTGGAAACTACTTATACTTTGAGGTTAGGTCAATTCTTGAAGATAACACCAAATCTTATGAAATATATGTGGCAAAAAATAAAGCCGGAAAAAACCCAATATAACTACTAAAGTAATATCAAAGCCTAGTGTAACCATAGTGATTGAAACACACTCTAAAGTTGACACTGCAACTATAGAGGTAGATAACCAAATGGTAGTTATCTAAGTACAAGTTGGGAAGAACATTGTTGAGGATGTTTTGTTAGATGGAGGAGTAAGTGTAAACGTCATAATAGAAAAACCTCATAACAAAATTAGATTTACCTAAACGAAGACTAGCCCCATACCACCTTAAAATGGCATATCAAAGTATCATTAGACTTTTAGGAATCATAAAAAATATGAAGATTCACATACATGACATACCATATGTAGCCACATATAATGTTTTGCAAAACAATGTGGTAGAATAGTTAATCCATGTTGCTGGGAAGACCTTGGTTCAGAGATGCAAAGGTTACACATGACTGGGCTAACAACGTGATTACTATTCAAGGTAATGGAACAATTAGAACAATGTTAATTAATAAGAAATTGGGAGTAAAAACCAGAAGGCCCGGAATACTTGTTTATTATGACTTCTTAGAAAGGTTAACATATGAAGAGGAAGATTTGATCTTTGAGACATAACTGGAGTTGTTATCAATTAGTACAATCACTATCTCATATGAAACAATTTCATTACTAAGTGTTGGAGTTTCAGAGATAAAAAACAATGGAGAATCTAAACCAAAACAAGGGATATTAGATCAAGGAGCAACAAAAGTAGTGTTTCAACAACAAATACAAAAGAATTTAATGTCAGACCACATATGTCACTAGAGGAGAAGGTTTATCCAAAAACCTATTATCATAGCCAAACTAATATAGAAATGGACGAGATAATAACAAAAATATAGGTACAAAATCTTCAAATAGCAAGTTGAACTTTGACTAAAGAATAATAGCTTATTGAGCTAAATCATGGCATAGAGGCGAATCCACTGTGCATTAAAGTTGATGCACAATTAACAGAGATGAAAATTGAAGAGCTTCAAACTTTACTCAAGGAGTTCAAAGACATGTTTGCTTGGTCAAATAAGGATTTAGAAAACATACCTCTAGAGTTGGCTCAACACATAATTGAATTAGACACCTCAATCCCACCAACACTTTAAGTAAGGTATAGATTGAACACTAATTATGTTGCAGTTATCAAACAGGATATTGAAAGACTATTAACAACATGATTCATTCAACTACTAAAGGAGGCTACATGGTTATCACCTATACTGGTAGTACCTAAAAAAAACAGAAAATTGAAAATATGTGTAGATTTTAAGAAATTGAAGAAGGCAACCAAAGAAAATCCTTATCCTTTATAATTTTATGATGAATTAGTAAACATTGTAATAGGGTATGAAGCCTATTCAGTTTTAGATGGATATTTATAATACCATCAATTTTTTATAGCTTTTGAAAATAGATACAAAATAACCTTTGTAATAGATGGGGGAGTTTTTCTTTGGATGGTGATGCCATTTGGTGTAAAAATTGGGCCACCAACATTCCAGAAAACAATCAATAGAATTTGCAAAGAGTACTTAGACCAGTTCATGAAGATTTTTTAGATGATTTCATGATGTATAGTGATATAGAGAGTCATTTGATGAAGCTCAAACTTTGTTTTCAAAAATATAGATAATATAAAATTAGTCTTAACTCGTTAAATGTGCCTTTATGGTATTTTCAGGACTAATTTTAAGGTTTATAGTTTCCAAAAAAGGAAATAACCAAACCCTAAAAAGGTTTAGGCAATAGTGACTATGCCAATACCTACAAACCCATAGTAGGTCTTTAATGGTAAGGCTCAATTTTATAGATGTTTTATCAATAACTTTGTTTTTATCATGGCACCAATCACAAAGTTGATGACAAAAACAAAACCCTTTATCTTGACCATAGAGTGTCAAAAAGCTTGGGATAAAATCAAGAAGAAATATATGGAAACATTAATTTTGATACCTCCAAATTGGCAGTTGGAGTTCCATGTGCACATAGATGCATCATTAATGGCAATAGGTGCAATGTTGGCACATAACCCAATTGGTAAGTATGATTAGTCTTTAATATATGCCTTAAAAAACGCATTTTTCTCCAAGTTTGGGACTACATTTGAGCATGGACTTAATCATCAACTACATTATTCGCATTCATTCATCTCAACTTATGAACTTGGGTTACCATGACAATAATCAATGACGTCAACATTGCATGGATGTGAAGAGTTGATTATGAACTTCTTCCACCTAAACAACATTTGGTCAATTCTTTTGTGGTCATAGAATATAAGTACACAAGCCAAGAAATGGGTGAAAGTGAGTTTAGGTGGATGGCTCTAATTATGAGGCAAATTTCATAACTACAACCAAATGATCATGGGTTTGCCACCCGTTTAATTTCTAAGGCGCAAGCAAAAACATAATTACCATAAATATAACCTATCCAAGGGGAGTTACAAGCATTGATTACATGAAGCGACAAGGTCTTGTATCCCCACTAGACAAAATCCCCCCTGGCTCACAAGTTCCAAACATTGACAATCAAGGTTTTAGAATCAGAAATGAGCCAACAAGGTTAGGAATTGATGGCTTATTTGTAAAGGAACTAACCTCCATCCTTGAGGGTCTAAGGATCAATTCTCATTAATGACATGGGTTGTGGTCAACAATGGGATGTTGATTAAATATTTCTTACCCACATAATTAACATAAGTTAAGTGCTTACTAGATGGGCTAAAATGTGCATAATAAGTGGTTTACCTAGCAACTTAAACTAGTTTTTAAAGCCTAGCCTAGGTAATGACACATGTCAACATGGTATAAATTGTCTCCATCCAATCTTCACATACATCCCCCTTCAAAGTATAGATGTTCCTCGCCCTCTGGAAACCTTATGTCATGTTCCTTTTTAACTCTCTAACTTTGTTCCTTCAATTGTCTCTCCCATGGCGATGTCATCTATGGTATTTCTTGCCTCTACTCCCTCGACTGTCTTTTTTGTGGAGATGTCATCTATGGTACTACTATAGTCTATATAATTACATGCACCACTATTGGCACTACCCTCACCACTACAAATGGTTTCACTTTGCCCCTCATCATTTTTTGTGCCCTCAAATTTGTGTTTTCTTGTTCCCTCTCACTCCTGAGCCTGAGGCTCTTCCTTCCTCAACTCTATTCTTCCTCTTGAATTTTAATGCTGCCAAGTGTTGAATGATTATTAATCAATTCAAACTCTACAGGTTGAAAATGTTTAGGTTCCACCGGTGGTGGTACAAGTTCATTGGGTTGAATAGGTTTGTTAGTGACCAAGTCACCAAGTTTAACCAATACATATTGCAAGATTTTATTTTCAATGACCTTACATGGCTTCAACTTGTTGATGTTGACAAGCACAATGTTACAATCAAACTTATCAATGGTGATAAGTAAAATGATATTATTAGGCAAACAATATTGTATCCAATAGGTCCAAACCATCATCTTTAAAATTTGGGAGCATGTTTAGAAACAACCCTTGGAAACCATAATACATAGTCTCCAAATTGAAACTTGGTTTCAATGAACCGGTTTTGTGACCACAATGATCTATTCCAATAGTAGAAGCAACTAGATCCTATGCAATCAACCTGTTTTCTTGTAGTTTTTTAAAACTCGAATAGTCAACTAATTAGGACTCTAACATGTTGTGGATCTATGTTGTCATTAGGTCTAGATGGTAATATTTTGTAGGTAGTAATGGACGTAACCCATACACCAGCTAAAAGGGGGTATGCCTAGTTCCAATTTTGTAGGTGGTTTGATATGAAAATAGGATTGTGGACAAGTGCTCATCCCAATCATTTTTATTTTCATTACCCAATTTCATTAGTAAGGTTCCAAAAACCTTATTTGTAAACTTAGCTTGTCCATTTCCTTGTGGATAATAAACGGTAAAATTAGTATGTCTAAGGATGAAATGGTTAATAAGGTATCTGATTGCATCATTGATAAAATGGGTAGCTTGATCAATCACAATGGTTAATGGACATCTAAATCTCGTAAGAATGTGTTTGTATAAAAACTTGGTAGTTACTACAACAATGTTGGTGCAAAGTGCTTGGGCTTTCGCCCACTTTGTTACATAATCAGTGATTACCGAAATGTACTGGTTGTTTAACAATTTTCTTGTAGGTTTAACAAGTTCAATAAAATCCAATCCCCATTTTTGAAATGAATCTTCAGGTAATGTGGTAAGCAAATTGGCCAAATTTTGGGTCAACAAGTTACTTGTTCTTTGACATGGTCATAAGTTCAACAATATTCATGAACGTCTTGATTCATCATCAGCCACCAATAACTAGCATCTAGGATCTTTTGCATAATGTTATCAAAAGATAAATGCCCTCCTGCAACACCTCTATGTAATTCTTGCAAAACTATGGACACATGTTCTAGTTGTAAAACTTGATGAAACCTATTATTTTGTCCAAATTTGTACAATACTAATTCTTGAAGCACAAATGGTTTAGCCCTTTGAGCTAAATACTACCTTTGGGATGTTGTAAGTCTTTATGGCATCATTCCCTTTAATAGGTATTCATACATTTATACACACTTAATAACCATTAAGGTTGTAACGTAAATAAGTGAGCATCACAAGTTTGATCAGGTACTCCAATAGGTTCAGTCTAATTGGGTAATTCCTCACTACATCTGCCATTAGATGGGATCTACCAGGTTTTCTAAACAATTTTGAAATCATACCCAAAAAATAATAAAAACCATTTAGCTAACATGCCAAAAACCTGTGGCTTGTTGACTAATACGCTAAAGCCATATGGTCCACATAAAAAGTAAAGATGTTGCCTAATAGGTAATGCTTAGACTTGTGTAAGGCATATACCATAGCTAAAGCCTTTCTTTCTGTAATAGTATAGTTTTTTTCAACATGATTAAGCAATCTTAATGAGTAGATAATAGGTTGATCTATTTTACCTGTTGGGTTTTGGGCCAATATTGCCCCTACTGTTAACTAAAACACATTAGTGTGAACATGAATTTCTAGTATCTAGTTAAGATTAATAAGCATAGGAACTTGAATGTACTAGATCTTGATATCCTCTTAAATGGTTTGACATTCAGAAGTCAAGTCAAACACTTTTATAAGTAACTCGGTGATTGATGCCATAATAGAGGCAAATTTTTTGATGAAACATCTGTAAAATTTGGCCATTCCATAGAAAACTTGAATCTCCTGGGGTTGACATTTTGACTAAAGCTTCTATCTTCTTAGGATCAGGTGTCTTCCCCTTTTTGGAGACTATAAATCTTGAAATACTTTTAAAACATACCATAAATGCATAGTTTTTTGGATTCAAACTAATGCCATACTCTCTACATTTAAAAAAAATAATTTATGAGTTTTTCCAAATGAGTGGACATGTCATTAAAAATAGTAAAATCATCTAGAAGATCTTCATGAAGACATTAATGTATTCACGACAAGCTTTGGTGACTACCCTTTGATTAATAGGTGGTCCATTTTTTACCCCAAAAGCATTATAACCCATACAAAAGCCCCCCAATCAATAACAAAAGCGGATTTGTACTAGTCTTTTAGTGCTATGGAAATATGATGGTATCTAAAAAAACCATCTAAAAATGTAAAAACCTCATGTACACTTAGGGTTTATCAGGAATTTGTTGGCTTAGTTGGAATCTGAAGTTTATCTTGAGCAATCGTGCCAATCTATGTTGAATAGCTGGAAGAAGCTTCTTAGGTTGATAATATAGGCACTTCACTGGAGGTATCAAGTTCGTAGATGGTTTGTAGCCTCATTGAGAAGTGCTAATAGAGGTGATTAAGGAGCAATTCTTTCTAAAGTGGGAGTAGTTTAGATGAAACTGTAAACAATCTTTGTCAAATTCTAATTGTGCTAGATGACTGGCTTCTTATGTCAAAAATTTGTATGTTTGTTGACCATGATTTAATCTTGGGATGAATGCAAATAATGGTCACCACACCTTGTGTAATGGTTTTGTATGATCATGGTCTAATTGGTAAAACCTCTATTTCTTTGCTCCTCTTTGGCAGTGTTTCTCAGTGGAGATTGGGACAGGTTCATTATTGTAGTCTATCTCAAGCAACATGTCATGTGTCCTCTCTTAGTGCTCCGACTGCCCTTTTAACAGGGTCCCTGAAGTTTTCTTTTTACTCATCTACACCATCACTGAATTGCTCAATCTTATTGTTAGCACATTGACTGGCCTTTGAAAGGGTTTCTGTTGGCACAACATTGGAGCATGTTGCCTGCAAGTATCTACCAAAATTTGGAAACAATGGAAAAGAAATTATAACTGTCCGTCAGCTTCTGGCACACACTACAGGGCTTCATCAATTTTATCCTTTCTTTGATATGGGACTGACAAAGCAAGAAGAGGTAATAGTGCAGCTATAGTTCTTAGAAAGATTGCTTTGGAACATTTCTTTTTTAACCCAGAAGCCTTAGCGTTTTACTTGGGGGTCTTCAACCTTAGCATTATGCACTTGATTATATTTGTCTTTAAACAAGAAAGCTCAAAAAAGAAATTTATTTTCTTCTCCGTTTACCCACTTACTTCTTTTTTAACGGGCCTGACAAAGTGTGTGAAAGCAAGAAAAGCGCTATGTAGGACAAGAAATCCTGCTACACAATTTCATCTCTTCTATGGTTAACCTGGAAGATTGCAAACAAAATGGTCTTGGACCTGAGGCCTTAAGTCTCAACGCATTTTCTTCCCTTCTGCACATCTCTTCGGGCTAAAATCACTTTATTTGCATTGCAAATAAATTGTAAGTTGTGCCCTTTTTTTGTTTTAAAGCCACGATAAGGGCAAAAAAAACGATAATAGATATTTCTTTTTTCAAGCTTCTTCCATAAACAGCCCAAAAGGCTATATCTATTGAGGTCAAAGACCATAAATTATCTATAATAATAAAAAATTTATCTACTGTGCGATTTCAGCACTACCCTGACTGCTCGTGCATTTTCAGGCTGATAAAGACCATAAGTTTACAAAGATTTGTGGTCTTTGCCCACTTTCTCTGCTTCGCTCCGCACTTTTCGGCCCGCTTTTGCCTTGGTTTTTACTTACTTCAAAACCACTAGACAAACTTAGTTGACAAACATAGTTTATGCGCTGCTAATGCGGTAGCTTTTTGAGCATTTGACAAACTCACACCATCCATTTCAAATAAGATTTGACCCTCTACCACACGAGCAATCCAAACCTGTAGAATTTCCTTTTCCTTTTCCCATTCTAACTTCAGTGGGTTTACTGGTAATAGGAATATCTGCGAAAACTCTTACCCATATTTGACCATTTCTTCGAAATTCTCTGCTTATAATATGACGCGCTGCTTCAATTGCTTGATATGAAATATGACCAGCTTTACAACTTTTCATGCCATATTTTCCAAAACAAAGTTGTGTACCGTCTGCTTTGCAACCTTTAAATCTGCCTTTTTGATATTTACGAAATCTTGTACGTTTTGGATATAGCACAACTTGTCCCTTTTTTCGTGTTAAAAATATGAAACCCACACTTTGACACCTAAAATTCCATAAGGAATAGATGCTTGTGCTTTCGCATAATCAATTTGATCAAAAAATACATGTAAAGATGTTTCACCGTACTTTCTGCATTTAGTTTTAGTTATTTCTACACCATTTAATCGACCTGAACAACAAATACGGATCCCCTTCACATATTGGCATTTTTCAATTTGTTGAAATGTAGATCTACAAATTTGTCGAAATGATTTTTTTTGTTCTAGTTTCCAAGATATTTCTTGAGCAATTAGAGAAGCACTTTGATAGACAAAAGTTATTTTGACTGGCCTAATTGAAGTATTAGTCTTTGTTTGATTTGATAAGAAAGATTGTATCTTTTTCCAATAATAATAACGACTGAACGAAGAGTGAACTTTCCTCCATTCAGCATCCCTTGAAATCAAGGGAGCACTGAAATCCAATATAGACCAGGGTTGACAAATAAACTTCCTGCTTTTTATTATGCAATTACTAGGTAATATCATGCCTTGCTCTTGATGGGTTTGAAAACGAAGCCTCAAAAAGCTCTTTTTGCGCAACCAGTAGAGAGCCCTTTGGTGTGAAAACGTTAGTGCCCGGGGAGAGCTCGGGAGCGCCATGCGCAAAATAAAAAGCTCTTCTGCGCTCCGCATCTCTGTCCCTCCGAAATAAATCTTTTCAGATAAGAGCCAAACCAAATAAGTTGTTTGGATGTTTAGAAAAAAGTTAGGTTTATTTTTTCTAGCAAAGCCCACTTCATTTGCTTGGCAAATAAAGCGAGTAGAACCCTGTAAGACTTCGACATAAGAGTCTTGCCCAGTCTTGGCCGTATAGGTTAAGCTTTTTCTTTTTAAATAAATGCTTTTATTCGAGAGAAGAAAATGCATTTTGTTCTCTAAGTTGTCTCCCTCTCCCTTTGCTTTCCTCATCGTATATCTTTCAGCTACGCCCTATGCCATCAAATTGGAAACTATGTTAGCAATAGGATGAAATTGAATTTGGTTCTTTAAATAAAAGAAGTATTGCATAAGCAGATAATTCAAAGGAACACGCATAGCAGCAAAAATGGTCTGTGGAAATACCTTGCTAATTTTACAGAAAGGCCCGAAACGAGAAAATGCATAGCTTTTTTCTAACGTTCTTCTGTCATTATTCTCCAAAATGTCTTTCCAACTTAAGGAAAAAGTAGAATGTTTGGAGGCCATCCAACTGTTGACTTGAAATAATTGATCAATTTTGTGTATTGATGGTAACCGATCATGATATCCATAACGTGTTTCACGCCAAATCTTGACTTCCTTTTGTTGTATTTCTATACCGTCATCAATACGCTTAATCAACTTGACAGATTGTATTGCCCCAAGGCGTGTACGTTTTAATTGGCTAAGTCGATCTAAAAAAAATACGTGAATAAATGTCCTTTTAGGAAAATGGTGAGTAATAAAGCTACCAAGACAAAAGCCAAACGTGTTTCCTGTAGGTAGACGTATTGAACTAAAATAATCTATAAAATTTACATCTTGATACAATAATTTTCCATAATAATAATCACTAAACCAACTTGAATCTGAACTACGATTTAGTTTGAGTCTGACTGAAATTGGATTTACTTTTTGCGCCATAGCTTACTATCGTACCTTTTCTTTCGGTTTTACTTTGGTCTTCGAGGGCGAAGCTCTCTTCCCAGAGGAAGAAGGTTTTCGTGTAGAAGCAAACTCTCCAAATTTATGACCAACCATTTCTTTAGTAATCTTTAAACCAACAGAACCTTTTCCGTTATAAATTTGTGCGTAGCAACCAACAAATTGAAGCAAAATACAAGATCTACGTGACCAAATTTTCCACTTGATCTTTTTCTGCTTGAACAAGCAAGCATCTACAAAAGGGCCTTTCCATACAGATCGTGTCATAAACTAATTTTTGCGTTTTCTTACTACTGTTTTAAATCCACCTTTGCTGGGCTTTCCCCAAGGTGATAGCGAGGGTCTACCTCCTTTCGTGCGTCCTTGACCTCCTCCATGAGGATGATCAACTGGATTCATAGCAACACCCCGAACAATAGGATGTTTGCCTAACCATTGGCTTTGCCCTGCTTTGTGAAGCTTATGTTTACCATGATGAAGATTAAACACTATACCAATGGTAGCTCAACATCGGGAATCTATGAGTTTGTCAACACCCGAAGGTAACCGCATAATACATTGTGGTGTATTTTCAAATTTCTCAATTATTTGAGCAAAAGTTCCTGCAGCTCGAATCAACTTTGCGCCTTGACCTGGATTCCATTCAATATTATGTATCCATGTACCTATAGGTATATTAGCTAATGATATGCAATTTCCTACCATTTGATAATATGAATCAAGTATGTTTTTATTTTCACCTAAAGCGTAGTCTCCCTGTAGCCAAGGAGTAGCCTGGGTACTTTGCACGGGCTCTTCCACCCTAGGGGACCCTTGGCTTTCATCTGCTGTGTAAACAAAGTGGTCTTGGAACTGAAGGTCTTTATGGGCTATCAAATTATGGGAAGATTGATGGTGGTTGGACGAGGTTGAAGGTTTAGACCAATCACAATTTATCACCGTCTTGCCAACTTCCAATTGATCACTAGCTAATATATAAGTAAAAGGCGCATAATCTACTTTGCCCGCTTCAACCTTCGGTCTTTCTTTGCTATGTTCGGGTTCAAAAAAGAAAAATATATTGTTTTTTATTTTTATGCGCAACAAAAAAATCGTTTTTCTTTTTAAGCCAAGAAAGCGCTTTGCGTTTGATTTTTTGCGCCTAGAAAATGCTATACGTTTTCCATCTTTGGCTTTCACTTTGAGAGAACGTATTATCTCCTCTGAAGTCTTTGCTTTGCAAAGCAAAGAAAGCGAGCTTTGCCCCAGCTAAAGCTATCATGGGGAGAGTAAGAAAGCTACCGAAAGGGCCTAAAGTGGCAGCCTTTTTTTTGCCTTCGGAGAATAAAGGGCAAAAAAGAAAACGTTTTTTTTTCTCTGAGCTTTATCAGGCAAGGAAGAAAACCAAAATAAGAGGCCGAAAAAAAGAAGATTTTTTTTTCTTCGACCAAGAAGAGGCCAAACGTTTTCTTTTATTTGACTATTTGCTTTGGAAAGTGCAAAGCGCTTTCTAGAGCATAGCACCCCTTCGATCCATCATACTAAAGCAATCCAAGAAGAACGATTTGGATCATATTCGATTCTTTTTACAATGCCCATAGACGAAGTGCTCCATTTAAGATCAATTCTTCAATGCAATCGCTTTGATCCACCTCCTCGATGAAAAACGGTAATACGCCCTGATGAATTTCTCCTGGCAGACCTCTTTTTAAAACTAAAAGTCAAAAAATTTAGTGCTTTTCCCTTCTAGCAACTATTTATCATGGTGTATTTGCCTTTTTCTTTTATTTAAAGTATTAATGACATCAAAAAACTGAATGTACCATAGGTACACTTTTTCGACTAGGCTTTACGAGCAAGCATAGTAGGACTAAAGTATTTTCTGCCAATCAACTTTGTGAGCCATGGATTATAGCTCAACAATTAGTTAGGCTTTAGTTCTTTAAATTTCCTTAGTACTAATGATTTGAATGCTTATAAACCTTCAAGTAGTGATTATTAAAAGTTGAATTAGTTTTTGTGATATTTCTAGGCATAGAGTAATTATTTATTTCAGTGCATGTAACGCTTAATTAGTTTAGGACCTAGTAAACCTTTTAAAGTACATTATCCTTTTTAGTTTGTAGAGAAGGGGAAGGGAATGTAGAATTAGATGTGATTTATTGATATATAGGGAATACAAGCCATAATTAACAATATTTCACATGACAAGGTTGAGTTAGTCTGTAGAATGATCTTCAAGCACTAATGATGTACTTGTAGGATTTTTAGGATGTAGTCCTAATACATCTTTATTTAGTATCACTTCTATCAGACTTTGGAATAAAATCAAAATCAAACTTAAGTAGCAACAGTTCCGCCTGAGTAGCCTCAGGTGAATTATAACTGAATAACTGACTAAAGGAAAGATCACAATTGTAAGAATTTTAGGATGCGACGAATGGTGCGAGCAAGGTACTCGGCTCGATGCTCCAAGGGAAGTGGGTTGATCGGGCCTCGTAGCCAACGATAATAGCCATCACCGGGAACCCACGTTCGATAATGGAGACGGACATCATCATTTTTGCACTAGCACTCTTCAAACCTTTCTCGCGCGACTCCACGAGCAGGAACAAACTCTAGATAAATGGCTAAAGCATGTGGGTTAGGAGACAGTCGACGATCCCATACTGAACGAGCAATTTGAGTGCGCACCACTCTCCTGGGCGGTTCTTCTTCGCGCGGCTGTTGAGAAACATCTAAGTCGAACGATGCGTCTTCAAGCTCTTCTTGTTGTACGGGTGCGACCAAAAGAATTGAAGGCGTAGCGTCGTCGTCCGCCATGACTAGTTGCGCCTGCATCAACAAAAACTAA
The DNA here is from genome assembly GCA_963920785.1 of Sphagnum contortum. Lineage (NCBI taxonomy): Eukaryota > Viridiplantae > Streptophyta > Sphagnopsida > Sphagnales > Sphagnaceae > Sphagnum > Sphagnum contortum. Next base: position 5,261,151 of record OY987295.1, on the reverse strand, counting down.
AAAAGTAGTACGAACAAGGTGATACTGGCGTTTAGAAGGGGTCAGGGCCTTTTTATTTAACAAATTAGGGTAGGCGTAAGGTGTGGGAGTGACGGCGGAACCTCATGAAACTCGAACACCCTAGATCCAGTGGATTCATCAAACCCTAATTTCAACGGTGGATCTAGAAGTATGTGAGAGTTTTTGTGATGCAAATTGTAATTCCAATTTACTATGTACTACATAGTTAATTAATGCATAGTAAAGTAAATAGGTAGGGAATATCAAAGGAGTAAATGGTACATGGAAATGTTACTTCAACCATTGAAGTAGTCAAGTAAGAACTCAAGGACTTTTTTCCTTGTTACTATTGATAAATGATCCTAGTAGTTAGTTATTTGAAGTAATTAGGATGAAAAAGGGGGATGTGAGGGTCAACGGACGGAAAAGATAAGGATTAAGCTCAAGAGGCCTCATCAAGATATCCAAGATAAGGGGGAGGATGCATCCTCGAATCCCATTAGTCATGAGGATTGTCATCCTCTTTGATTGGAGGATGGAATCTCTCTTGTGGTTCATTGGGCCCAAGGATTTCCATCCTAATTTCAATTGGATGGCAATTCATTCTAAAAATCTCATTGGCCTTTGAAGGATGAAGAAGCCATTTGATTGGTGCAAAAGGATTTCGAAGATCTCATTGGACAAGGGGAACAAGCTCAAGGGGTCATGGAGGCTCACCAAGGAAGAAGGCATTGTGTATATGTGAAAAAGCAAGAAGGAGGAGGAAGGAGAGTGTGAGGAAGATTGGTTGTTAGTTCTTATGTGTGCAGAATCAAGCATAGAAAGAGTGTGTGTAAGAAGTAGGCATGAAAAGAACTTGTGTAACAAGTACTTGTTGTGAAGCCTCTGGACTTTTGGTTGATTAATTGTTTCTCACAAATCCACCGTTGGATTTGTGTCAAAATTATACCAGTTTTAGTTTGGAAGGTGTAAAAGGCCCTCCCCAAAATTCAGCTCGATCGAACCTTTTGTGAGGGAGTTGTAGGTGTTGGAAGTAGAGGGTGTTGAAGAGGGTTTCATGAAGGGTTTCCATGGTGAAGTCTCTGGACTTTTGGTTGATTAATTGTTTCTCTCAAATCCACCATTGGATTTGTGTCAAAATTAGATTAGTCTTAGTTTGGAAGGTGTAAAAGGCTTTTCCCAAAACTCAGCTTGATCGGACCTTCTGTGAGAGAGTTGCAGGTGTTGGAAGTAGAGGGTGTTGAAGAGGGTTTCATGGAAGGATTTCCATGATGAAGCCTCTGGACTTTTGGTTGATTAATTGTTTCTCTCAAATCCACCGTTGGATTTGCGTCAAAATTAGATCAGTCTTAGTTTGGAAGGTGTAGAAGCTTCTCCCCAAATTTCAGCACCATCGGTTTTGCTGTAAGGGAGCTGCACTAGTTAGAAGTAGAGGGGGTCGAATTGGTTGTTTTTTTCCTCAATCTAGGCAAGTGGTTTCTAGTTTCAAGGCTTAACTCTTAATAAAAAAAAAAGAAATAAAATAAAAACTTATGAGTTGTTGTCACATGTCTTCTTTATTATTAGCTTCCCAAAATTCAATGCATGTAAATTAAGAGGTTGTTGTAGATGTCATGACAATTGAAACGGAAGGTTCCGACCATCAAGCATGACATGGAATTGAACACCCACATATGGCTCCTTCATATCCCATCATGGTAAGTTACGATTCTCTCACCTTATCTTTGTATCTTCAACTTGGACACAACGCGTTAGATCATTAGTGAATTCATTACTTACTTTGGACCACTTACTTGTTAGACTACAACTACATAGTAGTTCCACTTCCAATCGGGTTTTATGTGAGTGCATATCTTAATGGTGAAGGTGTGCAAATAATTCTCAGAAACTTCATAGGTGCTATGATCTCATATGAAAGTTAAGCACACTAAGTGTGCATTACGTTTGTTTATGTGGACACTTATAATCTAGAGTTAAGTCCGTTGAAAGCTGGCCCATAAAACAAAAAAAGCAAATTGAAACATGGCACGAGTCCCATAAATATTGATTTTTGGATTTGCGCATATCATACAATACAACATCGTAGATTTAATAGCCCTTCAGCCTCAATTTAATTATACAAAGTGCTTAAAAGAGCAGACACTTTGTGATTTTGTATTTCTATAAATGAAAAATAAGGACTGACTTTAAATAATTTTACTAAGGTCAACCTTATCCAAACAAATTTTATAACTTATAATAAGATGGAATCTTAAATTGAACTCCAAGTAGATCATAGAGTTTTAAGCAATTTTTTTTTTGTGTAATTTAGGCGTCTTCGTTTCTATAATCAGCCCTTTCTTCTTATGTATTCTTATTTTAGATTGTTTTTCAAACTTTTTATCAATATGAGGTAATTGTAAGACTGTATATAAGATCTGTTTCTTAAGTAATCCAATCTTGCATATGTCAAGCAGATGCCCTAGCCTTTAATCCTCAAAAGATTTAATAAGGATGCATGTTTTGGCAGTCGTTCTACAATTAATACTTTTCTTATGCTATTACATAATAATGGCATAATCTTGATGGTTTTATGGGCTGTGGGCGCTTTCATCGTTCCACCCTGCCCCGTTATCATTATTTACTATGTTAAGGGTAAAGTAGGGGAGAAAATGTAAATATATATTCCTTTTCTGTGCCCCGCGACCTTTGCGGGCTTCTTTTCTCTACAAACCAAAAAGGCGCAAAGCAAGAAAGCACCAATAAAATCTTTTTTGGCTCTGCCTTCAGAAGAGAGCTGTGCCCTTTGCTCGCAAACCGAACAAAGTGCGTAGTTCCGGAGAGGAAAAAAAACCTTAAAGTCGTAAATTACGCGCATCTTTGTAGCAATTTACTATGTATATACCTTTCCGCAAGCTACGTCGATGAATTACCATAGATGATTTATCGACGTTCTGAGTTTTGCAGAAAAACTATTTTTTGGCTTGATAAAGATTGGGATCTGTGTAAAGTCCTATCTATCTACCTTTCCAAAAACAATATCTTGAGTACCAATGATGGTGACAACATCTGCTAGCATATGATGTTTAGACATAAAATCAAGTCCTTGTAAATGAGCAAAACCAAGTGCTCTTATTTTACGACGATAAGGACGATTGGTTCCATTACTGACTAAAAACACACCAAATTCTCCTTTAGGTGCTTCTACTGCGGTATAGGTAGAAGAAGCTGGTATAGAAAAACCTTATGTATAAAGTTTAAAATGGTGAATTAAAGATTCCATGGATTGTTTCATTTGGGATCGTGACGAAGGACATAGCTTACGATCATCAGCTTTAATCATGCCACTAGGAATTTGATTAAGACATTGCATAATGATTTGAATACTTTGTCGCATCTCTTCGATACGAATACAATAACGATCATAACAATCTCCTCTGGTACCTATGGGTACATCAAAAACCAATTGCTTATAAACATCGTAAGGTGCTGATTTTCGCAAATCCCAACATACTCCTGAGCCTCTTTGCATTACACCACGAAATCCCCAATCTAAAGCTTGTTGTGTGTGAACATTAATTGCACACCTTCACCATTAAGATATGCACTCACATAAAACCGGTCGGAAGTGGAACTACTATGTAGTTGTAGTCTAACAAGTAAATGGTTCAAGGTACGTAATGAATTCACTAATGATCTAACGCGTTGTGTCCAAATCTCATAGGTTTTTTTATTTTATTTTATGTTTTTGTCCAAAGTTAAGCCCGAAACTAAAACTACTTGCTTTGATTGAGGAAAACAAAACAAACATCTCAACCTCTTCTACTTCCAACACCTGCAACTCCCTCACAGCAAAACCGATCAAGCTAAAACTTGGAGAGAAGCCTCTACACCTTCCAAACTAAGACTGATCTAATTTTGACGCAAATCCAACGGTGGATTTGAGAGAAACAATTAATCAACTAGAAGTCCAGAGGCTTCGCAACAAGTACTTGCTACACAAGTTCTTTCCATGCCTAATTCTTACACACACTCTTTCTATGCTTGATTATTGCACACATTCCCTCCATGCTTGATTTTTGCACACATAAGAACTAACAACCTTTATCACACTTCATCTCCTCTTCCTTTTCCTCTTGCTTTTCCACATACACCCAATGCCCCCTTCCTTGGTGAGCCTCCATGACCCCTTGAGCTTGTTTCCCTTGTCCAATGAGATCTTCGAAATCCTTTTGCACCAATCAATGGCCTCCTCATCCTCCAAGGGCCAATGAGATTTGAGAAGGGATTGCCATCCAATTGAATTTAGGATGAGAATCCTTGGGCCCAATGAACCACAACAGAGATTCCATCCTCCAATCAAGGAGGATGACAATCTTCATGACTAATGGGAGTCGAGGATCCATCCTCCCCCTTATCTTGGATATCTTGATGAGGCTTCTTGAGCTTGATCCATATCTTTTCCGTCCGTTGACCCTCACATCCCCCTTTTTCATCCTAATTACTTCAAGTAAGTAACTACTATGATCATTTATCAATAGTAACAAGGAAAAAATCCTTGAGTTCTTACTTGACTACGTCAATGGTTGGAGTAACATTTCCATGTACCAATTACTCCTTTGATATTCCCTACCTATTTACTTTACTATGCACTAATTAACTATGTAATACATAGTAAATTGGAATTACAATTTGCATCACAAAAACTCTCACATACTTCTAGATCCACCGTTGAATTTAGGGTTTGATAAATCCACTGGATCTAGGGTGTTCGAGTTTTCATGAGGTTCTACCGTCACTCCCACACCTTACGCCTACCCTAATTTGTTAAATAAAAAGGCCTTGACCCCTTCTAAACGCCAATATCGCATTGTTTCTCGTACCCTCTTGGTTTTGTTGATGCAGGTGAGCACGAGTCATGGCGGATGATGTCGCTACGCCTTCAAATCCTCCGGTCGCACCCGTACAACAAGAAGAGCTTGAAGAAGTACCGCTCGACTTGGATGTTTCTCAACGGCCGCGCGAAGAAGAACCGCCCAGGAGAGTGGTGCGCACTCAAGTTGCTCGTTCAGTATGGGATCGTCGATTGTCTCCTAACCCACACGCCTTAGCAATTTACCTAGAGTTTGTTCTTGCTCGTGGAGTTGCGCCAAAGAGGTTGGAAGAGTGCCAGTGCGAAGATGATGATGTCCGTCTCCATTATCGAACGTGGGTTCCCGGTGACGGCCATTATCGTTGGCTGCGAGGCCCGATCAACCCTCTTCCCTTGGAGCATTGAGCCGAGTACCTCGCTCGCACCATTCGTCGCATCCTAGAATTTCTACAACTATGATCTATCCTTTTAGTTAGTTCTTCAGTTGTAATTCACTTGAGGCTACTCAGGCGGAACTGTTGCTACTTAAGTTTGATTTTGATTCTATTTCAAAGTCTGGTAGAAGTGAAACTAAATAAAGATGTATTAGGACTACATCCTAAAAATCCTACAAGTACATCATTAGTGCTTGAAGATCATTCTACAGACTAATTCAACCTTGTCGTGCGAAATATTGTTAATTATGGGCTTGTATTCCCTATATATCAATAAATCACATCTAATTCTACATCCTTTTCCCCTTCTCTATAAACTAAAAAGGATAATGTACCTTAAAGGTTTACTAGGTCCTAAACCAATTAAGCGTTACATCAACTGAAATAAAGAATTACTCTATGCCTAGAAATATCACAAAAACTAATTCAACTTTTTAATAATCACTACTTGAAGGTTTATAAACATTCAAATAATTAGAACTAAGGAAATTTAAGGAACTAAAGCTTAACTAATTGTTGAGCTATAATCCATGGCTCACATTGTGTAGTGGCAGTACCAATATCTACTAATCGTTATTTCTAGATACGATTGTTAGTTAACATTTCTTCTATTTCGTTAATATGAGAAGCAAATTGTTGTGTAAATAGAAAAATATCTTCACTTAAGCCTAAAGGCATATCTTGTGCCACTCCGCCTGGTCGTATGTAACTAGCATGCATCCTGGCTCCCGAAACTCTTTCATAAAATTCTAAAAGTTTTTCTCGCTCTTCAAAAGCCCACAAAAATGGAGTTAATGCACCTACATCCATAGCATGAGTAGTTAAAGCAAGTAAATGATTTAAAATTCGAGTTATTTCACAGGATTACATTCGTATATATTGAGCTCGTAATGGTACTTCACAATTACAAAGTCTCTCTACAGCTACAGAATAAGCATGTTCTTGGGCCATCATAGAAACATAAATAGAGTCAAAAATTCATTATTGCCAGCTATGTTGTACTGATGCGCCCCTAAGTCCCGGGGTGAACCCACTTGAGGGTTTCACCTTTGTGAAGTTGCGGAAAGTTGGGACTTAGAGCACACTCCTGGATTCCAACATTAAAAAGGGGTAGAGGGTCGTGTTGGGAGCCCCGGGATTATACTAGGAAGAGGGACTATTTTAGCTTGTGTGAATCTGCATCCAAAAACCAACCACGGGAGGTTAGTTTAGCATTCGGGACACCCTTGGGTGTTGGGACAAGCCACGGGCACTTGGACACACAAGACTCACCACGGTCCAGACTCAAGGGAAGCCACCACCTTCCCCCATATAGTATTCTCTGCAGCTCGCCGTGAAGGCTACATCCAAATGGCACAAATTCTTGGGACTCCCGAAATGGAGTCCCGAAATTGTCCCAGTTGGACTCCCGGAACTTTGGATGGCCATAACTCCCGACTGTAGAGTTCGATCGCCACGAGGTCTGAACAAAAGTTATAGCCCTCGTCGAGATCTTTTCAACGCCATGTTGCACACTCAAATCGGATGTCGGGAAGAGGTCGATTCTTGACTTTTAGTGGTCGGGAGTCAAACTGTCAGTTTGACTCCGGCCCTTCTTTGCCCATAACTTGGGCTGCAGATGTCCAAATGGCAAATGCGAGGCCATTTTCGATATCTAAGTTTCAAGACCTTTGCAATGACACCAGGAACAACCCAATGCGAGGTGTTTTGGGCCTTGCTGTCGAGCCCAAAACATTCGGGAGTCCCGGAGGACTCCAAATCCCCAACTTTTCCAAGTGTTGGGCTTCACCCCCACACTTGGCCAAAGTGGGGTTGCGACATGTACACATTTAGTTACATTACATACAAAAGTGCTCTTCGAACCGTGCGAGATGGTCACCCATCACACGTGTCGCAACCCTATCTTGGCCAAGTGTGGGGGGGAAGCCCAACACTTGGAGAAGTTGGGGATTTGGAGTCCTCCGGGACTCCCGAATGTTCAGAGCTCGACAGCAAGGGGCAAAACACCTCGCATTGGGGTGTTCTTGGTGTCGTTGGAAAGGTCTTGAAACGTAGATATCGAAAATTCCCTCGCATTGGCAATTCGGACATCTGCAGCCCAAGTTATGGGCAAAAGAAGGGCCGGGAGTCAAATTGACAATTGACTCCCGACCACTAAAAGTCGGGAATCGATGTCTTCCCGACGTCCGATTCGGGAGTGCGATACGGCGTTGGAAAGATCTCGACGAGGGATACAACTTCGGTTCAGACCTCGTCGCGATCCAACTCTGCAGTCGGGAGTTATGGCGGTTCAAAGTTCCGGGAGTCCCGCTAGGACAAAATCGGGACTCCATTTCGGGAGTCCCGAGAATTTGTGCCATTTGGATGCCCCCTCCGTGGCGAGCTGCAGAGAATACTATAGGGAGTAAGGTGGTGGCTTACTCCCCAAGTCCGGGCCGTGGTGAGTCTTGTGGTCCAAGTGCCCGTGGCAAGTCCCAACACCAAAGGGTGTCCCGGAATGTGAACTAACCACGTGGGTGGTTTGTTTGGATGCAGATTCGTGCTTGATCTACTAGTCCCTCTTCCTAGTCTAATCCTGGGGCTCCCAACTCAACCCTCTACCCCTGTCTAGAGTTGGAAGCCGGGAGTGTGCCCTTCGGTCTCAACTTCCGCAACTTGACATTTGGTGAACCCTCAAGTGGGTTCACCCCGGGACCAAGGAGCACGTCAACACGGCTCTCCAACTTGAGTTACCTCAGGTTTTCAATCCCCAGGCCAAGAGCACAGCGTCATAATGGTTGAGTTTTTGCCCTTAGAAGTACTTCCATATAAAAGCTTCTAGATGACAAAGGTTTGGTTTGAAGAAGGTACTTGCCTAGTTTATGCGCCAGCAAACAAATAGGCGACAAACCCAATATTCAATGATTTCCTTCCTTTCTTGGAAATCATGCATTATGGCTTCATCTTCGAAGGGTATAGAGTAAAAAAAAATCAATGTTTTTCCCCTCCCTTTTTTGACCAACCTTCTCCGCACTGCTGAAGTGTGCGACGTCAGTCCGCTGATTTAGGCCCCTTCCCTTCTGTTATAAAGCAGCACTCTCTCTCTCTGTTTACATGGTTCTCAAAGCAAAGGGTAGGCAGGTACTACGAGCCCTCTGTCCTACGCATCTATCTAGAAGGATGTGTGGTTCACTGGTTTCACTAAATGCTCTTATCTCTCTACAAGATTGTGTAAGTGTGTAGTTATGCTCTAGATGTTTTACTATATTCATATTGAATCCTAGTTTTAGTTTTTAACCTTGGTGCACTTGCTTTAAATCTTCAACACACAAGGAAAGACGTTGTGGGGGTAGGCTAAACCCAAAAAATGACAAACCAGAAAAAAAAATTATTTTGGGGATATTCTTTTTTCGCTTTGCGCCTTTTCCTTTTTTTTGCTCTATTTTTTCCTCCCTATGAACAAAGGCCAAAGAAATAAGAAGCAAGTTTTTTTTCTTCCTAGCCTAGCACGTCCGGTTGATCATTCCACTGGCATCTTTCATTTACGATATTCTTTGTTTAATTGACACTCAGGAATGTAGTTGGAAATACACCAAAGGTTGGTTCTAGTTATCTTCTTTTACGACATGCTGTTGTTGTCGTCATATTCTATATGTCGATTAATCATATCTGCTTTGCCGCGGGTCTCTGCAGCACCTCCTTTTCGGAGGAGTTCATTTAGTGACTTCACAGTCGCCCTCTAAACGATCAAAATAAGGTAAAGCTTGAAGGTACGTTTTATACTCAATTAATTTTTCTGTGCCTCTAGTCGGGTAGGCGTCGATCTTTTGGCCAAAACCCCCCCTAAAAATCGTACGTGCAAGTCTCCCTGCATATGGCTCACGCCATTTATTACAGGTGGCCAAACATTCAGAAAGAGGACTGAGGCTTGCAAAAAATTTATATATATATATATATATGTATGCTGCGCCCTGCAGCCCCTTTGGTAGCTCAGAAATGCGTATGCATCATTTTGAGACTACTTGTTTCTTTTAGTTTATGTAATTCTATGAAGTGCAGACAGCACTGTCTATCATACTATCAACCAGCGGTCTTGTCCCTATGGCCCTACAATCCAACCACAGTGGGGTCAGGCTACCTACTATCATTTCCTCTTCTAGCTCTTATTCAAACCTTTCCATTTCCGTTAAATGACCTGGCCTCCCTGACTTGACCTTCTAGTTATGCTCCTGCAGCTCTACCAGTTCCCCTCGATTTCCTTGTTGCTGGAATTTTCCTGTATGCTTCCGACGCAAGCCTTACTCCGGCATGTGTCTTCGCTAGATAGTATTTTCCAGTAGTGCCATCCTACCCGACCTAATATTTTGGCTTGTCCTTTACGGTTAGCCTACCCATTTCAAGAACAAATTAAAGTTGAAATGAGACCTCAGGCCGGTTACACGTTCCGCTATGCCGAGATGCGAAGAAGGCTGGTCGTGATAATCACCCCCAAGGAATACGCGTGCATCCTTGACGAGCACTCCAAGACCCACCGACGCGTTCTCGTTTCTGAGAAACCCCAATAGTTGGCTTTTGAGTCAACCACGGTAGAGGACTGAAGTCCCCTTATTCATCTCTGTTGAGACCTCCAGTGTGGATAATGAGGCCACCTTCACAACCTTCCTCCTTCTTTCCCCTAGGCAATTTGCCTCACTTGAGTTGCCCGACAAACTGCCTTTTGTCCGGTGCTTATGACGTGAAAGTTGCCTCCACACGCCACCCGTGCCAGGGAACAAGCAGGACATAGCTAGCAGCATAGGATATGCCGACTCAACGTCAGCGGCTTCGTGTCGCATTGAAGTAATCCGATATGCGGTTCTGCACGTTCTACAACTTCCCCATTCATTTCTAATACTAATTGTAAAACACCGTGAGCAGCAGGATGTTAAGGTCCAAAATTTAAAGTAAAATTCTTGATTTGTTTGGTTCTAGCCATATGTAATCATTATTTCTTTCCACAGAGCCCACGACCGGACTTGAACCGGAGACCTTTCCCTTACCATGGGAATGCTCTACCATCTGAGCTACGCGGGCCAATATATAACTATTGTTTTTGTTACTAAGAAAAAACACCATAATTCAAGTCAAGAGCTGGCTCAACACTACAATGTTTCTTTTTTTTGGCCTGGCTGCTCTGCAACCTTAAGGCTAGACCAAAAACTTGCTTTGCAAGGCAGAGCGCAAAAATAAAAAATATAGGGCACAGCTGCCTGCGGCCCTTAGGGCGCTTACTTTCTGCCTATCAAAGCATAGAGCGCAGCCACATATATATATATATATATAGCCAAAACTCTATTTTGCCAGCATTTAGAGAATGCATAGTGTTTTCTATCTCCGGCTTCACCACGTTTTCTTTTCTTCCTTCACATTATTTAGCTTGATCTTTGGATTGGCTTTCCTGAAGCCAAGTTGTTCAGGTGCAAAGCATAACAAAATATCCCGTAGATGTTATCATCATTCATCCAAACACTTATGTTGTTTTTCTCATAGTAGATTATTCATTTATTTGGAGACGATCGGATTTGAACCGACAGCTTCATGCTTGCAAAACATGCGCTCTACCAATTGAACTACGTCCCCTGTGGAGGAATTTGAACCCATGATAAAATATTGTTATATTTTTTAAGATAAATAGGCCCCCTCAAGCTTCCCTCTAAACCATACATGCAAATTTCCCCGCATACGGCTCAAGCAATATGTTTGACATGTCAACTCGCAGAAGTCATGTTTGACTCATTGGCTACTAAAACATGTTCCACGTCTCACACTATTGTGGCAAGTTAAGTGTAAGGATCAAACTTGCAATATGCCAACACTTTTATAAGCTTATGCTTTCCTGGTTTGCTAGGATAAAAATGAAGTTCTCATAATTGTCCCAAAAGACTGCTATATTAAATAGCACAAGGGCGTAGCAAATAAGGCGCAGCAATATATATATATATATATTCCAAATATTTTGAAAAAAAACTCGATTTAATTATATATAACTGTTTTTTTTCGCAGCAAATATTTTTTTCTATCTCATCTAAGCCTTTTCGTCGAAGGTTGAGGCTTTAGGTTTCTTCTTAGCCCCCCCCCCCCTTTCTTCGGCCTAATTTTCACCATTACTCCAACATCTCTAAAGCACAAATTGGAGTTTTATTTAACAGAAATTCGTGAAAAATCTTTTCAAAACACTTCACTATATCAACATTAAACCATCATAATGATCATCACTATTCCAATAGATGACATAGCCTTGCTATGGGTGCGATGATGGATGGCGATTAAAACTACACCTTGCGACAAAATAGACTACCATAAGATATACGGCTCGAACTATATAGTTAATAATAGTGGAAATCTTTTTATCAATGGTGCCGGGCCATACGCGTTTTACAGGACTCTAGTCTTTTTGAGCCTAATGAGGAACAAAAAGCGGTAATATATATATTTTTTGATTTCATAAAATCCATCTCAACTCACTAATACCTTTCTTCCCCGAGGTTTGAAAAAAAAAAGTTCATAATTACATGGCGTACAGTCAAAGCCCTGGCTGAGAAGCCGCCGATTTATTGAGGTTTTTTTATTGCAGTATTCGTATTATTAACATTTATAGCCATCACTATATCCTCTTGATAACTTTAGACAATGACAATAATGTGTTCCCAATTTGTATGATGTCAAGTCATTGTTTCTATCCTTTTTCTTCGAAATCTAAAAAAGAATATAATACAAGTCACCTATGTTCAAATCTGCCAAAAATCGACCCTATCTCATCAATTATATTACAGAAGGGCTTTCGCTTTTTGAGCAGTCCTCTACCCGCATTGTGTCATTTTGCATTTAGAGCCTCTCGAAAGGAGCGATATGGGTTTACCAAATTTTGTGCAATGTACCATTTCTCTCAACAGAAAAAACCTAAAAAAAACCTGATGGAAATGGTGGTATCAAAATCAAAGAAAGATATAAACTTTTCCACCGCTGGCTTCTTGCTTAGGATGCCAATTATTTAAATCCTTAACCTATGATATTCCATTATAAGATCTTTCGGTTTTGCTTGAGATTGTTCTTGACGAGGCCTTTGTATTAGTTCGTTTGCATTGTTCATTTATTGGGGGGAAATGTGTAGTAGAAAAATTTGTTTTTTCAATCTTTTTACCCTAACATTAGTTTAGTACAAAATCCCAAGCATCATTACATTATCCTTCAAGCTTCACACCTCACACCTTAGGATTATTCTCAAAGCGTGTCTAGGTGGGGTAGGATGGAGTTTTTGTTTTGTAAAATTGAACTACATTAAATCGCACAGCTTCTTGTCGCATAAATTTAGCAAAGCAATGCTTTCAACCACTCAACCATACCTCCTTTTCGACAAAGAAAAAAATTTGAACTGATAAAGGAGTTAGCAGTTTATAAAAAGATATATCTTCTTATAAACTGATTTTATAATAATTTATTATTGGATTTGAATTTAACCGAGAAAAACGGGATTTGAACCCGTGGCTTCTGGCGTGACAGACCAGCACTCTAACCAACTAAGCTATTTTCTCGAACATAATAAATCATCATAGATAATTTATCAGGATCTTTTCATTATACCGGCAACGTCAGTATAAATCCGAAAATCAAAACTATCTCTTCCAGCTTCATTCAACTTTCAGAGGGAAGAAAGTGACCTGAAGCCACAAGGCTAATGTGGCTAGTGACCCCGCACAACAGGGGCGTGCGACTCTCTTTGCACCGGAATGCACTTGGCAATAAAAGGGTTAGTTAACCCGTGGCCTTGCATGCTTTGGGACCATTATTGCGTAATGACCTCAAAGCATGCAAGTCTAGATTGTTTTTAAGGCAAAGCCTTTCAGCCTCTATTTACTATGTTAATAGAACCTCGCTCCTTGCGTGGGACTAGGGCACCTTTTGATTTCAAAAACGTCCACATGGCGCAGCATATATATACGATGCGCCCTCACGACCATCTTAGGGTTCTGTACCATAAACTAAGAAAATGCCATGCATTTTTTGCTTTATTTTGCCTAAGAAAATGCAAAGCAAAAAAACGATAATATATATTACCGCTTTTTCTGCTTTGCATTTACCAGTTTTTTATGCCTTCTCCAACTGTTCTTTTTCTTTGAGAGTATTTAACTCTCATTTATTTACCATGTGAATTGAGCGGGTTTATTTTTTTTAAAAAGTCCCCCCGTCTTTCTCAATATCATCATAATTTTACCACTATTAATCAAATTAGTAAATTTATTCATATGCTAAATCTAATTTATAATTGCAGATAGTGGAAACCTTTTGGTAATAACGGACTTGAACCGCTGACTCTCTCAGTGTAAACGAGGCACTCTACCAACTGAGCTAATTACCCTAATGTGCCAAATCATCGAGTATCAAAGAGCACATCATGAGTGGTTTGAAGGTGTTTGTTTTTTTCTGATTGCCTGATGCTTCATTTTATTGCGCATTGCTTAGATTCATCTTTCATCTTTGAGTTGCTATGCTACCAAAGTGCTTCCTTTGGCCTCTTGCTTAAAGCAGAGTAAATAAAGGGGGCCGAACCCAAAAATAAAAATAGAAAGCTTGAAGATAAAAACCATGGCAAAAAATATATTAATTTTTTAAAATGACTGAAAAAATAAAATAAAATATTTATTACCACTTTTCTTTTGCTATCTAGCATGAAGCGTCGACGGAAGGTATACTGTGTTTGTCTACTAATCTTCTTATTGATCGTATATAATTGGGTATACTATGTAATTGATATATAATGCCTTTTTTTTTTAAAGAAGAGCGCGGGGGAAGCAAAGCATATTATTTAGAAGCTTTTTGGCAGGAGGATAAAGTAGCCCTAGAAAGCCACTTTCGCCTTTCATTCGCTCTGCGAACAAAGTTAGCCTCCCAGCCATTTTTTTCTCCAAGAGAGCTTCCCCCATTGCAAAAAGATCTATTATTTTTTAGCATTTACTGTGTGGGGACAGAGAGTAATTGTTTTGCAAAGCGCTTTCATCTCTTCCACCCTTAGACAAGATGAAACTGCCAAGCAAGGCAAAGGAAATCAAACGCACAGAAACAGAAAAATTTGGCAACACCCTGCTCGATTTGCTTAACAGGACCTCACGTCCCAGCATGCTTTCAGTTAAAGTTATCAGAGAGCCTTTCTATCATTCCTGCCCCCCAAGCTCTCTAGCTGCAGGCTGCATTGTGTTAACGTAGCCAATAAAGGCAAAGATCAATCAAGTCGATGAATGACTGATCATGCCTACTTATCGGGGTTTATCTTATTTTGTTTACACAACAATGGAAGGAATGCTACGAGCTTGCAACGCGATAAAAGCAAAAAAAATAAAAATTCTTGCTTTACGTTTTTTGGCTCGTAGTTCTTTGAGTTACTCCCAATCTAAAGCACCTTTTTTCCATTCATATATAAATCCAATCGTCAAAATCAATAAAAAGACTATCATAGACCAAAATCCAAACAAACCAATCTTGTTAAGAGAAACTGCCCAAGGAAATAAAAAGGTGACTTCCAAATCAAATATAATAAATAGAATAAAAACAAGATAAAATCGTATATCAAAACGGCTTCTGGCATCGTCAAGGGGATCAAAACCACATTCGTAAGCTGACAATTTCTTTGGGTAAGCCAAACTGGAAGAAGAAGCAAATAAAAAAGAAACACTAATTAAGATCAAGGAAAGTAGCAAACTTATTACTAAATAGACACAAATAGGTGCAAATTCCATAAACCAAGAACCGTTTTTTTCTTAGGAGAATAGTTCTAATGGTAGAACAATGGTCTCCAAAACCACAGGTTAAGGGTTTGAATCCCTTTTCTCCTGATTGCACCAGATTTTGGTGGAGATAGTGATCAATCATCGAACGTGATTGATTAACTTAAAAAGTTGTTGCGAAGGGATACACTTGATTTGCTGGAGCCATCAAATATATATTTTTTTCTTTCGAAAATTAAATGAGTTGCTAAGGAACTCTACGTAAATCTTTGGCAAAAGGGCAACACGTTTATTGTCAATTTGCTTGCACATGCATAATTTGCGGCCTTTAATGGCGAGAAAATTTATAGAAAAGACTGATGCATCAGTTCGTGATATAATTTTAATAAAATACTAATTAGGCGATACATAGTCAATTTGATCTGTTTTTTCTCCAGATTAAAGAGACCACCCAATAAATAAATTATACTGTTTTCTGATACAAAATTTTGTCGGCACTATAATGTTATTACTTGATACCTGATAATATCTAATAGTAGATGATTAAAATACTCGTCCCTGTTTTTTTTTTTTGGAAGTTTAGTCTTGCCCCTTGGTAACTTTGGGAGAACTCAAGAGAAAAAGGGTTTTCTTTTTTGTAAAAAATGATGAATAAAAACAAAGTGGAGGGCAGGGGATGGAGGGGAGAAGAGCTCTACCGGTATGGCGAAGCCTTACTAAAGGCGTAGCCAGGGGGCCAAAGAAAAAGATTTGACTGTGCCCTGACCATTTTGGCCCTCCACCCGAAAGCACAAAAATAAAACCTACATCCTAGAAAAAAAAATATTGGAGAAAGAAATATATTTTAGAAAAAAAAATGATTTTTTAGTTTAATCTCTTTGAACTGAATGAATTGCTAAGAAGCCATGTGTAAATTTTTGACAAAATGTAGCTAGTTGATTGTTAATCTGCTCAGTGATGTTCTTTTGTTGTACAATAGGAGAAAGTATACTTGGGTCCATAGACTTCAAAAGCTCATGTTCATATTGATCAATGCTCAAAATAGGAATTTGATCTAAATAACCTTTGACAACTGCATAAATAACCACAATTTATTTTTCAATAGGAATTGGGCTATGTTGTGGTTGTTTGAGAACCTCCGTTAGCCTGGCCCCACGATTTAATAAGTACTGTGTAGCAGCATCAAGGCCTAAACCAAATTGAGCAAAAGCGGCTACTTCACGATATTGCGCCAATTCTAATTTTAAGGTACCACATACCTGTTTCATAGCTTTCAACGGAGCCGCAGAACCTCGAAAGTAGGATTCGCGCCCATCTCTAATCGCTAGCATAGGATAAAAAACCTGGCTCCCTCTTAAAGAACAACGCACGATAGTCACCTATCACACGGCTCCTTTCTCTTGAAACCTGCCACTTTTAGACAACGTTCAAATCAATATCGATCATCAATACCTTGCCCGCGTATAGTTTGTCACAATGTCGAGCACACAAAGGAATTTGCTTTCCATTGAGTGCCAATTAGATAGCCTTCATTTTTTATAATATTTTCACCTTTCTGACAGATTGCACCTTGTGCTTCCTGGCTGTTTAAGCCTTTTTTAGTTGCGAGACATGGTGCTCTATATCATTTTATTTGCACCCCTTAACTGCACACACAACGATCTATGAGAGTACCTTACTTCGGCTTAACCTTATAAAAAGCCTATTTATGACTAACTTACCAGGGGTTTGTCCTTAATAAGTCCTTTGAAAATATACTTATTTCTTCCAGACCAGACTAGGAAACATTGCCAATCTTGTGCCGTTCTTTATCATAACTTTTTGCTGAACTTCTAGATGATCTGCTGTGAGCTGGATTTGTGCTTCTCGACTAACATATATATAGCTGACTAATTTAGATGGTAGTTGACAATTGACTCCACCTTACTAAGGTTTTCACAGCATAAATAATAATTTAATATTCGTATAGTCACACTACGATACCAAGCCACACCACAACCCAATTATATTCTTGGTTTGTCATGATTTGATGTTGGTTGCCCTTTTCATCAAAGAAAGCTTTATTTTGGAGTTTATCGTATATGAGGGTTATTAAGGTAGCTTCTACTTGCACCCGGCCACCCGTCTGTCCAGCAAAGCTACCCTGGGCTTCGCTCTTCTATTTTTTTAATGGTTTTAGTGACTACTACTCTCCCTCAGTCTATGGCCGTCCAGAAGGCTTCTAGTATTTTAAAGAATATTTGTACTTCTTCCTTTGAAAACATTTTTTGTCCTAGGGCTGACCTTATGAATATCCGAAGTGTTTTTTGGGTCTCTTCTTGCCATTGAAAGTTTTTTTCTTTTAACATAGCCAAAATATGTTATGTTGCCATTTTGATAGTCTGTCCTTTGGCTTTGTCCTTACCCAACTCTCGACGTCATTTCTCATATGCCAAGGTCCAGCACTTCGGAACTGCGCGACGGCACTTCCTCAACACTCTTCTAGCCTTTACTCAGGTCTCATAGCATGAGCCCTCTCTTTAAAGGCCGCCCTCATGTAGGCAGGGCTTACCACAGGCATATACTTTAGATCAGGCACCCATTAAAAAAAACCAGGAACAAACGGAATTTTGTCGGACACAGTGTGACTGAGTTGGTTTTCTCTTACATTTATTTGCGGCTTTAGGTCCTCCGACCATCTAAATTATGTCACTCTCTCCAATATTTTGAGCATGGTGGCCTTGCTCCTCAAGACGCCAATAAAAAAATTGTCTGCATATCTAATATACTTTACCCCGACGAACTTAAGATTTTTATAGTCTTGGTGGCTGATTTGCAGCTCCCTTGTCGTGCTCACTCAATGCCGCTTTTCGCACCTTAGCTGTTCTATATTTTTCTTTATCTTGCCATCATTTTCCTATCTAGGTAATTTAGCTCTCGATATTCAGGGTTAATGTGGCCCGAATTTCGTGTTCCACTCTTTCTTAATCTAATCTACTTCATCGTCTGGTTGGTGTAGGTAGATATCACACAAAAGAGATGATAATACGCTTTTTCCTTGAGGTATTATCTTATCTTCATATATAGATCTTCCTATGCTTATTATGCCCACCTATCTGTGTTAACATATCCAAAAAACGTTAATCTTGTATATTTTTTGAAATAACGCCTTTGAGCCTTTTTCGATTCAAGGTTTCATAGCACTTTTGAATGTCGAACTCAATAAAACAAGACGTTTTCTTCTACCCATACTTTATGGTTTCGAGTGCCGTATGGTAGGATTTGCTCAATCTAAACTTATGCGAGTCCTTTGAAAATGTTGGTTTGTATATTATTTTTATTGGACTGCTCTGGTGGCTTTTTATATTACTTGGTGGTCCTTGAGGCCGATCATCGCAAGTAGTCTCGTCTCCTTGGGTTTTCTTGGTTTTGGGATGTTGACTTGTCTTGCGGGTTTGAATGGATATTTTCTCGTGCGCAGTCGTTTTGCAGTGTGCTCAAACCATCTTCGGTTGATGCCTAGAAAAAAAGGGGTTCCTTCCCCTCCCCCCCTAGGAAGGTCTTCCGTTCGTCATCTCCTCTTGGGGTCATGTTTCTGAGTTTGGATTTGATATGTTCGTATGCTGTTATGAATGCATGTGGGTCAGCTATTATGTTGGTGATCTTTTGAGATTTTCTGTCGGCATTAGGTTTCAGTTTCCAAATCCAATTGGCCGCAGTCTTAACTCGGACAGGAGAAGCAGGACTTTTCCAATTTTCAGTTCTATCCATTGCCGAACCAA
The DNA here is from genome assembly GCA_963920785.1 of Sphagnum contortum. NCBI lineage: Eukaryota > Viridiplantae > Streptophyta > Sphagnopsida > Sphagnales > Sphagnaceae > Sphagnum > Sphagnum contortum. The sequence continues at coordinate 5,242,367 of OY987295.1, read as the reverse complement.
CGAAGTTTCTTTCGTAAGTTCTTGTGGTGGTTCTACTAGGACCATATAAATCGCAGCCTTTCCCCATAGACAGGCTGCGATTTCCATTGAAAGTTCCCTCTAGGTATTTAACGATTTGTAGGGCCTTGGTTGACCTGTTCGTTGCCGTGGAGTTTGTGTCTTTTCCGATGCAGGGTTCCCCTTTTCCTTCTTGTGTAGTAGAAGTACTCATGCTGCAGATGGCACATATCCCAAATTCACGCATGTGTAATCCTGGGTGTCTTCCCTCTGAGAGTGGTGCGACCATCATCAAGGTTTGTTTTCCTAAACTTCCGATAGTTAGTTTCTGATTCACCTGCTTTCAACTCAATTCTAATCGGATAAGGCAGATTATGCGCTGAGGGACCTACGCAGAGCTTTCCAACTCCAACGATCCCATGTAGATCTCACCCCGCTCACACGACTTACAGATAATGCTACGTTAATAACAGGTTGAATTCCACGATAAAAGAATTTTGTTTCCAAAAAGATTTGTCCATTTGTAATGGAAATAACATTAGTAGGAATATAAGCAGACATGTCTCCAGCTTGTGTTTCAATTACGGGTAATGCAGTCAAGCTACCTGCACCAGTCTGGTCTGACATTTTAGCAGCTCTTTCTAATAAGCAAGAATGTAAATAGAACACATCTCCTGGGAACGCCTCACGACCTGGTGGTCGACGTAACAATAATGACATTTGACGATATGCCACTGATTGCTTACTTAGGTCATCATAAATAATTAATGCGTGCATTCCATTATCTCGAAATTATTCTCCCATAGCACAACCTGAATATGGTGCCAAGAATTGCAGAGGAGCAGGATCTGAATCAGTGGCTGCTACAATAATGCAATATTCTAAAGCACCCGCTTCTGAAAGAATCTTAACCAATTGTGCCACGGTTGAACGTTTTTGTCCGATTGCTACATACACACAATACAATTTTTCATTATTTGAGGTGCCCTGCGCGTTGATTTGCTTTTGGTTTAATATGGTATCAATAGCTATAGCAGTCTTTCCAGTTTGTCTGTCTCCTATTATAAGTTCTCGTTGACCACGACCTATAGGAACCAGGCTATCTACCGCTTTCAATCCTGTTTACATGGGTTCGTGCATAGATTTACGTGCAATAATCCCAGGGGCTTTAACTTCTACACGTCTTCGTTCTGCAGCGCTTAAAGCACCTTTTCCATCAATAGGTACTCCTAGCGCATCAACCACACGACCTAGCAAGGCCTTTCCTACAGGAACATCCACAATAGATCCAGTGCGTTTGACAATATCTCCTTCTTTGATGGCGGTATCACTACCAAATATAACAATTCCTACATTCTCATTTTCTAAATTTAAAGCCATTCCTTTCACACCGCTAGCAAATTCAACCATTTCCCCAGCTTGAATCTTGTTTAATCCATAAACACGTGCAATTCCATCTCCAACTAAGACCACTCGACCGATCTCATCTACTTGCAATTTAGTGTAGTAATTAGTAAATTTTTGTTCTAATAATGTAGATAGTTCCGCTCCAGCCAATTTATTTCCAATCAATCTGTTCGTAAAGTAATCAAACCTTCTACCAATAAATTAAATAATTCCACAATCTGAACCTTCAAATTGTGCCCAATTTATCATTGAAGATGATAAATTGGGACGGGGAGGGGGGAGGGGATTTGACCAAGTTTCTTAGAGCCAATAAAACAAAGAGGGAAGAAAAGATACGAAAAATAAATAATTTTTTAGGGCGCAGCCAAAATATTTGGTGGGATCCACACATTTTCTTTATTTTATTTTCCTTACTTTTTCCCTCTTCGTCAAGCCAATAAAGTAGCAAGAGCCTTATTCTCATTCCCATCACCCGAGCGCAATGTCTTCGCGCAGCGTCTTCACAAAAGGTCAACACTCCTGTTGTTTCGGCTTGAAAAGACTGAGTTTGGTTTGAACAAGCAAAGCAAATTATTTGGCATGCCGTAAAACTGAGCTAAGCATGCAATTACTATACTACAAAATTGCATATTTTCAAGATGGTTGTAAGCAATTTTTGCTTACTTTTTATTTGATTTGTCACTACGCGACATTTGTTCCCAAGGACTAGCAAAATCAAAATAGCGAAATTCTTGAGTCATCTCTATAGGTTTAGAAACCACACGTTTCTTTGAATCATCATAACATACTTCCACATATCCACTTAAAGGAAAGTCTTTTCGTAATGGATGACCCTCAAAACCGTAATCTATTAATATACGGCGTAAATCGGGGTGGTTTGAAAAATAAACACCAAACATATCCCACACTTCTTGCTCCCACCAGCTGGCTAATGGAAATATATTAACTATCAAACAAATTGGAGTTATTTCGTCTACACTGCTTTGTACACGAATACATGAGTTATACTGAATACATAGAGTCGAAAATTCCATCGCAAAGTTGTAGTTTTCTTGTGCACTCTTACGATATAATAAAGTGTTCTTTGAACCGTGCAAGATGGTTACCCATCATACGGCTCTCCAACCTAAGGTTGTTTGTAATCATATGCCTTTAATTGTGTGATTTTCTATGACAGTTCTGAGGGGGGGGGGGGGGTAGGCAAAAAAAGAATAATATATATTTTTTCCCACCATACATGGAGCACCCACGGCCTTACATTATAGCCAAAACTAGCACAATGGCTGAGTTGCTGCGTTCTTGTATTACTTTTCGTGGTCATTTTTGCGGGAAAATAAGCTATGCAACTCAAGCGAGCTTTGCCCTCTGCGATTGCCAATTTTCGGCCAGCAGTTCGCTGTTGGGTAGTAGTTGCAGTGCTTAGTTTGAATTTGTCCGCACATGTTTTGGCCAATAAAATACGTAGTATGTAGCTTAAGCACGTTAAACATTAGCGTTTAAGGTTTACCAGATGATAATAGTTGGCAAGGTCATGGCATGGGGAATGAAGACTATGTGCACTACCGAGTAGCTTTGAGGATACTGAAAGTAAGCAAATGGAGGTTTCAAGTTACCTAATTTATCATCAAATCCTTTCTCTGCTAAACAGTTTATAACTTTTTGCATATTGACAAGTAAGCTAAGCCCACCAGATCAATGGATTTTCTATATTATTAAATTGCTGCCATATTATCGGCAAAAATTGTAGGTCTATTTTGAATTGCGACTAGTAAGATATTCAATAAAATTGATCTTCTTCCTTTTGGCTCGGGTTATTAGGTAGGGTTTTACTTAGGTTAAGCCTAGACTTAAGCCGCACTTTAATGAATCGTGTAAGCAAGTTACATATTATTTCTGTCAGAGCTCGTAGACCAATTGCTTTAATAAAAAAATCATCTGTAAAACGCATGTAGTTTATTCGCCAAAAATTGATGTCTTACGGGTGACCCAAACCAAGGTTTTGTATTGTTTCAACTTTGGCTCTATGTGTCACGATGCGGTCAAGGGAAGCTGAATAAAAAAAATTCAATTTTTTGCTGCGTCCTTCTAGCTTTTTTCGCCCTGAAATGGAAATTTGAAGTTGTCTTTTAATGTTTCTAGTATTTTGATCAAGGTGCTGCATATAGTTTCCTCATAACCACTGTTCTTCAAACCTAGATGAGGTGAAAGCTTTTCATAGGCAGTAATTCACAGATTGATGTCTTTTATGAGCAAAAAAAGGCCTTTCGCCTAAAAATGCTCTCTTTGACAATGTTTCCAAAGGGCACACAGGCAATCAAAATATGTCAAGGGGGGAAAAAAGAAATATATATATTTCTTTTTTTTAGCCGCTTCATTTCATCTGAGCTTCATTTCAATTTTTTTGTGTTGCTTGAATATACAACGTATCCCCTCCCTACCTATTAATAGAGGGTATGTTGATCTAGGCTCCTTTCCTTCTACCAATGTTAGCGCCTTTTTGGGTCTCTTTCAAATAAGCAAGTACTACAAGCCCTTTGCCCCATTCAAAGATCCAAACGTCCAAATGGTTCACCGGTTCCACTGAATGCTCGTAATTAAATGCTCTTGGGCATCTTTGCACAGTGCGCTTTAGGTGCTTTAGATACCTTGGGCTTTGATCAAGCGCTGTGCCTTCGCCCTTTGCTTTGATTTTCGTGAGCATAGCAAAAATTGAAATACTTTTTTTTTAGGGATCCTGGTTTCTTTGTTGTCTTGGTACGATTGATACTAAGCTTTGTCGTACAAAGAAGACGCTGTGATATTATATTGGAGTCTTGCCAAACGCGCTCGGGCTAATATCCCCACCTACACCTCATGTTCACAAATTAAAAAAATAAATAAATAATTTATTTTTTTCCGTTCAACTACGTCTCAAAGACAAGGTTGGGTATCGCCCATGGGTTGGCTATTCCCTGTGACTCCCTTTCACGACAGGCTATGTTTTCCATTGGAAGTTTGTCTCGTTTGGTATTTCTAGCAGTATATCTATTAGATAAGTCGTGCCCGTCTCGTTGTAGACTTCTACAACGTCTCATTTGTTTCGCACAAATGAGCACTTTATTCGGTGACTTCGCGGTCGCCCTCAGTAAATTATAAACTACTTCAAATCTTCGTTTTCGGGAGGGATGATCAACTCTACAAATATCGATCAAAACTTGAAAACGTGTATTAGTATGATATTTTAGAAACCATAATAATTGAAATAGGTAGTCAGGATTGGTATATAATATATTTTCATGTTTTGATTTTTGAAATTGATGTATCCATTTTGGTAAAGTAGCTTTTAGAGATTTGAAAAACGATTGGTTATCCACAAATCGTCTTTTTTTCTATAAAGTGGGCGCATTAAAATACGAGTCAAAGGGCGAAGCAAAGTTTAGTATTATGAGGGATAAGTTGTCTAAAAAGGGGGGAGAGGGGAGAGCTTTACTAATTTCGAACACTCACTTTATTGAATCCTTCATGGGCGGAATTTACCCGTCATAACAAGGCCACATGTTATGCTTTTCAAGCCTTAACCTACAATTTATACTGCAGCCATTTAGAGAGCCATGTCTTCAATGACTTCATTAGCCAAAAAATAACTCAAAATAAAAAGTATGGGGCCCGAAGTCAGAATTTATGTATAGCTTACATCAAAAGGCCGAAGGTCCTTGTACGGGCTTTCGTGTTTCTTAAATAGAGGAGACCCTTCTTTATTCTATGGAAATTCTTCTATGAATAAAGGCTAGATGTATAAATGAGGGCTGCAAAGATTTCAGATAAGGACCCCCACAGTAATAAATATGTTGTGTGGCCATTTAGTCTTCAGTGCAAATGTCAAAATGTTACAAAGTGCTCTGCTACAAATTGGACCGATTTGAGCTTGTAAACCTAGTAAACTTAAGAAAAGCAGAAAACGTAAAGCATCCAAATCTATATTTTTTTATGGATGCTTTTCCATATAGCCGCAGTAGACTATTTACTTGCCCATGATAGAGCATCTAAAATATACCATAAAAGGAAAAGATCGAAATACATAACCAACCAAATCCTAAATTGAAGTATAAAAGATATTTTTTGGTAGGAACGAATATACTAATTTATTTATTTTATTTACACGTGGTATTTTATTTACACATAATATATTGTATTTTAAGATTATGGTATTAAACTTTTTCATAGCATATCTTATGAACCATCGGTTCACTAAAATGAAAATATGATAAAATATATAAAAAACTGAAATGTTACCATAGACTGAAAGAACAATTGCGAGATCCGTGGAATTAGAATAGATTAAAGTCATCGTGTCCTCGAGTAAAGTTCTGACCGACTTGTGTGAAAGTGAGGTCGGAGGCTGCAGGTACCTTGTAAAAAGATAAAGGTGCTACTGCTGCCTTCGGCCTGGCTTTGTAAGGATACTTGGCCGAAAGAAGTTTTGCTATGCAATGGTAAACGGCACGACACATTTAGTGCCGAAGGCACGATGTTGGGCAATGGAAAAAAGACTGGTCACATGAGCATTGCCATCCTTATTAAGCTTCAAAACGCTCCTACGACTTGATTTTGCTATAATTAAGGCTGTCAATACTGTAAAAGTTCCTCCGGCCTTGGTGACTAGGCCAGAAAAACAAAAATGACTCTTTTGATAGCCACCGTTAAACACCATAATTAATGATAGTCTTTCCAGATATACAAACTTAATGAAGTCAATTACATTTTGCAATGGTAGATCATCAATTTGCTGAATAACAAACGGTAATACCATTTGGATTGGAAAAACCATGGACAACGCGCTTGTTACAAGCACAAGCAAAACTGAAAAAACTTAATAGCCCAAGCCTACGGTTTGGCCTAGTGTAAGCAATCTTACAACAAAGTGTGTAATTGATATGTTCTAGTATAAGACCGGCTCTCATGCTTATAGCCAGATTTGATTACAAATCAGCCAAATTAAATATTTGAAAGAGAGTCGAAGAAAGCAAATCAATAATAGTAGTCGGCAACGCACCTCGGTCGTAATATCCGATTTTGTGTGAATTTATTGAGCTAGGCCTACAGCTCTGATAAATTGAGTACAGGGATACTGTGGCACAACCTTCGGCCTTCTATCTTAGCCTGTTTGTTGGATATCTTCTGTAAACTATGGGCAAAGAAACTTTAACGAAGTCTTTCTTACAGGTCCGGAATTTTGGACAGAAACTTCATTAGATCTACAATTATCGACTGACGATAAACTTTTCACAAAAATAGCCGCTACCTTCGGCCTCCGGCTTGACAAGGCCGAAGGCTACGCCCTCTAGAATTTCTTTCCAGTCTTTAGGAATGTAATAATGGTCTGGGAAGAAAGCAATACGAACACACCACCAATACAATTAATGAGGCCTATCGCAACCCTAGCATTTGGCTTGCGACCAAGGCAAGGGGGTTGCGAGGTTGCGGGCCTAGAAGTAGACCCGGGAGTCACATCACATGCTCCCGGGAGTGCAAAGTGTCCAGAAAGTGTGAGGGAATGAACCCTCACACTCCCAAGTGAACTCCCACGTTGGGAGTTGGTGAGAGTGGAGTCCCAAAAGACTCCCGAAACTTCAGAGAGCGCCTTGAGGGGTCAAAACTCCATGGCTTTGTTGCGCTCTTTATATCAATGAAAAGCTCTTGAAACGTAAATGTTTGAAATGGGCTTGCATTGCTCATTTGGACATTTGAAAGGCAAGTTATGGGCAAAAGAAGGGCCGAGAGTCAAACTGGCAGTTTGACTCCCGACCACTAAAAGTCGGGAATCGAGGTCTTCTCGAGATCCGATTTGAGAGTGCGACACGGCGTTGGAAAGCTCTCGACGAGGGCTACAACTTTCCTTCAGACCGCGTTGGGATCGGACTCTGCAGTCGGGAGATATCGCCGTCCAAAGTCCCGGGACTCCAACCCGGGACAATTTCGGGACTCCAACCCGGGACAATTTCGGGACTCCCACGCGGGAGTCCCGGGAAAAATAGACATTTGGATGCCACCTCTGTGGAGAGCTGCAGAGTATACTATAAGGGGGAAGGTGGTGGCTTCCCCCAAGTCCGGGCCATGGTGAGTCTTGTGTGTCCGTGTTGCCCGTGGCTCGTCCTAGCACCAAAGGTGTTCTAACTATGCACTAACCACTTTGTGTGGGTTATGTGCAGGCCCGTGTGAGTGAATAAGCTTGTCAATTCTTCCTAGTCCCATCCCGGAGCTCCAACATGCCCCTCTACCCCTCCAAGTGTTGTGAGCTAGGGAGCAGCTCCAAGTTCCAACTCCTTCCGCATTGTCGCATACTTGGACCCTCAAGTGGGTCTACAAGGAACTTGGGAGCGCGTCAAGGTCGAAGGGAGATAGAAAGCAAATACAAGAATTTAGTAATAATACGATTAATAAATTGATAGCTCTTCATTTTACAACATCAAGTAAATTCTTAAAAATGTTGGAAAGCTTGTGAGGACTTAAGTCCTCGCAAACATTAGAATTTTGGATTAATCTAGCTTCTAATTTGCCAATAATGGGCGTAAAGCAAAATAAAAGAAAAAACCAACTGAAGCAATTTGTCCAATAGTAACATATGGTGCCTCCACATGTTGACATCCAATCCAGCCTAAAGGTAAGCAATCTGCCAAAAGCAACCAAAACAATTTTTGGTGAATTGGTTGAAAACTTGAACTACGTACGTATGATGTGTTAATAAATGGTAAAGCAAATAATGACACAAAAACTAGTCCTATGGTAGCTACACCCCCTGATTTATTAGATATACTTCAAATAATTGCATAAACTGGTAAAAAATACCATTCTGGCACTATATGAGCTGGAGTTGACATGGGATTTGCGGGTATGTAGTTGTCAAGATGCCCTAAAACATTGGGTGCATAAAAAACGAAAATAGAAAAAAAAATGGCAAAAGCTACCCAACCTACTAAATCTTTTACGTAGAAATAGGGATAAAAAGTTATTTTATCCACAAAAGAATTGATACCCAATGGATTATTAGAACCATATTGATGCAATGCAGCAAGATGAAGAATAGCAACGCCAGCTATTATAAAAGGGAGTAAGTAATGAGGGCTAAAAAAACGATTTAAGGTGGCATTGTCTACAAAGAAACCACCCCAAAGCCAAGTTACTATAGTGTCTCCTACTACAAGTATTGCATTAGCTAAGCTTGTAATGACTGGAGCTCCCCAAAAACTCATTTGCCTTAATTTCTCCTATGTCTTTTCTACGTTGTAACTAAAGACTCGTTTTATACTTCATAGATAAATGATGTGAGGCTCAGTTTTTTTCATTTTACCATTTTACTCATGGGAATATAGAGCAGCTATTTAGAGTCTTTTTCCCTGAAATTAGCCCTGATATCAAATTCTTTCTGCAGTACAAATTTTTATTTATTTTTACACTTCAAGTCGGATAAAACTATTTGTATAAATAAAAAACTTCAAACCCACGCGCCCTCCATTATAAGCCAATAGGCTAATGCTCTAAGAGTAAAATAGTCAACAATGTTCTTAGGAACTATCTTGACTTCCCTAGGATAAAAATTTAGTAAAGCCAATTCAAACTAGCTGAGGTTTTGGTTTGAAATTTTAAATATTGGTGGGCCCCCCAGCTTCACCATTATTTGTCAAATGAAATATAGATACTCTCCTTAGGAGATACATATCCCCAGAACAAGAGCTGAAAATCAACTCAAATAAGGCCGAAGGCCTTGTTTGGTAGACTGCTTTTATTTTCTTTGAGTGTTCACCCCCTTGTTCAACGAAAGCATCACCCCCTCAATAAAAACCCTATGAAACCTAGATCTATTATGGTAGGAGGTTAGAAAGCTTAAGTGAGGCTTATAGAAAACCTAATTTATGGCTTGAATAGATTGTAAGACTTTAATTCAATAATGGCCGGCCTCTATTCATTAGAATAAAATAGACATGATTTTTCGGAGAAAAGTAGGACTATATATTTACTTAGCCGAAGATCAATAACAGACCAAGCACCCCACGTGTAGAATCTGAGAAACTCTCTATGCTATTTTTCCCGAGGCCGAGCCTATTTTAGTTTAGCGAGAGCTTTCCTACGGATTGTCTATGATGACATGCTAAGGATTTTTACTTTAAATTTACACCCACGCAAGACAGCAACGCTAACGCTAGAGAGATGGCCGAAAGTCGTCTACTTTATGTCCTGAATGGGAGAGAAGTAACTTAGTAATAAAGAGTTTTTCGCATTTAGTGGGGTTTTTTTCCCTCCATTAGTAGAAAGAGGGGCCAAATTGACCCCACGGTAATACGTATCCTATAAAAGCTGTTACAAACATTAATAATAAAATGACAACTCCAAGACACCAAACTAATTCCTTGGGACTTGCATAACTTCCATAATACAAACCATGAAAAATATGAAGATAAACCACAATAAAAAAACATACTTGCCCCATTAGCATGCATATAATGATGTTACCAACCTCCTTTCACATCTCTCATGATGTGTTCTACGCTTAAAAAAGCTAAATCCACATGAGGTGTATAATGCATAGCTAAAAAAACGCCTGTAATTATCTGAATGACCAAACAAAGACCAGCCAACTAACCAAAACTCCACCAATAACTTAAATTGCTCGGGGTTGGATAATCTATCAAATGATTGTTAAGTGTAGAAAATATGGGTTGTTTAAGAATCGATAATCGTCTCACCATACGAATGTTTTGTGCTTTCTTTTCTTTGCAGAACATGGAAACTTTGTGTTTTTGTGATCGGTGCAATCTATCATGGGCAGGATTTACCCATCATTACGAGGCCTTAGGTGAAATATATATATATATATATTTCGTTCTATAATGCTCAAAGCCTGCATTTACGAAGTTAATAAAACGAATCGAATTTTGTTTAAAATATTATTTCAATCAATTTATTTGATCTTCAAGTTGCTATTTTACTTTTCTAAGATTTCTTTTTCTATAGGATTTTTTAAAAATTCCCCCCCTCCCCCAAAAATATATAGATTTTTTTTTACTTCTTCCAATATTTCTCGACGCAGCAAAAATGCAGAAAAAATTAAAAAAAAAGGGGGCTTCGCCCTCTGCTTTCATGGGCAAAGAGCTGGCGCCCTTATTATATTTCCTGAGATCTTTATTTGGCATAAGAAGCCGAACAAAAATCTTTTTTGGTTGCACTGTAGTGAAATTGCTTAATAAATTAAGGGAGCCAGTCAAAGGCTACTAGAACACCAGATACAGAGACTACTCGAGCTAATGATAAAGGCAAAAAGACTTTCCAGCCAAGTCTCATTAACTAGTCATAACGATATCGTGGAAATGTTGCACGGACCCATATATATATAAACAGAAAAAAAAAAAAAAAACCTTAATACTAAACCAGATAGAACTTGGAATTGCTTGGAAAATAGGAATATCTAAGATGGGCAGCCAAACTCCTAAAAAAAGCAATGTACATAGACTGGAAGAGTAAGGGCGCAGCTTCGTAGCCCGCCCGGGCCTGAAAATAGGTATCTACTCCCTTCCCAAAGAACCGTACATGACAATCGCCCGTCATACGGCTCCGTTCTAAGAATCTTAAGTCTCATTTCCTCTAACCAACGCCAGGCCTAGGTCTTCGAACCCCTAAGGCCTCGCATGGATGTCTCGGTGCTGATGATCAGTACAGAGTGGGAAAAAACATTTATTTATTTTCGGCCTCCTCTCGAAATAACTGTGATGTTAACGAAAAAATATAAGTGTCAGGCCAACTTGCATACATAGTGCATTTGCACTAGGGCCCCCTTTCTAACTGCACAACAGTTCAAACCGATCACACTTCATTATCATATGTACACTTGATTTTTTGTATGCCTCCTCGTCTATATTTGCTTTTGTCAGGAACTCCAGTTTAAGCGTCCTAAGCTCTATGCTGGTAGGAAAACTGACAAGGGTCCCACCTTCTCCATTGACTACATGTAAATCCTTGGAGTGCTTGGGGATTATTTTATGTGTCGAGGATTTATGTTTGTTGGCAAGGGTAAATATAGTAGACCAGCAAATATGGTAGTCGACAATAGTTCAAATTTGATAAAGATTGTCACAATATCTATAGTAGGACAGAAACCCTCTTACGATGCCCGCAAACCAATTGATAATGTCTTTGTTGCTAATGTTCGTCAAGCGGGCCACATAGGTTAAATGGGCCACCTTCTTCTCGCTAATTATACCTTGGTCTTGAGCCTTCAGAGTACCTCCTTTGTAGACGCCAGGATAGGGGCGCGACTTTGAAAAAAATAGAGATTTTTTTTTTGCCGGTTTTAAAGTTGCTTGCTTTGGACCTGATTTGCTCATAGGACGTCAGTAGCAGTCTATTGTCTGCAATAGTTATGAGTACGTGAGTGTGCCTCGCGCTCTGTCGTCCCAGTGACTTAGGCTCGCTATGCTTGCCTTTTAAACTGATGTTTACCACCGTCGGTGAGTTTTTTTTCTTAGAACTAAAATGATTATCCCTGTTTGATAGGTTTACATTTATCCTTGAATATCGAGTACCGTTTTCTTTCCTGCCATCCTTATAGCTGTCATCTGTAATCCGCACAGGTGTGCTCGCACCCCCTGGATAAAACGAAAAGTTATTTCTCAAAGCAACCCTCCTTGGTTCCAAACCTAGGAGCGCATTTTCCCGTATGAGCATTCAGTATACGTATAGGTTTGGGGAAGAGTTACAAGGTATCTACTTAGGATATCTCCCTAATCTTAGATAGGTCGTCCGATGGGTTTACAGTTTCTTGCTATGCTTACACACCAGGCTACCCTTTTCCGAAAGCTTCACGGGGACTACTCAATTTAGATCCGCCCAGAAGGGTTTACTACACAAGGCCCTTAAGAGGACACCGACTCCTACAAAAGGCTAAAGCCTAACGAATGTCAGATGCAAAGCTCCGCACCTCATTAAGATCATATTAGCATATTCCCCCAAAAAAGAAAGAGCAAAACCCATTGAAGAATATTCTACATTATAGCCTGCGACTAATTCAGCTTCTGCTTATGGTAAATCAAAGGGAGCTCAATTAGTTTCTGCTAGACAAGAGATGAAAAACATAATAAATACAGGAAACAAAGGAATGTCAAACCATATTTGCTTTTACGCTATTACAATCTCACTGAAATTACAAGAACCTACACAGATTAGTACGGTAATAATAATAAGACCAATAGAAACTTCATAAGAAACCATTTGAGCTGCATATCGTAATGCTCCTAAAAAAACATATTTAGAATTACTAGACCAACCCGCCGTAATGATCCCATAAACACCTAGGGAAGATATAGCAAATAAATAAAGTATAGCTACATTTAAATCCGACAATATTATACCATAATCAAAAGTAGGGGTCGATAATTGATTTCTTCGCCCTCCAAAGCATACGTGATAGTTTCCCGTCATATAGCTCTCCGCCACTGATTTATTGAAGTGCGTCAATATATATATATATATATATATATATATATATATATATAATTTACTTATTTTTATTTTGACACACTTCACCAAGTTTTTATTAAATGAGGTCATAGCAGCATTTGAGTATCTGCTATGATCAACCAGTCCCCTTGGAAAAGTTCAAGCATAACCGGCTTTGCCACATTTGTAATGAGGAAAGGGCCACACTTTCTACCATCAAATCATGACTGCCGCCCTTCAGTACTTAGCTCAGTTGGTCTCCCTTCTCACTTACTACAGCGACTCCGTTGACCCTCTCCCTAAAGAGTGGGCCGATCCCGTGACTGCGTCTTCGACTCTTCTTTTCACCCGTGCATTGAGGTAAGATGTCCGCATAGTCTTATTTTCTCTTATTGAAAATGCTCCCAAAAATAGAAATATATCTTTTTCTCCGTCTTCGGCCTCTGTTATACCTACCAAAAGAACCGATTACGAAACCAAGTCATTACCCGCTGGCTTGGTAAATGTTGTCGTTCAACGGCTACGTAATTCGGATTTGTTAGCCTTATCAACCCCAACAATATCTTCTGAGCCGTCCTTAGAGATATGGGTCTCATGTGACTTGGTTTCCCAGATGCTTTTATACGCGCATTGCAGGAACGCTACCTCTGGGTGATTTACTCCATTGACGCAGAATGGAGATCAAACACCGGGACATGCCCCATAGTGACGAAAGCGCCTTACACAGCGCACAGTATAACAGCCCAAGCAATCAAACTTAACATAAATGTAATTACTGGAGCCATTATAAATATAAATAAATTAGCTCTACTTGGTAAAATGGGTTCTTTTATCATTAATTTAAAACCATCTGCTAAAGGTTGTAACAATCCAAACAATCCCACTACATTAGGACCCTTTCTACGTTGCATGGAAGCCATTACTTTACGTTCAGCTAAAACTAAAAAGGCTACTCCTAGTAAAAGGGGTATTATTATTCCAAGTATTCTTGCTAAAATACCAATGATATACAGTCTCATTTTGTTGGGTTTTTTTTAATCTTGTTCCATGTTAAAAGCTACGAAATATATATATATATATATATATATTTCTTTCTGCTAGCTTTAGAAAAACATGGGTTGTGGACCACAGACTAACAAGGTGAGGCTACCTTACGGGTGATTAGAAGGTAAACCCTTGGAGGTAGCCTAAATAAGTAATGGCCTTCCTCAAAGAAAGTTGTAAAATGTTATAAGAATTTTGAACGTGACACGTTATTGGTTATAGTCAGAAAACAAACACCCACCTGCAGCAAACAAATATATATGTATATATATATATATATATATATATATATAATTTATTTATTTTTATTTTATTTTTGGCCGCAGGTTTATGACGAAAAAAGACTTCTTGCCTTTGAGCTAAGCATCGACAAAACCCTTGCGCAAGAAGAATGCATTGCTTTTTTTTTCGATTAGTGCAATCAAAAAACGGGCTAATAAGCCTTTAAAAGTTTAATTTAAATCGGGACTGATTTGAGCTTGTAAAACAAATCAGGTCGCGGGGCGCAGCATCTTTTTCTACTAATTTATGAAACAAAAAATATATATACATTTGCTGCGTCGTTCGTCTACAAAGCCAACGAAATGTTATGCACCTTTTCGAGATCCATACATATAAGCATTTTCCTTTATAAAGTAGTTTTATGGTTTAGTACATGTAGCCCACCCACTCTAATATGTATGTACGCTTTACATAATGGTGCTCTTTACGAACAATCTGAACCAAAAGAAACAAAAAAGGGGGTGCGCGGGTGAGCCGCGCACCCTCGCATAATAGACGAAAAAGGCCGTAGGTCTATATTTTTTACTCGCTTTCCACAAAAATGAAATATTATTGCTATACCATCAGCATGAGGCCGCCTTTCTAGAACACGACGTAGACACCAGCCTGAGTGGGCCGGCATAAGGCAAGCACGCGCGTGCTGCGCGGCGTTGGTTAACTTTCTTGCTCTTATAATACAATTTTCATAGTTGCTCTTAAGCAGCTACGGTTTTACTCATTTTATTGTTGTTGGAAGGAAAGCAGACCTCATATTTTAAGGAACAAGCAGGGCGTAGCAAACATATTTTTTTTTCAACGATTTTATTTCCGCCTTGTATGTTTTTTGGATCAACGCCATAATGTCCTGTGCCATAGGTCGACTTTTTTTTAGAGTAATTAGGCTATAACCTTTGAGTCTACCAAAATATTTGCCTTGTGACATGACTGAGTATATTTGTGATATGCATAGCAATTTGATTTTGTCTGGCCTGCTTCCAATGTTGCGTAGGCAACGATCATGATTACTATAAGTATAACTGCTTTGATCAAAGTAACTTTACCAAGATTACCTATGCAACCAACTACATAATCATATCCTACTTTATCATAAATAAAATTTCTTACTTTTTCATTTTAAGAAATTAACCAAAATAAAAGGAATATTGCTATAATATCAAAAATTCTACAAAATGATATTAACCATAATACCTTCCAAAAAGTACTAGGATCCATATTAAAATCTATAAAACTAATCACAAATACCACTATAATTGCATAAAGGCATAATTACATCAAAGCAACGGTGCCGTTCTCCAAAAAGAATTAGACTAAATTGAGTTCTATCTTTAGATAAAGTATAATTAGGTTCGTAAAAAAATGTTTTAGATTTTTTTCTCCTTTTTCTAATTACCTCCCCACCAATAAATAGATACAAATAAAAATAACCAAACCACATTAACAAAATGCCGATACCAGGCAGCTGCTTCAGAGCCAAAGTGATGCGTTTGAGTAAAATGTCCTAGATATTGACGAATAACACATACTATTAGGAATATGGTACTTATAATGACATGAAAACCATGAAATCCCGTGGCTAGAAAAAAAGCAGAACCATAAATACCATCAGAAATCGTGAAAGGTGCTTCTACATATTCCATTCCTTGAAACCCTGTGAAGACTAGTGCCAGCAAAATGTTAGAGTCAAAAGTTATTTCATAGAGCCATACGACTTGGTTGCCGTTTACTCATATGATATAGTAAAGTGCTCTCTAAACCATGCAAGATAGTTACCTATCACATAGCTCACCAACCTAATCTTTTACCATGTCTCCATAGGGCACATAGTCGTTTGTTTTATTTTAAAGTTTTGGGATTAATTTTATCTGGACATAAAGTTAGATTTCCTGTGTTAATTAGGTAGAGTCCATAAATTAAAATCATTTATGTACATTGGTTTAGACTCCTTCCCGTTTTGCCCTTAAACAAATAAGATCGAGTCAAGTGTTTTACTGTTGCCAGCTCTCTCTTAAGTAGCCAGATACTATGAATCCTTTGTCCTAGATATCTAGATCATGGCTATCTAGTTCACCAGTACTACCGAGGTACTCTTATATTTACGTGAAAACACATAAGATTTCCAACTTATAGTGCTAGTTCGAACGAAAAAGTAGCCGTGCTTCCAGTGTTTTTGTTTTATACTGGGGTTAAGACCTCCTCTTGCTCTGCCACAGGCAGGCTACCATTCTGCTGCGAAGGAGGTAGCGCGATGATATTATTAATTAATCAATAACTTGACCGAACACGCTCAAATTAGTATCTTACCCACACCTCACATTCATGAATGACCCATTCGGCTATCTTTTAAAGACACGGTCGGAAAAGTTCTCTAAAGTTAGTCAACCATGTCCTTTCCTTTTACAACATGCTATTGTTCCAGTTCGTTTAAATGGTGAGTTGCATCCGTCTCATTGCGAGCATCAGCAATGGTATGATTACAATAGGTAATCAAAAAGTTTCCTCGGTAATCTGACGGTCGCCTAGTAGCTACTAAAGCGTAAACAACTTGCTTTTTGGATCCAGCTAATATAGCATGATGAGCCCAAGTTATGGCAGCTCCATATGAAAGTAAAATAAGGGTATTTAGAAAAGGAATTCCCCAAGGATTTAACACATCAATTCCTTTGGGAGGCCAAATAGCTCCAATTTCTACCGTAGGTGCCAAAGAGGAATGGAAAAAAGCCCAAAAGAAAGCTAAAAAGGACATGACTTCAGACACAATAAACAAAATCATACCATAGCGAAGTCCTAATTGAACCACAAATGCATGATGTTATTTGTAAGTAGATTCACGTATAACGTCGCGCCACCATACAAACATAGTATATAAGATCATTCCCAAGCCTAAACTAAGGAGTGTTCCACCTTTCGCAAAAGAGTGCATACACATAACACCACCAATGGTGCTTACCAGAGTTCCTAATGAACCCAAAAGAGCCCATGGACTTGGATCTACTAAATGATAAGGATGCTTTTGAGAGACACTCATAATTGGTTCTATGTTTGCTTTTTGGTCTAATTTATTAGATACCCAATAAACATAATCATCCAAAGAAACGACTTCTACGACAATAGATAGAGGTCAAATATCCAAAGGGTAACCCTCCTTCCTCTGCCCTCCAAACAGTATGGGAGCCTTTCAGCTTGTACTGCTCACCCTCCTAGATCTTAACCTTAAACCTTACGGTAACCTTTTCCACAATAGTTACAACTTTTAGTATATCCATGTCCGCCGCGGTTTACAGGTTATCGTTGGCGGTATTGTAATGTTGTCCACACAAAAATATTTGCTTACGCGGTTTCATGCCCACTGGTCATAGTAGGTGACATCTTCCAAGCAAATCTTAGCTCTTATGTCTCTCATCTACCTTTCTTAGATGATGCATCCCTGCTTAATCAGATCTACAGGTAGCACACAATCAAAATAACCCCAAGCAAGTCGACTTAGCGCCCTAGCTCAAGTCTACGATCTTCTGCGAGAACGTTAGTGGCTCAGACTTAAACACCTTTATAGCCGCCTCCAACCTTCAGCAAACCCACGTGCAGTTCGAGCTTATTAAGTATAGATCTTTGGCGGGCTTCCTCTGTGGGGCCGAAATCCACGCGAGCAGTAAAAGGAGATAGGCTCAAAGATGGCCTCCAAGATTAGCCGAAGGGCTTTTTTTATAATGTTGTTGCCCCCGTTCCGATCTTGCTTGGCTCGAATATTTCCACTTTATAAGCTAGTATAAAGGATAACTCACTTTTGCTTGGCTTATTGCCTAAATGGGCCTTTGTGGGGTTTTTTTTACTTAGAGTATCCTTTACGGATTTCGATGTCATTTTTTCTAGCTCTCTTCAAATAGCCTCGTAACAGACAGCTAGAAACAAAGGATCGCTCAATATTATGGTTAATCTGTAGTATTTGTCGCCTTTGCTTTTGCAGGTCCTTACTCATGCCGTTGTCGAAAGATGAACACAACCTGTTCAGTCTAGCTTGTGCATAAAGTGGCATACAGAATCGTTGAGAGCTCATGCTGCCTCAGTAAAGGAAAAGTACGATCTTGGACTGGCCCCCTTTGCATGACTCAAATAAGTCCGTAATACTATGAGGCCTCTAAACTCCCTCAGGACACCGTCATGAGGGTAGTTAGCCCCGACTTCCATAGGTCCGAATTTGTTTTTACCTCTTAGTGAGAATTTAGGTCCTTGTGCAGATGTCTAATCTCTCAGACTTGCTCTGTATGGAGTGCCCTGTGGTTTCTCGAGTGCCGCATAAGCTAATGCCATCAACTGCAGGTTTGATGCTATTGGCCTACTAACCATTCGCTCGCCACTATATCCTGCTTAGGACGTTCGGTCTAGCTTTAGACGGGCTCTGCGTTTCAAGCTCGTTATCCTAATCATATCCTCTGCTTTGCTAGGGAGCCCTAATGAGGGCAAGCCCATTGATCCCCAGCTTTTCCCTACTGCTCTAGCCATGATATTGTTGCGATAGCTCTTTGGGTAGCTTGCACCCAGGTTTCCCATGTTTGAAAAGGTACGACTGAGCCAGAGTAAACTCAGTAGTCAGCCTATCTATTCGGGCACACGCATAAACGCATGATTAGTTCCACAAATTTCACTGCACTGACCATAGTAAACTCCTTCTCATTTAATAAAAATAAAAGTCTGATTTAAACGACCAGGTACAACATCACATTTTACACCTAAGGAAGGTACAGCCCAACTATGAAGTACATCAGCAAATGTTATAATCATACGTAGATGAGTTCTTGCTGGTATAACTACTCGATTGTCCACTTCTAATAAACGTAATTGACCTAATTCTAAGTCATCCTTTGGAATCATATAACTATCAAAAGTTAGTGAATGTTCATCAGAACTATTATAGTCCGAATATTCATAAGGTTGAGTCGACGGTTAGTCTTTGTTTTGTTTATTCGCCTCCCACCAAACCGTACTTGCAAGTTTCCTCGCAAACGGCTCTCCACGCCCATTAACATTCAAAGAGTATAATATTTGGTCTCAAGTCTTTCAAAACAAAACCGGCATATACTCCCCATGGTGGATCTTAAGATGGCGTTTTCTATAGACAGAAGTTTGCTTCCTGTTTTATTGAGCCATGATCTTAGTAAAACCTTTCAAGGTAAAACCTTCGGCCTTCTTGATATGTCTTACATAGTGTGCTTCCATATTTTCAGTGGTTTCACAAACAAGACACAAATCATCTAAAAAGGGAAAACAGAAAAAATATGAGATCTCACTGCATAGTTAACTATGAAGAACGGATCTGATCTAGTTGTTTTTTGTTAAGTGCAAAGTTCAAAAAAAAGAAGGTGCTAGTCAAAATTGTAGGAACGGCTAGGTAAAGTAATGGTTTATTCCTTCCATATAGAAATGCCCATACCTCTGGGCCCAGTTTTCTAGAGAGAGCTTTAGTAGGAATTTTCCATTTTCTAGGTGAAGACGGCCGGAAATCTTAGAATCCATAGATTCTACGCATTATTTTTTGTTGTCCACAAAAAAGTAGTAATTTATGAGACCTTGAATTATCGCGTTATAGCGCCAAATTCTTTCCTTTGATTTCAGATGAATCTATTTGCTTATTTTGTAGTAACAGGCTTTTTGCGTACCTTTCGTTCTTAGCATCTATTAAGACTTTAAAAAACTTACCTTTTTCCGTAGCTGGGTGGGTGATCTTAGTTTTCTCTTTGCTTCATTTCAATTTCCATTTCTTTGTTGGATACTCCTTTACTTTATCTTTGATCTCAACAACCAAGCTTTTCAGCCCGACCACTCCCATTACCTAATCATCTGCATATCGTACATCGTAGATTTTGATGCCTACACAAAAGAGAGTAAAGGCCACAGGTCGCTTTCGCTCTTCTAGCTAGAGGATTTACTTTTTTTATTTTAAATTAGTAGTTCTTCGAACCTTAGCCCTTTTTTTATTTAAGTCGGCAATTTGATATAGTATCTGGGAGTATTCGGTTGGGGTTTTATTATGAGATCTTGCTAAGCATACAAAGACTGGCCGCCAAGTTCTTAATTTATATGTCAAATTTATGTAGGTAAATTTTGGATAGCAGAGGTGACAAAATTCTGCCTTGCAGGACACTCGTTAGGTTGTGGAGTTCTTGTTTTCTGTTGTTCACAAATTTAGCACAAACTAGTTCCCAGTACAAGTCTAATATTTGTTGGTCTTTCACTTCCCCTATAAAAAGTGATGCCAAATTAGTATAGTCTATATTGTCGGAGTAACCCTCAATATTGCCCTCAATTAGCCAGGTAATACTAGTCTATTTGCAGATAGTTTCTAGTGCCAAATGTGCAGATCTTCCTAGTTTGAACTCATAGCTTTCGTCAACCATTTTTGGTTTGAACACAGGCTCAAGGAACATTTTGATCCTTTCTTGTATTATCTTGCCAATGGGGAAAGGTGTTTAAAAAAAACGCATCTTCCCCTTAGCTTTTGGAATGAATTTTCTTCAGGTTGGTTGGAACTGAAAGGATCTGTCCTTCAATAAGACAGATCACGCCCCTAACTATCGAGAGTGAAATTGTTGACTCCCAAAGTTCCCATATTTGGATTTGATTTTGTTGTCACAACCCCACTTTGGCCAAGTGTGGGGGTGAAGCCCAACACTTGGAAAAGTTGGGGATTTGGAGTCCTCCGGGACTCCCAAATGTTCAGAGCTCGACACCAAGGCCCAAAACACTCGCCTTGGGGTGTTCTTGGTGTCATTGGAAAGGTCTTGAAACCTAAATATCGAAAGTGGCCTCGTATTGGCCATTTGGACATCTTCAGCTCAAGTTATGGGCAAAAGAAGGGTCGGGAGTCAAACTGGCAGTTTGACTCCTGACCACTAAAAGTCGGGAATCGACCTCTTCCCGACATCCGATTTGGGAGTGCGACATGGCGTTGAAAAGATCTCGACAAGGGCCACAACTTTGGTTTAGACCTCGTTGCAATCGGACTCTGTAGTCGGGAGTTATGGCCGTTCAAAGTTCCGGGAGTCCCGTCGGGACAATTTCGGGACTCCATTTCGGGAGTCCCAACAAAATGTGCCATTTGGATGTAGCCTCCGTGGCGAGCTACAGAGAATACTATATGGGGGAAGGTGGTGGCTTCCCCCGAGTTCGGGCCGTGGTGAGTCTTGTGTGTCCAAGTGCCCGTGGCTTGTCCCAACACCCAAGGGTGTCCCGAATGCTAATCTAACCTCGTGTGGTTGGTTTTTGGATGCAGATTCACACAAGCTAAGCTAGTCCCTCTTCCTAGTCTAATCCCTGGGCTCCCAACTCGACCCTCTACCCCTTTTTAGAGCTAGAAGCCGGGAGCGTGCCTCCAAGTTACAATTTTCCGCAACTTGACTTTGTGAAACCTTCAAGTGGGTTTCACCCCGTGACTTAGGAGCGCATCATTTGTGATATGCAGTTTTGTAGATCTTTAGGTCAAATAAACAACTATAATATTTACACTTCCACTATAAGTCAATTTTCTGTGACCTTTAAGTTTCTGCCAGAATTCTTCAACGTCCCTTGCGAGAGGCCAAGACTCCGGCAAAATATAAGCGTTGGTCCCCTTTGGTAAAGTGCTTGTTATTGATGTTACCTACTGGAGGACCTCCGTCCCCGAAGAAGGCAAAGCAAGCCTTTCTGAGGCTCGTTTTTCTTCTTCCGGCAGTTTTACCACTATCGTAGTTGTTTTGTTGTTAACGTTAGGGGATCCCCCATTCCAAAAGGTGACAGGGCCAGGCCTGTTAGATTCAAAGTCGTATGCCACTGGCTGTGGTGCTAATAGATTTACTATTTTAGCGCTGTTATTGGACATTGTAGGCTAAGCATTTATTTTTCGTATATTGTCTACACCGAGAAGAGGAATGTGTACCTCTAGCAACTTAAAGAATGAAACCATAGGCCTCTTAGCTGAGGGAACCTTCTTAGTGTATGAGTTTGACCTCAACTCCCCATTTTTGGCATGCTCTAGTCTCTTGAGTCTTTCGACGTAAAACAAAAATGCTTTTGTTATCTCTTTCAGTAAGCCAGAAGCTTTGCAGACCATAAAACTAGTCTAGTGCATTTTGTTGCACTTCTATCACTCTCATGAGAGGGCGCACTCCAATACCATTGATGTCCAATAGCTTTAATAGTAATTGTTGGATCTACTACCTCGTCCATTGAATATAATAGAGCAAAGGATGGTATAGCAATAAACATCAAAATAATACTAGGAAAAATGGTCCAAATAATTTCTATAGTAGTTCCATGAACAATCCTTTCTGGAATTGGATTTCTTTTATAGTGAAAATGCCATAAGGCGTGAACCAACATCCATAATATGAAGTTCAAAATAATAATTTAAAATATATATATATATATCATGATGTAAGATAGGGGTCAGCGCTTGGTGCATGCCCTCATAACCATACGTGACAGTTTTCCGTCATAAAGCTTGCTACCTTGAACCTCAGCCTGGAGGGGAGGCCCTCTTCCAAAACAAAGTATGAAACGTAACGGCGCTATGGGTACCTTGTGGTCTTCCCCAAAACTCAGCACACTATAGGCTATAACCTCTCTGTGGTTAAGCAAATTTGTGAAATTGAAAAAAATAATTTTTTTTTCTTTGGTCTCTTTTAAACCCTTCCAGGCGGGCGCTACGCGCACCTTTGTTCGCTTTGTGAACAAAATGGGCGTGTATTGAACAAAAACAATAGGTCAGCGGGAAGCTTGCAAAGAGGCAAGCAAAAAATTAAAAAAATATAAAATATAAAATATATATATATATATATATATTTAATTTTTTTTAATTTTTTTTAAAAAAAATTCTCACCGTATTCTACGAACTATTGTCAAATGGGATCACTAAGGCTGTAGGCTGATGGCTTCATAACACGTAGCTAGGAAGGTAGGATCATTGAGAGCGTAACAGTCCATTGTATCTTCCATCCTTGCATCTACAGGCTTTCATTCGCTCTTCGACTAAAATACGGACATGGAAAAAAAAATAGATCTATTTTTTTCGTTTAGATCTGCGTATGTAGGCTGATCCCCTTAATAGCTAAAACTATGCATTCTTACTACGGGATCTCTGAATTCTCCCTGAAAAGAAAGTTATTTCCCTAGCTCCCAACATCACGAATTTGTTATCTCCTAAAGGGTTAGATCCTTGCGTGAATGCCTGATTTCTTAGGCTATTCTTATATAAAGTGTCACGTGGGGACTCAAGTCCCGTGTTCGCAATTGACATTGAGCGCGAATTTGGCCCTTTCACAAGCTTACTATCCACGCGTATGCCCTAATATTCTGCTTGAGACATACGGTCTAGAATTAGACTAAATTTACATGTCAAGTTCGTTATCCTGATCTTTCCTTATGCTTTGTCGAAGCGTCCTAGTGAGGGCAATCTCAATGTTCTTCGAGTTTCACATGATGCTTTCGAGGCAACTTTATTGCTAAAAATGTCCCACTTGTGTAGTTCACATCCTGACGATAGCCAGCTTGAGCAAATGTAGCAAAGTCGGAGCAAAGTTCTGCAACCGTGATGATATATTTAGGCGCACTCAATTATTCCTTACATCATAGGTGTTGTTGCGTCTTGAAATCCTAATTGCCAAGGTTCTGCAGCGTCACAATAAGCAATTGGAAATAGCCATATGTTTTTCAAAATCATTTGGTATATTCTTGTTTTTTTCAAAACTACTCCAGCCCTTCTAGAGGGCCCCTTGCAAAAGGGCCAGCCAACAAAAAAATAGATTTTTTTTTGCCTTCGCATAAGGACGCCCATATAGGCAGACCCACCATAATGATCCCATAAAAACCCATCAAATAGAAAGATCAGAAATAAAACCCACCCTCCAAAACCATAGGTAATAGTTTCGCATCATACGACTTTACATTTCAATTGATAAGACTTGAGTCCTAAGAAAGAGACTTGGCAGGGGAAAAAAACCTAAGCTCCCAACGGCTCTTCGAAAAGCGAAGGTATGTTTGTATTTTATAAAGACAAAGGAGTTTGCATTTGGGACGGGGTACTTAGTAGATAAATTAGGTGGTAATTTTTCGTTAGGTGCCTGAGTTTTGCCTATAATATTTGTGGCGTTTCCCTATGGTAATTTGCTTTACATATGAATTTCTAGGTTTTTTCACTTTATCGCGCAAAGATCCCTAGCAGCTTTCTGGGGCAGAAAATTTGTGCCTTCTTTTAGTTTCCATTTTGGCATATCTTGAAATAAACCAAGATGCCAGGAAACAAGCAAAGTAAAACACAATTAACTAGAAATCTGTTGTCTGCCGATAAAGCTGAGCCAAAGAGCAGACTTAAGTTAATATCAATAAATGGTGAATACAGCCGCAAGAGCTAAATTATGGTATAACTGCTCATAGATTGCGCATTTATATGATAGATTTATACAATAAGTATTGAAAAATGATAGAGTTGAATAAAGGGTGGGCCTGTTAAATGGAAAATATCTTACCTAATATTTTGAAAATAAAGAAACCTAGAAAATAGTAAATAAATTCTCAAGCACACACTATTAGATAGAATATATCAAAAATAGATTTTACTCAGGTCAAGGTCCTGAAAATGAGAGGATATAACCATATTGAAGTTAGAACACTCCTTTTTGAAAATCTCCAATTATTACTAGAGCTTCGTGCTTTTTTAATTTTTACATTAATTTATCTGTCCCGGGTATTTACCAAAGTGTTCCTTTGTCTACGTAAAACATATATTTTGTTGAGAGCGGTGCTTTGACGTAAAGCTAGAAAAGTGTGATGATAAGTAGAGGGATTCATGGTTGAGAGTGCGTTTTTTTATTATTATTTGTGAGACACTAATTTCTCCCAAGAAACATACATAAGATTTATTCATTTTTTTCAATTGAATAGCATTTAAGCTTTTAATGGCTATATATTCTCTGGTACGAAACCAGTTGCTTTCTTTGACAAAGCAAACGCCCTTAAGCCCATGGCTCTCTTACTCTTGCTGGTTTTTGCAATAAATAACAACTTATTAGGCAATCCAATAAATTGAACAAAGCTAGGTGTATTCATAAGTTTTTATTTATATTTTATATGTTCCTATGGCGAAATTTTATTTGGGAAGCACTATATAAATAAATAAATAATCATAAAGAGAAATCATCGACAACCCTTAATCTGCTTTAAGGAAATCATATCAAATATGATTTCCACCATACTAGGAAGAACTCGAAAAGCATAATCTAATAACTTACGAACTTTCTATTAGGTAATAAATTGAGATAAAATTAGAAAAGAGTTTTGATAATTTTCATACATTTTGGCGGTCTTCTACAAGGTTTGCAGGGAGTTACGGCCGAATTTGCCTTATAATATAATTGTCGAATTTTCAAACAATCTACCCAAATTGCAAGCAAATATGGACAAATATCCATAAAATATTTCGCAAACCTGGCATATCTTCACAAAAGTTACAGATAATTTCGAAAGCTTTGTATGGTTGTTTACATGTTCCATTTAAACAACCTTTAACATATGAAATATTTTAAACTTTGAACCTGAAATTTCATAATAAATGAAGATAATAAGATTATGCTTATTTTTCTATTTAAAAATTTGAAAGATGCACCCTCTTGACCTCTAAACGTTAAGGGTACTAAAGGCCCAAAACCTTACCTATTAGGGTTACTTGTTTTTGTAGGGCTTTTATATATATGTTTACCCAGGAAAAGCCAAAATATTATTATTATGAAAATGGGCTATTAGATGGTGGGGTCTAAGTTCCATCGCAGGGTTGCTTCAACTGGAATAGTCAAATAAGATCGAAGATACAAGGCGTAAACTGAAGAAAATGCATTTTTCATCACAGGGTAAGTTTGGCAACCGGCCCTGTTAACAACTTGTCTCCATATATTTTCTATATAGTGTCGGCTATGTTCTGAAGGTTTAAGATTATATATTTGTCTGTTGCAGTGCACTCACGGCTCGGCTCTCTCATACCTTTCTTTGTAGTCTGGCAATTCCTCAAATTCATTTCTTGTTAAAATAAGGACTTCACGTTTAGACTTAAAGATTTCTTGAATAACAGCATTGTTGCCTTTTCCTGGGTTGCTATTTGAATTAATGGTTTGTGGTAGGAGTTCTTAAAACCTTTTTTAACGAATTCTTTTTTCAATATTCCCAAAGGGAGCTCAAAGCTTCTGGTTTTTTTAGGGAAAGAAAACTAAAAAAATCATAGTATAGCACGATGTTAGGTCCACATCTACACTTTAGTATCCTTTTCCTTCCCATCAAATATAACCCACTTCAGTTAGGTACATTTATCCTATTGCTTGTTTAACAATCAAGTTAAACAAATCTTTATAATTAATTAGGAGGTATAATATAAGGGCGTAGCCCGAAATCGGAAAATTCTTTCGACTTCTTCTTTGGAAAGGCTTTTAGTCTAATTAAATATACCACTAAGTTCTTGGGCCTTTGGCTCTTCGACTTCTAGTGTGCTCTGCATAATAAGAGGGTTAAAGGGCTTCAGGAGAGCCTTTCGCTGCCTAAGAAACCTTGACGGGCCTAAGTAAACACATTATATACTATAATGCAGAGGGGCGGCCAAAAGAATATTAAATACAATCATCACATTTCCATCGTCAATTTGGTTGTGCTTTGAATGTTTTTTGGTCTGCCCATAATGCTATCATCATTGGTTATTTGTTTCAGCACTATAATGTCCCCAGTATAAATTTCACTATCTGAAATTAACAATAGGGCCTCACAACTAGGTTAGTAGGCTAAAAAGGCTTTGTATTAAGTTCCCAAAGGTTTATTGTTAATATTTTCCCTAGGCCGATAGAAGCTACTATGACAAAAATACATAAGAGTTTACCCGTGGCCCCAATTTGAAAGTCTTTTATAAAGAGCGTAGTACCTCTGGGTCACAACCTAAATTAAAGCTTTCCAAAATAAAATCCTAACATCATGCCCTCCCTTTAAGAAAAAGTTAGGGCACTTTTGGTTGGATGCTTGTGGAAAGAAAACTCGACAGGGTGCCGAGAGCACAATTTTTTTCTTTTTGCCAATTGAACTCTCTAGATTCTATTTAGACCAACGACCCAATAAATAGAGTAAGCCTTTTTAGAAAGATAAGTAATGGGCCATGATGTTAAGCGAAGAGGGCTTTAATAATCATGCAAGATACTTAATGAAAGCAATTCATACATACATTGTGTTTATGTACAACATTGCAATTATCAAGTTGGACCCACCATAATATAATCCTTAAAAATGCTCTCTTCCAAACCATACTTACATTCCACGCACACGGCTCTTGCTCAGTATTTTAAACTAGCATAATTAAACAAGATGGATGGTCCAGCCAAATTCAACCAAAAAATAATAATTATGCTTTGATGAAGACCAAGTTCATACCATGAATGCATAAAAGTTAAAAAACTAATTGTTTTCCTTCCAATTTATTATACTATGGAAACTCTGACGCCATTGGCTTATTGGCGATTGCAGTGCGTAGGTCACAACAAATTATTTTACAAAATATAAAATTTGTTTTTTCTATTTTTCGACTAATAAAAGGTAAAGCAAGACTTAAGTCGTCCGCCCAGCTTATTATCTAACACATGTCAAAAAAATCTATATTTTTTTCACCCCTCTCACCCCACGTTCATTATTGGCTCTATGAAGGAAGAGCGGGACTTTAGTCCCGAAAAATGTTAGCTTTCCAGGGGTTTACTCAGAGGTTTACCCACTTTCTTTGCTTTGTGAAGAAAGGAAGCAGAAATTGAAAGGGCGCAACAGAAGAGCGCTTCTTAAAAGAGGCGTACAAAAAAGAATATATATTTCGTTACGCGCTTTCTTTTTCGTTTTTATCTTCTCGACCCTTGATTTGCTATGCAAATTAAGTTGGTTCTTGTCCAAATATACAGGTGCCCTCTTTTTTGAAGGTTTATTATACTTGTCATTGCATCAAAATACATACTCTTTTTATTGCTTACTTTGTCCCTTCCTAAAATAGAGGTCCTCCCATAAATAAAATCAAAATATACATTTTGATTTCCGAGCTTCTTCATGGCCTCAGAGAGCTGAAGCCCTTAGATATCTCTGATTTTTTTTTTATAGTACTTTGAAAATCTATAGCATTTTGTCGGAACACATCCTGTCTTTTGACCTAAGTAGTTTTATGCATAGTAAGTACTATAGCCCCAATCATGGCTACTAATAAAATAAAACTAGAAACCAAAAACAAAATAAAATAGGTGGTATAAAGTAAATTGCCTAATGTTTCCAAATTAGTCCAACTCTGTATCTTTTCGGCATAAACTGTATGTGTTAGATAGGTTGTACTCAATTTTGTTGGTAATATTGGAATGTAATCATTATCTATAATGAAAAAAAATTCCAACAAAAAAATAAGTCCAATAATACCACCCACAGGTAAATAGCGCAATACATTTTCGTGAATTTCTGCTATTTTTATATTTAGCATCATAACTACAAATAAAAATAAAACGACAATGGCTCCTACATAAACCACTAAAAAAATCATAGCAAAGAAGTCAAGACCTAACAAAACAAGTAAACCTGAAGTATTAAAGAAAACTAAAATAAAAAATAAAACAGAATGGACTGGATTTTTAGCACGTATCACCATAACATTGGAGACTAAAGCAATACTCGAGAAAACAAAAAAAAATATCATAGTTATTTTACTAAGTCCCCTTTATCATTTGCTTTGACAATAAAAAATATATATACATTTTTTTCTACCCATCATCTAGAAAACAGATGGTGTGAGCAGACACCAGCCAAGCCAAAAAACGATTAAAGCCAACACGAGTACGTGGGGCTATTGGCCCCATAAGAAATCCTGCTAGAATTGCTAGGCTAGAGGAAGGAGTGTGAAATAATAAGAGGGCTTTCAATACAAAAGAAGCCTTTAGTTATAAGGTGCGCAGTAAAAAATAAGCAAAAAAAAAAAAGTATTTTATTTCCTCTCTTGCCTTCTTCCTACCTTAGACATAGTCTATTTACTAGAAGGCTTCATAAAGAGACATCATAAATAAATGTCTCAAGTTATCTACTTGCTATGTCAATCAAGTAGATACATTTTGATGTATTATAGTAGTAAATGCATGGTGAAGTGTGTAGATAGTTATATACAAGACTATCTCTTGCCCGCATTATGAAGCCCATAGATCATTTTTTGATTTGTTAATTTGCACAAAGCAAATTAATCATGTATGATAATTAATGACCATATTTATAAACTCTATTCCTTGTGTCATTTAAGGAGAGACTTCTGAGCCTTTCATCACCGAAAGGGAGGCTCTAAGAGCTTGAATTGCTTTGAGTTGTTTTTGTAGGAAATAATTTATTAGTTAGCTATGTAAATGAGCGCTTCTTTTGCTCCTTAATCAAAAATTGAAAAGCACATAATGAAAATCGAAGACCACTTAGTTAGCTTGTGGAATGGAGGCGAGGAGAGAGAAAGACTTTGAGTTTTCTTTTCTTCCAGAGAAAAAAAAAGGCATAGTGGCGTAAAATCATGCTTCATCCATTGACTTGTAAAACGAGAGCACACAACAAACAAAAAGAAAATCTAGGCGCGCATGAAGAATATATATATATATTTACTTGGAGGAGCTCTCCAAATAATTTGATTTTAGTTTAGCCCCCCTTCTTCTTTTCTCAAGTCAACATTTATTATTTAGGGGGGGGGAGGGGAAACGCATAAATATAAATTGATGCCCTATTCGCTGCGCAAATATAGGGCAAGTCAGGCTTGGCTTCGAGGTCTTTTTTCATATATATATGAAAAAATGCCAAAAGAAATAAAAATATTTTTTAATTTTCTTCCAAGAGCCCTGAAAACCATCAAGCAACAAAGCGGCTTATTAGTTTCGCCTCGCGCCAAAATTCAAAAAAAAGAAAATTAATCATGGCTTGTAGTCCACTAGAACAATTTGCAATTATTCCATTGATTCCGATTCATATAGGAAATTTGTATCTTTCATTTACGTGCAGAGCTCGCACCACTACTCGATGGTGAAAACACTTCGTTGGGGTTTTAGACGATAATCCAATTGTCGTTTACTTCGATGCCGCGAAGTCAGGAAAGTGTTTTGTGTAGGATAGGTTTACGAATTTTGATGATGGCCGCTCCTTGAAAAAGGGGACGAATGTGAGGACTAATCTATTCAAGTAGCCGATGATAAACGGTGAAAGAAAGTCCCTGGGTCGGGATACAAACCATGTTCACGTTGGCACACGCCGGTCAAGCCTAGAAAATCCTAAACAGAACGTGCGGGTAAATGAGATAGGGTGACAGCTATGAGGGCGAGTGCCTAAGAGACTATGGAATGCGCTCGAGGATGGATGGAAAACCTCCCACAAAAGGAGTGACGAGGAATGTAGTCCTGGCTTTCTTCAGCCAAGTCAAAAAAAAAAATTATTTTTTATTTTTATATATATTTTTAATTTATATATGAAAAGTGTGCTTTGTAAATAAACGACCTAAAGAAAGATGGCTGCCAAGATGAGGCCTCTACTGAGCTTTTAGCCTTTTTATACACAGGTCACAAAGAGAGAGGAGCCGTATGATGGAAGACTATCATGTACGGTTCTATAGGAGGGGAACAACTTTTGAACCTCAGGCCTAAGGTGTACATGGAGCCAAAAAAAACTTTTTTTTTCCCCTACCAACCCAATTCATCTTTGTTTATGCTACTAACTATCAATTTAGTATTGCTTTTAGTTTATTTTGTCACCTTGAATGGAGGACACCCATTACCAAATGCTTGGCAATCTTTTGTGGAAATTATTTATGGTTTTGTGCTTAACTTGGTACACGAACAAATAAGAGGTGCTTCTTCGATGAAACAACGATTTTTTCCTTTAATTTTTGTCACTTTTATTTTTTTATTATTTTGTAATCTTATTGGTATGATACCCTACAATTTTACAATAACAAGTCATTTTATAATTACCCTGGGTCTTTCATTATCTTTTTTTATCGGAATCACTATAGTTGGATTTCAAACGCATGGGCTTCATTTTTTTAGTTTATTATTACCGCAAGGAATACCCTTGTCGTTAGCACCTTTCTTAGTACTTTTTGAGCTAATTTCTTATTGCTTTCGCGCATTAAGTTTAGGAATACGTTTATTTGCCAATATGATGGCCGGTCATAGTTTGGTCAAGATTTTAAGTGGGTTTGCCTGGACCATGCTATCTAGCACATCTTGCTCCTTTTTTTATCGTTTTCGCATTAACTGGTTTAGAATTAGGTGTTGCCATATTACAAGCTTATGTTTTTACTATTTTAATATGTATTTACTTAAATGATGCTATAAACCTTCATTAAAGGACCAGTGGAAAAAACACCAAACCAGTCGCTACATTACTTCTTTACTTTTGAGCGCGTCATCATCAACCATAATAAATAAGCTAGATTTGCTTTTGATAACGCAAAACGATGCACACCAATAATTGGAGACCTCTGAACGCACGAGATGCGGAAAGCTACGAAAAAAATTTAATTATATATATATTTCTTGCTGCGCCTTGCAGCCTTGTAGAGTTTCCTGTTGGCGAAAGTCAATGTTCCAAGACCTCGGGGACTCATTTCTACCAAAACAAGAAGGCCGCAAGTACTCCCCCTCCCCTCCCCCCCCCCCCCGCGCTGCTTGACGCCCTCTCCGATTGCCTCATTCATAGAAGGTGTGCATGTATTCATGTGCTATCTGCGAGGCGTGCAGGACAGAACTATGTAAATATGACTTAATTTATGGTCAGAAACTTGGTAAAGGAAAAAACTAAGCAAAAGAAATATATATTTGTCGCGCCCACTCCTTTGCAACCCTTCCCCGATTTAGTTTAGAAAAAGAGCAAGCTCGCCTTCGACTAGGACGTTTAGCGCTTGATTTTGAGGAAGGGCAAATAGTTAAATTATAGTAGAAGCCATTAAATTGGGGCCTTTAAGTAGCCAAGCGCATAAGGAAGCTCAGTTCTTTTTATCTTCCCCGAGGTAAGGCACAGAAAGGTAAAGTGCATTATTTATAAGCCTTTCTGCGCCTTGCTTTCCCTGTCGCCCCATTTATCTTTTTACACTTTGAATAGTTTACCACCATCTATAATGCGAAAAACTACGATTGGCTTGAGTAAGTTTATGAAGATCATCCCTTTTTTACGTGCAATTCCCATCTTTTGAGAAGCATCCAATATCTCATCAGATAAGCATTGATCTAAGCTTATGCTCTTTTTGCTCATATGTCGCTTGGCTGCTGCTTCAAGCATCCAACAAATAGTTAAGGTTTCTTGATGATTTGTTGCTATAATAGATGGTACTAATTGAGTAGTACCAGAAATTCTTACTTTTTTAACTTCACAAATAGGCTTGACATTTTCTATGGCATTAACCAAAAGTTTTAATATATCGCTATGATGAGCTAAACAATGAAGAGTTTTATAAACAATAGCACGAGATCTTGTTTTTTTACCATTAATCATGCAAATATGGACTAATTTTTTTATTAATTGTTTCTGTTTACCATTTAAGTCCCAGATATAACCTAAATTGTCTGAGCAATTGTATGTGCTTGCTGCCCTACGGCCTCTAAGTCTTGATGGCACATGCCCTGGAAGGGCATGGCATAAATATCTACGATGAAATAAGCAAAGCGCATAAAAGCTTTCTGAAAAAAGGAATAGATTTTTTCCGCTAAATGGCCAAAACCTTGGCCAATTTTCATTTTTTTTCATTCCCGCCTCTTCTGAAAGTCTTGATCGATGAAAGCAATCGGAGATTAAACCAAAAACAAAGCTGAAATTCGATAATTTGACAAATAAATTCATATAAAATCTTTGGGTTTTTTTGTACCATATTTAGATCTGCCTTGACGTCGACTCGGGATTCCCTACAAATCTTTGACTCCTCGAATACAATGGTATTTCACACCTGGCAAATCTTTAACTCTACCTCCTCTAACCATAACCATAGAATGCTCTTGCAAATTATGACCTTCGCTAGGAATGTAAGCAATTATCTCATTTCGATTGGTTAAACGCACTTTGGCTATCTTGCGTAAAGCCGAATTAGGTTTTTTTGGTGTTCTTGTTGAAATACACGGGCATACTCCCTGCTTTTGAGGACATTGAGTCAAAACTCGAGTACGTTATGTGTGCCGTTTTGACTCTCTACCATGACAAATCAATTGATTTATTGTAGGCATATTTCATTTACTTTGTTCTTTTAAAGTTGCATTAAAAAAAAAATCCCATTTCTCATGCTTTATTTGCCATGGAAACAGAGCCTTTGGCCGCTGCTATGCCCTGTGGCCCTTCATTGCTATACTTCTCATGATCTTTATTAACAATAAGAAACGAGAAAAGTAACAAAAAAGGACAAAACCAAAATAAAGGGCAAAGAAACAGAAAAAAAACTATTTTTTTTTCTCGTAGATTTTTTATGCTCTTTGAGTTTTATTTATCCTCTCTTTGCGCCATTTACTTCTAAGCAGCACAGAAGCACTTGCGGCCATTACTAAGCTGGGCGGAGTCTTCGTATGCTAAGCAACGAAAGGAAAAATAGTTTTTTCAAAAAAATATATAGATTTTTTTTTTGCATTTACATCCTTTTTTAGATAATCAAATTTCCACGTGCACCAAAAAGCCCTTTTCA
Source organism: Sphagnum contortum (assembly GCA_963920785.1). Lineage (NCBI taxonomy): Eukaryota > Viridiplantae > Streptophyta > Sphagnopsida > Sphagnales > Sphagnaceae > Sphagnum > Sphagnum contortum. The sequence continues at coordinate 5,208,484 of OY987295.1, read as the reverse complement.
CTTGGCTTTCAAAGCAACCATAGTAATTGTAAGCAAGGCTATCCCTTACGAGGTTTGAACCTGTGTTCTCGCCATGAAAAGACGATGTCCTATACCCCTAGACGAAAGGGACAAAATTTCAAAGAAAAATGTTCGGCTAGAGCTGCGCTGCAAGAAAAGGAAGTGGCACAATCTACGGCCTGTGGCTCATTTATGCGCCACTTTCCTTTTCATCTACGATAATTTATGACGCTTCCAACCAAAAATAATAATTCAACATTACACCAAGAGTGACCTTTAATAACGTCTGCTTCTCCCCTTTATCCATAAAGCCAATAAAGTGGGAGAAATGAGCAAAAAAAAAAAGATATTAATATATATATATCGTTTTTAACAGTAAAACTTAAATGCAAGCTAGTCAATTATTGATCACAAAAATCTTCTTCAAACCTTATTACTAGCGCGTTATAACCTATGGGACCAGACTACATAACTGTAGTCGAGATGTTGAATGATTTGACTATACTGCTATGACGGGAAACTTTCTCAGATCACACACAGAAAGCACAAACACTTAATAATGCAATACAGTAGTAATGGCCTAATTTACAATTTTGGTAGTATACTATCGGCTAGGCAAATAAAGTCAAACAGGGTACAACATATATATTTTTTCTCATTTTTAAAATATTTTTCCATATATGTCTCTTCCTCGTAGTGATCTAGCATAAATGACACATAGTACTTAAGAATAATCAACTTGTGCTTGTAGTTCAATTGGATAGAGCACCAAACTACGGATTTGGGGGTTGAGAGTTCAAATCTTTCCAAGCATGAGCCTATTAATCGAATTGTACTAAGAAAATATGTCTGATAAGTTGAAAGAAAGTAGTTCTAATCAGACGTATTTTCCCTCTATTTTATTGCTTTATTGGAGCTAGCGGAAATAGCTTAATGGTAGAGTATAGCCTTGCCAAGGCTGAGGTTGAGGGTTCAAGTCCCTTTTTCTACTTAGTTTTTTATTTATTGGGTCTTCCTTCGTGCTTTCACAGAGACAAAGTTGTTGTGGTCGCGAAGCAGGCTGAGGGCAGCACCAAAAGAAAATGACCAATAAAACTGGGGGCCAAGTTGCTTGGCCTTAAGGCCACATGCTACAGGAGGGCGCAACTTTAAATATTGAGGAATTTTATTTATTTTTTTTAAATTTGCTCCCACCTGCCACGCTGCGGCAGAAAGATAAATTATTTGTCATAATTTAGGGCGCAGGTGCACTCATCTTTTTTTGTGTTGTGGAGGCCATTGCCCTGCAAAACGCAATAAAACTAGTGCTGCGCCCACATTATTTACGTAATAAATGATGGAGGCTGGCTGGAAATTGGGGGGACGGAAAAAGAAAATGGTACGGAGATTCATTGAAGGCACAGTGCTTTCCTTGTTCTTAGCAAAGGCCAAAAAAAATACCTGCGATTTTTTTTAATTTTTTTTATCGTGGCCCACAAAAAGCTACGCTCTACAGCCCTACTCGAATTCAACCTCAAATCCAATTTAGACTTGCAGATTATGCAATTACTATGGTGAACTTACAAAAAAAATAATTATTTATTTCTCTAAAGCAGCAAAGAAAACATACAATTTACAAACATAATTTTAGTGCCATTTGATGAGTGACTAAAAAGAAGGGGGAAGGGTTTAGAAAGAAAAAAGTAATAAAAAATAAAGTAATTGCTAATAGTAAGGATTTTTCGCGATCCATGGGTTTATATAAAATCCATGTTTTAGGTGTATCAAAATACATTATTTTCACAAAGCGTATATAGTAAAAACAACTGATAACGCTAGTAACAACTCCTATTAAAGCTAGTAAGTAAGCCCCACAGCCTAAAGCAGCAAAAAACAAATAAAATTTGCTACAAAATTCGGCTAACGGAGGTATTCCTGCATATGAAAACATAATAATAGACAAGGTAATAGCTAAAATAGGATTGGTTTTGGCTAAAGCACCTAAATCTGTTATATATTTGAAACGGTTTTGACGTAATGCTAAAACTATGGCAAATAAATTGATGGTCATTAATACATAAATAAAAACACCAATTAATAACGATTGAATTCCCTCTATGGTTCCACATGAAAAACCGATAAAAAGATAACCTACATGTCCAATAGAACTATAAGCTAAAAGTCTCTTGACTTTGTTTTGGGCCATGGCAGCCAGTGCTCCTAAGATCATAGAAGCAATGCTACAAAAAAAGAATAGTTGTTGCCATGTTGGATCATAAAAACTGTAAATAAAAACGCGTATCATATTGGCAAGAATAAATATTTTAGGTGCAATAGAAAAAAATGTTGTAACCAGAGTAAGTGAACCTTCATATACATCAGGTGCCCACATATGGAAAGGAACTGCTGTGATCTTAAATAAAAAACCTACAACAATAAATAAAATACCCATAAAGATACCACTAGATTGAGCACTGAACAAAGTTATTTTATATCCAGTGAAAATCTTAGCTAATTCCTCAAAGTTGGTAACTCTAGTAAATCCATAAATCATAGAACAACCAAACAATAAAATTCCAGAGGAAAATGCACCTAAAATAAAATATTTTAAGCCAGCTTCTGTGGAAAATGCAGAGTCTCTTTTTAATGCTGCAATTACATAAAAACATAAAATTTGAAGCTCGATAGTTAAATACATGGCAATTAGATCATAAGCTGAGATCATTAAAAGCATACTGCGAGTAGAAAGTAAAATTAAGACAATAGATTCAAAAGCATTCAAACTCTCTTCTTTGAAGTAATCTAAACCCATAACTATAGTGCTAGCCGTACTTAGTAATAGAAAGATTTGGCAAAAATATGTAAAATTGTCTATTATTAAATTGTTATAAAATAAATTGGCAACGGTTAGGGGTGCACCAACAGCAAGCAATAGGATGGTTATTAGATACCGATAGGGTTCTTATCCTACCCCTCGGTCAGAACCACACGTGCAAGTTTCCTTGCATGTGGCTCGTCCATGATGACTTCTTCGAGTTTACAAACCAAGACCCCCTAGGGCCAGGCCTGCATAAGCGAAACATAAAACTGATTATGTTCAGAGTTGGCGTCATGCCATATTGTCTTTTACTTTGAAAGGGTTTATTGATTATGTTTCTAGGTAGATTAATTCAATTTGCTACTTTGCCCAGCTGTTACCTCAGTCCTTCACCTAAGGTTGCTATATCAGCGTAGCAAGTTTTATTAGTATGAGGCTGAAAGTAGCGAAAAAAAATTTTAATCTTTCCCACCCAGTCGGCCCAGCCAGCCTCTAATGGCATTATCCCAAATCGCTTCTGTGATTCTGCTATACTTTCCAAGCGCGACACACGTCCGCGTGTTTTAAGTATAGCGCGTTATCACCTACCTCCCTTTCTTTTGAGCTCTTCACTCTAGAGGGCATCGTCGTATGTTCGATATTTATTGCCCAATGTACTTCTCAGAATACATTATGGAAGGATTTGTCACCCGTCAATTTCTGGCCAAAGCTTTGGTCTCCAAGGAATCTTCAAAAGTCTTTTTATCGTAGTGATATTTTTTCTTTTTGGCTACGCCCCATTTTTCTTGCCGGTCCCTATAGAGTCTATTTGGGTGATCCTTAGTTTGCGCGTTTAGTCGTTTGCTCGCCGTTTAGTTACGTGTACAATTCTTCTTGTTTGTTACAATTACGTTCGGAGGGTTGCTCGCACGTGAGTAGCATTCGAGCCCATGTGCCTTCCAGCCCCACCTCTCTATAAGGAGGAGGAGAGTTACCTTATCCCTATGCATACAATTGTCCTTGCATCGAAACGCAGATAGTACCCATGTTATGGTTCCTTGCAGTCCGATCCCACATAAGGTTAGGGAGTCCACCCGAGCAATTGTTTTCAACCTTTGTTTTCCCAAACGCGCCCTCCTAGGCACACAACACTAAGTAAACCGAGCCAACTCACATTACGCATTAACGGTGGATAATCATATTTTTTAGAGGTACTAAGTACAACTCCATAGATAAACAAAATGATGGTTGCATTAATAAGAAAGATCTCTGGGAAAGGCGCTAAAAAATCATGTTCAAACATTTTTTCGAACCTCTTTTCTATATTTTTTAATCAAATTTTCCATGTTGCACTAAGTTACCTATGGAAGTATGCATACACTCTAGGAACACTTTAGGGTAAACACCCATCCAAATAATTTCGACAACAAAAGGTAAAAATATTAGAACTTCTCTTCTATTTAAATCGAAAATTTTTTGGAGGAATTTAGGTTTGAAATTCCCAAAAATCACACGATTATATAGCCAAAGAGAATAAGCTGCACCTAAAATCATCCCAAGTGCTGCTAATGTGGCCACTAAGCTATTTCTTTGGAAAGCTCCTACTAAAATAAGAAATTCCCCAATAAAGCTACTAGTATCAAGTAAACTCATATTGGCTAAAGTTAAAAATAAGAAAATAGTAGAAAACATTGGCATGGTGCTGACTAGACCTCCATAATATTTAACAAGTCGAGTCTTGTGTCGGTCATATAGAGCACCAACAAAAAGGGCTGAAGAAACTAGTCCATGACTTAAGATAAGTAAAATACTACCTTCAATTCCCTGTATGTTTAGACTAAACATACCAATAGTCACAAAATTCATATGGGCTACTGAGGAGTAGGCAATAATTTTCTTCAGATCAATTTGTCTTATTGTAGTCAAGGAAGTATATATAATAGCAATCACACTTAAAGCATAAACAAAGGGAGTGAAATAAAGTGTCGCTTCAGGAAACATGGGTATGGAAAATCTTTAAAAACCATAGGTTCCTAATTTTAAAAGAATTCCTGCCAAGATTACAGATCCGACCGTAGGTGCCTCTACATGAGCTTCAGGTAACCAAATATGAAGTGGTATCATATGCACTTTTATAGAAAAGGAAACAAAAAAAACAATCCATAACAAGATTTGGCGCCGTTCACTAAATTTTGTGGATAATAATATTTGTAAATAAGTGCTTCCTGTTTGAGAAGGAATAAATAAAATAGCTAAGAGCATGAAGACATATCCAAGTAAAGTATATAAGAAGAACTGATATGCTGCTTGTATTTTTCTCTGTCTAGAACCCCATACTCCTATGATAATAGGAGAGTAAGGGATAGGCCTTCTGCTTTATCTCCCCATGATGAGTAAGTTAAGAAAAGGCTCTTGTAGGTACCCACTCCCTTCTCAGAGAACCGTACGTGATAGTCTCCTATCATACGGCTCCATCTTGATGTAGCTGACTTTTAGTTTTATTGGGCGAAAAAAAGGATGAAAGACAAATATATAGTTTTAAAATATATATATATAGTTTTGTTATGGTCCTCTCTTTAATTCCAGCAACTCATCTTATGGCCTCGCTAATTGTTGGAGGAACCGACCTGAGGCCTTTTCTCAAGACCAAGACGGTTATCCTTGTCAACTTAATAGGTAGCTAACAAGGTTTACGTCCATCCTTAGGCGTCGGGTACATTGCTCTTCCACGCCACCCCTGTAGCCGTCATCTGTAATTCACGCAAGTGTGTCTACACTTCTTGGACTTGACGAAATTTTTTTTCTCGCAACAAAACTTCATTTTCCTCTGCCTAGGAGCACCCTTTTCTGCATGTTCATACAATACTCAAGTAGGTGAAGTGAAGTTTTACAAGGTACCCACTTAGAATACCCTCCCCAATCCCAAATAGGTCATTCGATGAGTTCGACCAAAATGCTATGCTTACACACAAGACTACCCTTCTCCGAAAGCTTCGTAGGGACTATTCAATTTAGATTTGCCTGAAAGGGTTTATTACACAAGGCTCCTGCAGAGGCAGTGCTTCGCACCGCGAATATCAGGTGCTTAGCTCCGCACAACATAGGGATTAAAACGCTTTAAAAAAAAACATAAAATAGTAAGAGATCCAGCATGCAAAACACACCAATCATGAAAGATTCACAAATTAAAAATGCTATCATATACTCTCTTTTATAACTCTTGATATTAGACCGACCTACTAAAATGCAAATAGGAATTAAGAATGTGGTCAAAACCACAAAAAATAAAGAGATACCATCTATACTTATATAAAAATGAATATTTGGATAAGGAAGCCATTGAATGGTTTCCACAAATTGAAATTTGGCTGTAGAATTATCGAATTGTATCCAAAAAAAAAGAGAATACAGAAAAGTAATCAAAGAGGTGCACAAACCAATACCTCGTATCAGTCGTAGTCTTGAATCAGGGATAACGGAAAGAATAATGCTTCCTAACAAAGGACACAAAATAAGACCACTAGGATTAAAAGAAAATGAAGCTAAAAATTGTAACATAAATGTTTACTCTTTTTCCAATAAATCTCGAGAACGCAGCTCTCTTCGCAGGCCGCAACAAGTCTATATTTTTTATTGGCTTTCTAGCCATAGCGGCCCTATAAGTAAGTATATCACCCCGCACTTGTGTACATAATGCCCGTAATAATTGCATAACTCGATGGGCTTTTGTATGCACATACTATGTAATTGCATACTTTGTTTTTTACTGCTTTGCCTAATGCTTTAGGGCCTGCCTGCTACTATGACCGGCCCCAATCAAGGCCGAAGGGATAAGAAGAAGTTGATTGGGCAAAAAAAATTTGTTTTTTCGTTCTATGTTTTTTTTGTTTTTTTTTTTCTTCGACCCTCGATCTATCATTCCATCATTCCAACCTTTACTTCCTTCTTTCCCTTTTTGAAATTCCTTATAAGCCCAAACCAATATCGTGCTTTATTTGAGGACTCATGTTTTCATGACTCACCGTAGATGGACTGCAAAGCGTAGCTTGGGCCTTGGGCTCCAAAAAAAAAGATTTTTTTTTAGCTTGTTAGGTGGGCCTTGGCCCTCTCTCCCAACAGAGCCCAAAAAGGGGCGTAACACTAGCTTATCATTGCGTCCCTTAAGTTCTGTGATATTATACAAGGAAGTATGGGCCCTTAGTTCGTGCTAATGTTTTTTTCGAAATGAATAAATAGAAAACTCACTACATAAATAAAATACAATTGATTATCTACCCAAAAAGAAATAAAATCCCACAGACCTATTATGGTAAAAAATATGGTTAAGCCAATCAACATCACAAAAGCATAATGATAAACAAAACCACTTTGAAGTTTACTGATTTGCTTGGCTAATTTTCGAAATGTGTATGAAATCCCATAAGGCCCTAAGATTTCAATAGCACCCTTGTCTAAAACTTTAAATGAGACTTCATATCCAAAACGCAAAAACGATCTAACTATAAAATCATTAAAAAACTTTATCTAAAAAGCAGCGCTTGTTTAGAAAGCAATATAGTTGATTACCCAAAGTACTAGTTTTTAAAGCAAAAATAAATTGATTTGCTACAAAATTATATTATACGCCACAAAAGCACCTAGAGTACTAAACAAAATAGGAATTAATTTAATAATTGTTGGAGTAGCAAACTCAGATTCGGCAATAATTTCATTTTTGGGTCGTACGAAGAGGGAATTAGCCCAAAAATTAGTACCTAAACCAATCATCATATCGGTCCCTAAACCGTTTTATTGCTAGAACGGCTTGGCTTCAAAACCGTACATGAGGCTTCCACCTCATACGGCTCCTCTTAGGATTTTTTCGTCTCCCTACTCATTTTCAACATGGCAGTGCTTGTCTAGGAGTTGAAGGTTGTTTTATATAAATACTCAAAGATTCCACTTTGATGTGGTCTACTTCCATGTCTTCGTGCTTTCTTAATATCTTTAGGCAATGTACTCAAGAGCCTTTTTAGGGGTTTGGCCACCGTATTTAGAGCCTTGGATTTCAGTAGATGGTATTTTCATCAAAAGTGCACAGTAAGACAAAGAAGTCGGAACAAAAGAAAAAATATAGATTTTTTTACTATTGCGCTCTCTTCTCACTCGGCATGTAGTTTGATTGGGCCCTTATCTTGTCCCACCTCAATGTGCTTATGGCTAGCTATCCAACTCAATTTGACTAGGTAATATTCTTTTTTGACCTTAAAGGTCGTTGTGTAAAAGTCGTACAAAATCCAGTTATCTTAGTGTGCTTTCCCCCAAAATATCCAGCTTTTATTTTTGGGGAAGTACTTTTGTTTTATTTTATCACGACCCCATGTTGGGTGCTGTCGGTATACCCATGCTCGGATCTTTTGAAAGATGATATGGTCTAGTCTTCGAAATACATTGCTGCATTCAGAGTATTTAAAATAGTTGCCCCTTTTTACTATTTTGGGTAGCAGGATTGCAATGAGTTGATAGGCCACCTTTCCTTTTGAGAGTTGAATGGCCCGTCGAAATTCTTCAAGAAATCTCCGATGAAACTCACGAGACGGAGTTATTAAAGTTTTCACTCTGCCCCATTTCCAGATATGATTGATTGAGAACCCTATAAATTGAAACCCAGATCTGGTGTTGACAATCTAGGTCTTATCTGGGTGCAATTTCAGTCCCATGCACTTTAACCATTCCTCCAAGAATGTCTGAGCCTGTTCTATGACCTCCCTAGATTGGTGAAGTATAACAAAGTTGTTGACATATCTAACTAGTATCGGAGTCGGTTTTTTAGGGTGTGCTTTTAATGCCCACTCCCTCAAAGCTGTCTCCATCCCATGGAGAGCAATGTTGGCTAGCAGTGGAAAGAAGATAATGCCACAGGTGCCCATATTTATGATTTCCATGTACTGAGGATTTTTTCCCAATTTAGTCATGATGTCAGCTTTAAGCCAGGCTTTTACCTGTTTGGCTAGACTAGGCAGAGTTTTTAGTTTGTTTAAGAGGGCTTCATGGTTGATGCAATTAGAACATTTGGAAATGTCTACATTCAAAACATACTTAGGCTTGGCTCGAATAGCTAAGAATATGGCTTTAATGGCGGCATCTTGGCAGCTCCGTCCAAGTCTAAATCCATAGGAATTGGGTTCAAAGTAGGCTTCCCATTCAGTTTCTAGGGCCATCTTGGCCAAAGCTTGCTTGGCTTTGTCTTCAATAACGGGGATAGGCCAAAAAAAGGAAGAGGCGCGAAGTGTAATTCGAAAAAAAAAATCTGTATTTTTTTTTGCTTTACGTCTTCTGGGCGCAAAGTGTGCTTGGTTAACTCTATGTTTTTTGGCGTGCAGCGTAGAAAGAGCGCAGTAAAATCGATATATTTTTTCTGCCTTACGTTTTATGGCTTGTAGTTTTCTTGGTTGCCCTTCCTATTTTCGGAGCTTTAGTATCCTCATTTGATGAATGGGCATAGTTTTCTCATCTAATTGAAGACCTCTTGCCATCTTTCTTTTTCGTGGCCTTAAGGTAACCATCTTCTTGTCAATGCCAGAGTTTTTTTCTTTTAGGTTTTCTTATGTAACTTGTCTTACGGCTAAGGGTCTGGTGTATATATTTTGTATAAGTCTAGATTGTAGAGCACACATCTTGTTCATATCGTTAAAGCAAGGGGCTTGGTAAATCTTAATTTGAGGTCTAAAAACAACTGCCTCGACCTTAGGCCGAGAAATTTGTTCCCAAGGTATCGTTTGGGTATCTATGTAGAACCTACTCATAACTTATTTTCCTTTCCAATTTTTACTGAGATCCTAAGTCTCCAAGTGGGCATAATAAAATGCTACGAGGAAAAATCTATTTTGGCTGGCTACACCCCGTGGCCTTAGCTTTTTAAGGAATCCTGCTCTCGTGGGGCTTGTAGCTCAGCAGCCCACCTTAAGGGAGCCCTACTGGAGTCTTCCAGTTTCGAGTGTATTGGATAGGTATAGCGGCCCATAGGCGCAAAATGTACTTTACGAGGCGGTCCCCTGGACATAGTCCTTTTGGACAATGGCCGTTTAGTCCATGGTCCATTAGATGTTCAGTGCAAGACCAAAATTTTGCACTGCACGCACCCCTCGTTCCTACCTTTCACTCTAGGGTCCGTCCCTCAGTGTGGTCAATACTGGATACTATCAGGCAACAAAGCTTGCACTTATTTACTTCTGATGGTTCACCAGGGCTTCTTTCCTCTTCCCTTTTTTGCTTGCTTCTAATTCAAAGGCTGCCAGACCTCCTACAAAGGAAAGAGAGTCGACTGAACATCTCAGCCATTGGCGGGAATTTCGCCCGCATCCAATTTTCAATTGTTGTTCACCTAACACGAAAATAAATATATATTTGCCACAAGAGTGACTTATAGGCTAACAAGTCACATTTTGGCCAAGTATCCTGCAAAAATACTTCCAAAAGCTAAAAAGATTAAAGGAATTGCCATGAGAATGGGCGCATCATGACATTGTAAGATGTCTTGCTTGAATGAATTTGTTGGTGCTAAAAAGGTTAAAAAAAATAAACGAAAAAAATGATAAGAAGTAAAGAAGACAGAGACACTTCCCAAGCAGAAAGCAAAGTTACCACTAATTGTATATTTAGTATAAGCGAACTCTAAAACAACATCTTTAGAATAAAATCCAATACAAAAAGGGAAACCTATTAAAGATAGGCTACCTATAAACATCATAGCATAAGTAAAAGTAACAAAGAAGCAAGCCCTCCCATCTTACGCATGTCTTGCTCATCTGACATGGCATGAATCACTGAACCTGCACTCAAAAAGAGTAATGCAATAAAAAAGGCGTGATTCATTAAATGAAATACGCTAACAGAATAGTTGGAAATGTCGCAGGCAAAGATCATATAACTTAATTGACTACAAGTTGAATAGGCTATGACCCTCTTTAAATCGTTCTGTAATATTCCAGTAGTTGCCGCAAAAAATGACGTCATAGTTCCTATGAAAGTAATAACAATCAAAGCATTGGGTGGATATTCAAATAAAGGAGAGCACCTTGCTATCATAAAAACGCATGTTGTTACCATAGTAGGTGCATGAATTAGAACAGATACTGGAGTGGGCTACTCTTCAAGCTTTTACGCTTCTACAAGGCCAGAAAATAAAGATTTTGGAGTATTGGGTAATGAGTTGGTCAGCTTAATAAAAGTAGGGACTGGATCTTCCACTTATGAAATAAAGACTCTCCCAAAAATCTGTAAGATGGCCACTGTGTTCTTAACAACTGATGACGCGCTCCTTGGTCCCGGGGTGAACCCACTTGAGGGTTCACCAATGTGAAGTTGCGGAAAGTTGGGACCGAAAGGCACGCTCCCGACTTCCAACTCTAGAAAGGGGTAGAGGGTTGAGTTGGAAGCCCCGGGATTAGACTAGGAAGAGGGATTAGAAGATCAAACTTGAATCTGCATCCAAAAACCAACCACGGGAGGTTAGTTTAGCATTCGGGACACCCTTGGGTGTTGGGACTTGCCACGGGCACTTGGACACACAAGACTCACCACGGCCCGGACTCGAGAGTAAGCCACCACCTTACTCCCTATAGTATTCTCTGCAGCTCGTCGTGGAGACTACATCCAAATGGCACAATCCCGGGACTCCCGAAATGGAGTCCCGAAATTGTCCCGGCGGGACTCCTGGAACTTTGAACCGCCATAACTCCCAACTACAGAGTTGGATCGCAACAAGGTCTGAACCAAAGTTGTAGCCCTCGTTGAGATCTTTTCAACGCCATGTCGCCCGCTCAAATATGACGTCGGAAAAAGGTCGATTTCCGACTTTTAGTGGTCGGGAGTCAAACTGCTAGTTTGACTCCCAGCCCTTCTTTTGCCCATAACTCGGGCTACAGATGTCCGAATTGCCAATGCGAGGGCATTTTCGATATCTACGTTTCAGGATCTTTCCAACGACACCAAGAACACCCCAATGCAAGGTGTTTTGCCCCTTACTGTCGAGCTCTAAACAGTCGGGAGTCCCGGAGGACTCCAACTCCCAACTTTTCCAAGTGTTGGGCTTCACCCCCACACTTGGCCAAAGTGGGGTTGCGACAACTGAGATGTTCTTTCTCTTTTATGCATAAATGCATTTGATGCCATCTCAACCCCATTCTAACGCTTTTTGAAAATATATTTTGCAAAGCAAAAGAAATTTTTTTGAGCTTTTTCGAAATAAATCCTGGTAGATCGATCCGGCGTGCAGCACTTTGGTAATGATGATGATAAGGCTGGGCTCGAGCTGATAATTTGGCCTTGTAAGAATGGAACACCAGGTGGCGCTGGAAAAAAATATATATATATTTTTTCCACTCCCTCCAAGTGAAGCTTACAAGCAAAATGATGAGTATTTGATTTGATACAAGGTTCCTCTACATCCCGAAACTTGTACATATCCTTCCATTTTCTAAGACTTGCACATCTAGACTATATAATCTAAAAAAAAATGACCGAACCTTCATGACAAAATAGTGCTTCGTACCTTAGGTAAATCCGACCGGCTTCTCTTTCCAAGGATAAGATTTATTTCAAATAAGAGGTCTCATGTACAGTCTCTAAGGATCCTATAGAGCAGAGCTCCCTTAGCCTTTTTTGCTAGGTGGACTTGGCCCTCTCTTATAAGTTTCCTGCTGATTGGTCAAAATGAAATATTTTTCCAATAGGGACTCTCACTCGGTCGACGATTCCAGCATACAGTGAGATTATTGGAATGTACCTAATGGCACATGAGAGCCCTCAAATATTTATTCAAAAACCCTCCATTGCATCAGGTAACCAAGTATGTAATCCTATTTGTGCAGATTTTCCAACAGCACCAATGAAAAGTAAAATACAAATAATAGTTATGGCATGAAATTTCATATTGCAAAAAATTAAATAATGATAAGGTTCAGAAAAGGCGCTAACACAAGCAAAAAAAGTTGAAAAGTCTACTATTTGAAAAATAGTAAAATGACCCATAATCCCAAGAGCTAATCCAAAATCACCTACTCGATTGATAAGCATAGCTTTTATAGCTGCTTTATTGGCCTGAAGCCGTGTAAACCAAAAATTAATTAACAAATATGGAGCAAGACCTACTCCTTCCCATCCTAAAAATAATTGAATAGAGTTATTTCCGGTAACCAGCATTAACATATAAAAAGTAAAATTGGATAAATAACACATAAATCGGGGCTATGTGGATCTTCGAACATATATGAAATAGAATAAATATGAACTAAGCTACTTACAAATGTAACCACAATTAACATAATTACAGTCAGACTATCAAACACAGAGTCAAAAGTTTTACTTCACCAAGGCCTTTATTTTGCAAATTAAGCATTATTTTTTTTTCATACCACAATGCGGCCATTCACCCAAGTGAAATAATAAAGTGCTCTTCGAACCGTGTAAGATGGTTACCCATCACACGGCTCACCAACTTGAGATTGTGGTTAAGGCTTAAAGTAAGCACCGTGTGTCCAAGTAGGCCGCAACAATTTATTTTTTTCTGCTACATCTTATTTAAGGCTACGATGTTGCTTACCTTTGCCACTCAAGCGTACGGCATCTGCCGACTTAGGCCCCTTCCCTTCTGCCGATCTCAGCATTTTCCCTCTGGCAAGAAAAGAAATCGCAGCAAAATAATTTGAAAATATTTGAGGCTGCGCCCTTTTAAGTAAGCGAGTACTACAAGCCCTTTGCCCCACGCACTAGCGAGCAGATGCGTGGTTCACTGTTCCACCGAATACTCTATTGATGTCGAGACATAGGTGCGCTTGAAGTGGTGTGCTGTCCTTATCGGACTCAGGCCCCCCATTTGTCTAGGCATATGCGCCTTTTTGCTGCCCATATGCGGGAGGGAGCGCCGCGTTATCTAGCCTTTACATGGCATGGGACCTTGCCTAACACGCCAAGTATGGGATACCTCCTCCACCTTATGTTTGTGACCTATGGTCTCACCTGTGTCTCGAAGACGCGGTCAAGGCACAACCAAGGATATTTTTTGCTACGTTTGGTATGCCTCTTTCCTCACATGCTATGGTGCTCTAAGGGAGTTCGTTTCAAAGAGTGAGTCGAGTCCGTTTCACCGCAGAGCAACTGCAGCGTCCAGATAATCTATCTATCCAGCAATTCATCCGTGACTTCACGGTCGCCAAAAAAGCCCCAAGAAGCATCAAACATCTTCGAAAAAATCCATGGAGCCATTTTTATATAGCAAGCATTGGCTTCCAATGCAACTTCATAAAAAGCAATCAAAGATAAAATAAAATATAATGAAACACACGTGCTTGTGACTATAGTAGTTCCTCGTGAACTAAGAAAACAACCAAAGGCACCTACTACACAACTACCTAGCAAAGGTAGAGTTACAATTAATAAATATATACATAAATCATTTTTTTTATTGTGACCAAAATAGAATCAATTTGGTAGATAATTAATTGTATTTTGGGCGACAGCTATACGAACCAAGACTTAGATGAAGGCTCTCCTAATAAATTGACAACACAGCCCAACAAAGTGAGTTTTTAGCACACCCAATAGAGTTTATTGTATGCCATTACTACGTAATGGCATAATTGAAAGATGGGTCATCTTGGATTATTCTATTTTAGTAATCTACCCACCATCTGCAACAAGTGCCAAAAATAAGAGAGTTTTTTTTACTAAGTGCCTCTGGAAAAAAAAAAAATCGCACAGCGGGCAGAACAAGCTTGGCTACGCTACTGTTATCATTCTATCGGTCTTTGTGAAAGCCGCCAATGGCATATGCAATCGATATTTTGCTCAGCAAAAGCTCACGAGGCCATTTAGGTGATGGAAGGAAATAAAGTAGATGAAAAAAAGATCTTTTTTTCCCATGTCGTTTGTAGAGCAAATTAGCAGTAAAGAAAAAAAACCCCCTGGCTAGACGAAGCCTTTATTTGCTTGACAAAGACAGTGGAAGATAGAAGGCTAAAGCCTCCAGCTTTAAGCATAGTTATTGCAGGACTATAAAATGAAAAAATATATATATCTTTTTTTTTATTTTTTTGCTAACCTATTTTCTCTTACTATATCATATTATATAGAGAGCGAAGCCACGTAAAACAAAGCTCAAATTTTTTTTTGCTATGCATTTTTTATTTTCATTTTGAAACTTTATTGCTTTTCTTCAGCCTTTAGCAAGGAAAAACATTTTTTTTTTATAGATAAAGTAAGGAGAGGACCCTTTTATTGAAGCATTTTCCATGTCGTGCAAAAGTCATTGCCATTGCCAAGGCTTTTGCGACCATGGTCAGATTAAATTAAGTCATTTTTTCGGCACTATCTCAGATCTGAGATAGATTGATATAAATCAATAAAGAGAGGGCTTTCCATGCTTTAGGGCAGAGAGCGCAACAAAATATATATTTTTTCAAATATTTAGAAAAATGTCGCAAGTCCAGCCAAGCCAGGGTAAGCCTCGCACTGCAAGCCGGGAGTGTCTAAAAAAAAATGGCAAAAAAAAACAAAACAGAAAGATTATGTCTCTGCTTTGCGCTTTGCTTCCTTAAGCTTACTTGGTGAAAATGGTAAACACGACAGACTTAAAATCTGTTCCTATGGGTTATCGGTTCAAGTCCGATAATGAGCATACTTGCTTGGTGAAAATGGTAGATACAATAGTCTCAAAATCCATTCCTATGGGTTATCGGTTCGAATCCGATAGCGAGTATCCTAATGTCTAAATTGGAAAATAAAAGGGCGAGTATAACTTAATAGGTGAAAGTGTCAGATTGTGAATTTGAAAACACGGGTTCAAATCCTGTTATTCGCCAGATGAACAAATCATCTATTAGCTTAAATCTTGACAATCTTCGGGAGCGCTGCTTTTCGCAACAAAAAAAGATTTTGTAGGAATTTTCCAATTTTTGCAGTGATTTTCCAAATGGGAAAAAAAACTTTGCTATAAAGTGCCCCAGCTCTGTCGATCAAACTTGTGGCCTTAATTAGCAAATCGGGCCCCTTAGTTATTGGGTGGTCATCCTTTGGTGACTAAGTCACCCTATTAGATCCTTCCGTCTCTTGTCCTATAGCAAATCAAATATAAAAGGATAAGGCCACATTGCGCCCATGCTCGGACATCATCAGCCATTTTTGCCGATAGATTACTATGCTTGTATTGGCTTATTTAAACAAAAACATAAAGAATTATACGATTAAAAGATAAGTTCAAAAAGTTGTTGAAATATTGATATTGTTTCTAAATCAACAGCTCTTTTTATATCCATATGATTGACTAAAGTAGATTGGAGTTGTCCGTATAATAAAACTAGATTTTGCTTGTAGAAGGCTGAAGGTAACAATTGTGACCATGTATTGTCTCGTGTTTTTCTAATTAAATACAAGATACAAGTGGGACCTGCGCTAAAAGCAAATTGTGCAACAAAAACACCTTGCTTTTTTTTATATGGTAGTTTTCCTCTGCAACTCGGTTGAAACAAAGTTCTACCTTGAAAAGTACACAATATATTTTTGAGTTGTCGCCATTGTCGACTTGTCAAGCCACTACAATGAAATAAAAGAATATATGGAGATTTTTTTTCAATCTATTGGGCTTTTTTCCGTATAATAATTTGTTTCATTAGCATAGGATCATTATTACTATTTTTTTTTAGTCTTTTTCCTCTCTTTTTCAACATACCTTGAATTCAAGTAAGTGATGTCGGGTTTTTTTTTTACATTAAAAAAATGGTATGTTTGTCAGGTTTTTATTTCTTAAATAATGAAGCACATAGCACAAATAATGCAGGTCGACCTTGCATCGTGCTACACGACAATTCTGTTAGGACCTTATTTATAGCAATTGCCTCTCGTACTGGCAGCTTTGACAAAAAGATCCCTTTGGAAATCAATTCGTCTTTAATTCATCAAACTAGGGTTTTAAGAATCGTATGATAAGACATTGGTTTAAATAGCTAGCCAAGAGGAAGCTTAATTAGTTTATAGACCTACAGGTGATGTGTACTATGTAAGAGAAAAAGAGTTATTCTTTGAACCTCATATCTTCAATCATATAAATTGGCCCTTCTCGCTTTTTCAAACCTTTGGGTAAAAGACATAGGGCTCAGCCCCAAACCCCCTATTTTAGCCTATTTCCGAGGAGCATTTGTACGTTTTCTGATGATGAAATGGAAGTATGCGTGCTCTGTTGCGCCCTTTGGCCTCTTGAGGCCGCCCTCATCAATGTCAAGAGGCCGAAGGGTGCAGCAGCCTTCATAGACGTAACTGGATTTTATTATTATTATATTTCTTTTTTAATAGGAAATTTTATCGTTAGAAAATAGCATATCGTCATATTGACAAATATTTCTAGTCAGGCTAAATAACTTGACCAAACCCTTAAATGTTATAGTTAGTTTTCGTCATTATGTCGATAAAACGTACTATTTCTCTCTACGATAGTCTAAAGACTCCGTAGTATGAAGCTCCAAAGCTTATAAGACATAGCATAATCTATCTAATTTCATTAGCCTTTTTATTTAACAAAAAAGTAATTAAACTACTTATTGCTATTGTAAACAAACTTTTGCGCCAACAGGTAATTATTTACCCTAAACCCTTTTCATGCAAAAGATTTGAACCTCCGTTCTTTTAGCGCGAGCGTTGTGTAGGTTTATAAATTTATTTATTTGTAGCACATTTCCGCATTACGAAAGTCGCTATACGGAAATGCATAAACCGAGCTTATAAATGTGCGCAACTAAAAATTTTAAGAAATATTGGATGTGCCCTTTCTGAGTTTTTCTTGCTCCTATCAATAATAAATCCTTTGAACTCAATCTTCAACTTCCTGATCATTATAAAAATGCCTTAAGAGTTCGTCTCAAATCTGTTGAATTATTTTCTACTAGTAATCTTACCCACTCAGCAACAACTCTTACTTTTAAAAAAAAAAGGCTATCTCTCTCAAGATTTTAGCCAATATCGTTTTTATCAAAAACTGCTTTGTCTAGCTATGCTCCGATTTTCGAGTCCATAAAACTAGGTCTAAATCCTACTCTTTAGACCCCTCTGAACCTATAAGCATTTTTATACTCAATCTCATTTCAAAAAGATTTCGTAAATTCTTTTTCTTTACATAAAAAATCTATGAGGTCTATTTAGGTCTTCCACAGATTAAGGATCCCCGTTACCATTTCTATATAACTAAAAATTATATTTGGATAAATTTTTTTGGTGTTATTTTATTCAACAAGCGCACTAAAAAAAAGCCTTCGGCCTCAATAAGTATAAAATGTGGGTTGAATTTCTTCATTATCTACCAAGGTTGAAACTACCTGTGCGGGCCGAGCTATTTAACCTTTACTTTGCTTTTACTCACCCTGTCTTTTTGTACAGGAGCCCTATCCTCATTACCAAATACTATGATATGTCCTTGCTACTTCTTTTTATCCCCGTTCTTCTCAAAATAAACCTTACTCAAAGGGTGTCTTTTTCTTGTCTATGGCCAATAATGTGTTACGTTCAAAATTATTATGACATTTTACAATTTTGGGGCTTTAGCCCAAAACAAAAGCTACCTGCCCTTTTCATAACAAAAAAAAGGGTAGCCTAACCTTTGTATCATACATAAGCCACGCCACCACCCACCTGAGCTTTAAACTTTTGCCAATAACAGGGCATGCGTTATTTGTAAATACTACAAGCCCTCTCCCTTAAAACTACTATATCTCCCTTCTTAACTTAATAATGCCGCAAATAGCCTTTTTTTATTGCTCAAATAGTAGACACGATAATAGGGTGCTATATTGCTATATCTGATGATTTATAGGATTTCTTTTTCAGGTTTTCAATCAACAAGCTTGAAGTCCAACCAATCATGGATTTTGCATGAGTGTACTTCTTTTAGCCTAGTTTGTTTTATTTTATAGCAAAGCAGTCTTTGCTCCATATTACTTTATATAACAGTTATATGTCATAAAGTAGACAATTTCATCATCACCGCTATGAAATGGCCATGTTTAACTTGTTTGATTTTCTGGCAATGACAAAGCAAAAGTAAGAGCTGGCCTGCTAAAAGGCCAGCTCATCTTTATAATCAAGTATCTAGCTTCTTTTCAGCTTTTACAAGGTTATTTTCTAAGTGTACTCCCCTATTTATTAAGGTGTGGCTGTCGATTTTTTACCTACACTCTTTCCTTAGAAAAAGAGAGTTTAATCTATATTAGGTAGAGTCTAATAGTTGGCCCACTATACAGTTAGATCAGCTCTGTTCTGCCCTCATTTTGGAGGCCTACCTACAAGGATTTTATTTTCAAAGGAGGTACCCAAAAAACATAGCAATCGTGGTATGAGTTATTTCTAGTATCCTCCCACACTACAGTTAAGATCATCAAGGCTGAATGACATTTGGTTTTTTTCCTAGGGCTTTGCTCTCCAAAACAATAACAGAAACCATATAAGCTTATATTGTAACATTGCTATAGGCATATGCTACAAAATGCTTATGGGCTCTTCGGACTAAAGAACCATGTACAAAAAGGGTAATATAGAAAAAAAAAAAAAAAAATCTAAGGGTGGTAGAGTTTACTTATAGTAAATGAATTTTGATATTCTATGATGATTCATATCCCTTGTGTTTGACATGGATTTCTATTATTTGCGGTAATTTATTTATGATAATCCATACTTATATAATCAGATTGGAATGACTTAAATAAATAAAACATGATTTATTTATGGGCCCATATATACGTTTTTCAACCGTACTTCCTTCACAGAAAGTAATTGCCAATCAAATATAGGGGCAGAATGAAACTAAGGTAGGAAAGGGCGCCTCCTTTGATGACGCGCTCCTTGGTCCCGGGGTGAACCCACTTGAAGGTTCACCAAATGTCAAGTTGCGAAAGTTGGGACCGAAGGGCACGCTCCCGACTTCCAACTCTAGAAAGGGGTAGAGGGTTGAGTTGGAAGCCCCGTGATTAGACTAGGAAGAGGGACTAGAAGATCAAGCTTGAATCTGCATCCAAAAACCAACCACGAGAGGTTAGTTTAGCATTCGGGACACCCTTGGGTTGGGACTTGCCATGGGCACTTGGACACACAAGACTCACACTACTAGGAAAGTGGGGTGTAGTTCACTAGACTATTTAACTGTGGAACCATAAAAGTGAATTAGTTCACTATAATTTCAGTGCTTTTACCTTCATTGGTGAAAATGGTTCACTATATGGTGTACATGTTTACTAAGGGTGAAGTTTGTTTACTAAGTCTGCAAGGGACCGCAATGTTATTACAACAAACCTATATTATGTGGGACGTTGCCGGGGGATGGACGGGTCAGATGATGAATGAAAAAAACTTCATTTCATCATGACCATGCTTGACGACCACGACGCCCATATTCTGGACCTGTTGGTTGTTACATCAACATCCCCCCTTTTCTGATGCGGAGAAGGATTCTACAACGGCAGCAGTAGCAAGCTCATAACCCTAAGCGATGAATTCTTTTCTCTCTACTGACAAGCGGATGAGGGAGTGAGGGAAGGGACACACAGGAATGTAAGTACCTGCGGCTTCTGCTTCTGCGAGAGCTTGTGTCGCTATGTATGTGTGTGTCTGTTGATAGCTAGAATGGCCCAAAGATCCGTCACCTTCTGCCTTTTCTTCTTTTTCTTCATCCAGAAGGGGATTTGAGGAAGCTTCGATTTGAAATTGGATTGACGAGTAGATAATTTCTGATCTTAGATCCCGTATCTGGCTGAAGTCTATTCCGTAATTCTTCTCCTCTGTGAAGAAGAAGGAAAAGAAGGAGTTACGGATCGAAGTCGCCGATCTGATTCGAAAAATGCAACCAAAGTCGACAACATGTGATCGAGCATCTCTTCTCTCTCTCGTCCTTCGCTCCCCTCTTCTTCTTCGTCGTCGTCTTCATCATCTTTATGACTTTCGGTTCCTTGTCTTGTTCGTCGTCTTCATCAGCTTTCTGGCTTCTCCTCCATGTTTCTCTCGGCTGATTAAGTGCAAAGTTTTGAGCTTTCTACAGAGAGCTCAGATCAGTTCTTTCTGATGGCTTCTTCCTTGCTTCTGCCAACCGCCTCCCATATTGTTGCCCTCTCCTCTCTCCACATACATCATTTCTCAACTTCTCGGATACAACAACAACAACCTCGGTTCCCGTGGACAACAAGAGTTTCACTCTTCCACAATGCTGCTACTCCTTCTTTCCAAGTAAATTATCCCCTTCCTCCTCCTCCTCCTTCCTATCTCTCCATTGGAAGCTTTCATTTTCCATTGCTGTATAGAAATCTCCAGCACAACTCGCAAAATCCCTATTTTTTTTAGCTCCTGTTCTTTTGGTGCTGCAGGAGGGGAGATCCAACAATGCAAGTTCCAAGGCAGCAGCAACATGTGGTGGTGATGATGATGATGTTGATGAGGCTGCTGCTATTGCTTTGAAACAATCGGAGTCTACAAGCAACTCTGTTCTCGATTTTGCAGCTGCAAATTTTCTTCCCCTAGGTTGGTGTGGCCTGGCCTGCCCATTGTTGTATTGTTTTTGTGTGTTTCCTAATTCTGTTGAAACTATTCTTCTGCTTGAAACTTTTTGTCCCCGTTTTCTTCATTCTTTCCCTCCTTGCATGACGCATCAGTTGGAGTTTTGCTGGTGAGAACAACTTTGGTGACAGGAGTTGCAGTAGGCTTGACATTCCCACAACCAGGTTAGCTCATGCAGCAATGGGGTGTTTCCAAATGGACCACATCAGCCATCTTTGTGATCTCTGGTGAGTTTCAGAATTGTGAATACTTTTTCTATACCCCTGGTTTTGTGACAATTGTGTGATACTTCTTCTACATTCCTTGTTTTGTCACAATTGTTGGATACGTCTTTTCTACATTTCTGGGTTTGCAACAATTGTGTGATACTTTTCTGCAGTTTCTGGTTTTTCCTACAAACAGGATTGAGGAGGATTCTTAAGCATTTTCATATGACATTGTTGTTGGCTTTGCAGGGCTGACGCTTAGTACAGGAGATGTTGCAAAGGCTGCCAAGGCTTGGCCTGCTGTCCTCTTCGGTCTGGTGATTTTTTTACTAGCACCCTTTTATTCCTCAATTCATATTTGTGGTGGTGTCAGATCTCTTTTGTCAATTCTCTTGCTATGCAAGATAATAAGAGACAGCCCATCTTGTTTGAAGCAAAATTTTGCATTTTCACTTTCTTTGTTTCTATCATGTAAGTGAGGAATAGGGGGAAACCCAGGTTGTTAAAACATAATAATGTTTGCATTGCAGTAGACTCCCAGCAGTGGCTTGTGCAACCATGACAGACCCATTCCTGTTTTCTAACAGTTATGGTTGTGAGCAAAGACAACTCTGCCTTCCATCTCATGGAAACAAGAATCACTGTGTATTAGTACAAAGAAGTAATATTCTACTATGATTGTCGGTGGTTCCACTACAGGTCTCAATCTTGTTCATAACACCCTTGATGGTTGTACCAATTTTGTGTCTGAATTTGGTACCTAGAGAGCTCGTTACAGGTAGTGCTTAGTGATTGTCTACATTTTCTGTTTTCTACATGTTTCTGTAATTTGATACAACTCCATTTATTCAGGCTTTACAGGGTTCAGCTACTTTGTGATTGATTTCAGAGCTTTCTCTTATTGTTCTTCAATGTTTCATTTGAGTGATTGTGTTATTGGAGTCTCATGGAACTTTGTGTTTTCCTTGGCCAGTGCAGGATTGGCAATTTTTAGTTGTGTACTAACCACTCTCACCAGTGGGGTTTCTTTAACCCAGGTATGGTGTGGTCTTCACTGACTTTCTCTGCAATCTCTGTGTATGTATGTCTCCATATACTATTTGTTGTTGTTGTATATAGAAATGACTTGTGTTTTGTCCATGATTTGCAACTTCCCAGACAGAATTGGTATTGACCCAAGTGAGAATTTTACTTGTGGATGTCACTGACAGCTTGCAGGGGCC